>OX369281.1:11957232-13157232 GCA_947284805.1 Coleophora flavipennella | reverse complement strand
GGCAAGGCGAATCGGCGCGTCGCCTCCGAGTACTCGTACGTCTGAATCACACTCGGCGCGAGGCTCGGCGGATCGGCGCGTCACCTTCGAGTACTCGTACATCCGAATCACACTCGGCGCGAGGCACGGCGGATCGGCGCGTCGCCTTCGAGTACTCGTACGTCCGAATCACACTCATGCCTCGCGCCGTGCGCTCGAGGACGTCGCCTCCGAGTACTCGTACGTCCGAATCACACTGGGCGCGAGGCACGGCGAATCGGCGCGTCGCCTCTGAGTACTCGTACGTCCGATTTACACTCGGCGCGAGGCACGGCGGATCGGCGCGTCGCCTCCGAGTACTCGTACGTCCGAAGCACACTCGGCGCGAGCCGTGCGAGGCGAGGCTGCTCACCCCGAGACTGCCTCTAGTCTGTAAGCCTCTTTTAGTAAGTACTCCTGTAAATAAGGAAATGTAAACACCTCGACGAATAACAAGCACCTCTCTGAGCACCAAACATTTATCTTCGATGCGTGCCCTGTGCGGACCTCGCTAGTTTTTCGAAATGGCTGAAATATGATATTTTTACGTTTTCAACCACCATGGCTCTGCTATTGTGAAAAATCCAGAACTGAATCGACAAAAATTCCATATTATTATCGAACCTGTTCACAAAACTTCACGAGAATCGGTTGAGAAATGCGACCTGTAAAGGACATCCGCCGGACACCCGGACATACGAAAGCATTGCCCAAGCTGAAACGAATACACGCTCGCTTGATCAAAAACGCACCGACTTAGTTTTTGGTAAGTACTTGTCATTCTGACTCTCATCTAGTAGACCCGGGTTCCAATCCCGGCCGAGTAATAACATATTTTTGTTTTTATTTTATTTTCTTGCAGACATTTGTGGCATTCCGTGGTACGCAGATTCACCTCGCCACCTGCCCAGTTTTTCAAAATCTTTAAATAAATAAATAATTTAAAAGTGTCATGTTTCACCGATTAGTAATCGGCGATTACAGAGATACCACGAAATACTATATAATTATATTTGTACCTATACTCTTCGGATAAATTAAGTCTTCTTTCACTCACACTTCTACTATTGAACTTTTTGAGACAATAGAGTTCAAAGCCGACTGCTAAGGAGATAAACTACTTAAAAAGAAAAGTACTAGCGCTTATCAAGATACAGACTATTATAACGTAGGAATTACCATCTCTCTCGAGATATTTACTATAGTACTAATTATGTCAAGTATTTCAAGCTTTATCTCTAGTTTTAATTATAAATAGTAAATATTTTATTAGTTATATTATAGTATATTTATAAACCAAGAAGAAATTAATAGGATCCTTAGTTGCAAAGCTTTCACAATGGCAATATTTTTATGGGACAACTTTTGGTATTATTTTGAAAAGATGATTTGCTATCTTATAGTTTTCGTCGTGGTCCCATTCTACTTCATTGGCATGATGACGCTGGTACGGCAGGGCCTGGTCGACATCTACAAGCCTGGTCTACTGAAGCATTCCTGCCACATAGCCCTCTCCACCTACTGCTTCATCAATATTTTCGGCAACATGGTGATGAGCATAGCTACTGATAGCTCGATAAAAACGTCCTGGCCAAACGGAATGGATTACTGCGAGAAGTGCAACATCAGGCGTCCACCAAAGAGCTGGCATTGCAGGAAGTGCGACAAATGTATCTTGAGGAGGGACCACCATTGCTGGATGTTTTCCAGGTGCATTGGTCTGTACAACCAGCGTTACTACATCTTGTTCTTGGCTCACGTGGCTATTGCTATGATCTACGCTTCGATCTATTCCTACTATTACGTGGCAGCGAAATTCAGTCAGCATGGAGTAGTTCTAATGCTTAGTGATCAACTCTCTGTAAGGAATATGTATATGCTGTTTACGTATTTGAACTTGGCGTTGGTTTTGTTTTCCAGTGGTTTGTTTGTGTTCCATTTAAGGAACGTTTTGAAAGGAGTCACCGCTCATGAGCGACACGATGAGCAAGTAAAAGTGTTACATCCAAAATGGAGGGAGAATATGGAGAAAGTTTTAGGAACTAAATGGAAGTTGGCTATCTTTTGGCCGTTTTTAGATAGTCCTTTGCCTACTAAAGCAGACTAACATATTTGTATTTACTCGACTACTGCGTCAAAAGGAGGGTTAAGTTTTTAGAGTTTGATGTACGTAGGTAAATGTGTATATTTCTTTGGCACGCTCTGTAGCCTAAAGCACAGATGAGATACTAGTTACTTCGTCCTAAAGGGCTTGCTGGATTTTTGATCGTGTCGTTATGATCTCGAGAGTGACATAGGATACATTTTTACCCGACTGTCCTATTGGCCAGAGAGGCTATGTTTTTATGCAGTCGGGTTTTTAATTACTTCGCTTAGTCATTTCTTTTATAAAAATCAAGTAACACTCGGTACCTACTTACAAGTTTTATTGATCCTGTTTCAGTTTAAAAATATATAAAAAAGTAATAGCTTATTATTTTTCTGTTTTTAGTGTTTAGAGTAGTTATAAAGTTAACTTAGGGGCTAGTAATAATATTTTTTATACACATTTTTTTTTATTCAAGGACAAATTAAACACTGTCATCTGGACCCCCTAACTAGAATTGCCTGTACTACGGGAATCAGACACTGATATACATACTTATAAACGTTTAAATACACATTAACACCTCGACACAGAGCAAGTTAACTTATTCGTCACACGAATGTTGTCCATGGGTGAGGATTGAACCTACGACCCACGACCCAGCAAGCAGGAGCACTGTCACTAGACCACTGGTAAATAACCATTCCCACTGCTGGAGATCGCGTAAATAAGCATGTTTTTTTACCTAATATCTAAGCGGCTAAGGAGATCTCATTTCACTGATAGTGAATATCTGTTGGTTGTTATTGACATAGTGTAGGAACGGATTTGTTTCTACTCTTGTCGAGAGCAATAGGAGATGTCTCCGCCAGGCGAGGTGGTGTGCCTGGGGTCCGGCCGTGGACCAACCGTGTATGGTTGGAGCTTGTATATGTCACGAAGCGAAGTTAGATTCGGTCAGGTTTGATTGATGTAACAGTCAAAGAGCCTCGCTAAGCGAGGCTCCCCCCTGGGTAGCAGAATGCTTCGCAGCAGAAGAAATCATCGGTTTTTTTTCGGAGGTACAAGAATAGGTCGTGAAATTGTGATCCGATTCACAATTTACCGTTATAACATAATCTAACTAGTGAGATTGTAATATCGCGGTTTTCACAATATCCCGGTGACATATATACGCTTATTAGCAATGAAATATTGATATGCTTTGTAAATAGTATTCTTGCGACGATGGTGCCAAGGCGAGGAGGCAACTCCCCATACAGTTTGACCGGTGGTTCTGTCTTGAGCTGTGTGTAGTTGTTAGTGGCGGGTGCTGCAAATGCCGCTCCAATAGGTTTGTTGAACATTCTCTGCCAATCCTAATTCTAAATCTACTTAGGTTCGTCCCGTGTTGAAACTGTATACTCGTATCTACGCAACACTTACGTAAACAGCAGCAGTAGGAGTCGTGCGTACGCGCAGCTCGTGGCATGCTAATGCGCCGCAGGACACGGCACGCGACCCGACTTCGGCGATTTGATGGACGATGGGCGTGCGAGGGATAGTGTGTGCGACTCAATAAAGTGAGCGTTAAGAGGGCGTTTAAAGTAAAATGTTTGTACTCTTCGCTCTCGCGCGATTTTTAACTTGCCATCCCGCTTAGAGAACACCGCGGGCGCCGCTTAACGGAGTTTTAATTGAATAAAATAAGAATGAAAAACTTAAACCGAAATATTATAGTAGTAGTAGAAATGTATTTATACGAGTTTTGAATATGAGTACACAATTTTTAAAGGTAGCTTCGTAATTTATTTTATTGAGGAAATTATGAACAATTGTGTTTTTCGCTAGGGTCAGCCCCCAGTCAGAATAGTAATTTAAAAATAATTTATAGATTAGGTATGATTCAGATAAATAACTTCTAAAACGTTAAATTTCTTAACTATCCTTAATGCCAGAACTCATAAGTTTTAATGATTTTGTTATTTATCCAGAACATAGGCGTTCCATTCCGAATAGTACCAAATCTAGTAAACCTTGTCCCTTAAAAAAAATACAGAATGCAAGCAAACCATTCACAAATATTTATTGTTACGTTTGACACTAAATGTGATGTGAAATGTGTATTTAACCTTGCCGATAAGAGTAACGAAGATACTAACTAACGTATAAAATTTAGTGAAATAAACTAACTAACTAGCAAATAAATAATAATAATAATAATTCAAAAACCAGAATTATTATTTATTTTGGGAAAACCATCAGTTTTGAAACGAGATAGCATAGCCAAAAAACAAGACATAAATTTATTAGTTGTTCAGTGATACTTTAAGCTTTTTTTGCTATGCTACCTCGTTTCATAACCGATGGTTTTCCTAAAATTAATAATAATAATAATTCTGGTTTTTGCCTACGCTTTGTACTTTACTGGTTATACATAAAAAGATTTAACGTTGCCGATTTTTTTTTATTATTAAAAATTTGAGTGCGTTTGACTATATTATCAAGATAAACGAAGATACTAACATTAAAATTTACTGCAATGGACACTCAAAAAGTTACAAAAACAAAACATACGTTGATATTGTTATTTTTAATTATCCAGTGTTATTTTAAGCTTTTTTGCTATGCTATTTAAAACTGATGGTTTTCTTAAAATAAATAATAATAACGAATCTAATTTTTGCTTATATTTTGTTTTTTATTGATCGGGATAAACTTTAAATGCAAGTGTTCTTAACTTTTTTGAACTGATCTCTGAGACCAATATTATGGGCGAAGCAAAGTGAATTCGTCTTCGCTGGCTTGGCCACCTACATGCCCGTGCTGCAAAGAGAACGTACAAGGGATCTTTTGGACGCCCAAGGGTACCTGGCTGGAATGAGGAAGTGCAAAAGGACCTGGACGCCCTCCAAAAAGCAAATAGGCACGAAGTGGTGCAGTACAGAAGAAAGTGGCGTGATTTAGTGTCGTAGGTCAAGCAAGATCCTGTTTGGGTCGCTGAGCCAGCGAAGTAAATAAGTGCCAAATAACCCGAACGCCCTCCATAAAGCCGATAGGCACGAAGTGGTGCAGTACAGAAGAAAGTGGCGTGATTTAGTGTCGTAGGTCAAGCAAGATCCTGTTTGGGTCGCTGAGCCAGCGAAGTAAATAAGTGCCAAATAACCCGAACGCCCTCCATAAAGCCGATAGGCACGAAGTGGTGCAGTACAGAAGAAAGTGGCGTGATTTAGTGTCGTAGGTCAAGATCATATTTGGGTCGCTGAGCCAGCGAATTCAAATTGTAATCCAGACCAGATAGAAGATATTTGATAGAGCCATAAGGTGCATCTGCTCATCAAAATGAACAACTTTGAAAAAAACTGACAGCTACCAAAATCATCGATTTGTAGAGCAGTTAAAATAACGCTATCTCCTGATTCTCTAGATGCACAGTAAAGAGAAAACTCACAGATGTAAAACTCGCACCCAATTCATCCGAACGAAGTATAACTAGTCATATATTTGACCATGTCATTGTGTTGCGCGTGCTACTGTCGAACTAACTGTTGCGCTACGCTACCGTTAGGACTAGAGTTACGTATTGTTTCGAATTTCTACCAAAGCTCGTATGTTTTGTGATGGTCCGTGTTTAAGATAGCTTTAAAATCGGGACTATAAGGTAACGTTTAGGCCCACAAGCATTCGGTTTGTTTGACTAAAGTTCCATTTATTTAATTTATTTACACTTTTAGTACACAGAAATACAGTTGGTTAAAGCACAGTCTTAGGGGTAACATGTTATCTACAGTAGGTGGTCTTATTTATTGCTAAGAGCAATCTCTTCCAGACAATCTTACGTTTTTGAAGTGCAGACTTCTTTAGACGCGTTGGGTATTTTTTATAATGGGAAAAAATCATTGAACTCGCGACACTGTAACCATGTTCCGTAACAGACACCTTACGAGGAACACTTGCAGGGTCAAAACTTTGTCGACCTAGTCGTTCGCCAGGAACACTCGGAGGGTCAAAATGATGGTCAGTATGATGAGTATGACCCCCAGTATTAGCGTCGGTGGCGTAACGGCTAGGTCCGCCGCCTACTGTTCGAGAGGTCGTGGTTCGAATCCTGCGTACGTATGTGATTTCGAATTTAGATTTCATACGTACGTTTATCCGACGCTCTTACGGTGAAGGAAAACATCGTGAGGAAACCTGCACACGCCTGCGGAGAAACTCGCAGGTTGTGTGTAAAGTCGACCAACCCGCACTGGGTCCGCGTGGATAAAAGTGTAAAAAGTTTTTACTTCTGTAGGCACTCCCGGAGTGGTTAGGTTTTTTTGCGGCCTACTCTCCAAAATAAACGGAAATTAATGCAAAAATCAAAAATGCATGCATACACGCAAAATTTATCATGCTGTTTATTCTACAGGCTCAACCTAATAATTTTATCATCATATCAGTAGAAAGACGACCACTGCTGGACAAAGGCCTCGCCCAAGGATTTCCACAAAGACTGGTGCTGCGCCTTTTTGTATTAAGGAATTGAGTGCGTTTGACTGCAGCTCACCTGATAAAGCGACGATGCGTCGAGGATGTTACACGTTAAGGAATTGAGTGCGTTTGACTGCAGCTCACCTGATAAAGTGACTATGCGTCGAGGATGTTAGACGTTAAGGAATTGAGTGCGTTTGACTGCAGCTCACCCGATAAAGTGATGATGCGTCGAGGATATTACACGTCAAGGAATTGAGTGCGTGTGACTGCAGCTCACCTGATAAAGTGACGATGCGTCGAGGATGTTACACGTTAAGGAATTGAGTGCGTTTGACTGCAGCTCACCTGATAAAGTGACGATGCATCGAGGATGTTACACGTTAAGGAATTGAGTGCGTTTGACTGCAGCTCACCTGATAAAGTGACGATGCATCGAGGATGTTACACGTTAAGGAATTGAGTGCGTTTGACTGCAGCTCACCTGATAAAGTGACGATGCGTCGATGATGTTACACACAAACTCAAATACTGCTTCCCGCGACCTTTACCAGGTAATCGGTCTACCTAGTGGGAGGCCTGTCTACGCAAGGTCTCCCGGTGCACGGTCGCCTCTTGAGAAATTACTTACCCCTACCACACCCCGGACACTCCATACAAACGAGCGAGAAATGATATACATAATTATAACTGACGTATATAGGCAAGAATGCAGGTAGGGTTGAATCACACCGGCGGTACTGGTCACTTTTTTTCATACTTTTCGTTGTAAACAAACACCGTTCGAAAAAAAAACACCACTTTCCGAATACACCATACACATTATGAGACTAAAAAACATTGTAAATGGTAACTGCGATGTGGACGTACGAATTAACACTGAAACCTGCTATTATTTTGTACATCTTTAAACACTTTTTCCTTGACCAACAAATCGCTACCGCTTATTAAAAAAAGTCATCTACTTCTATGACGCCGAAAATCGCTGCCGCTTATTAAAAAAAGGTCCTCCACTTCTCTGACGGCGAAAATCGCTACCGCTTATTCCAAAAAAAGGTGAAGTCAATTTGATCACCAAGATTCATGATATGGGGTCCAGGGGGCCCAGCCCCCTCCACCCATTTAAAACCCCCAAATTTTATAGAAAGTGTTAGAAGATGACCGTCAGTGTTAATTCATACGTCCACGTCGCAGTTACCATTTACAATGTTTTATAGTCTCATACTGTGTATGGTGTATTCGGAAAGTGGTGTTTTTTGTTCGAGCGGTGGTTGTTTACAACATAAGACAAGTATAAAAAAAAGATTTCAGTTGGGCCTTTACGTTCGGTAACTGGTTGGTTTTTATGCTTGTGAACGAAATCACAGCGGCGCGCAAATAGTGAATAAAAGTGCTTGCGTAGCTCGTCCTTTACGTTTGGTACCCAATCTACACCCAATCTGAGTGACGGGGGGGTGAGGTCGAATTTAGAGAGGGGCAGGGAGTGTCCATACTGTACGTTAGTACTAATATATATACTGTGCCCCTACGGTCATCTGTTCTACGAGCTATTTATATGCCCAGCCCACTGTCAGTACTAATACCTATATATACTATGCCACTGCCACTTAAGTTTAGCGATTTTGAGACCTATGTCGGTTACCTTGGTTCTCCTAGGGATCTCTTTATTTCTGATTCGATCGCGTAGGGTATCTCCGAACATAGGTCCCTCCATCGCTCTTTGGGTGACCTTGAGCTTTTGTTTAAGGCCCATAGAAAGCAACGATGTCTCAGTTCCGTATGTCACCACTGGCAACACACACTGGTCAATGACCTTAGTCTTGAGACACTGGTAAGTCTTGGGAGTAAAGAAATTGATAAGCTTCAAGAACGCTGCCCAGCCGAGTTGGATACGACGATTGATCTCTCGAAGTTGATCCTACCTAACTGAACTGCTGAAACCAAAGAATTTATTTGGTTCAAATCCGTTGGTTGCATTTCAGACCCTTTTCAAAACCAAAGCTGTTGATCTCAATTTGGGCCTTTGGGCAAAGTATTTATATTAGTAGGTACTAACATACAGTATGGACACTCCCTGCCGCTCTCTAGATTGTGACCTCACCCCCTCGTCACCCAGATTGATAAAGATTGGTTACAGTTAGGTTGTCGAACGTATAGGATTTCGCCGCCATTTTGTTTGTTCCGTCATTCGTTTTTTAAAATGTCATTTTTGGCCCGTTGTATGAAGTGTCCAGGGTGTGCTTTCGGTTGGAACCTTGTTATTTCTCATACTCAGTCCTTGACAATTTAAGTAAGTTTTTGCTCTAAATCTTTTAGTTGTTTTTGTTCTTGGCGAGTTCACAAGTCGTGTCTGCGCCAAAATGTCGTCGACGTCGTGAGTGCGCGATAAAAGTGATTAATAAGCTCCCGGGATCCTAAGTAACGGTTGAGTACAGCATAAATCATATTCTGCAACCGGCTATCGATGCATTTGTCATATTTCTTTACAATTAATAATATTATGCTTGTTGCAGGCCGTTACTTACTACACGGTTACTAAAAGAATGGACCTGGCGTCGATGACGTCACTGCGAAATATGGGTACGTCGTGCAAAAAAGCATCATTAAGAATATTTATGAAACTTAATCAAATGTTTGTGAAAATTTTAAGATGTTTTGTTAGACTTCATAATTAGAATAATAATAATAAGACCGGACACAGCGGTATTCAGTCGGTATGAGGCCGATAATTCTACAATAAAACAACAAAAAAACTTAACGTTATGTCAGAGACGAAAGCAGACGCGTATCGGTGACAAAGATGCGAACCGTACTGACGTGACAGGAGAACGCGGGGAGGTGAGCGGGGAAGCGGGAGAGGGGTCACATTCCAGCGAGGTCCATTCTTTTAGTAACCGAGTAGTATACATAAAGTAAATCAACGGGTCAAATCATCGGCAAAACCAAAATATGACAATTTGTAAAACAAAAATTGGTTGTCTGTAAAGTCGGTTTACGGACAATAGTTTAACGTGACAACGTCATAACAAAACATTGATGAAATGATTGCATACTTTTATGACGAGTCAATGAGCGTAAGGGGACAATGAGTCAACTTTTTTCGTGCGTGCAGCCGGCGTCCATCGATTTATTAGACGTTGTAACGTCAAAATGTTTGGCAAAATTTCTAAAAGTGGCTTCTACTTACACTGATCAAATTTTTTTTCACCCATGGCATCATCTCCTTTGATGTTAAGTGACGATTATGCCGAAGATGGAAACAGGCTTACGAAGATTCCCCAACACAATAGAGAACTGGCTATCTTATCTTTAAGCCGGAACACATCAATGCTGTTTGGTGTCAACACTTACAAGATGGTGGTAGCTAGCCAGGCGGGCTTAGGAAATTCCCTTCCATCAACCAAACCGAGTCTTACAAAGTATGACTCCACCGGGAATCGAACCCGTGACCTCATGATGTGAAACGAATGGACTTAACCATTACGCCACGAAGGTGGTTTAAAACTTTTGATTTTGCTCTTCTTTTGAACAGATATTTTTTTTAGGGTTCCGTACCTTTATTTATTATTACATCAGCTCATATACGTCCCCACCGAGGGGCTCGAGCCTACCCTGAATCAGGGCGATTAGGCCTTAGTCGACCACGCGGGCCCAGTGCGGGTTGGTCGACTTCACACACAACCTTCGAGTTTCTTCGCAGGCGTGTGCAGGTTTCCTCACGATGTTTTCCTTCACCGTTAAAGCAATCGGTAAGTATGTACGTAAGTTTTTGAAAAACTCATTGGTACATTGGCCGTCCAGATTTGAACCCGGTACCTCTGGTTAGATGGACCGAGTCGTTACCGGCTGAGCCACCGACGCTTGAGGGTTCCGTACCTAAAAATAAATAAATAAATAAAAAGAAACCCATATAGGATCACTTCGTTGTCCGACTGACTGCCTGTCGGTCTGTCTATCTGTCTTTCAAGACACTTTTTCTGAGGTGGTACCAAGTTCAATTTATAACAAACTAGCTGTTTCCCGCGGCTTCACCCGCGTGGACCACGTTTCTATGACTTTTCGAGGGTGCGCAGTGCGCGAGCGTGGTAAAAAGTAGCCTATGTCTTAATCCAGGTCCTAATCTGTCTACCTACCAAATTTCAGCCAAATCCGTTCAGTAGTTTTTGCGGGAAAGCGTAACAGACAGACAGAGTTACTTTCGCATTTATAATATTAGTATTAGTAGGGATAGTAGGGATACCAAAAACTGTTCCAATTAATACCTTGCTCTGCGCTTGATTGTGCTTTGAAGTAAAATTAAAACCGACAACCGGTAGTTTTAAGATCTACTCCACCACTTAACAGTACTTAAAAGAAATTGAGTAGTTGAAGTTTAATAATAGCAGGTTCCTTACTAAATAAATTTACTCTAGGATAGTTACAGTTTATTATTAACCAGTGGATGCCCGCAGCTTCGCCCGCGCAGATCCCGATTTTTGCGTTCCCGTGGGAATTTCCCAAAATCCTTTCTTAGCGGATGCCTACGTCATAACATCTACCTGCATGCCAAATTTCAGCCCAATCCGTCTAGTGGTTTGGGCTGTGCGTTGATAGATCACTATGTCAGTCAGTCAGTCACCTTTGAGTTATATACATTTCGATTATACGACTATGTGTAATTATGGGGATGAACAAACATAATATTAGGTCTTTACCTATGCAATTGACGATTGTATAAAAAATTTTAAAGATGAAAATTAATATTAAGAACAATAGTTATAAAAACAAAATTTATTCTCAAAATAGCATTAGACTATTAGAAATTAAATGGTGTTATACGTATGCCTGTTTTTTAGATATTTTGAGAGCACGGTGTCTTTAACCCCCATGAAGTCGGGTTTTTCACCTGTAAAAATCGCCTTTATTGAGCCAAAAACTACACATTTTTTATTTTAAAGCTCTAGAGTGATCACAGCAGTTTTTTCGTTACTAATGTCATATTTGGGAATACCCCGCATAAGATTTCGTCACTTTCAGTAAAAATTTAAAAAAATTAACTAGTGAAAAAATTGCCCCATCTGACCACTAAGAAAACGCTTTTGTTCCATTCAATGGTATATAGCTCCGGGGATTGGAACATGAAAGACATGCCACTAGTTACTAACAAACGACCATAAATAGTGTCACCATAAGCTCAATAATAAAAAAAAACAATAACTTTTTATTTTCAATAAAAATTGGCATTGAACTTCAAAAACTGAATCGGCAATTTCATAGGTAAAGACCTATGATAAGAAAAATTTAAAAAGTGGAACATTTGCGGTCCCTACGCCCTATACAAGGAACGTGTTTTTGTATAGGTTTTTCTTTTATTTTTGCTTTATTATTATTATAAAAACGGTAATAGTATATACAAGCGTGAAACTTGGTGTATTTTAAGCACTAAATCTTAAAGTAAAACAACAAATAAATAAAAACCCAGTCAAGTGTGAGTCGCACTTGCTCTTAGGATTCAGAACTGAATGAAAAAAAAAAGGATTTTTCTGTCGATTGCGTTGAAGTCTTGTGTTTGTAATGTATACTCGAACTTGTGCGGAGATGTGTGGTGAGCGAGTCCGAATCGGACCTGGCCGGTTTTTTCCCGACTACGCCAGAAGGTAGGTTATACTTTTCGAGTGTATGTATGTATGTATGTATGTATGTATGTGTGTATATTTCTTTAGCACGCTCTGCAGGCTCAACAGCTTGATAGATTTGGAGGGCGAGGTGTCATTAGATTCGTCTTGATTCCGTGAGTAACACAGGATAACTTTTTAACCCGACTGGCCAAAAAAAGATGTAACTGAATTATTTCGCTCGCTGTGAAGCCTACACGGCATGATGGATTATGGAGTGCTAGATGCCGTTAGACTTGTCTTGATCCCGTGAGTGACATAGGGGACATTTTTACCCAACAAAAAAGAGGGGTTAATTTTTATACAGTCGGGTTTATAATTATTAATATTTTATTAATACTTTTTATCATTTGCCAAAACGATTTTTTTTATTTTATTTACCCTTGGCATCATCTTACCTGATGGTAAGTGACGATGATGCCGAAGATGGAAGCGAGCTTACCAAGATTCCCCAACGCAATGGACAACTGGCAATCTTATTTTCAATGGGCGATCGATAACAATCGATCCGTGTTCGATTGGTGATAAACGTGCAAAATATTAGGATGTAGATAAATTATATAACCTAATATAATATATATATATATGATATAATTTGTATAACCGTTATATTTCAATTCTGTATTTTATGTATCCTGTGTACAATAAACTGTTAAATAAATAAATATAAGTTTTTTTTTGAGTATAATTAAAATTATTTATATTATTATTTAGGCCCGATAGCCCTAATTCAGAGTAGGCTCGAGCCCCTCGGTGGGGACGTATATGAGCTGATAAAAAGAAGAAGAATTAAAAATTAAGGACTTCATAGAAAATAAAACCATTATAGTAGGGGGCAAATTAGCTGAATAAACAACAATTTAATTTTGATGCTGTTAACTAACACCCATTGCGTAAAACATCCCGTCTAATCTAGGTCATCTAGATCCTAACAATTCGCACGTCAATCACCAATCGAACACGGATCGATTGTTATCGATCGCCAAATCTATTCAGCAAAACGTTTCCGATACAACAGCCACGGACAATAATACCTTTCGATCGCGAGATCCAGATTATGTCACTGCGCATCAGAGAAGCCTCGAATCGATATCACAATCGATGTTAGATAACCGATAGAACGGTGTATTGCAAAGCTATTTGATAAGTTGTAATTGGGTGATAGTTAAGACTAATTACATTAGCAGTCACTTTGAATGTAATTAGTATTGTGTTAATTATATAATTAGCTGTGTTTTCTTTTTGCCGCAATATTTATATAAATTTTGTAATTTAGCAATTGTTTCCTAAGTCTTATTTGAAACCAAACTAAAGTATTATTTTTATCGCTTTTTACCACGCTTTTATTAGCTTCACCTGTATGTTTGTATGTAACCGACTCCTTTGGACTCGATTTTGACCCACTTTAAATGGAAAGATTTAATCAACACTTTGTAGACTTACCAAGAATCAGCAACAATATGATAACTTCATAAGTTTGAACTAAAAAATAAAAAATAAATAGAGTTTAAAAAAACACGCTTTTAAAGTACATCAGACTAAAAAGTAAAAAATAATTTACAAAAAATACTAGTATTATTGTGAAAAAGCGTGCGGCGTTATTTTTTACTTTTTAGTCTGATGTACTTTAAAAGCGTGTTTTTTTAATCTCTATTTATTTAACTATCTAGAGTAGACGGCAGTGTGTCCGCCAAAGAAAAGTAGGTTATATTACACGAACCATTACGGTCCACTTTCGAACTATCCGTAACTTAAAATCTGTTTGGCCTACACACTTGCGATTTTGTGTCTCTAGTAAGAATCCCTCGATCACTTAGAATCCCAATTTTTATTATAAATATACAGGGTGTAAAAAGGCTACTCCCGGAAACTTAAAGTGGGGTTTCTACTCATCATACTGAACAACTTTCTCCAAGGAACCCATACTGAATTTCAAAAATTTTTTGGACTTCCCATACAAAATTGGCCGATTAGCTGGCTGATTTGTACGAAAAATCTAAAAAAAAAAATTCGAGTAGCCTGTATAGGTTCATTGGAGAAAGTTGTTCAGTATGATGAGAAGAAGCCCCAGTTTAAGTTTCCGGGTCTTTTTACACCTTGTATATTTTAATATTTCTGAGATATTGACGTTCGGAAATCAAAAAAATCATTTTAAGAAGTGGTCATTCACAGATGTAGTCATTTTAAGAAATGGTCATTTTAAGAACAGGAAATTCATAAAGTGGTCATTTTAAGAAGTGGACATTTTTATTTGTGGTCTTTTTCAGTTGTGGTCATTATCCGCCGAAGGGGTACTGTGCTCTAAATAAAAGTTTTTCTATTCTATTCTATTTTTATGAGTCACTTACTGATTCACCCACTCATCAAAATTATAGATCACTTCCAAGTGACTTAGAAACTTGAAATTTGGCATCGAGGTAGATTATTGGACGTATCATCATCATCATATCAGCCACAAATCGTCGACTGCTGGACAAAGGCCTCCCCCAAGGATTTCTACGACTACCGGTCCTGCGCTGCCCGCTTCCATCGGCTTCCCGCGATCTTCACCAGGTCATCGGTCCACCGCGTGGGAGGCCTGCCTACACTACGTTTTCCGGTGCGCGGTCGCCACTCGAGAACTTTACTGCCCCATCGGCCATCTGTTCTACGAGCTATGTGCCCTGCCCACTGCCACTTCAGTTTAGCGATTCTGTGACCTATGTCGGTTACTTTAGTTCTCCTGCGGATCTCCTCGTTTTGATTCGATCACGTAGAGAAACTCCGAGCATAGCATATTGGACGTAAAGAAGGCAAAAATTCGAAAAATGTCCAAATGTGAGTTGTACTCGTGCACCAAGGGTTCCGTATAACCACTACCATAGTAAAGAGAAAGAATAGTGGGTTAATTGTCTTCATACAGTGGTACACCGCGCTGTTTGTATGTGAGCGCGTCAGTAGGCACGCACGCACACTACAATAATAAGAACGACTTCATTGGTAAAAGGAAAGAATGAAAGGAATGAAGAAATGTACCATTGTATAAAGGTAACCTACTATTTTTTTCTTTTTACTATGCCACAACTTATCAAAAGACTTCCAGGTAACTTATAAACTTGTAATTTGGCACCGAGATAAGTTTTTAGACGTACCTATACAAAGAAGTGCGCGTAAGTGTAGTATGCGTGTGCTTGCGTGTGTGTGTGTGTAATTTATTTAGGACGCATCTCCCGTACGAGCTAATACTTACGAAGTAACTATTTAGTAATCTGTGCTAATACATTTTTCCGGATTCTTGTGTGCCAAATTTTATAAAAAAAATCAGTTTAGCCATTTTCATAAAATCCAAATTTAAATGAGTATTAAAAGACACTGGTTTTTTTTACAATAAACACTTTTAGAGCGAAGCGAGCACATAAGTACTATTGCTATGATTTTTACTTACAACTTTAAATGTTCTAGTTGATAATATTTCACAGCTTTTACCTGAAATAAAAAGAGAATTCATAAGTAATTTTGATATTTTTTGAGGTGTGTATTAGGCGCCTTAACACTACCTGATAGTGAAAATATAAAATATTATAGTATATTAGTGGATTCCCGCTTTGAAAAAAATAAAAATCTAGATCTCTACATCAGTGCCATCTATCGGGTTCAACTATAGCTAGGAACCATTAAGTATTCTTGATAACTACAAAAAAAATATTATTTAAATCGCTCGAGTCGTTTAGGAGTAGAAGAATTACGAACACACGCACACCGGAATTTTATATGTGGCTAAAGGTGGGTGTGAACATAAACTTAAGATTAGCCGGCTAAACTTTACCCAGGGGGGGAGCCTCGCTTCCCGAGGCTCTTCGACTGTAAAATCAATCAAACCGTCAGGTTCGGTCACGATTCGAACCTAATATCGCTCGCTTCGCCCGCTCACCACCCAAAAACACATTACCCAGCCAGTGTTGGGTAGACCTTGTTGTGTACGGTTAAACGCCGAATACCAACTAATAATCTGACTATCTCTAATTTATTGACTCGGTGGCTCAGTGGTTAGTGCTCTTGACTACTGATCCGAGGGTTGCGGGTTCGATCCCCACCCAGGGCAAACATTTGTGTGATGAGCAGATTTGTTTGCTCTGTGTCTGGGTGTTAAATATCTATATATGTATGAATTTAAACGTATATAAGTATGGTATATCAGTCTCTGGTTCCCATAACACAGGTAATCCTACTTTGGGGCCAGATGACCATGTGTGATTTGTCCCAGAATATTTATTTATTTATTTTATTTAATCGGACTTTACCCAAACAACTTTAGCCGGCTAATCTTAAGTTTATGTTCACACCTACCTTTAGCCGTGACATATACATTTTAAAAAAATATACAATCAAAAACAAACTGCAAAATTCAAAATCTTTGTATGCAACATATTTGGCTATATTATTATGATGTACCATTTAAAAGTAAAAATAAAGTTTAGCTCTTTGAAAATGAGCCCACGCCAACACAACCCCGCAAATCAAATTCTGTTAAAAAGAAGATGATAGCTGTATTTTTTACCAGCCGTGGTATAATCGATCGAGTAGTTCTGGACAGTCAGCGTACTGTAACAGCTAACTGGTACACTAATGAATGTTTACCTCAGGTGCTTGATAAACTTAAGTAAATGCATCCCAACTCCAGACTCGGTACTTGGCATTTTCACCATGATAACGCACCGGTACATCGAGCGACTCTCACAGTGAATTTTTTGACAATTGCTAGGATAAAAATGGTTGAGCATCCACCATACAGCCCCGACCTAGCCCCTTGTGACTGCTTTATTTCCTGTTATCAAAGATAAGCTGAAAGGGCGGAAATTTACCAGCGACGAGGAACTTTTGAGAGCTTGGGATCATGAGTGTGCTGTACTTCCAGAAAACAAATGGATAGATATTTTTGATGATTGGTTTTTACGCATGACTAAATGTATTAACTGTAACGGAAATTACATTGAGCGATTGTAAAAAATAAAGTCGTTTTGCAAAATTTATCTAGTAATCTATGTATAGTATATCTCTGTATGCAACATATGTAGTATATCTATGTATACAACCTTATGAGCATTGCTAACATTTATATTATTGTAAAGCGCGTTTTAAATCTGTTAAATCTGAAATTTGATTCGCTTAAACTTCTTTTTACGGATCATTTTATGTAACGGTAAACTTTAGCTAGTCGACAGTTCATTCAGTTGTGCCTAATACAGTAAGCATTAGGCTTGGACTTTTGCAACTTTTTAATCTTGGTAAGCCCGCTTCCATCTTCGGCATCATCGTCACTTACCATCAAGTGAGATGATGCCAAGGGCTTATCAATTGTAGATTAAAAAAAACTAACTTTTGTTTACTGTTATTTTATAATTCACCAAATAAATACAATATGAGGCGAAAAAAAGAAAACTGTCAAAGAAGTGCTAAAATACTTATTTAAATATATATTTAGAAAAATTTAAAAACTTTTAGGTAAAAGCTTTAATTTGAAAAGAGTTTTTATGTTAAAAAAGCCAAACACTCAGTGTGCCAAATGTAAATAAAAATATACACGTTTCCAAATCCAAAAAAGGCGAGCACAGTATTTACTACGATTCTATATTGAAAATAAAAGATGATCCTGCGACCTTGAATCTACCTCCATAGTTCATCAGCAGATAAACTTCAAAATACCAAAAGGATCTATTGTCACCAGGAATACGGCTTCATACCAAATTTCAGCTCAATGGATTTCTAAAAATCGCTCTAAATTCTTTTGCAAGATTTGACCCACCGAAACAAACTAACAGAACATTGCAAGTAAATAAAAGGTTCTGCGATCGTCGGTGGCGTAACGGCTAGGGCCGCCGCCTCCTGTCCGGGAGGTCGTGGTTGGAATCCTGCCACGTATCAATGTGATTTCGAATTTAGATTTCATATGTACGTTTATCCGAAGCTCTTATGGTGAAGGAAAACATCGTGAGGAAACCTGCTCACGCCTGCGGAGAAACTCACAGATTGTGTGTGAAGTCGACCAGCCCGCACTGGGCCCGCGTGGTCGACTAAGGCCCAATCGCCCTAATTCAGGGTAGGCTCAAACCCCTTGGTGGGGACGTGTATGAGCTGATAAGATGAAGATTATAGATATTGATTACCCAGCCACAGAGCAAACAAACGGGTTCGTCACACGAATTTTTGCCCTCTAACCGAACTCACGGTCCTCGGCCTATAGGCAGGAGCGCAGCCGTTGGTTCAACGGGTCATATACCTTTTGAGGAAACCTGCAATTCTGAGCAACCTGATGTGTATGAAAGCCGCGATGCATAAGAGTGTGGTATAAATCTGAAATGCCCTAGCTCACGGATCAGATAAATAAGGTTGGATTGGAAACGTGCGCTGGGCAGGCGCACCACAAGTATGATTAGATAATCATACTTAACCGAAGCACGCGTTATACTTTTAATTTGCGTGTGGTTGTGTGTAACGTACAGACTTTCGAAATGGTGTGAGACACAATTGCAGCCCTGTGTTCTAAGTGTGTTTTGTTTATTAGTGTGCGCAATTCGTGTATGTATTATTATTGCTTGTGTAGAGGAGTGGATGGGTGGGAAACAGGCGGCGACGCTGGTTTTCAAACAAAAGTGTGACTATTGCCAATCCAACCTTATTTATCTTATCCGTGCCCTAGCTAGATAGACGTGGCCACCACGGGTGATGTTCAGTAGAATAATGTAACAATGAGAATTACAAGTTTAATTTTGAAAACTTCTTTAGCGGCGTTGTGCACTTTTTTTGTAATGGGTAAAAAATGTTAAACTCGCGTCAGGACACGTGACCTGATCGAAAATTCGTAAGACGGATGGAGAGTAAAAACTTCTTTAGCGGCGTTGTGCACTTGTTTTGTAATGGGTAAAAAATGTTAAACTCGCGTCAGGACACGTGACCTGGTCGAAAATTCGTAAAACGGATGGAGAGTAAAAACTTCTTTAGCGGCGTTGTGCACTTTTTTTGTAATGGGTAAAAAATGTTAAACTCGCGTCAGGACACGTGACCTGATCGAAAATTCGTAAGACGGATGGAGAGTAAAAACTTCTTTAGCGGCGTTGTGCACTTGTTTTGTAATGGGTAAAAAATGTTAAACTCGCGTCAGGACACGTGACCTGATCGAAAATTCGTAAGACGGATGGAGAGTAAAAACTTCTTTAGCGGCGTTGTGCACTTTTTTTGTAATGGGTAAAAAATGTTAAACTCGCGTCAGGACACGTGACCTGATCGAAAATTCGTAAGACGGATGGAGAGTAGACAGCCGGCGCGGCGTAGGAGAGGAAGTATCCCCCTCTCTTTCTACAGTGCGGCGAAAATGTATGCCTGCGCCTGCTGTTTCGTTTAGGCGGCGCAGGACGCTTGCGCGAATGTTCGTATCAAAGCAATTCGTGCAAAATTATTCCCTAACCATTCCAAAATATCAAAAATGCACAACGTTAATATTCAAGTTTTCACTTCTGCCGGCACTCCCGGAGTGCAACCCGTCTTTTTTTTTTATTCACATCAATTTTTCATGCTGATTTTAACTATACAGAAGAGAGTTATTTAAATATCATCGCCTGTGAATATGTACCTGTGTAATTGCAAAATAAATCTTATCTTATCTTGAAAATACCAGAGAGCCGCCAGTCCTATGTATTCCCTGGGATATACCCAACAGTAGTGTCATACGACAGCGCATGATCGGTCGTGGTGGAAATCCTTGGGGAAGGCCTCTTTCTAGCAGTGGACTGATATGATGATGATGATGAGTGACACGCGATAAAGGAGAAGACTTTAACAGAACTTATATCACATTACCTAATTATATCTGCTCCATTACCTGTTGGTGCTATAAGATTTCAAAATCAGCCACCGTATTAATATTTTTTTTATTACAATCGCTTTTCTAAATTCGCCATGAAAAGACTCAATTATATTTTTGAACTGCAGCGCAACGTGCGAATCACGAATTTTAGATGTTTCGGGTTTACGAGAATTTGTGAAATTTTCTTCAAATCACGAATATAGAATGACGAAAGCTTTACAATGTAGGTTTGGGTGCTTTACTGCGGTTTCCATTGTAGGTACAGGGCGTAACAAAAAGTGTGGTAATTCTATTTTAAGTATAATTGAAAACGCTAAACACGTTAAAAACCCGACTTCCATCGCAACAACTTAGTACATTTTTGCATTATTATTTTAGGTTTTTGTTAATTTTCTAATAAAGTACTACACCGATTTTGATAAAATTTATGTGGAACCACACGGGAAGCACTAGCTTTCAAATAAAAAAAGAATCAGAAAAATCGGTTCACCCAGTCCAAAGTTATGAGGTCACACACAAAAAGAAACTTACAGACGAATTGAGAACCTCCTCCTTTTTGGAAGTCGCTTGAAAAGCAATATTTGTCCACCTTGCTCTCACACGATTTTAGTTTGCCATCCCGCTTAGAAAATAAAGCAGAAGCGGCAAAAAGTTATATTTGAAGTTTTTATAGAACATTTTGTATGGAAAATATATGAACTTTTTAAAAATCCAACTGCACATCGTAAGTTGGTTGAATACCAACAAATGGTATGTAAGCCGGTTCAGTTTTTGAAAAATAGTGGACTGTATTTAGCGTAAGCGGGTGGAATATGGCGGCCTATCAAATACGATGTGTGTCCAGTCTATCATACATGCGGTAGGAGACTGTTTTGCCCTGGAATTGAACAGGAAAGAGAACAGTAAAAAAGAAGAGGGACTTACCTGCACCATAGGGAGAATCTACGCGTGAACTATTACTCTTTAACTAAGTAATATTTTTTTTATTTTTTTTATTCACAGTTGGTAAACCCTTGAGAACATTTCACTTGTAAATTCATAATGTGTCCTACTATTTCGTTTTTTTTTTCAGATTTCCTGATATAGCGGTTTAACTGGTGGAGGGGGGGACACTCGACTATAAAAAATAGCATTTTAAAGCTTAATATTTCGCAAACAGATCCCCGAATCAAAAAAAATTATTTCACACACCAGAAATAATTTAAACGATCTATCCAACGACACCCCACACCATGGGATAGACGAGAAAAATCTAATTCATCCCCTCTTTACGTTGGGACGTACTCAGGTAAAATTTTATTTAGGGCTTACCAAATGAAAATGGAAAAAAAACTTTATTTTTGTACTTTGTCGGCGTGATAAATATAACCCATGCCAAATTACAGCTGTTTAGTACTAAGAGTCTCTAAGCTAAACAGCGGACAGATAGATAGAAAGACGGACTGATAAGGTGAAACTATAAGGGTTCCTTGTTGACTACGGAACCCTAAAAATAATGACTTAAAAACTTAATATTTAGTTAACGAATCATTTATCGGAAAATGATCCTCCGTAGTTTGGAAGACCCTATTCAACGATACCCCACACGATAAGGGTGCGTGAACAAAAAAAAAACATCCCCACTTTACCCACCCTAAAGAACTGTTTTGACCAGTTGTTGTCCGATTGATCGGACCACGTGGCCGAAGCATAACTTTATACAGGTCACAAATTTTTTTAACATACTAAATTTCAGCCTAATAACTGTTATAGTCTTTGAGCCAAAAGGGTGTGACATACCGACGGACAAGGCAAAACTAAAACCGTAAAAATGGTGGGAATAACTCTCGGTCACCTCTAAAGCTTATATATTTTTGCAAGTTGAAATGGGAACAATCTTTATTTGAAAGGTCTATTTTTTTTTGTTCAGTTTCACTAGTAAAATCCCCCTAAAAAGACAATTTGTTACTCCCTGTATAAATGAAACGAGCACGTACGATTATAGGTTTCTTTCACGTACAAAATAGTTGATTTAGTTGTTATTACAAAATTGGTCGTGACGTGACCGTTTAGTTGTTAAGAGGGTTGTGAAATTTCATATCTCTTTTGAGGAAATATATAAACCGGAACAAGAGACGCGAACTGTTATAATTTGGTTAGAATGCTTGTATGGTCTATTTTTTTTATTTACAATTGGTAAGCCCTTGGCATTATCTCACCTGATGGTAAGTGACGATGATGCCGAAGATGGAAGCGGGCTTACCAAGATTCCCCAATGCAATGGAGAACTGGCTATCTTATCTTCAAGTCGGAACACATCAATGTAGTTAACACTGATGTTTGGCGGCAAGACTTAGATAAGATGGTGGTAGCTAGCCAGGCGGGCTTAGAAAATGCCCTACCACCAACCAAACCGAGTCTTACAAGTATTATTACTTAAGGCGAGGCACCGGTGGAGAGACGGAGAAACCCTTTAGCTAGATCAAATTTTTTGGGTAATTACTACTAAGTATTCGGTCTTGCAAAAAATATTGGACATACTTAAGGATATTGTCTGAGGAATGTGCTAATATGTTACACGATAGTGTGTACTTTACTCGATCATAAAAAACCCAAAAACAGGTCTAAACCGTCTAAAAAAAGTCTAAAACGAATTGTTTATTAATAAAATTTCAAAATATGCACATTGTTTTTATATGAAGATATTTCTTTTTAAGTACTAAGAGAACCTGCTAAATTTTTCTTTTTAAATTGAAGTCTTAAGAGAAATAACAACGTAAAACATTGAAAAATTGCAAAAGTGTGGTTATTTTCTTGACTCTTTACACGTAAAGGAAAAAAACAGAGACAACTGTTTTACAAATGCCTCGCTTTGAGGCATTGATCGGAACAGCTGCCTCTGTTTTTTTCTTCACGTGTGAAGAGTAAAGATAATAAATACTAATTAATTTTAATGCGTCGGCAGCTTCGGTGGTGCGGTCACCTATCACGTATGAAGGAGGAGAGAGTTGCGAAGCGCATCTTCTATTCTGAACTGGAGGAGGGTAAGCGGAAACATGGCAGACAGCTTCTCCGGTACAAAGATGTTCAGAAGCGACATATGATAGACATACGGGGATTGGTCGTTCAAGGAATTGGACATTCGAGGCCAGAACCGAAAATATGTTGTGGAAATCCTTGGGGGAGACCAACTGGCCAGCAGTGGACGTCTTTCGACTGATATGCTTATGATCCACTATATTGTTACCCAGGGTAATTGGAAACATCGTATTTTATCAAATATTAACCGCCTCCGTAGCTCAGAGGCAAAGTTCACTGGCTTTACACAGGAGGTCGCGGGTTCGATTCCCAGCGGGGTCAATTGTAAGACTCGGTTTGGTTGGTGGTAGGGCATTTTCTAAGCCCGCCTGGCTAGCTACCACCATCTTATCTAAGTCTTGCCGCCAAATATCAATGTTGATATCATTGGTGTGTTCCGGCATGAAGATAAGATAGCCAGTTCCCCATTGCGTTGGGGAATCTTGGTAAGCCCACTTCCATCTTCGGCAGCATCGTCACTTACCACCAGGTGAGATGTTGTCAAGGGTTTACCAATTGTGAAACAAAAAAAATATATATAGGGGGTCTGAGTAAAGCGAAACTTAACTTTAGTTTAGCGACATCATAGACAAAGTATCCAATTACCCCTGTTCACAATTACCCCGGTTGACCCTAATCATTAAACTAATAACATTAAACTTGCATAATACTACCGAAATAAGTTGAACTGAAGTATTATAAAACTGAGTTCACTGTAGGCCGCGTGTTCACAATAAGACATGCAAATTGCCCGGTTCATTTGGTGAAAGCGTGTTGTAACGACGATTAGCGACCTTACGTCATTTGCAGTGTACTTTCATAGACCTAGGGTTGCCATACTGCTCCGTGTTGATTAGAGACGTTGACATAAAAATAAAGAGAGAAGAGAGAGATGGATAA
This sequence comes from Coleophora flavipennella, assembly GCA_947284805.1. NCBI lineage: Eukaryota > Metazoa > Arthropoda > Insecta > Lepidoptera > Coleophoridae > Coleophora > Coleophora flavipennella. The sequence continues at coordinate 13,133,225 of OX369281.1, read as the reverse complement.
AAAGGAATGATAGAGGGATGGATTAGGCTTTGTCTAGTGCAGGGATCACTGTTTTATGACTGTGTTTTGACAAACACAGGTCTTGGAATACACAAAAAAGCAAAAAAAGGAAAAGCAAGATTAAAAAAGATTACATAATATACTCGCCGTCACAAAAATATATCTCCAGACCGAATGAAACTATTGGTTTTTGTATAATTAAGGTCTTATTAATCACACTTATATTATAAAGGCGAAAGTTTGTGAGTGTGTGAGTGTGTATGTTTGTTACTTCTTCACATAAAAACTACTGCACGGATCTGGCTGAAATTTGGCAGGTAGGCAGATTAACACTTAGGCTACTTTTTTCTTGTACTGCGCACCCTCGAAAAGTCATAGAAACGTTGTCCACGCGGGTAAAGCCGCGGGAAACATCTAGTCAAAAATAATTTTTGATGTGTAACATCTTTGCTCTCGCTTTCCTGTAATTTGTGGGAGTGATTTCGTGAAATGGGACGGAAATGTGTCCCATTGTAACAGGAAGTCGCGTTTTTTCAGGCTTTAAAAGCGCGGAAAAGGCAAAGGTATCTATGACCATACAGCCTAGTCTGCCGTATCTTTGCCGTCCTTTTTTCAGGCTTTAAAAGCGCGGAAAAGGCAAAGGTATCTATGACCATACAGCCTAGTCTGCCGTATCTTTGCCGTCCTTTTATAAAGTATTTTGTCACATGTTACACATCATATGCGAGTACTGTAAGTCTCGCTCGAATTTTTTTAAAAGTACTATCAACCCTAACACCAAAGCATAATGTCCTACCTACATGGAAACGAAAGCGGAATAGACGGACATGCGGACACGCGCTTTGTTTTGTATGAATGACCGGCATTCTTGTTAGTATTCACTACGTGATTCATGCGGGAAGATATGTGGATGCCCACGGCTCGTTACGTCTTTAACAGACTGTGGATAGTGCAATCCGCGGTGGCCAATTTATACTTGATTTTACTTGATAAACTTGAACTGGGACTTGAATCGGGAGACGTGGCGTAGCCTCCTACTCGGGGAACCGACGGTGAAGGTTGCGGTAAGCCGCTGAATGCGAGCAATGCTGGAGCAGTCGTTGTGGAATTCCTTTGGGCAGGCCTTTGACCCGTAGCAAACGCTTCTTTCAGCTAACATAATAATTACAACTGGAAAGATAAATGATATTCGAAAAATCTTAAAACTTTTAGGGGTAAGCTTTTCCTTAAGACGGCAATATTACAGATTCCCGCCAAAAAGTCTCTTTCAAAGAAAAAAACACGACTTTTTGGCGGGAATTTGTAGCGTTCAGTTTGTCATTTTTCTTTTATTATCCGAAAAATTACATTTAGTGGTTTTCGATGTGTAATATTGATAGTGTATTTATCAGCGAAGTATCATTTAAGTGTTTCTTGTGTAGGATAATGAAATAAAAGTGTGTATACTGTGTTTCGAGTTCCCACAAGAAGTCCGAGCAAGCTTTAGCAAAAGTGCTATCATTTTGCTAGAGTATGTAGGTTAGGTTAGTATATAGACAATGATATGATGTGAACGTGAAGAACAGTGACCTTGAAGACTGAAAAGGAGAAAATTACTACATAATCTGAAAAATATACTAAAAATTACTGAAGACGTGAATTCTACTGCTGAATAACATATACTGAAGACTAGGCGGTATGGCCAATGAGCCTTAGCCTGCCCTAAAAGGGCGAAGTTAAAAAAAAAAAAAGAAAAAACACACACAACAATGCAATGGTACGTTCAGAAACTTGGTGCGTCATTCATTACAGTCTTTATTTTCCTCGCTGTAGTGAGGTGAAAAATTGTGTTTCGCTCGGCAGCAACATTATTTTGCGTCTTTTAATTTTTAAACCCTCGCTACGCTCAGGATTCTATAGGTAACAGTAACTTCTAGAGGTAACACGCGCCAAATAACAATTTTGCAGTTTGCACAGCTTAGGTGGTAATATTACAGATTTCAACTCTACATTTATGACTAATATTTTGAAGTGTAAATTTTAAAAAAGATACAACATTATTAGTTATGATAATACAAAGTGAGTAATGTTATTATTTTTTATACTTTCATTGTAGTTTATGATTGAAACGAAAAACCATTGAAAAAGTGGATAAGTGTGGTTATTTTCTTTACTCTTTACACGTAAAGAAAAAGACTGAGACAATACCTCGCCTTAAAGAGTTTTTTTGCTCAAAAGGTCAAATGCTAAAATGAATATAAATACACGTTTCCAAATTCACAGGCGTGCACAATATTTCCTACGATTCTATTTAAAATAAAAGACGATCCTGGGACCTTGATTTCACCTCCAAAGTTCATCAGATCAACTTCAAAATACCAAGAGAATCTATTCTCACCGGGAATACAACTTCATACCAAATTTCAATCAGATTTCTGAAAGACGCTCCAAAATCGTTTGCTAGATTTGACCCATCTACACAAACTAACTAACATAGGTACAAACATGCAAACATTCCAAGTTAAATAAAAGATTTTAATGAGTTTAATAAATAAGAAAATCCTGAAATAATGATTTTCGAAAACCCTAAAATCTTTACGGTACAAACTTTTAATATTGCATTGTCACGCGATATACATAACTAGGCAGATATACAAGGCGAGTGTGAATGGTAATACTGGAAGGGGTAGACCTAGACGTACGTACTGCGACCAAGTCGAAGACGTATTGAAGAAGTGTCAGGTCAAGAGTACCCTAAACCGACGAGCTTGTATGAAAAGATTGATGAATGTAGAGGAAGCGAGAGAAGTATGTCAGGATCGTAGCAAGTGGAAAAATGTGGTATCTGCCTACCCCTCCGGGAAATAGGCGTGATCTTATGTATGTATGTATGTATGTATACATACGCATGCAAAATTTCCGCTCAATCGGAAACCGGGAAGTGGGTCAAATTTAACTTGCAAGATTCCACCCGAACAAACATACATACATTGCAAGTTAATTATAAGCTTTTAAAAAGGAAGTAAGGTGTGTTTGTGCGCCTAATATTTTATAATGACAGTTTTTAAATATTGTTAAGGGTCTCCAGGAGGCTCGAGTTTCCATACAAACGTAGTTCCGCTTTAATACAAAAACTACATGCCGGATTGAATCCAAACTTTGCGAAAGTATTGAGTAGACACATATCGATGTTTGTAATTAGTTTTCATCGTAGTACATTAAAACATAACTAAACGAAGGCTTATAAATTAGTTTTGTATTGAAAATTTGAAACTTCTCTTTTTTTTTGTTTTATATTAGTACATCGAAAACTAATTACAAACATCGACATGTGTCTACTCAATATATTCGCAAAGTTTGGATTCAATCCGGCGTGTAGTTTTTGTATTAAACCAGAACCACGTTTGTATGGAAACTCGAGCCTCCTGGGGGCTCTAAAATGTGGCAAAAACTGACAGATTACCATAGAAGAAGTGACTACCGCCGCCTGGCACTCGCACACAAGTGGTGTTGTATCTCCAACACCCTGATAAGCATTGGCTTTGCCGGTCCTCCAAAACCTTTTCAATTCCTTCTTGAGCAGTCCCATACCACAGATTAATCACCTCCGTGGCGTAATGGTTTAGGCCATTACCTTCTCATCAGGAGGTCGCTGTTTCGATTACCGCCGGAGTCTAACTTTGTAAGACTCGGTTTGGTTTGTGGAAGGGCATTTTTTAAGCCCGCCTGGCTAGCTACCACCATTTTATCTAAGTCTTGCTGCCAAACATCAATGCTTACAACATTGATGTGTTCAGACTTGGAGATAAGATAGCCAGTTCTCCATTGCATTGGGGAATCTTCTAAGCACGCTTCCATCTTCGGCATCATCGTCACTTACCATCAAGTGAGATGATGCCCAGGACTTACTAATTATGAATAATAAAAAAAAATCAAAGAATCCATATAATCGTCCATCGATATGACAATCGTGCAGGAGCCGAGGAGAGTGACGAGGGAGTTAGAGCCCCAGTTTCCATAGTCAAACCTCGGGACACTTCATATAATCAGGCGGTGGTGCAGAAGCAGCTGCCCGATAGTCGGCTTTGACGCAAACGTCTGCAGATATTATAATTGAAAACGCTAAACACGTTAAAAAACCGACTTCCATCGCAAAAACTTAGTACATTTTTGCATTACTATTTTTAGTTTTTGTTACTTTTCGAATAAAGTACTACACCGATTTTGATAAAATTTATATGGGACCACACGGGAAGCACTAGCTTTCAAATAAAAAAAGAATAATAAAGATCAGTTCATCCAGTCCAAAATTATGAGGTAACAAACATAAAAAAAAACATACAGACGAATTGAGAACCTCCTCCTTTTTGGAAGTCGCTTGAAAACTAGGTCGATTTTTTTACTCAGTCCAATTTAAAATTAATTTAGTTGTGTGCCAAACAAAAGTTCGTATCGAACATCAATCGCCGACAAAGACGGTAGCTTTACGTAATTTGCGGCAATGGGCGATAATCGGAAACCAGGTATTTTATCGCACCTCACTGATCACAGCCTTTTGTACGTGACCAAACCGAATTGTGATGCTTTAAATTATCTATTTTTGAGCTACTGAGATAAGTAGGTATTGATTGGTACTTATTAAAGTTAAACAATTATCATAATTTAAATGGTTCCTTATTTCAAAAGGTAAAAACGGAACCAAAAGAATCACTCGCGTGTCCGTCTGTCACAGCTAATTTGCTCGGATACTACTGGATCGATTGAAGTGAAATTTGGTACAATTTGGACCCAAAGGCGGACGTGTAACGTAAATAAATGATTTTTAAATATGGAGGCCACTTTTGGGGGTTAAATTAGAATTTAAAAAAAAGTTTTTCAAAATATATTGTGTGACATATATTATCAAATAAAAGGGCTTGTTATGGGAATTTAAGAAAGTTATAAGAAAATACGCGAAAATTGACCTTCCCATCCCCCCTTGTTTCCGCAACTACTGTGTCTAAAACTGTGAAAAAATCATGGTTTAAGAGGTTGAATCCATAGATTACAGGAAAATATATGTGAAAATCTAAAGTCATTTCATTCCCACAAGAAAAACGTTTTTTTTTTAATCTTGAATAAGTGGACCCGTATTTCCCTAGAGCAAAGTATGTACTGAGAGGTCTTGTTCTGTTGGTAGTTAAAGTTTTGGCGCGGAACCCTGTTTGTGTGACCCCGAGTCACACTTGGCCAATTTTTTTAACAATTTCAATTGACTAGCGGTTATTTTCAATCAAATGAATTGCTATTTTTTAAGGCAAAAAATACACATTTTTAATTTTATAGCTCTAGAGTTATCGTATTGCCGCAGTTTCTTCGTTACTATCAGGCAAATTCAAGAAAATTAACTAATCTAAAAAATAGCCCCATCTGTCCACTAAGAAAACGCCATTGTTCCATCCAATGGTACATAGCTCAGAGGATTGAAACATGAAAGACATGCCACTAGTCTACACTAATATTATAAGAAAGATTTGTATTTTTGTGTGTGTGTAAATGTTTATAATGAATAAAATCAAAAACTACTGTGCCGATTTCAAAAATTATTTCACCATTAGAAAGCTACACTCACCCTGAGTAACATAGGCTATATTTATTGCTAGAAAAGATTAGGAATCCTTACTAAAACTTTAGTAACGTAACTCAAGGTGTAAAAAAAAATCCATAAAACATCTTTCGTCGCATGCGCTGCGGAAACTATAGATGATAGAACAAAAAAATGGTGTACAATATTAGAGAACATATCAATACCTACAAAAAATTTCGCGATACTATATGTCCAACTAATGCAGTTATTTCACTATAACCACTTTTTTAATTTTAAAAGTTAACAATATCTGACCAAAATCAGACAGTGATAACCATACCTTCGTATTAACCCTTATCCAAATAAATTATTTCATGATCAAAAATGTTTCGATATCTACAGATAACCTTTTGAATTACTTAAATCGGACATTCCATTCAGAAGATATTACGAGTTTAGGAAAATAAACCCCGCCACCGCGCCGCCGCCGCGCAATGACCAGTGTGGCCCCAAGCAATGCAGCCGTAGCGTAGTAATTCTACACTAATGTTACAAAGAGGAAAGATTTGTTTGTTTGCATTGAACAGGCTCCGAAACTATTGGACCCATTTGAAAAATTCTTTCACTGTTGGGAAGCTACACTATTCGCGGTTGCTATAAGCTATATTATATTTTTAAATAGGGATCCTTTTAAAAACTCTAATAATGTAACCAAAGGTGTAAAAAAATACCTAAAAAATCCTGCATTATCAACAAAAGTAGTGTAGTGTGTAGTGTAGTGTGTAGTGTGAAGGGGGTAGGGTGAAGGGTGTAGCGTGTAGGGTGAAGGGTGTAGTGTTTACTGTTTAGTGTGCAATGTATTGAAGTGTAGTGTAGAATATTGTAGTGTAGTGTAGTGTAGTGTAGTGTAGTGTAGTGCAGTGCAGTGAAGTGTAGTGTACTGTAGTGCAGTGCAGATAGTGTAGTGTAGTGTAGTGCAGTGTAGTTTAGTGTAAAGCAGTGTAGTGTAAGTGTAGTGTAGTGCAATGTAGTTTAGTGTAGTGCTGTGCAATGTGTAGTGTATTGCCGTGTAGTATAAGGCGGTACGAAGTTCGCCGGTACAGCTATAAAAGACCATAAGTACCTAATAGTATAACTGAATCGGAAATTTCATACATAAATATTCATCATTATCTTCATATCAGCCGAAAAACGTCCACTGCTGGACAAAGGCCTCCACTAAGGATTTCCACGACGACCAGTCGCGCTGCCCGCATCAATCGGCTTCCCGCGATCTTCACCAGGTCGTCGGTCCACCGCGTGGGAGGCTACTTTTTTCGGTTCGCGGTCGCCACTTGAGAACTTTACTGCCCCAACGGCCATCTGTTCTACGAGCTATGTGCCCTGCCCATTGCCACTTCAGTTTAGCGATTCTGTGAGTTATGTCGGTTACTTTGGTTCTCCTGCGAATCTCGTCATTACTGATTCGATCGCGTAGTGTAATTCTGAGTATAGCTCGCTCCATTGCCCTTTGGGTGACCTTGAGCCTTCTTATGAGGCCCATAGTATGTCATCACGGCAACACACACGGTCAAAGACCTTAGTCTTGATCAAACCCCTTTTATAAACTGTTAATTGCGTAAGCGATAGCTCTCTCATCGATTGATAAATTGATTAGATATTACGAAGAGGCGACTATCACTCATCGCTGGTACATTACCAAAGTATATATATATTAGTACTAACGTAACTTTACGCTGTGTGCACACGTAACACTGAAAGGCTCTCACGCCCCGGTTCAGTGAGGCGGGTGAAATAGGGTCATCTACATTTTATAGCTCTATGCGGTTAAGCATATACTAGGAACACATCATCATATCAGCTCATACACGTCCCCACCGAGGGGCTCGAGCCTACCCTGTATTAGGGCGATCGGGCCTTAGTCGACCACGCGGGCCCAGTGCGGGTTGGTCGACTTCACACACAACCTTCGAGTTTCTTCGCAGGTGTGTGCAGGTTTCCTCACGATGTTTCTCCTTCACAAGGAACACATATTGATACATATCTACAGTAATTTCACATACAAGAAATAAAACTGTGTTTATAATAGGGTTTTTGACAGTGTTTAAAATAAATTAAAAAATATTATTCACTAAATAGCATTTCTCCTACAAAAGCATAAAAACTTATTCATTTAACATTTTATTCTAAATTCAATTTTATATATATCAAAATCACTAAATTAGTTAGTCAAAGACAATGATGACGTCACAAGTTTGTAACACGAACAATTTCAGAACAAAATATCGTTTTTGAAAGTTGATAAAAAGTAACTCAAAGGACTAGCAGTCAAATACCGGATTTTTCAATAATAATATCATATAAATATATACCAATATAAGTGTGATATATTGTTCCACCAAGAACCTACAATATGTGTGATATATTGTTCCACCAAGAACCTACAATATGAGTGATATATTGTTCCACCAAGAACCTACGATATGTGTGATATATTGTTCCACCAAGAACCTACGATATGTGTGATATATTGTTCCACCAAGAACCTACAATATGTGTGATATATTGTTCCACCAAGAACCTACAATCAAAAGTAGATATCAACCATATACGAGTACTAGGAAAACCTATTGCAGTGATTTTATTTATATGATTTCTAGGGTTCCGTATATCAAACGGTAAAACGGAACAATTATAGAATCACTCGTGTGTCTGTCTGTCCATCCGTTTGTCACAGCCAATTTGCTTGAAAGCCAAGCATCCCTCGAAGACTCGAAAAGGGATTCTGAAGTGAATCTCTAGTTGGTGGTAGAACGTTTTCTAAGCTCGCCTGGCTAGCTACCACCATCTTATCTAAGTTCTGCAGCTAAACATGAATTTGAAGAGCATTGATGTGTTCCGGCATGAATATTATAGTCAGTTCCCCATTGCGTTGGGGAATCTTGATAGGCCCGCTTCTACCTTCGGCAACATCGCCCTTACCTAGGTATCATCAGGTGGCGTCCCACCTTTATTTTATGCCAAGGTTTTACCAATTTTGGATAAAAAAAACTCTTCAAGGCGAGTACCTCGTGGACTGTAAATAACAACAGCTGTGTTGTGTTAGTACTAATATACTATACTAGCCGTCCACCCGTGGCTACGCCCGCATTGTTTTCGATTTTCCCGTGAGAATAAGACGTTTTCCCGGGGTAAAAAGTAGCCTATGTCCTATTCCAGGACCTAACCTATGTGTGTGCCAAATTTCATCCCGATCCGTCCAGTGGTTGAAGCGGGAAAGAGTAACAAACATCCATACATACAAACTTACACATTCTACTAATATTTTAAATGCGAAAGTTTGTATGAATGTATAGATGTCTGTTTGTTACTCTTTCACGCAAAAACTACCAAACGGATCTGGCTGAAATTTGGTAGGTAGACAGATTAGGACCTGGATTAACACAAGATACTCCTGCACTGCGCACCCTCGAAAAGTCATAGAAACGTTATCCACGCGGGCACACCCCGGACACTTCATACAACGGGCAAGAAATTATATTTCTAAAAACAAATGACGAAACAAATGAAATCACGGCGAAATTCTATTAGTTCGAGAACCAAATTTAAACCAATCTGTATCAATCTGAGTGACGAGGGGTGAGGTCGGAATCTAGAGGGCGTCAGGGAGTGTCCATACTGTATGTAAGTACCAATATATATACTTTGACGCGGTGAAGCCGCGGGAAACAGCTAGTTTATAATATTACTTTGACTCTGTACTAACGTGTAAAAATACATTTAAATTGTAACAACGTTTCTTCCCCTTATTCATTACGGCAACACTATCAACACCGAAACAGCGTCACGTTTCTGGCACGCGGAAGAGCGCAACATAATAAGCAAAGTAGTACCTCTAAACTAGTATAAGTATAGCACACAGTTACATCGTGACCGGCGCGCGCGCAGTTTGATATCGATGCGTGATTGATTGACGGGGCGGGCGGCACTTAATCGAGTGCTTTATGATTTATATGTACGAGCCTGTGTCGAATTTTTTTAGACACATATTAATGATGTTTTTTTGTTGTTGAAGATTATAAACGTGTTATGTATTGTTACAGTATCTAAATATATATAACTCAAATGTGACTGACTGACTGACATAGTGATCTATCAACGCACAACCCAAACCACTGGACGGATCGAGCTGAAATTTGGCATACAGGTAGATGTTATGACGTAGGCATCCGCTAAGAAAGGATTTTGGGAAATTCCCACGGGAACCGCAAAAATCGGGATCTGCGCGGGCGAAGCTGCGGCCGTCCACTAGTCTGATCATATGACCAAAACTAGTAATCGAAAAATCTCAATCGATAGTAATCTATTTAAAACTCGACTGCTCAAAATGTAACTTATGACTCTCACAGGGTATCGAGCCAAATATACCGACGCCTCGCACTCCAAAATCCATCAAGGCTACTGGCTCAGCAAAACAAAAACCCGGCTAAGTGCGAGTCGGATTCGTGCTCCGAGGGTTCCGTACTACACCTCTCCACAAAACTATGACGATACCTATTCACATTACAAACAAAAGAAACCAACATAAGCAACACAAAAATGCTTTTTTTTATTTTTTATTACGGACTCCTTCGTGCGAGTACGACTCGCACTTGGCGGGTTTTTATAATATGTTGTTTTACTTTAGAATTATAGAACTACACTTACACCACGTTTCACGCTTGTACGTATATTACTGTTTTTAATATAGAGCTTATTCAAAAATACTTCTGATAAACCCATAAAACATTTTATTTCCTCCATGGCGTAATGGTTAGTCCATTCCCTTCACACCAGGAGGTCGCGGGTTGGTTTCCGGCGGGATAAACTTTGTAAGACTCGGTTTGGTTGGTAGTTGGGCATTTACATAGCCAAACATCAGTGTTAACAACATTGATGTGTTTCGGCTTCAAGATTAGATTGCCAGTTCTCCATTGCGTTGGGGAATCTTGGTAAGCCCACTTCCATCTTGGGCATCATCGGGAGCATAACCTAACCATCAGGTGAGATGATACCAAGGGCTTCATCATCATCATCATCATTACAGCTCATATACGTCCCCACCGAGGGGCTTACCAATTGTTAATTTAAAAAAATGTTTTTAGGGTTCCGTCGCTAAAGGCGTGGTGGTGCAGAACCCTCGGTTCGCTACGCACCCTCGTACTTCGCCGGTTCTTTCCATCAATAGGCATATACCTGTTTGGATCCTTTGAGAAGGTCTTTTTCCGAATATAAATGTCAGTCCTAATGGGGTATCCCAAAAAATTGACATTTTTAACCGACGAAAAAACAGAGGAGGTTCTCAAGTCGACGCGTATATGACCACGCATAACTTTTTACAGAGTAGTCCGATTTGATAACTCTTTTTTTTCTATTGGAAAGTGCCCCGTAGTTGGTAGTCCCATATATATTTGGAAAAAAACCAACCCTAAGGGTAGGAAAATAGGGGATGATTGATTGTTCACTCACTGATTGTAATGTATGACCACGCATAACTTTTTACAGAGTAGTCCGATTTTGATAAAAAAAAAATATTGGAAAGGGTATACCCCGAAGTTGGTGGTCCTATTTAAATTTGGAAAAAAATCCAACCCTAAGGGTAGGAAAACAGGGGATGATTGATTGTTCACTCACTGATTGTAATGTATGACCACGCATAACTTTTTACAGAGTAGTCCGATTTTGATAAAAAAATATATTGGAAAGGGTATACCCCGAAGTTGGTGGTCCTATTTAAATTTGGAAAAAAATCCAACCCTAAGGGTAGGAAAACAGGGGATGATTGATTGTTCACTCACTGATTGTAATGTATGACCACGCATATATTTTTACAGAGTAGTCCGATTTTGATAATAAGATAATAAGAGAAAGTGCTTTTAAGAAGATGGCGCGTTAATTAGCACCTATTAGTATATTTTATCCACAAAAAATAAAAAGTGTTTTAACAAAAAATTAAACCGACAAAAAAAGGGAACTGAAAAGCGAAAAATAAAAATAATTTTTATAGTGTAACTGACCTCCTACACTTATGTAAACAAACAAACTGAACGTTCGCAATTGCCAACAAAGGGACGCAGCACGTCGGTCGCCGCCGCCGTGCATTCCGCTGCTATCATTTCATTTTAAGTAATAATTATTTTGCTTGTATGTTTCATTAACGCCGACTTAAAATCATTTAGGTATTTACATACGTGTAGGAGCTCAGTTATACTATAAAGGTTCTTTTTATTTTTCGTTTTTCAGTTCCTTTCTTTTTTCGTCAGTTTAATTTCTTGCTAAAAAGTTTTTTTATGTATATAAGGTGCAACAAAATTAGCTGAAACTATTTTAACTGGTGCTTCTACCCATGAAACTGAACAACTTTCCCCTTGGAACCCATAGTCAAATCGCAAAAAAAAATTGGCTCTCCCATACTAACTCGATTAACCAACTTAGTATGGGAAGTTCAAAATTTTTTTTGAGATTTGATTATGGGTTTCATGGGGATAGTTGTTCAGTTGCATGGGTAGAAGCACCAGTTAAAATAGTTTCAGCTAATTTTGTAAGACCTTATATAGTTTTTAGTACGTCTGTACATATATCATTGCACAAACTATTTTATTACTGATTTACTTAGCAGTTCAACATTGCTTAATATATTTAACGAAATATTAATACCTAACATCATTTATTATCATTGCATACTATTCACATCTTTTCATAACAGACTTCAAACAAAATGTACGGTTGGTAAGTAGTGCAGTGCAGTGACGTAAAAAAAATTTTTAGGGCGTTATTTCATTGATTAACGAGCTAAGTGACGCTCCGTTGATTTATAAAGTAGATTTTAAGTCGTAGGCAAGTTTAGTTATTTCAACTATTACATAAGTAATGGCACGCTAACCACAACGTAACCTCATTCAGGATGCATATTTTAGAAACTGATTTAAATAAGCACAGCTGTTGTTTTGGACAGGTTAATTATGCAACAAATTCACGAAATAATGTCTAATGGAACATTGGATGTTTAGCTCGCTTATTCCCAGTCGTCACCACTGGCCTTGTCCCAGCTGGTGACAAATGGTAAATAAAATCCCATTTGTCACCACTACAGCGACGATAAAATTCCCATTAGTTGCAAGTAGTGTCATCATCATCATCATATCAGCCGAAGGAAGTCCACTGCTGGACATAGGCCTCCCCCAAGGATCTCCACGACGACCGGTTCTGCGCTGCCCGCATCCAGCGGCTTCCCGCGACCTTCACCAGGTCATCGGTCCACCGAGTGGGAGGCCTGCCTACACTACGCTTTCCGGTGCGTGGTCGCCCCTCGAGAACTTTACTGCCCCAACGGCCATCTGTTCACCAAGTAGTGTAACACCACAAAAATATTTCCATTTAGCGCCACCACTTGAAGGAATATTATGTCGAGTTTATACCAATGACAAAAGTACGTTCTGAAAATTTAGGTGCAGTACACTAACATAATTTTACAAAAAAAATAAAATTAAATATGTAGTTATTTATTATTAACTAGCTGCGCCCACGACTACGTCCGCGTGGAGGTTTTAAATTTTCCCACGGGAGCTCTTGAATTTTCCGGGATAAAAAGTATCCTTTATGTTAACCCGGGCTATAAGGAACCACCATACAAAATTTCATCAAAATCTGCCTGGTACATTTTGCGTGATGCGCGAACACACAGACAGACAGACAGACAAAAATTCCAAAAGTTGTTGTTTTGGTCTCCATATCGTTAGTAAAGTCAACCACAGCTACACAAATTTCATGTACAGACACGGCCCCGTTACAGTTTTATTATATGTAATAGATTTTAATCGCTTTCACTGCTGGACGAAGTATCTTCAGAATCGTCGTTTACATTAATAATTAAAGACTCAACAAGATTCGCGCGACTCCGTGCGGGTGTATAAGATCGGTCACTGAATTATCTGCACCTTGATGAATGCCGCTTGCCGCTGCCGGCTCGCGTTAAACACTCCGTCAAAGGGGCCGCCTTGAGTTCAATCGCGGCGGCGACAGGCCGGCCCCTTTGACGGATAGTTTAGCGCGAACTGTCAAAGGTGCAGCTAATTCAGCAAACGAACTTTAAAGTCAGCGGCGCCGCGATTGAACACAGGGCGGCCCCTTTGACGCAAACGTTTGACGCGAGCCAGCAGCGGCGAGCGGGATTTATCAAAGGTGCAGCTAATTCAGCAAAAACTTTAAAGTCAGCGGCGCCGCGATTGAACTCAGGGCGGCCTCTTTGACGCAACCGTTTGACGCGAGACAGCAGCGGCGAGCGAAATTTATCAAAGGTTCAGCGAACGTACCTACTTTATCATAACAAAACTGCTTGCCAACAAACAATACCAAGAATAATTTTCGAAAAACCTAAAAACTTTTAGGTACAAGCTTTTCATTTTGCATTGTCACGCGATATACAAATATGCATGCAAAATTTCAGCTCAATCTGAAACCGGGAAGTGTGTCAAATGTTACTTGCAAGATTCCACCCGAACAAACATACATACATTGCAAGTTTAATAAAACCTTATAAAAATGGCAACCAACAATAGTATAACAGCAGCAGTAAAAACAATTACTATACATAGAGGAAGACCACAGACAATGGAGGACATGCGTATCCACACTTATCTGTCCACTTGGCAGCGGCGAGTAATTGCGAATACCCTCATATCGCGATATCGCCGGCCGGCCGTTTATGGCAATTTCACTGTAGCCGATTTGCAAACCTTCCTACTGCCCAGGTGCAGCTAATTCAGCAAACGAACTTTAAAATCGGCGGCGCCGCGATTGAACTCAGGGCGGCCCCTTTGACGCAACCGTTTGTCGCGAGCCAGCACCGGCGAGCGAAATTTATCAAAGTTGCAGTTAATTCAGCGAATGTACTTTATCATAACAAAAGTGCTTGCCATGCCAACAAACAATACAGTAACAACAGTAGGTACCAGCAGTAAAACAATTACTAGGCATAGAGGAAGACCACAGACAATGGAGGACATGCGTATCCGCACTTATCTGTCCACTTGGCAGCGGCGAGTAATTGCGAATAGTTTATAGCAATTTCACTGTAGCCGATTTGCGAAACTTCCTTCTGCCCAGGTGCAGCTAATTCAGCAAACGAACTTTAAAGTCGGCGGCGCCGCGATTGAACTCAGGGCAGGCCCTTTGACGTAACCGTTTGTCGCGAGCCAGCACCGGCGAGCGGAATTTATCAAAGTTGCAGTTAATTCAGCGAATGTACTTTATCATAACAAAAGTGCTTGCCATGCCAACAAACAATACAGTAACAACAGTAGGTACCAGCAGTAAAACAATTACTAGGCATAGAGGAAGACCACAGACAATGGAGGACATGCACTTATCTGTCCACTTGGCAGCAGCGAGTAATTGCGAATACCCTCATATCGCGATATCGCCAGCCGGCCGTTTATAGCAATTTCACAGTGGCCGATTTGCGAAACTTCCTACTGATATGACTGTAAATTGTAAGGTATAAAAAGATTTTGCATAAATATGTAAATTAATAGAGTTTTTGTCGAGGGGACATGTCTTATTGTTGCCGAAGCCAAGTATTGTTAATTTAAATTTAATGATAAGACTGTGATGGTACGCTTATGATAAATATCCTTACTAATATTATAAATATGAAAATGTGTTTGTTTGTTTGTTACCTTTTCACGCTTCAACGCCTTGACCAATCTTTATGAAGTTTGGCATGCAGGTAGCCTGTGTCACGGGAAATGACATAGGCTACTTTTTATCCCGGGAAAATAGCATAATCTGATGCAGTTCCTGAGGGAACTAAAAAAATACTCGATTTTTGTGATTTTTTGCACAGAGATGGTTGAGTAGGTGGGAAACGAGATAATTTACTAATTACCCTTAAAGACAGACATAAAAACGATGTTCACGCGGGCAGAGCCGCGGGAAAAAGCTAGTAATAAATAATGTACTAAAAAAGTAGGATATACCTAAAAATTTCTTATTTTTCACAATTCCTTGTACTATTTTCAGCTTTAAACAACCAAAGTTAACTCAATCATTAGGTTTTTACTTGTCTACGTATCGCCATAGACTACTAAAGGGCCAACAATGACCCAAGCCCTACGTCATATTATTTGGCCCACATTTGTGTATATGTTGTTAGTTCTAAATTCCAAACAACTAATAGTTAAGGTCATATGTTACATCCAAGTTACAAGTTAAACTCGTGGGAAGGTTTCTTGCATTATGTGCTAAACTTGCCAGTTAACACGAAGGCCGAAGGTAATATAATGTATTCTGTTTAGGTACGTACCTGCCTGCTTACAATTTTATGTGATTGTGATTACTGATTAGCATTTTAAAATACAAAAAGTGGTTATTTCTTAGATATTTTTTTTTTGTTTTATAAAAACATGCGGATTTACGCAAATTATACACGACTTAATAATGTATTTGCTTTTGCTTATTCATAATATTTTGAATAATAATCAATTATTGTTTTGCCAAATATGGTATTTAACAGTATCTACATTAAGTAGTAAAATATTTGTCACAAAATAATATTGTAGGATAAATACTATTTTGTGAAAAATATTTTGTTACTTAATTGTTTTTGATATTACTTTTATTTTTGATACTTAATATTACTCATTTAATATATATAAATCCATTTTCAATTTCATATTTATTAAAATCACAACATTAGTTCTTATGACGTCACATGCCTGAACAAAACTGAGTTTTTGGTAGTATGTTGATAAAAACGTTAAAATTTAAAAACTTAAACCCGCCAACGATAAATCGCTCTTACCTGTAAAGCCTAACGATAAAATATAATTTGTGAGAACGTAGAAAAAACATAAAGTTTTCTTTTAGCTTAGCCGTATTCGGGTTTTCATATTGTACTATATTTAAATTTTTAAACACAGAATTAGTCCTCTTTCATTTGACATTCCATTTGTTACAATAGCAAAAAAAAATCAGAGACCCTCCACTTCCACTTTTACGGGTCCGCCATATTGATTTTGTTCGATCGTTAAACACGTTAGAAAACAAACTTCCATCGCAACAACTTAGTACAATTTAGCATTATTATTTTTTAATTTTCTAATAAAGTGCTACACCGATTTTGATAAAATTTATATGAGACCAACTCAGGAGCATACCCCTAGCGGATAAAAAAAGAATCAAAGATATCGCGTAACAAACATACAAAAAAAAAATAACATACAGTCGAATTGAGAACCTCCTCCTTTTTAGAAGTCGGTTGAAAATGTAGCCTATTTTACCCGGACTATAATAAATAACGTATCGATTGACACCTCATTTATTGCAATCTGCTCAGTAATTTAAGCGCTGCGGTGGAAAAAACGTAACTGCAAAAATAGTAATAATAATTAAGAAAAAAAACGCTAAACACGTTAAAAACCCGACTTCCATCGCAACAATTTAGTACATTTTTGCATTATTATTTTGAGTTTTTGTTAATTTTCTAATAAAGTACTAAACCGATTTTAATAAAAAAAATTAATGGGGCCACACGGGAAGCACTAGCTTTCAAATAAAAAAGAATAATTAAAATCGGTTTACCCAGTCAAAAGTTCTGAGGTAACACACATAAAAAAAAATACGGTCGAATTGAGAACCTCCTCCTTTTTGGAAGTCACTTGAAAAAAGATGTAAAGGAAAAAAAACCCTAAAAAGGAGAATAAAATTAACAATAATAATCTTCAAGACGAGTGTAAACAGGCACTATTTGAGCTTTCGTGTTACATCCTCGGCTGCATCGGCACTTAACTCCAGGTGAGTTGCAGCCAAACGCATTCAAATTTTTGATTAAAAAAATACACAGAGACAAACATTGACCGCTGAAATAACCCTTCTTTTTGACTTTGCCATAGTCGGGTAAAAAAACTCAAACCACTAGCAGTATTAGTATTTAAATACCATATTATTGTTTGCCAATTACACAATCATCATAATCTAAAAATATTCCCACCTCGTGTTGCTGTCAAACCGTGAAACTCGACAAACACGAACTGTCAAGGAGTCAGTGAGCATAATGACAACCTCACGTTTTAGCGATTACTCGGCGGAGGTAGTAGACAAGTAGAAACTTATGGAAATGGCTACAAAACCGACGCATTCGCAGTTCAAGGTCGGGGATGATTCGTGATTCATAAAAATAATAATGATTACAAAATATACTGTTTCAGAGCACTAAATATCAGTTGAAAGCCTCCGTGGCTTAATAGTTACTGCTGTATTCTAACTTGTTCCATAATAATTAAAGGAGGGTTATGTTTTTGACAGTCTATGTGTGTATGTATGTTCATCTGTTCCCTCGTATTTCCTAAACTACTTAACCGATCTTGACAAATGTGGTGTCTTTAGATTCGTGCTATCAGTATCACTCCGCGTGTCATAGGATATAAGTATGGCATTTTAAAAAATCAACATGGCGGATTTTATAGGTGAATAAAAGAAAATAATTTTTTAGATGTTCATATTATCACGTTTGCTGTGAAAAGAAAGGTCTTGACAAACACATTCTAAATATGTACCTATATATTATATTTGCAAATGTTTTCAAGTTCTTAGCAAATGGTCTCACAAGCGATATTATGAGACGGCTCAATGTACGCGCGCTGCAATCAAGCGACACGACACGCGGCCGCGAGTAGCGAGGTGGGGTATGGCATTGTAATCTGAGCACAAAAAATATGAAAATAACATAAAAGTAAAAAAAAACGAAAACATGACTATGTAATGTATGTAAAAGTACGAAAACTAGAGTTTCCCGCCTGAAATCATAGCCTTTATTTCTCCCTTCGTCTGGGGTTATAGCCGTGGTCGCCCTATCATAATCTTTTTTTTTTTTATCGTAAGTACCTACCATTATGGCTTGCGAGTCTTGCGACCACGGCTATTGCCCCAGATGAAGGGAAAAATAAAGGCTATGATTTTTTCATACTTTTCCGTGTTTTTTCAACTTTTATTTTATATTTATATCGCGTTGCATTCTCCAAATCCATGTAGTTTCAAGAACGTTCAACGTTCTACATCTGTATTCGTCATTTAGCACGTAGTCGCATTGGCAATTGAAAGAAAGCGTGACCAGTTAATAGCTTCCGGTGGTCATTAGTCAGATGTCATTACAATTCCGAATTGCAATGCTGTACACATTAGCGAGCTTCCTAATGCTCGTGAGAAAATTGTATAGGCTGGCTTAGGCTAAGATTAACAGACAATAGTGTAGTCTAGGTTTTGAGTGTTCGCATTTTAAGCTAACATTTATTTAAATTTTGTAACAGTGTCACAGAAGAGCGAAATACTCTTCGCCTTACATGCTCGGAAAGGTTTTGTTTGGCATTCCATTTAAGCGCGTATTTCCATTTTTTTTTGGCCTATTTTAGGGCAGGCTAAGGCTCATTGGCCATACCGCCTAGTCTTCAGTATAATATGTTTTCATTAGTATTTGTAGATTTTACGTCTTCAGTAATTTTTCATTATTCAAGGTCACTATTTCATCACATTCACATCATATATTATATAGTCTCTAAACTACCTAACCTGCACACTCTAACAAAATTATAGCACTTTTGCTAAAGCTTTCGCGGACTTCTTTGTGGAAACTCGAAACACAGTACACACACTTATATTTCATTATTCTACACAATAAACACACAAATGGTACATTGTTGATAAATACACTATCAATATTATACATCAAAAACTAATTTTTCGGATAATAAAACTGACAACGTATCAAAAATTGGTCGTTATCGACGTTTGTATGAAAAGTCGAATTTGCGCCGTAGGTTTAGATACGTCTCATATAACTGTGACAATGATCTTTTAGTCTTATTATATTTTGACAGGAAAGTCTGTATGTATTTCATTCCGAGCTCGCCGTACGGTCGACGACACTTTCCGTATGAGTGTTACTGAAAGTGTCGTTAGCGTGTCGCACTTATTGACTCAGATTTAGACACTATTGACTATTGTTGTAAATGTTGTATGTGCGAATATAGGAGGTCGGCCCAAATCGATCGCAGTTATTAATTTTGACGAAATACCCGGGTTCTCTCTTTGAGGTGAGTTCGTGCTGCCAGCGATATTTGATTTAATCTATTATGACGCCGATAGTCATTTCGCAAAAATGATTTTGAATTACCGTACTAAAATGTAAATCATCATATCAGTTCATATATACGTTCCCACCGAAGGGCTCGAGCCTTGGAATTTTGAATTAGGGGGATCGGGCCTTAGTCGACCACGCGGACCCAGTGCGGGTGGTCAACTTCACTTCGAAGGCGTGTGCAGGTTTCCTCACGATGTTTTCCTTCACCGTAAGAGCGTCGGATAAACGTACATTATTATTATTATTATATCAGCTCATATACGTCCCCACCGAGGGGCTCGAGCCTACCCTGAATCAGGGCGATTAGGCCTTAGTCGACCACGCGGTTTAAACGTACATATGAGATCGAAATTCGAAAACACATTGGTACGTGGCAGGACTCGAAAAACGACTTTCCAGATAGGAGGTATAGCGGCCCTTGCCGTTGCGCCGCCGACGCTCGGAAAATGTAAATAACTACACGAATTAATTAAAAATTACAAACCCGACTGCATAAAAACTTAACCCCTCTTTTGGCCTGATTTTGGAGCGCGAGGTGTCGTTAGATTCTTCTTGATCCCGTGAGTGACATAGGCTACATTTTGAGCACGGCCCAAAAAAACAGGGGTAACAATGAAGATAAGATAGCTAGTTGTCCATTGCGTTGGGGAATCTTGGTAAGCCCGCTTCCATCTTCGGCATCATCGTCACTTACCATCAGGTGAGATGATGCCAAGGGCACAGTATTACGATATGGCTTACAGAAGCGCAACGCCTTTGATGTCGCACGATGCCGCCACAGCGTAGGTACTAGCAATACTAGCCTGTAGCCAACCTGGCAAACTCCCGGAGTTTGCCAGGCTGTGCCCCGCCGCCCGCTGCCCCGCAAGTACCCTTCCGTTGCTCTGTGTAAATACATTCGTTGCACTACTGTAAGCCGCTTTATTGTAATACTGTACCAAGGGCTTACCAATGGGGGTGACGACAGCATCAGAAATAAATTACGAACTCTTGATTACTAAATTGCCCTCCTACTGAAACTTCGAAAAATCTTACTCGTTTTGTTTTCCACCAAGTGTTCGATTTTTAATTCACCAATATCACACAATGGGTACATAAATGACGCTGCAAACTATGAGGTCACGCCTAGGAATATCAAACATTTTTACAACAAAATATCGTTTTTGACAGATGATAAAAAGTAAATCAGATGACTAGCATTCGTCATCCCTATTGTAAATTTAAAAAAATATGTGTCAGATTTTTAAAGTATGGTTCCGAAAAGTTTACAAGAGTTCAGGACTATAACAAAAATCGCCACTTAAGTATTGTTTGGTATAATTGAATTTGCAACAGTTTCAAATGCTTTCTACTGTAGCTTAAGATGGAAAAATGGTTGGGAAACGTCCACAAAAACTAAATAACCATGTTGGCAAGAAGACAGCATTTTAGCAACGACCCGAGACGACTGTGACGAACCGTTTAGCCAATAGGTAACACGGGCTTGGTCAATAGATGTCACTATATAGATGGTCACGGTCTGGAACATAATGCAATAATATCTGTGGCCATTGGTTATTTAAGTCAAGTATCAGAATACCAGCGTTGTGGAATATCGTAATCCACAGCATATGCTGAGCCTGCACAGCTCACCTGGCTATATGTAACTCTGTATCTTTTCCACACTTTCCCTATTATGGTGTCATTTAAATATTTTATTTATCTTTTGCAAGTTGTGTTGGTTCGTGAATAAAACATGAGTAGATAGATATTGATGATATTCCATAGTACAAAATATACACAAATAAAAATTACATCATCATCATCATCACATCAGCCGAAAAACGTCTACTGCTGGACAAAGGCCTCCCCCAAGGATTTCCACGACGACCGGTCCTGCGCTGCCCGCATCCATCAGCAAATTACATTGAATTGAAATTACAGTGAAACTACATGTTCATGGACTCTACTACATGTACGCTACTTCCTATCTGGGAAGTCGTGGTTCGAGTCCTGCATGTACCAATGTGTTTTCGAATTTCGATCTTATATGTACGCTCTTACGGTGAAGGAAAACATCGTGAGGAAACCTGCACACGCCTTCAAAGAAACTCGAAGGTGGTGTGTGAAGTTGACCAACCCGCACTGGGCCTGCGTGGTCGACTAAGGCTCGATCGCCCTAATTCAGGGTAGGCTCGAGCCCCTCGGCGGGGACGTATATATGAGCTGATGTGATGACATGTTCATGGATAAATCACACACGGTCATCTGGACACAAACTATGATACCCTGCACTATGGGAACCAGAGACTTATATACATACTTATACCTATGTATTTAATTTTAAACACATTCATAATTATAGAGGGTGTAACAAAATTGGTGTAGATCCCGTTAACTGGGGCTACTACTTATCATACTGAACAACTTTTGTTTTACGACTTTGCTGAAATGGAAAAAAAAAATTTAACTCTTCATCGAACAATTTTGTGTATTTTTTATGGATTTTTTTTTGAGAATTGACTATGGGTTCCTTGGTGTACGTCGTTCAGTATGATGAGTAGAACTCACAGTTAACAGGTCCTGTACCAATTTTGTTTCAAAACGAACATTTTTGTTTGCTCTATGTCTGCGTGTTTCTCATATATATAGGATATATGAGAAACACGCAGACATAGAGCAAACAAAAATGTTCGTTTTTCTTATATAGCAGGCAGGGGCGCTGACCACTAAACCAAAGCATGTAATTATACTAGTAATAACGTAACAGTATGGACACTCCCTGCCGCTCTTTAGATTGCGACCTTACCCCCTCGTCTTCCACATTGATACAGATTGATTGGTACAATTTGGTTATCGAACGTATAGGATTTCGCCTTCATTTTGTTTGTTCTGTCATTCCTTTTTTGAAATGTCATTTCTGGCCCGTTGTATGAAGTGTCCAGTGTGTGACTAAACCGAAGGACAAAGAACGAATTTGTATTATAAATCGATAAGTATGATTTGATGTCTTTAGTACCAACGATGAAAACTATTGGTTTTGGTTTTTTATACCTTGCTTATATGAATAACATTCAAATCTCAATCAGCTTTTGCCATAATTATTACATCCTCATCATCAAAACCATGAATAACACGAAACCTAGTAACTGAGTATCCAACAAAATCAAAATCAAAATAATTTATATTAAATAGGTGTAACCACACACTTTTAAATAGTCAAAAAAAAAAACTTATTGTATATTACAAATAATGTCATGCATGATTCAGATTACAGTCTCAGGTAATGGTATTTGAATCAACTTAAATAGAGGTATCTTAGTCATTTACTCTATCTTATATATAAAATTCTCGTGTCACAATGTTCGTTCCCGTACTTCTCCGAAACGGCTTGACCGATTCTCATGAAATTTTGTGAGCATATTGAGTAGGTCTGAGAATCGGCCATTTTTTTTTTTATTTTTTTTTTAGGGTAGGGTAGTGTAGGGTAGGGTAGGGTTGGGTAGTGTAGTGTAGGGTAGTGTAGTGTATGTAGGGTAGGGTAGGGTAGTGTAGTTTAGTGTAGGGTAGTGTAGTTTAGTGTAGGGTAGGGTAGTGTAGTGTAGTGTATGTAGGGTAGGGTAGTGTAGGGTAGGGTAGTGTAGTGTAGGGTAGGGTAGGGTAGGGAAGTGTAGTGTAGTGTAGGGTAGGGTACGGTAGGGTAGGGCAGTGTAATGTCACGTAAGGCGGTACGTAGTTCGCCGGGACAGCTAGTTATTTTATAATATCCTCTAGAGCACAAGCATTTTTTGACATTAGTCTTAAATTTATTCTCTGACAAACTAGTAACATTTTTTGGAATTTTATTGTAGAATCTTATACACTGCCCCACAAATGATTTCAGCCCTATTTAGTTAAGTGCCCGTGACGATATGCTAAATTTAAAACCTATTTATTATGAATGCTTTTTTTACCTTCCCATTGTCCCAAAATAAGTAGTTTGATATTGATATCTCTTTTCTTGCAATTTCGCGAATAGTCAGTATTGCAACAGACGGCTGCAAAAACTGTTCTCAGATTAGTAAATCTCATTAACTTGGCTTGTTGTGATCCGCTGAACTAATTTGCATGAAGTAGATGCGAAACTGTTTGCGAAATCCTTGGGACCGTTTTTTAGGGTTCCGCATCCAAAGGGT
The DNA here is from genome assembly GCA_947284805.1 of Coleophora flavipennella. Lineage (NCBI taxonomy): Eukaryota > Metazoa > Arthropoda > Insecta > Lepidoptera > Coleophoridae > Coleophora > Coleophora flavipennella. The sequence goes on along the minus strand of OX369281.1, from coordinate 13,109,353 downwards.
AAAAACGGGACCCTATTACCACACCCTGAACACTTCATACAACGGGCCAGAAATGAAATTTCAAAAAACGAATGACGGAACAAACAAAATGGCGGTGAAATCCTATACGTTCCACAACCTAACGGTAACCAACCAGCATCAATCTGGGTGACGAGGGGGTGGAGGTCACAATCTAGAGAGTGGCAGGGAGTGTCCATACTGTATGTTATTTCTAATATAATATATACTTTGCTATTACTAAGACTCCGCTGTCCGTTCGTCTGTCACCAGGCTGTATTTCATGAACAGTGATAGCTAGACAGCTGAATTTTTCACAGATTTTTCTTTTCACAATTGGTAAGCCCTTGGCATCATCTCACCTGATGATATGTGACGATGATGCCGAAGATGGAAGCGGGCTTACCAAGATTCCCCAACGCAATGGAGAACAGGCTATCTCATCTTCAAGCTGCAACACATCAATGTTTTTAACACTGATGTTTGGCGGCAAGACTTAGAAAAGATGGTGGTAGCTAGCCAGGCGGGCTTATAAAATGCCCTACCACCAACTAAACCGAGTCTTAGAAGTTGACCTCACAGGGAATCGAACCCGCGATCTCCTGGAGTGAAGCGAATGGACAAACCATTACGCTACGGAGGTGGTTAAACAGATTATCTATTTCTGTTTCCGCTATAACAAAAAATACAAAAAATTATAAAAAGTGAAAAATAAGGGGGTTTCCATACAAAAAACGTGTTATTTTTAAACATGAAGAAACTAGCGCAATTTAGTATGATGGTTTTTGAAACATGAAACTAGCGCCATCTAGTATGATGGTACGGAACGCTTTGTGTGCGGTCCTGACTCGCACTTAGCCAGTTTTTTTGTAATCATTTATCAATACTCTCATGTGACTGACGTAATATCAAAATACGTACCTAGATGACGTAGCCAATCACAGAAATAATATTGAAAACACATAAATCTTAGGACCTAAATACATTTGTATTGTTTTTCCGCGGCTAGATGCAGTGAGCGAATATGCCACAATTTGTATCTCTCCTTCTAGATGCAGTGAGCAAAGATACCATAACTTTTATCTCTCCTTCTAGATGCAGTGAGCAAAGATGCCACAATTTTGATCTCTCCTTCTAGATGCAGTGATCAAAGATGCCACAATTTTTATCTCTCCTTCTAGATGCAGTGAGCAAAGATGCCACACTTTTTATCTCTCCTTCTAGATGCAATTAGCGAAGATGCCACAATTTTTGTTCTCCTTCTAAATGCAGTGAGTAAAGATGCCAAAATTTTTATCTCTCCTCCAAGATGCAGTGAGTAAAGATGCAACAATTTTTATCTCTTCTTCTAGATGCAATGAGCAAAGATGCCACAATTTTTATCTCTCCTTCTAGATGCAGTGAGCAAAGATGCCACACTTTTTATCTCTCCTTCTAGATGCAGTTAGCGAAGATGCCACAATTTTTGTTCTCCTTCTAAATGCAGTGAGTAAAGATGCCAAAATTTTTATCTCTCCTCCAAGCTGCAGTGAATAAAGATGCAACAATTTTTATCTCTTCTTCTAGATGCAATGAGCAAAGATGCCACAATTTTGTCTCTTGAACATTTAAATTTGCTACCTGCACACAAATCTCTTTTACCTTCGAGGGATGCAAGATCAAATAGAAGGTTACGTGATCGTCCAAAAAAACAATTAAGAGATTATGGACAAAATCTGGGGGCACAGTAGTGCCCCCGCCAAGACGAGCCGACGGAGAACGGGGCACTTCCCATCTTTTCTAGAAGCGTTTCGTCGTATTTTCCAACCGTTATAGCTTCGGTCTTGATAATTCTAGAAACCTGAAATTTTCAGAATAAGGTGTACTTGGCAGACTCATTAAACGTACCATGTATTGACCACCTAACTTTTATGGTTTCACATTTATTGACATCTGAAATACGTCGATTTCGTAACTTGATCATCTATCTGAAGTCCTAAAAGACTGAAATTTGGTATGTAAGCTAGAAACTGCATATAAACAACGGAAAAATTTAAAATAAAAATCCCCTCCAATCTCTTATAGGGGGTGCATATCTGTACAGTCGGTATCTACATTTCGAACCTTAATAACTTCGATTCGGATGATGCTAAAAAGCTAAAATATCCAGGATAATATTTTCTTGGCACAATTATCGAACTTATTAACTATTAGTTATCTAGCTTCTGTGGTTTTAGATTTTTTTAGATCTGAAATATGCTGATTAATAAATCACAATAAAATTTAAAAAGAAACAAGGACTCCAAAAAAAGAAATGAAATCCCACAAAAACCATTTCATAACATTTATAAAATTGGATGTCAAGACTCACGTTCATAATGCTTTCACTGTTAAAAAGTTTTGAGTTATGAACATATGAGTTAAACTTATTTTCCATGTTTATCCGCTTGTATAATGCGTGCCACTTAAGATGAGTTTTAACACACATCGTAAAACATTGAAAAGACAAAGTAGGAAGTGTACGAAATAGTCCTAATACTAATCCCACAAATATTATAAACGCCAAAGTTTGTAAGAATGTATGGATGTATGTTTGTTACTCTTTCACGCAAAAACTACTGAACGGATCTGGCTAAAATTTGGGAGGTACTACCCGTGCAAATAAAGAATGGGATCAGGAATGGCGGCGCATCTATTCGCTTCTCGCTCGCACGCTATTTTCGTCTATACTCACACTCGCTGGTACCGTGTGACAATAAAATAACGGTATTCATGCCGTGTTCCCATCAGTCCGGTTTTGAAGTTGTTACTCTTGTTATTTCTTGTTAAATTTGTTTGTTGTTATAATTAGTTGTTAAATTTGTTAGTTATTGTTTTTGTTGGTCTCAACAAACTGTTAAGCTCTCTCAACCTCTCAACTGTCAAGCTATAATAACTCCCACCCTCCCTGCCTGTCGCAACCGTCAGATGGACAGTGACAGACAGGGGTTCTGGGCGCGCTATTGTTTACTTTTATTGGATTTTCTGTAAATCTAAATGGAATATTGTGTATTTCCATATACAATATTAATTTAAATTAGAGTGTTTATAACATAAAAATAAAAGAACAATAATCCTTTACAACTTTTTATCAACAAAAAAAATGCCAAAAAAACAGTCACAAAAAAGGCCATAGTTTCACAGAAAATCAGAAGTATAAGTTATTATATGTAATTAAAACAAATGATTTACGTACCCTGGCATCGTTTTCACCACAAATCTTTTTCAGAAACACAGAAACAACAACGTAAATTGTGCGCACATTCACTCGCGATTTGAAGTACGAGACATCAATTTTGAGTGAAGTTTCTCTGAATATTTTTGTACTGTAAGTGTGGCTAATGATTGGCCACAGAGGTAGCCAACTTCACTCCCATTCATTTCCTAGTTTGCTATTGGTTAATAAGCAACCTTTGATTTAGTTTAGGCGCTAATTTAAACTGCCGTAAATCGTACCGCCTGGCGACCAGCGACAGACAGGAGTTTTTTTTGCCGTCTGGCGGTAAACGACAGACGAGAGGTTATTTGTTGATCGTTGTAGTGTGTTGTGTTTTTCCATTGTTTACGTGGAAAAATACTGCACAGTGATAATGAAAATAAACCTAATTATAATTATTACATTGTTTTATTTTCACATATTTATTATTATTAAAAGTTATAAAGCGAATATACTGTAGTTTATGTCTACCTATAGCGTAATACATACCTACCTATAACATACTAACATAAATATTATTATAATTAATGAAATAACGAAACAACTTCAACGGTAACTATATTTTATAACGATATCAACCGTTATTCAGTATTAGTAATATAAAACGTTATTTCGTTGCGTAGTATGCTGACGGTACCGACTCAATGAGCAGCCATTTTCAATCCCATTCTTTATTTGCACGGGTAATAGACACATTAGGACCTCACAGGCTACTTTTTTCAATGCTCGCGAGCCGCTTGCCATAGAAACGTTGCCCACGCGGGTGAAGTAGCGGGAAACAACTAGTTACCTACAATCCTTGGCTTCTTTTGACATATAGGTGTACACGTCGTCCATCTTCCTACTTTGTCTTTTTAATGTTTTACGTGATGGATGTGTCAAGTCTCATCTTAAGTGGCACGCACTATACTTCCATCGAACCCAGCAGGAGGCAGCCAGGGCAGAGTTCAAACTCTGCTGGTGAGAAGGTCGTATTATACTGCGCACGCGCGGCCCAGGCTGACATACAAACAGACCCCGTGCAATGTTGCGACTTGAGGTGCAATCGTGCTGAGTGGTTTGATTTATGGGTTATGACTTCGTGTGAGTAGCAACAGTTTGATGGCGTCTGATTTGTTTAAAGTAAATCTTAGTCTTGCCGCCAAACATCAGTGTTAAGAACATTGATGTGTTCCGGCTTGAAGATAAGATAGCCAGTTCTCCATTGCGTTGGGGAATCTTGGTAAGCCCGCTTCCATCTTCGGCATCATCGTCACTTACCATCAGGTGAGGTGATGCCAAGGGCTTACCAATTGTGAATAAAAAAAAGAGTAAATAAATACTTACTTTATTTAAATAAAGTAAGTTTTTATTTACTCTAAACAATTTACTCATTAATGTCTAATTTTATTTTAACTAACTTCTTGTGTCATATTGTTTTCATGACCTCGTGATATTGTTTGTTTTATATTAATGATTTTATTTTGACATTCTTAATTTTATGGACCGGCCCTATCCATACATTTATCTCATAAAAATGAGTCGAATACAACTGCACACAAACACACACTCACACCGCTTTAGTTTACCGAATTTCGTTCAAATATAAACAATGACAGAGATAGAGAGACGTACACGGTATGTAGCACGAATGAAATAACAAACTACAATCACTTCGACATTCAAGTCCTTCAACCGATTTGAGGAATACTGATAAGCTGAGAGAAAATGAGCAAAATCGCTCAGTCTGTAGGCATCAAAACCGATGTTCGCGTAGGCCAGTCACACACACACACACACACACACACACACACACACACAAACACACACACATTGTAGTATCCTTGAAATACCTGTATTGGAATTACCTACCGTTTATAAGATCAAGAAAATATGTTTCCTTCATCAATTTCATCATGCAGAATCATTAATTATCTAAACAATGCAATAAGTAAATTATGTTCGTGACTTTTGAACTGATGATTTCAGGGTTCAGTTATTTTAAACTAATATTTAGATAACAGTTACTTCCCTTTTAATGCGATAATCGTATTATTTTAATACTTACCATTACTAGAGGTAACGTGGAATTCGTGAATATATTTTCTTATACAGCATGTAAAAAAATGGTGTAGATCCCCTTAACTGGGACTTCTACTCATCATACTGAACAACTTTCCCCAAGAAAACCATAGTCAATTCTGAAAAAAAATTGGACCCTTCATACTAAAATGTACAAAATTGGCCGATCAGCTCATCGATTTGTATGAAGAGTAAAAAATTTTTTTTTGCTTTTTCAGCATAGTCGTAGAACAATAGTTGTTCAGTATGACGAGTAGAAGCCCCAGTTAACGGGACCTACACCAATTTTGTTACACCCTGTATAACATAACTAAGCAATTTCGTGGCCAAGGGTGATCTTTTAATTATTTCCGGTTTGCTCTTAATAACTATAGAATTTTGCAAAACAATTATCCTAGATCCTTGTAACCACACCTTGAACCAATAATGATCTTATTTATTTACTAGCTTTTTCCCGCGGCATCGTTCGCGTGGATATCGTTTTTATATCTGTATACCTAATTGGTGCAGCTTTGTTGGTTTTCTAAATATGAATTATTGAAGTAAAACTTCTTTACGCACGCTTGACTCGGGGAGTAAGCTGGTGGATGCGTGACGAGAGCGTTACTGAAGTGTGTTCGGGCGAGGAGAACGGAAGTTGAGCGGGATATATAAATTAGTCAAGATAGAAAGAGAGATACTGTTTATTTTTGTTTAATAACAAAATCGGTTTCCAAGGCAACAATATTGGTTGTCAAAACAATCAAAACAAACTTATAAGATACTAGCTGTCCCGGCGAACTACGTACCGCCTTACATTACATTACACTGCCCTACCCTACCCTACACTACACTACACTACACTACCCTACCCTACCCTACACTACACTACCCTACCCTACACTACCTTAACCTACACTACCCTACCCTACATACACTACACTGCACTACCCTACCCTACACTACACTACCCTACACTACACTACCCTACCCTACCCTACATACACTACACTACACTACCCTATCCTACACTAACCTACCCTACCCTACACTACCCTACCCTAAAATAAAATAGATGTTGGCCGATTCTCAGACCTACTCAATATGCTCACAAAATTTCATGAGAATCGGTCAAGCCGTTTCGGAGGAGTACGGGAACGAACATTGTGACACGAGAATTTTATATATAAAATAAAAGATTTGATCATTTTCAGAGACACTATAAATTAAAAATTAAATTAAATTATCCACTATGATAAAATACGTAAATGCAACTATGAATAAGAATAGTACGTTTATTATTTAAATTTTATTTTGGTCCGCGCGCGGTTTCTTTTATCATACAGCCAGTTACTAGATAATAAAGTGTTCGTAAGCGATCTCTTTGGTGATTTATTATCAACAAGCTGTGCCCGCGACTTCGTCCGCGTGGAGGTTTTGATTTATACCACGGGAACCCTTGAATTTTCCGGGATAAAAAGTATGTCAACCCGGGCTGTAAGGAACCACCGTGCTTAATTTCATGTAAATCGGCCTGGTAGTTTTTGCGTGATGCGCGAACATACAGACAGACAGAAAGATAGTCAAAAATTCCAAAAGTTGTTGTTTTGGTGGTAGTGTGCACCACAGTTATTATTTTCCAAAAATATTTCATGTACAGATACGGCCCCGTTACAGTTTTATTATTATGTAAATTTAGATATCCACATTCCAATTTGAAAACACTTTGATCACCTTAGGATAAGATTTATTTTCGTCCTCATTGGCGAAGATCCATCCAGCTCTTTTTGAATAGATGTGATAACAAAAACTTTTAAATCCACCTAGTATTGATTTTCGGGTCAAAATAATACGCAAATAACGTAAACAAAGATGGCATGTTAACTATAGTTTAAGTTGCACGCATGGTGCGCTGATCTAACGCAGGTCAAGGTTCGATTCCTGGCTAGGGCAATTACGAAATAATCAACGGCACAGCACGTCTCATCATCACGCGTGGAACGCACGATTTTGTCTTAATAACAATTATTGTTATTAAAAACTAATCGGTAATTATTCGTAAAAGGTATCTTCCTTAGTGTTTGAATTAGATTATAAAATTGCGTTTTTTTTTTGTTTAGTTTTAGTAAGAAGTAACTTGGCTTCCGTAGTTTAATAAAAAATAGTTTTTACTAACAAAAAAGAAATAATTATGTATGTGTGGGAACTGTATTTCCTGATTTTAACAAAGGTCGTTAATGAATTTGACCTATGACTCTAACGTTAATAATATACCTACCAGTAAATTCATACTTTAATGAATATGAATTGCATTATTGAATACACCTTCAACTTTTATAATTAAAAACGCCGACTTCCATCGCAACAACTTAGCCCATTTTTGCATTATTATTTTTGGTTTTTCTTCATTTTCTAATAAATTACTACACCGATTTTGATAAAATTTATATGGGACCACATGGGAAGCACTAGCTTTCAAATAAAAAAAGAATGATCAAAATCGGTTAACCCAGTCAAAAGTTCTGAGGGAACACACACATAAAAAAAAACATACAGTGGAATTGAGAACCTTCTCCTTTTTGGCAGTAAGTTGAAAAGATTCTGCGCTGCATTTTGTTTCAATAATAATCTAACTTATTATTTTACTTACATTGATACCAATTAACCAGATAACTAATAAGAATACCGCCGCCAACGACCAACTTTGTAACCACTTTTTACTTCAAAAAAGTAAAAAGTTTTGTAATTTACAGTTTGAGAAATGATTTTGATTTCCTCGAATTCTATTTTAATACGCAGAACTAAAGAAAAAATATCCTAATGCACCCTTTTTTTCTAGTTGTAACATAGAACTGCTGCAATTTTAATCGAAACATTATAATAATTTATGAACTTCTTAACAAAACTAAATGATTTTGTTTACTAAATTTCTCCAAGGAAATAGTCAATTCTCAAAAAAAAATTTGGACCCTCTATACTAAAATGCACAAAATCGGTCGATCAGCTGATCGATTTGTATGAAGAGTAAAAAAAAATACATTTTCAGCAAAGTCGTAGAACAAAAGTTGTTCAGTATGATGAGTAGAAGCCTCAGTTAACGGGACCTACACCAATTTTGTTACACCTGTATATAATCTGAATCTCGGAAACGGCTCCAACGATTTGCTTGAAAATTAGTATACAAATACAAATAATTTATTTAAAACAGTTAAAATATGTGTACATATAAAAATATGTGTACATATCGGTTCCAAACTAGGTGCAGCCTGTATCTTGGGCACCAACAATAGATTAGACAACGTAGATACTGCTCGTTGAACTAACTACATATTTAATTTTTAAATACTATATAATTATTAATTACGGAGATTTTTGGGGACGAAAAATCGATTTACATAGGTCTCATCTCTTCCGAAATTTTCGCACTGGAAATATGCCACGCAAAGTGTATCATAGATAGCGTATTTTTAAATGTTTTTAACGGCTCTGGGGACTATGCCCCGAGCAAAAATCGATCGCCTAGGTACTAATGAATTAAAAACCACAATTTTCGCACGATCCGTCCGCAGCGATTGACGTAACAGCCTCGTCGCAGTACGAGCTGACAAGAACTTTATTTCCAAGTTACATATTTTGTTAGACGTTTGAAACATTGCTAATTTTATATTAGGGACAAGGGAAGCTTAAGGATCTTTTTAAAAATTATAAAGGCAATGAGAGGTAAATAAACAAATTCTGATTCTGAGAGGCGTGAAGAGCTTGGACACAAGAGTCAGAACCAAACTGATACTGAGAGGACAAGAGAAATACGAGTATGTTAAGCTGCCAACCCTTCTGCCAGGAAAACATCCTATTGTAGAGCCACAGAGTTATAAACTTAAGGGAGCAGGTCACCATAATAAAAATTCTTGATTGACTTCACAATTGAGTTAATAGTAAACAACTTCACATAAGTACACACGGAAAATAATAAAATCAACAAATCAGGTTCATAGACCTTAACGCGAGGAACAAAGAGTATATAAGTCATAGTGACGTTTCTTACATATTTTTTTTACTAAGCTACGCTCCGAAACACGCATTTTCACAGCTGCTACAAACTTTTATAAACTTTGGTTTATAAATATGTGAGTAGAGCAGATAGATATGTCGCAGCCATCTGGTTTAATCTGCCATTTGATTGTAAGGCTAGCCCGTTGATTGAATGGCGACATTCAATTGAATGACTAAAGGACAACTGGCTAAGTCGTTGAATGTAACGTTCAACGATTTTGCTGAACGTCATTTAGCCAAGTCGTTAAATATCATCATCATCATCATCATCATATCAGCCGAAAAACGTCCACTGCTGGACCAAGGCCTCCCCCATGGATTTCCACAACGACCGGTCCAGCGCTGCCCGTATCCATCGCCTTCTCGCGATCTTTAATAGGTCGTGAATATTCGTTTTCAACAAGTATTCGTTGAATATGTGTTTTCGATTTTCGATTTCTTAAGTACGTTTATCCGACGCTCTTAAGGTGAAGGAAAACATCCTGAGGAAACCTGCACACGCCTGCGAAGAAACTCGAAGGTTCTGTGTCAAGTCGACCAACACGCATTGGGTTCGCATCTCGTGTTGGTCGACTTCACATGGCCTGATTGCCGTGATTCAGGGTAGGCTCGAGCCCCTCGGTGGGGACGTATATGAGTTGATATGATGGTATGGCGGATCACTGTTGAAGTGAATTAGAGACATTTTTTATTTTTAGTTCCATTAGAATTTTGTAGATGGCGCTTTTTAAAATTAGAAAGCGCTATCAAAGTTATTATTTAATTTCCTCATACCATCGCGTAATTTTGTATTGTCAGGTCAAAACCGGCATTAACTAGTAATCGTTTAGCTCAAAAGTGTTAATTAATAAAGGTGTATATTAGTTCAATTTAGTGTTCATCGTGAGACCCATTGCCAGGTCAACATTTGGTCCTTCGAGCCGGATTGAATCTGTATAGTGTGCATATTATAATCTGGAACACCCCTATTACCCGTGTACCTTAAATAAATATTTTCTTTTTCTTATTTATTTACTTATTCTTATCTCGAAATGCGCCATTTATCAAGCGCTTAACCTACAGCTACGTACGAGTAGCTATTATGTCTATGTCATCTGAGTACTTTTTTAATAACGCTGCATCGATTCATTGCAGATAGTCAAGACAAAGTATATATATTAGTACTAACATACAGTATGGACACTCCACGCCGCTCTCTAGATTGCGACCTCACCCCCGCGTCACCCAGATTGATATAGTTTGGTTGTCGAACGTATAGGATTTTGTTTGTACCGTCATTCCGTTTTTGATGTGTCCAGGGTGTGGTCAAGATCAGATAATAGTACGAATTTCTTTGGGATACAAAAACTGATAGATTTCAATCTTTTCACAGCTCCTTGGCGGAGAGGATTGTCGGTGCGCCTTATCTAAGATGATGAGTTGATGACCCATTGACACCAACAACGTTTAGGCAGAGATATGCCAGGACGTCTCGACCTCTGAAGTTGCAAGTTGTAATTACTGGCAAGGTGAGGAAGACGCCGGATATTGTATACCTATATTTCGTCTACTTTTATTGAATCTCCTTTGACTGTCATAGTTTTGTTTTTCATATTGTCACTCAGTATATTTTCTCGTTGTTGTCATATGTGTGCCTGTATAAATTGTAAATAATTAACAATTAAATCGCCTAGCATCTTAATATTTCCTACATAATTTCCATTGTAAACCTGCAATTACATATATATATAATTTTGAACAAAAAAAACCGACTTCAAACAGGAAACTAAGGTTCTTCTCGATTTCTCTGGGATGCCATCATCAGATCCTGGTTTCCTTATCCTGGTACCACCCTTGGGATATCCCCTTTCCAACAAAAAAAGAATCATGAAAATCGGTTCATAAACGACGAAGTTATACATATAAACAAATTAAAAATATATACGGTCGAATTGAGAAACCTCCTCCTTTTTTTGAAGTCGGATAAAACGATTTAGGGCACATATTGCCGTCAATGTCGCTGTTTGCGATACAGGTGTAACAACACACTATGCCCACGAAGTAACATGTAACTACTTACCCAGCGAGTCTCACGTTGCGTGACCCACATTCGGTACAAAGCCAAATGCTTGCAAACACCTGCGCTGTGTGTGAGACGGACGACAAGGGTTACCAGATGTTAAATTGAAAAGTCCTGACAAATAGTCTGATTTTTATCAAAAAGTCCTGACATTTTACTGAAACGGGCGCGGTTTAACGACGCACAGTAGTCATAGTAATAAAACACCAATTATAAAATATCTCTTTTGGGTGCCAGCCGGTCACTCTCCGACTCACAATCTGGCATTGAGCTAACACTAACTCTCCACACAATAAAAAAATCACCATTCATTTTAGTCCGTGGGCTGCTTGCTAAAAGACCTATAAACACGTAAATAATCAAAAAAATCCTGACATTGTCAAAGTCCGGCCGGAATCCTGACTGGTGCCTGAAAATCCTGACATGTCAGGACAAATCTTGACGTCTGGCAAGCCTACGGACGACGGACGCACAGGCATATAGCCATAAGCCATTAGCCACAGCCTCAGATTAGTTACTTGCTACAGCGCACGCGCGTATAAGCTATCAAGCGCGGGCTAAGTGTAGAGCGCCCTTCATAGTACTCGGAACAACGATATCTATGTATCTAATGACTCGGAACGGCGAACACACATACTTAACCCGTTTCTGCCCGTTGTACTCAGCTGAGCACAGCAAAACACAAGTGATTTTGAACCTAATAAGGTGTATAATAATACACTCAGTTTATATCTACTTTACAGAAATCTATAAATTACTTGCATTAAATTTAAATTCATATTTGTATTTTAGGTTAATTTTAGTTTTATTTTATTTTATTTAAATTACTGCTGTGTTATGTATAGAGGTGTACTGTGGCAATATAGTTCATTTAAATAATACATTCCCTTCAAGGCCGGCTCTAAATAGGTCAATGCTGATTACGTTGTTCTGTATTGAGAAGAAAACCATATTCCACAGAAATTAGAGTAGATGAATTTAAATATTGACTTTTATTCTAAGCCGGATTTCGGTAACAGGATTTTAAAATTTGTACCCAGCCTTCAGCAATATATCTCATTATTAGGTTTATTATCTGTTTGTGAATCTGTAAAAACCCTTCAAGTGACAAAAGGTTAAAGACGCTAAACGTGACGGTCCCATGCTCATGTCCCATAGAAAACAGGGCAAGTTCGTAACTAAAAGTCTAGGAATCTAGGTATTGGCTACGGGAAAAAAGGGCCAGTTCTTAACTAAAAGTCTAGGTATTGGACTCAAAGTCTAGGTATTAGTCACGAGAAAATATGGTAAGTTCGTAATTAAAAGTCTAGGTATTCGCTAAGGGAAAACAGGGCCAATTCGTTACTAAAAGTCTAGGTATTGGACTCAAAGTCTAGGTATTAGTCACGAGAAAACATAGTAAGTTCGTAATTAAGAGTCTAGGTATTGGCTAAGGGAAAACAGGGCAAGTTCGTAACTAAAAGTCTAGGTATTGGCTACGGTGCTACAGTTTAATATTTGTTGCGGATCGATACTGTTATGTGTTTACGTGCGAATAGGTCTACATATGTTCAAATCTAGTCTGCGTAGTTGGATCCTGTAAGCATAAGAGAATACCCACAGAGACGAATGCTGGACAAGCAGATTTAACAATCTAACGAAGTTCTCTTTTATATAAACAAAACTATGATTTAATTACATTATGCTGTAGATGTTTCAAAGTTGCATCCGAATGGTGGCGATAATTTAAATATATTGACAATAGACATATTTTTATTTGACACAAACACACACTGATTACACAATATAAAAAAGAGTAAAACATATCGAAACATTAAAAAAAATAAGACCAATGAAATCGGTGTAGTGCGATGTCATAATGGACTTTTCTCAGCATTAGCTGCAGGAGAACTGCAGTGCTGGTTTTCAGAAAAGCCCATAGTGTCGTGTCCTAGATAGTGTCATGGTATAACCAAATCGATTTTATCTACTGTGTAACTACTTACCCCGCGTCACAAGATAAACACAAACTACATAATACAACGTGAAAACTAAAAGAAATTAATATTCTTATTAACAGTTGTCACGTTGTACTAAATTCATCGATTGAGCTAGTCTTGTGTGGACAAAAATATACGTAGTGAGAGTGATAGATAATGTTATAAGTGATGACAAAATGGCGGACGATAACGAGATAAATCGATTTACATCTTGAGAGTCATGGCATATTATGTTTAATTCATTTAATGATCGCATAGATATCAGCAGTACTATTATTTTTTTTTACAATATTTTGTGTCTTTGCATCAGCAAGTTCGTAACTAAAAGTATAGGTATTGGATGCGGTAAAACAGAGCAAGTTCGTAACTAAAAGTTTAGGTATTAGCTACGGGAAAACAGGGCAAGTTTGTTACTAAAAGGAATTCTGGATCATCAGAAAGTAAATATTATTATAACAACAAATTGACAGATGGTCAACAAATTCATCCTGTAAAGGTTATCTTTTCCTTTTGAGGTATGAAACCCTAAAAACTGTGTTGTGTAGTTTTTTTATGGTTGAGGGGCGTTGCTATAATCGCCACGCTTGGCAGGCGGGTGGCGATCGCAGTGCGGTTGGAGGTTGTTTAAACGTGCGCGGTATGCACTTTGCTGCCCATCCTCCGGTGTATGTTCTTTGCGACGTAGCAGGCTGGTCTTCTACTCAGTAGACCGATGACTTGGTGAATAGAGGTCGCTAGGTATCAATGGTACTGTCCCATGGCGAGCAAACCCAAGCGGTGTCCTAGTTTTACTTATCATGGTACAATCGGGACAACTAGGTGCCAGATGTACCATCAATGGTACTGATTCATAGCGAGTAAACCCAAGCGGCATCCTAGTTTTTATTATTGGGACAATTAGGTGCCAGATTTTCCATCAATGGTACTGATCCATGGCGAGTAAACCCAAGCGGCATCCTAGTCTTTATTTGTACAATTGGGACAAGTAGGTGCCAGATGTACCATCAGTGTTACTGTCCCATGACAAGTAAACCCAAGCGATATCCTAGTTTTATTTATCATGGTACAATTGGGACAATTAGGTACCAGGTGTACCATCAATGGTACTGTCCCATAACGAGTAAACCCAAGCGGCATCCTAGTTTTATTTATCATGGTACAATTGGGACAATTAGGTGCCAGATGTACCATCATTGTCCGGCCGCGGTATCAGTCGTTGCGGAAATCCTCGGGAGAGGCCCTGTCCAGCGGTGGAAGTCTTTCGGATGATACGATGACAGCTTAGCATAGTTTTGTCATTGCTATAAGGCAGCCTTAGTTCAAAAGAATTAATTATATAACTAATTAAATATTAATTTAATGGTACTTTACTAGAAGGAGGTCGAAGTTAGGTAACCATAATTGTTTAGGTCAAATTTAAATTTGATGGTTAATTAAAGTTACCCAACTAGTATTTGGTTAAAAACTTATAAACAAATGAAATGATATCGAAAATTAAAATAATCAGTCAACGTTTTGGATAATGACAGGTATTTGTTTTATAATGATCCATAGAAAAAAAAAACAAATTCATCTAGGTTAGAATTAGCATACTAGACAGTTATTTAATCAGTCGATTGAGGTTGCTAAGCAAGCCCGCTTTCGTGTACTTTTCTCATTAAAAAACTTTGTTTTTTTTATAATTTGAACTATTAACCTGGAGGCTCGAGTTTCCATACAAACGTAGTTCCGCTTTAACACAAAAACTAAATGCTGGATTGAATCCAAACTTTGCGAGTATATTGAGTAGACACTTGAGTTTTCATAGTAGTAAATTAAACATAACTAAACGAAGACTTAAATTAGTTTTGTACTGAAAGTTTGAAACTTCTGTTTTATTTTTTTCCGTTTTATATTAGTACATCAAAAACTGATTACAAACATCGATATGGTGTCTACTCAATATTTTCGCAAAGTTTGGATTCAATCTGACATGTAGTTTTTGTATTAAAGCGGAACTACGTTTGTATGGAAACTCGAGCCTCCTGGGGACCCTTGAACACGTTAAAAAATGGACTTCCATCGCAACAACTTGCATATTATAAGTATCATCATATCAGCTCATATACGTCCCAACCGAGGGGCTCGAGCCTACCCTGAATTAGGGCGATCGGGCCTTAGTCGACCACGCGGGCCCAGTGCGGGTTGGTCGACTACACACACAACCTTCGAGTTTCTTCGCAGGCGTGTGCAGGTTTCCTCACGATGTTTTCCTTCACCGTATAAGTACAAATTTGCATTATTATTTCTGACTTTTGTTAATTTTCTGAATTTCCAAAAAAACAATTAAACCGATTTTGATAAAATTTATATAGGACCAAGTTGGCAGCATACCCTATCGAATAAAAGAACATACAGTCGACTTGAGAACCACCCCCTTCTTGGAAGTCGGCTGAAAATATACAGGGTATTTATTGAAAAAAATACTCCGGAACCGTACTTTGCGCGTGGTCCGACACGCACTTAGCCACTTTAATACCCTAAGAATAACACCTGTCCCTTATCATCCTATAGCACTGATTTAAAATCATCAGATTCAGAGCGCATGGACAAAATCGCTTCCAATACAAATTTAAGACTACTACTTCTTGAAAATGGATCGGCCGATTCTAATGAAACTCTCTAAGTACCTACCTAACGAAATTCTAGTTTGTGGATGGATTACATTTTCGAAATACTTTTTTTTTAAAGATAAGCAAATTACAATGAAAACCTTATATCACAATTATTTAGTGATGACACTTTTTTTTATGGATAGATTTCACAAACTAGAATCTCGTGACATGCTTACGTGTATAAAGTTTCATTAGAATCGACCAACCCATTTTCAAGAAGTACTTATTTAAAGTTTGTATGGGATACTATTTTGTGAATACAACAGTACCCATGCAGCATCAAAATTTTAAGTTCAAAGTATGAAACTAATTTAATGTCGTATTGTTTACGCAAATTTTGATTAAAATGAAAATTCTTCAAAGAAAAACAGAAAAAAACAAAGAAAATAATTGGAAACGCTGAACCGCCTCTGTGGCGTAATGGTTAGTCCATTCGCTTCACACCAGGAGGTCGCGGGTTTGGTTCAACTTGTGGTCAACTTGTGAAACTTTTGGTAAGGCATTTTCTAAGCCCGCCTGGCTAACTACCACCATCTTATCTAAGTCTTGCCGCCAAACATCAGTCATTCCGGCTTGAAGATAAGATAGCCAGTTCTCCATTGCGTTGTGGAATCTTGGTAAGCCCGCTTCCATCTTCGCCATTATCGTCACTTATCATCAGGTGAGATGATGCCAATAAGGGCTATTCAATTGTGAATAAAAAAAAACATAAAAAACCACTTCAATGGCAATAACCAAGTACTTACTAATTTGTTACATTTTATCCTTTTTTTATTTCCTAAAAAGTACTTAATCGATTTTGATTATGTATACCTCAGGTTCGAATAAAAAAAAAATTTCTATAAATCGGTCCACAATTGACGGAGATATTGCTAGATATACATAAAAAACTACAGTCGAACATAGAACCTCCTCCTTTTTTCAAGTCGAATAAAATAACGGAAAGTGAAGCTTAAACAAAATCATTTAAGGCTCTTACAAAGTCAAACTCTCTGTTATCAAACCTGCACCACTGATTTCCGTAAGTCAATAAACTTGGGAAATTCATATTGTTTCATCACCGTTTATACGAATGAACTAACTTCAATCTCGGATTGAAATCGAATCAAACGGTGTAAATGCAGATTTCTTTGCAGGCCGAAAAACTGATTAGTTTATAAGCAGAGCCGGCGGCAGGTAACTTAGATAAATATAAAATACGTAGGTATATGAAAAGCGTTTTTTTGACGTGCTAACGTCTTATAAATTGATGACACGGGCTGAATACACGAAAAATTTTGACGTCATTGTCACGTTACGCCAGTGTGACATCATTGTCACGTTACGCCTAAGCCAAGCGTGCAAGCGAGAGTTGTACTTTTACTTGGAATTGGACGGATGAATGGACGAAACGGACGAACCGTCAAACAAGTGTGTCAATGGATTAAAGTATGTACTAGGCTTCCAGGAGCTTACAAGAGGTGTTCTAATGCGGTCGATTCTCGGTGAGGAAAACCGTCAAACTAAAAATTAAGTTATTGACTGACTTCGTGGCTCAGTGGTTAGTGCTCTTGACTACTGATCCGAGAGTTGTGGGTTCGATCCCCACCCAGGGCAAACATTTGTGTGATGAGCAGATTTTTTTTGATATTTGTCTGGGTGTTAAATATCTATATATGTATGTATTTAAACGTATATAAGTATGTATATCAGTCTCTGGTTCCCATAACACAGGGAATGACCATGTGTGATTTGTCCCAGAATATTCCGCTAAAAGTACCAGGAGCACATAAGTGCCAAGAAGTTAACTCACCCGACTATGGGCGGTATTTTAAGCGTTTGGCTTGTGACACGTTATCACGTAAAATTTACGGACTTTACGGACAACATCGGCTTTTTCATTCGGCGATGCGTTCCCGTTCTGGTATTACAGGTGATAAGATAGAAGACAGTTCCTCATCGTGTAAGTGATTTTTTGTAAGACCATTTTGATCATCAGCGTCATCGAATGGTAAAAAAAAAACCTAAGCACTCTCCGACAGAAGTGAAAACTTTTTACAGTTTTATAAGTTTTGACCCTGCTAGTGTCGCGAGTTCAATGGTTTTTTCCATCTCAAAAATGCCCAACGCGCCTAAAGAAGTTTTCACTTCAAAAATAGCGAGCCTTACAATAGTCGTATATGATGTGTAATAAATATCTGACATAAGTAAAAAAATATACCGGCCTCGGATACGGCGGCATGGCCACGTTTCCTTAGCCTTCCCGTTACACACTTCCGTCCCTTTTCACGAAAACACTCGGAAAGCGAGAGGAAAGATGTTACACACCAAAAAATATCGGTGAGCATCATCTATTATTTACTTGTGATCGTTTACCGAAAGGAAATAGCGACAAATTAACCGGTCTCCGCTGTCAATGCGTGATAGTTCACTGCGAGTCGTACTTTAATGATCACACAGCAATTTGGAAGGAATTTCTTAAACGTTACAAATTGAATGAATACGTTTAATTTCGTAAACAAGTTACCAAAGTAAAATGCAGGCCAGCAATCTAGGATCGAGCTGTCAGGAGAGCTGAGTTAAGGTGACAAGAGTGACTCACTGTCATTTACCATCAGGTGAGATGTATTGTAGTCAAACGCACTCGAATTTTTAGTTTAAAAAATTGTGGTCGCGTGCAGCCATACAGCACCAAGTCCCCCCTGAAGACGCGGCAAAGAATAAGAATGGGTAAATATAACATTTTGGTATGCTATTTCAGAACCAATTTTTGTTAACTGCAAAATTTTGCGACAGTTTTTATTGCACAATAATTTGGAAAGAATTTCGTAAACGGTACGTACAGAATACCTAAACAAATAACAAAGATGAAACCACAGGCCAGCAACTTAGAATATAGCGGTTACGAAGTAACTAAGTATCTCATCTGTGATAACGGTTCGAGTTGAGCTGATGGGGGCTAGAACGACCCACGGCCTCAGTCCCTCATGAAAATACGACAAACATAATATTTTATTTCAGAAACGGTTTTTAATAACTGCTGGATTCACGACTATTTTGCCCGACTACGGCAAAGGAACGTCGGTGGCGTAATGGCAAGTGCCGCTACCTCCTATTCGGGAGGTCTGGGTTGCAATCCTGCCACGTACCAATGTGTTTTCGAATTTCGATTTCATATGTACGTTTATCCGACGCTCTTACGGTGTAGGAAAACATCTTAAGAAAACCTGAACACGCCTGCGAAAAAACTCGAAGGTTGTGAGTTAAGTCTACCAACCCGCACTGGGCCCGCGTGGTCGACTAAGGCCCAAGCGCCCTAATTCAGGGTAGGCTCGAGCCCCTCGATAGGGTCGTATATGAACTGATATAATGAAATATTTAAATGTATGTATGTATTTATATTTGTATTTACGTATGTTTCACCGTAGCGCTTTTTTTTTATTCATACGACCCTAATCAAATCAAATCAAAATAATTGATTTTAAATAGGTTTAAATAATAAAACACTTTTAAATAATAAAAAAAACTTATTGAATATTACAAATAATGTCACGATTCAGATTACAGTCTCGGGTAATAGTAATAAGCCTAAGTCACTCAATTTGTACCTAATTAAAATCTGTTCTTTTTTATTTTTTTTTATTCTCAATTGGTAAGCCCTTGGTTCTATATATTTATGACCTAAAAAAGTAGGTTATTCTTTATTACAAATAATTTATTCTGATTTTGATAAAACTGTAGTACCTACTTAGTAAATAGTTTTAAATTTTTGACTATGGCGCGGATCCAGAATTTCCGAACATTCATTTCCCTTCCTCCAGCCCTGTTAAATAAAAATTGTAATTTGTATTTGCGTTTTTGTAAACGCTAGAGTGCAATTGGCGTTTTGCATGAGTCGTCATGTTAGCGCGTGGATAAATTAACTTTTTTTAACGCCATTTTACGCCTTCCGACAAGAGAAATACGAGAACTTTGCATGTTTTCACAATCGATACTCGAGTCAGGGCCGCTGTAGGGCACAGTATATATATTTCTTATAGCTTTTTTTAGGGTCAAGTGTGTTCACAAAACTAACAATCAACAAACCTCTAAATTGCAATAAATCTTTATTTATAAAAGGAAATAGTGACTGACTGACTGACTCATCTATCAACGCTTAAACCACCGGACGGATTAGGCTGAAATTTGCCATACACATAGTAATTATGACGTAGGCGTCCGCTAAGAAATTTACACGGGAACGGTAAAAAACGGGATCTGCGCGGGCGAAGCCACGGGCAACAACTAGCTATTATGTATAATTAAAACAGAGGGTATAATAATATGTTTTAATTTACGTATGTATTTAAGTTAACGCCCCATACTTGGCGCCTGATTTAAAAAAAATCGATGTTAATGAAGAATAGCCACTGACTGTAGTTTATTTGGAAACTATCAACTCATATATGTATTATGTAGTTCGCTATAGTTATCTACAAATAGCATAAGAGCCAAAAGTCATTTTAAAAAGGAAGCTGTAATTTTATGGCAATTTCTGTTACAAGACTTATTTGAATTGAGAACACCCGATTTCAGCCAAGATTTAAAAAAAATACTTATTTGAATTGAGAACACCCGATGTCAGCCAAAATAAAAAAAAACATATTTTTTTTTCTATTTAGGGAAAATAATTAACATTTTATTTAATTTATTAAGAATAAAGAATGATAATCCTACCGTGTAGCATAATTAATATCACACTTCAACCACACCCCGGACACTGCATACATCGGTCGTGAAATGACATTTCTAAAAACAAACGACGGAGCAAACAAAATCACGGCGAAATCCTATACGCGTTCGAGAACCAAAATCTAACCAACCTATATCAATCTGAGTGACGAGGGGGTGAGGTCGGAATCTAGAGAGCGGCAGGAAGTGTCCGCACGTGTATGTTAATACTAATATTATACAATTTGCTTCAACTTAGACTTACCGGCCAATGTGACATGAAATAAAAATTGTAACAATGTTTTTTTTTTATTCTTCAGCCAGTAAGTAACATTTTTTTCGTTGTTTGAATAAAAGTTTGGGATACCAGTGAATGAAATACTGGGTAGGTACCATCTAATGTACTGACTTTCTACATGGACAGGGGAACCGTTGCCTTTCAAGCCACACCAACACTTATTAAATCGCGACGAATACACGAGATGCTATACAATTGGTATGATGAAGCATCAAAAATAAACTATGAACTCCATAACACTAAATTGCCCTTCTAAAGAAACTTGTTCGTGCGGATGGTGGCGCATCGGGAGCCGGGTCGTTCCTTTCCCTCTTATATGGTTGATGGGAGCGGTGGCGGTTATACTCGTGACCGGGTGCTGTCCGTGTGAACAGCCTACTCTTGTTAAAGGCATTAATGACATTCAATGATTTGTATGTATACCTATCTTATATATAGCATATCTCTGGTACCTATAAGTTTTTGTGTCATATTGTTTTCATGTTCTAATGACATAATCTGGTTTATATCAAGGATTGAATTTTGACGTTATTAACTAATTATTGTTTATTTCTTGATTCTTCACAAATGACATTGTTATTATTATTTTATGACTACCAGAAAGGGTGTAATTTTTACCTATTTTGAATAAATATATTGAATTGAATTGAACTTTCAAAAACAGTCTTCAATTTTTAACCCACCAAAATCACAAAATGAGTATATACATGATTTTGCAAAACCATCACAAAAGATGAGATACTAGTTCGCGTCTAGGTATTTTAAACATTTTTAGGACAAAATGTAGTTTTGACAGATGGTAAAAAGTAACTCAAGCGTTTTGCTTCTTCGTTCATTATGCGAACGGCCAAAGAGTGGAATGCAGCACGAATCGCATGTTTTTTTTAAATTTTATTTACAATTGGTAAACCCTTGACAACATCTAACCTGGAGGTAAGTGAAGATGTTGCCAAAGATGGAAGCGGGCTTACCAAGATTCCCCAACGCAATGGGGAAACTGGCTACCTTATCTTCATGCCGGAACACAACCAATAATATCAACATTGATATTTGGCGGCAAGACTTAGATAAGATGGTGGTAGCTAGCCAGGCAGGCTTAGAAAATGCCTTTCCACCAACCAAACCGAGTCTTACAATTGACCCTACTGAAATCGAACCCGCGACCTCCTGTGTAAACCCAGTGAACTTTGCCTCTAGGCTACGGAGGTGGTTAAATGTATTGTAGTGTATGCCAAAAAATGAGAATTTGAATCAAAATGAAATTGATCTTGAGTAGATTTTACTCCTTACCACTCGTCTCCAGTGGAAATGCATCTTAAGGCCCCGTGGTACCTAAAAATCCACTAAAACATTCATTTTTGAAGTAGTTAACAGTAAATTAAAAATCTAGGAAAACATATAGGTATTATTGAGAATAGTTACGAAGGACTATATCGAATAGAAACACGATTTAATAAAGTTGGCTCGACAGAATAATTTCGCAAAGGTACCTCTTTTCGAGCCATTTTATCGTCTATTTTCGGTTTTATTCTTGAAATAAGTAATTTGATAATATGATTTATTTACTAAAATAAAGTTCACAGGTGACTGAAGGGAAAACATCGAATTGATTTTTATTTAAGATAAATATGATGAAAATTAAAACGAAAACATCGAAAAAGTGCAAAAGTGTGGTTATTTTCTTCCCTCTTCACACGTAAAGAAAGAGACAAAGACAGATTTTTAAGTACCACTGCGCCTTAACAAGACTACACGTCAGAGCAGCAGCGGTGAAGTGCGGTGCGCGGACGCAGCTTTCTCCGCGACGAAAGTAAAAGTGGTCCAGCACGTTTTGTGGTAGGTACTAGTAGCCAATACCGCGAAAAGGCTGGATCACGTCAAACCTCTATTGTAACTGTTATGATTCGATAAACTGTTAAAAAATGGTTGCACTTTTTTTGTTGCCTGCCTAAAACGTGTTTAGGTTATAGTTTGAAAAGTTATGTCATCGAAAACTTATTTGTGAAATTTCTTTGCTGAACCGATATGCCATTTGTGGGAAGATAATACGTTACTTATTATACTAATTACATTTTATTAACATTTGTATCTGGATACGGTTATACGAAAGGAACTATCTTATTTTAAGGGTATCCTTCCAGGAGTTCCTCAAGGATCACACTAGAGCCCATTTCTAAAACTGTAATTTATTTTAAAACTTCGCAAAGTACAGACATTACTTACTAGCCCTCCGCCCGCGGCTACACCCGAGTTCCAGGGGTAAAAAGTATCGTATGTCCTATTCCAGGACCTAACCTAAGTGTGTGCCAAGTTTCATCCCGATCCGTCCAGTGGTTGAAGCGTGAAAGAGTAACAAACATCCATACATCCATACATATAAACTTTCGCGTTTATAATATTAGAAAGGATGTTCTTTAGCAAAAATTTTCAATCTACATTCCTTGTATTACTCGTATGTTAATATTCGATAACATTTATTGCCTAAATTAAAAACTTTTAGAACCCAATTTAATAAGAAAAGGGACTTCCAGTAAAGTTATAAATAAATTAAGAAACCCAACTGCTTATTTTAATAATATTATTATGTACCTACTTGCTATGCCCATCACAGCGTTAATAAATTCAAAAAGCAGTTTTTACCAAACCTGGCCAGCATACTTCTTACATAAGTGGAACCGCAACCTCACTAACTTCTCAAACAATGCAACTTACACCTTGAGCATGTAGTTACAAAGTATAATTTTGATTGATAAGTATAATTGAACATAATTCACAAAACTTGCCGTCCTTGCGGCAGTCAAAACGAGAAAATGCACTTAACGCATTTCCGCAGTCCACACCAGTCACAGCACAAGGGACAAATAGCTTTACAATACAGGCAAAACTAATGACCTTCCAAGAATATTGATGGGTAAAAGTTTGAGATAACTTAATTATTTTACTGGAAATAGCAGATTTGTAAGGATCTTGACGTGTTCCGGGAGCAGAATAGACTACGTTAACCCGGCGTGAATGAGGTCGGGTATCAAATACCCAACTTTTCAAAAAACGCTAAATATTTCTGAACTGCGCGATTCCTGAAACTCGGCTGGCTCGGTAGATGGAGGGGGTGCCGCGAGGAGTGATTTTTGATTTTATTTTTTCAATTTTTAGTGAACTACACGTGGGAAAACACACAGCGGGTACGGTAATATCCGACCTCATAAAAGATGATATTAGAATGTTTTATGTTGATTTTATGTTATCTCAAAGTTAAATTATATAAGACAGATATATTATTTATTTTTGTGTGCACAGTTGTCAAAATATCTCAGTTTTTTAGATATTAAGTCATAGTTCCTAAATATTGTAGATTTTTGTGTAAAAATATTCTACTTCGTTTTTTTTATAGAAATATAAATACTTTTATAACTAAAACTGGGTAATTTTATCATTTTACCTCATGTCTAATTAATATATTACAGTAGTATTTTATCATTTTACCTCATGTCCCTAATAATTAATATATTACAGTAGTATTTTATCATTTTACCTCATGTCCCTAATAATTAATATATTACAGTAGTAAATAGTCATTTCAGTTACCAAAATCGACAATTTCTATATTTGGGTATGTCATATCCACCTCGCAGTTGGTGTAACTATTTTTCACCTTATTCACGCCGGGTTAAGTTATATTATATATAAGGTCTAACAAAATTAGCTGAAACTATTTTAACTGGTGATTTTACCCATGAAACTGAACAACTTTTCCCATGAAACCCATAGTCAAATCTCTAAAAAAATGTTGAACCTCCAATACTAAGTTGGCTGATCAGCTGATCGAATTAGAATGTGGGAGCCAATTTTTTCTTTGCGAATTGACTATGGTTTCCATGGGGAAAGTTGTTCAGTTGCATGGGTAGAAGCACCAAATAAAATAGTTTCAGCTAATTTAGTTAAACCTTATATAACTATGCCGCAGATTTTTGTCCGCGCTTTATTAATAAACTTTGATTTTAACCCTCAGGGGTTCCATTTCCAAATTATTTTACAATTTAGTGAAATGGTTTTTTTTCTATTAATATTTTATGTTTTAACGATGGCTACAAATTACTGTTTCAGAAATCTTGTCCTTCTATTATGCGTGTCTGTGCTAGCGTCCGCTTTCCGACTTAATATTCTTCATTTTACTGGCCATTGGGGTATTAAAGTTCTCGAGTGGTGACCGCGCACCGGAAGACGTAGCGTAGGCAGGCCTCCCACTCGATGGACCGATGACGGGATCTCGCTGGATGCAGGCAGCGCAAGACCGTTCGTTGTGGAAATCCTTGGGGGAGGCCTTTGTCAAAGTACCTATATATATTATAGGTATATTAGGTAGTACTAACGTACCTTTGTGCAGCAGTGGACGTCTTTACAAATACAATACAATATTCTTTATTGCATGACAACAAAAAAAGAAATAACAATATAGAAGAAAACCTACACAATAGGCGGCCTAATTGGTAGGTAGCAATTTCTTCCAGGCAACCTTCCTTTCTTTCGACTGATATGATACTGATGATGATTCTCCACTTTGCCAGATATTTTGTTACCTTAATAGTGAGATCATACGTTACAGAATGATAAATTTGTATACTCATCTAAATCCCTTTTAAAAAATAACAAACTTATTTCTTGCTGATATTAATAAACATTACCTCATAACTCATAATCCAGCTACTTATAACTTGATGAAACAAAAATTTTGCAATTTATACAATCATAAATCGCGTGCAGACAGTAATCTGAGCAATAAAGACGGACAGACAGACAGCTGTGGCAGTTGACAGGTAATTAGAGTTTTTGCGAAATGAAATAATATCCGATTCGCGAAACGATAAGCAGGCCGGTCTCATTCGTAAAATGTCATACATAAGAGATAGCAAAAGGAACCGCTTGCTTAAAGACCTACGAGTGTCTCCACTGCTAGAGCTAGAAGAACTGCCATCTACTGAAAGCATCCCGCTCCAACGGCTTAATGTACCTTGCGAAGTACGGAATCGGTCGAAAAAGCCACTAACAGGCAAACCTATCTAGGAAACGACCGTGCCTTAGATCAGACCTAATATCAATCTGATTCAGACCAAGTCAACTACGCAAATCACAATGAGCTATAACCGCCTTACTTTCACAATTAGCTTTTTCTTATTCACAATTGGTAAGCCCTTGGCATCATCTCACGTGATGGTAAGTGACGGCTTGGCCACCTTTGTTTACAAATTAATATAACGTATTAAGTATAGCCTGTTATACGAGACGATACCAAACTTAAGGGTCCCAAAGAGCTTGCGTATCAACATAGATTATAGGCTTTCTTCTATATTGTAAATTTTTTTTAATGTTGTGATGCAATAAATAATATTGTATTGTATTGAAGAGACTGGATCCAATATTTGCAGACCAGGAACAGGCCGAACAAAGTGCAGGTAATCATAGGTAACCTTACAGCTCACTTAATGTAACTTGATTCTGTAGGAGCTGGAATGGTCCAAAGCACATCCCGGACACTTCATACAACGGGCCAGAAATAACAATTCAAAAAAGGAATGACGGAACAAACAAAATGGCGGCGTAATCCTATACGTTGGAGAACCAAACTGTAACCAATCTGTATCAATCTGGGAGAGGAGGGGGTGAGGTCGCAATCTAGAGAGCAACAGGGAGTGTCCATACTGTATGTTAGTACTAATATTATAATGAGTATATACTTTGGTCCAAACTATGCTCGGAGAGAAGTAACCAGCTGTGAAGCATCGTATTTTAATTTTACTTAATAAACACCTATTAATTGATTAAGGGCTTACCAATTGTGAATAAAAAAAATACTCGATTGTAGTTAGTGTCTACGCTACGTCTTCCGGTGCACGGTCGCCACTCGAGAACTTTACTGCCCTAACGGCCCTTGTTCTACGAGCTGTGTGCTTTGCCCACTGCAATATAAGTTTAGCGATTATGTGAGCTATTTCGGTTACCTTAGTACTCATAAGGATCATATACGGTGGACCAAACAACTGGTGAAGGTCGCGGGGAGCAAAGTTCTCACATAAAACGAAAGTTTAACTCGAACTTGACCGTTTTTTTTTTTTAAAAAAAAGGGATGATTGTAATTTTAGAGTTTTTAAAACTAACCTTATCAGGTAAAAATATACATACGTACAGAGTTAAACTTGACCTAAAACTTGTTTTTTTTTCATGTACTCACATGAAATCAAAGGATTCTCCAGTAGATGATTTAAATAGTGCCTGACTTCTACATTTCATTCTAACTTTCCGTGAAAAAAATACAAATCATAATTTGACAAAACTAGCATCCTTGATGACTACAAAACAATAAAAAACAAAACCGTGTACTTCACATCATCATGTTCTCATTAATCAAAAGTACAAAAACAGTTTTTATCGTGATCTATGAATAAACATACTGGTTTTTTTTTATAAAGTTTTGGTCACGACTTTATTGAAATTGAACACCTAATCGTATTTGGCATAGACTTTTAAAAAGAATACTGTGAAAACCACCATCATCTTCATCATTATCATAATTTAAGACCCGTGCTCTTGTCGGTGTAGCTCTTTCCAGGTCTCTCTCTCCCACACTATCTCAAACACAACCACAGAGTCAAAAATTAAAGACTATTTTGACATAGTTAAAAATCTCGAGCTTTCTGAAATCTAGTCTTTGATGAGAATATGTATACATAAATTTAATCATACAAGTATGAGCGTAGATTAGTGAAGAAGTATACTCCTATATTAGGTCTTTACCTATGAAATTGCCGATTGTATAAAAAAGTTTAAAGATGAAAATTAATAATAAAAACAATAGTTATTAAAAAAAAAAACTTACAATAACATGAGAACTACCGATTGCTTTAACGGTGAAGGAAAACATCGTGAGGAAACCTGCACACGCCTGCGAAGAAACTCGAAGGTTGTGTGTGAAGTCGACCAACCCGCACTGGGCCCGCGTGGTCGACTATGGCCTGATCGCCCTAATTCAGGGTAGGCTCGAGCCCCTCGGTGGGGACGTATATGAGCTGATGTGAATGAGAAATTAAATGGTGGTAAACATATGCCCGTTTAAGATATTTTGAGAGCACGATGGCTTTAACCCCCATAAAGTCGGATTTTATATCGTGAAAAGATCGCCTTTATTAAGGAAAAAAATACACATTTTTTTATTTTAAAGCTCTAGAGTTATCACAGCAGTTATCACTCCGTTTTAATGTAATATTTGGAAATACCGCGCATAAAATTTCGTCACTATCAGGAAAATTCAAAAAAACTAACTAGTCTAAAAAATTGCCCCATCTGATCACTAAGAAAACGCTTTTCTTTCATTCAAATGTACCAGCTCAGGGGATTGGAATATGAAATACATGCCACTAGTTACTAATAAAAGACCATAAGTAGTGTGACCATAAAGTCAATAATAAAAACAATAACTTTTTAGTTTCAATAAAAATTGGCATTGAACTTCAAAAAATAAATTGGCAATTTCATAGGTGAAGACCTATTATTTTAAAATTTATGAGTTTTAATAGCTGACTCGGCAAACGTTGTTTTGCCAGAATGAAATATACTTCCCCATACATACCAAATACACACTAAAAATTTCATGGAAATCGGTCGAGCCGTTTCGGAGGAGTACGAACACAAACACCGTGACACGAGATTTATATATAGATTTCCAAAACACGATATAGATAAACTGTTATTTTGTAGATGAATGAAGACGGATTTTAAGTTTTTTTTCGTCAAGTACCTCCTTTTCCATTACTAACCCAAAATTAAAATGTATAGCCACGCCGTTCATACTTTCTCGCGAAGCCTTCCTTCACCGTCTGGCATACAGAAATAAACATTAAAAATACGCTAGGTACCTAGCTGATCGAATTGTATTGGAAGTCCCTACGGGTTTCTTGGGGAAAGTTGTTCAGAATGATGGGTAAAAGTCAGTTAAAATATTGCCAGGCCTTTTTTATCAGCCTGTATAAATTCTTTGTCCTAAAATTATAACTTACCAAAACCATAGTGTTCTTAGATCACTATTACATAATAGAATAAGGTCATAACTCAACGCGATACGTAATAAAAGCAAAACAGTTGAGAAATATATCGCAAAAGGAAAAGATTTCCACACACACACGAGCATAAGCCAGTTCAATGAAAAGTGTGAATGAAACGCCGCTATACACCAGAGCAAGATGATCATACATTGCGAATTTCCACCGCCCGTCACGCACCACGTGTGCTAGAAAGCCGCTGCACTGGGAAAAGCGCCCGCTCGCTGCGTCTGCGCATGTAATCTAATCTATGAAGTATATCGTCGAGTCGTAGGCAATTTTTAGGGTACCGTACGGCCAAAGCGTGACCAACGGAACCCTATTTCTAAGCCCCCGTTACTACAGTTGAAATTTTCACAGAATGAGTATTTCTATTGCCGCTATAACAACAAATACCTACTAAAAATTAGAGAAAAACAAAAAGTAAGTTCATACAAAAACGTGTTTTAGGGTTCCGCACCCAAAGGGTAAAAACGGGACTCTATTACTAAGCCTCCGCTGTCCGTCCGTCCGTCGGTCAACAGGCTGTATTTCATAAACCGAGATAGCTAGACAGCTGAATTTTTTACAGATGATGTATTTCTGTTGCCGCTATAACAGCAATTACTAAAAATTAGAAAAAGTGAAAAAATAAGGGTGTCTTCATACAAAAAAACCTGTTTTTTTTAAACATGAAGAAACTAGCGCCATCTAGTATGATGGTACGGTACCCTATATATGCGGTTCTGGCTCGCACTGGGCCGTGTTTTTATAGGTATTTTAGGGGTATTTTTGATTTAACTCTATCGTGAAAACATACAAGCGTGAAACTTGGTGTGATTATAGCCTGAAGTCAAGCAACGAAATACAAATAACAAAATTTCGTATACCTACTTAACAGCATTGATGTCTCCTGGCATGAAGATATATTAGCCACTTCCCCATTGCGTTGGGAAATCTTGGTAAGCATCATCATCATCACTTACCATCAGGTGAGTTGCAGTCAAACGCACTCAAATTTTTAATAAAAAAAAAAGCCTCTTCGGCATCATCGCCACTTGCCAGCAAGTGAGTTGTGCCAAGGGCTTACCATTTGTGAATTTAAAATAATTGAAAACGTTTACGTTATAAAAACCGCTTTCCATCGCAACATTGAATCTAGTACAATTTTGCATTATTGATTTTGGTTTTTGTTGATTTTCAAAAAAAATAATATACACCAATTTCGATAAAATTTGTATCGCCTTTAGCACAGAATAATACGACCGTGCGTACAAAAAACAATTCATTTTAAACCTTATTAAACACTCATCATCATCATATCAGCCACAAATCGTCCACTGCTGGACAAAGGCCTCCCCCAAGAATTTCCACGACGACCGGTCCTGCGCTGCCCGCATCCATCGGCTTCCCGCGATCTTCACCAGGTCATCGGTCCACCGCGTGGGAGGCCTGCCTACGCTACGTTTTCCATTAAACACTCAGTATATTTTTATGGTATCTACAAATTATTTAAAAAAATCCTCCACTCAAATTAATAAATGGCAAAATACAATCAATTTTGGACCTAATTATTACACTCAGTACATTTTTATTGGAATAAATGCAAAATATGTACAATCAACTTTGGACCTTGTTTATTATAGAGTCAGTATGTTTTTATTGGAATCTACAAATTAATTGCAAATGTCCTCCTACATTAAAATTAATAAATGGCGAACAGTACATATACCTTATATAAACCAAAAATAATCACAATGTAAACTAACTTAGTAGGGATTTGACAATAGGGGATCGGCCTTCTAGTCATTTGAGTTACTTTTTATGATCTGTCAAAAACGAAATTTTGTTCTAAAAATGTTTGCTATACCCACAAGTGACGTCATAGATTTTTAGCGTCATTGAAGAACTTATTTTGTGAATTTGATCAATTTAAAATTAAAGACATGATGGGAAAACAAAACAAAAAAGGTTTTTTGAAACTTCAAGAGCAATTTAGGAATTTATATTTCAGAATTTAAATTTGATGTAGTCCGATCCCCAATTTCAAATGTCAATTCCATAGTAGTTTTGTTTACCTTTTGTTTTTTTTTGGTTGATATATGGTATACATAATATAAGCATTTCCCATTTTTTTCGTATTATGTTTGAAGTGACTGTAATGTACTGGGTATACATTTTAAGCTTTGGGGTTCATTTCAAAGAGCGGCGAGGGCGTAACGGCTAGGGACGCCGCCTCCTGTCCGGCAGGTCGTGGTTCGAATCCCGACACGTACGTACCAATGTGATTTCGAATTTATATTTCATATGTACGTTTATCCGACTCTCTTACGGTGAAGGAAAACAACGTGACGAAACCTGCACACTCGGAGGTCCACTGGGCCCACGTGGTCGACTAAGGCCCGATCACCCTAATTCAGGGTAGGCTCGAGCCCATCGGAACGTATACGAGCTGATATGATGATTCCTTTCAAAGTCCGTGCTCCAAACTTTTCAAGGTGAAACTATGAAACACAGATAAGAAAAAAATTGCCTATGAAATAAAGAATGACTATAAAAGAGCAGATTAAATTTTACTTACGTAAGTAATTGTTGGCTTATGTTATGTGTATATGAAGACAAATGAGATAGAAGATCCGTACCTGTAAAAAACAATGAAACATTAAAATCAAGTTAAATTAACTAATTCCAGTTATCGTCGTGTGCATCAAGCAGTTCAAAACACCAGCCATTCTCCTACTGGCTTACAAACTTAATTACATACTATACCTCTCAATAATCGCCCTTATCACAACTCAATAAGAGATTAGACAATTACTTAAATATCTTGGTAAATCTGCACGGTCTTCCGTTGTATAGCCTCGATGATAAAATCACGATTATAACAAACATAGCTTTGCAATTGAGTTTAACTTTACGTTTAACGCACAAAGACTATTTTTTGAAAAATTGTAGGCAAGTGCTCTTTGCGACTAACTAACAAGAATGTCGGTCAAAAAGGCAGGCGATTAAGGCTAGCTTTAGCTAAAACTGCACATACTGCAAACTGCTTAATGAATTTTAGATTTAAAATGTGTTAGAAAATAGTAAGGCAAATTGATTTAAAAAAACCGGTAAAGTACGAATCAGAACTGCGCACGAAGGGTTCCGTACCATCATACTAGATGGCGCTAGTTTCTTCACGTTTAAAAAAACACGTTTTTTGTATAGACTTAAACTTTTTCTTATTTTATGGATTTGTTGTTATAGCGGCAACAGAAATACATCAGCTATAAAAAAATCAACTGTCTATAGCTATCACGGTTCTTAAAATACAGCCCGGTGACAGACGGACGGACGGACAGCGAAGTATTAGTAATAGCACAGTATAATAAAGAGTACTAGGTAATAGGGTCCCGTTTTTACCCTTCGGGTAGAAAACCCTAAAAACACAAAAAAAAGACAAAAAAAACAAGACCTTTCGTCTATACCCACACAAAGAAATGCTCGTCAGTTTTGAGGATGCCAAAGCCTAAAGATTTCTCATATCAGCTCATATGCGTCCTCACCTAGGGGCTCGAGCCTATCCTAAACTAGGGCGATCGGGCCTTAATCGAACTACGCGGGACCAGTGCGGGTTGTCGACTTCACACACAACCCTCGAGTTTCTTCGAGAGTGTCGGATATAAATACATATATAGAATCGAAGTTCGAAAAAAAATTGGTACGTGGCAGGATTCGAACCACGACGTCCCGGATAGGTGGTAGCTGCCCTAGCCGTTACGCCATCGACGCTCATCATCATCATCATCATTACAGCTCATATACGTCCCCACCGAGGGGCTCGAGCCTACCCTGAATCAGACGCTCATAATGTTAGTATTATAATAAAATCTGCAAAGAAAAACTGAACAGGGCCGATGAAACTTAGCTATGTATTTGGTCATTATGTTAAGAATTAGAACTTTTTTTTCAGATAAGTAAATCCTCGCAATATCCTAACTATCCTTACTAATATTATAAATGTGAAAATTTGTTTGTTTGTTTGTTACCTTTTCACGCTTCAACGCTCGCGAGCCGCTTGCGGCTGGCGCACCGCGCACCCTCTAAGACAGTCATAAAAAAGATGTCCACGCGGGCGAAACCGCGGACAAAAGCTAGTATATTATATTTTATAATTGTAAAAAAGATGCTTATCACTAGTTGTTATTGAATTAAACCGAACGTAATGTTCCCAGGTCTGTTATTAGGAATGTGCTATTATTAATAATACGATCAGATAAAAATTCAATTTGTTCTAATAGATGGTTCATATTATTATAGGTACTGAATAATAAATGTACATATAGAATTACTCAGAACAGTCTTATCTTAATTTTAATTGATTGACTTTACCTCTCTAATGATACAATTTTGAATTACAGAAGGTAGTGATTAGATTGTCAAATACTTACTTGGTATACTTTTAAGGCGTTATGGCTTTAAGATCACTCAATCCGAGAAGTTTGATACGTGTTTCAATATTATTGATCGTAAGTCTATTCATTTTAAGTTCAAATCAATGCGGGCTTCAACGCGGTGTTACGCTGAAACCGAACGCCCAATTACTTTTTATTACTTTTCATCACTTTCAAATAAGTTTAAAAAAAAAAGTGTTCAATTATAATGAAAGGTCTTTAAGTGACCGATTTTTGTGTGTTGGTTTCATTCAATATTAACTATTTGTTTTCGAGAAATTTTGCAAGTAATGCCAATAACAGGGTTGTACAGGATATTTTTTTACATCAAAAGTGGTAATATTTTAAAAATTGTATTCAATTAAATCGATTTTTTATTACTTTAAGTATATTATATATTTTTCCGTGGTGATAGCTTTACAGTCTTTCAATAATTTGAATTCAATATTGTCATTTGACCCATCTTAAGGCATTAAAAGGAAACGCGGTCTAAAGAATAATATTCAATTTAAATGGAAGATGTTAAAGTCGCCGATTTTTTGTGTTGGTTTCATTTAAAATGTCTGTTTGCTTTCGAGAAATTTTGCAAATATGTAATACCAAAAACAGGGTTTACAGAAAATTTTTGTACAAAAAAGTAGTAATATTTTTTATATAATTGTAGTCAATTAAACCAATTTTTAATTGTATTTCATAAAAAATATTTTTGACGTGAAAACGTTTTACAAATTGATGACACGGGCTACTTACATGAAAAAGTGTGACGTCATGTCACGTTACGCCAGTGTGACGTCATTGTCACTTTACGCCCGTGTGACGTCATTGTCACGTTACGCCTGAGCCGAGCGTGCAAGCGAGAGTTGTACTTGTAATTGTACTTGGACTTGGACGGACGGACGGACGGGCGGACGGACGGACGAACCGTCAGGCAAGTGTGTCAATGGATTAAAAGTACTAGGCTTCCAGGAGGTTACAAGAGGTGTTCCAATGCGGTCGATTCTCTGTAAAGAAAACCGTTATACTAAAATGAGTCGTTTCTTATAACTAACATCAGTGTGCCAATGGATTAAAAGTACTAGGCTTTCAGGAGCTTACAAGAGGTGTTCCAACTGTGCGATATGTTGTAGTTGTACTTTAATTTTATTTATAGTTCTTGCAATTCAAGGACGGAGGAACCGTCAAACAAGTGTGACAATGGATTAAAACTACCAGGCTTCCAGGAGCTTACAAGAGGTGTTCCAATGCGGTCGATTCTCTGTGAGGAAACACAAAAGGGGACTTAGACGGGTACTTGGATGGGGACTCGGACGGGTACTTGTTATCACGTAAAATTATCGTCCGTAAACTGACTTTACAGACAACCGGTTTTTTTTCCACACTGGTAGCTTTACGCAGTATTTCAATATTTTGAATTGAATTTTGTGATTTGACCCTCGTTAGCGGTCGGACAGGCACCCTTTTGGGTACCAAACCCTAAAAATAAACATACAGAATCACCATTTTGTAGACGATGATACAACACGACAGTTATTTTCCTTATTTCGTGTTACTAGTAATAAATAGTAAAATAATTAATCCACAGTACTGGACATTGTTATGCAAACAATCGGCTGAGCTCGAAAAATAGCAACAATAGCTGATGGCATTGCAGCGCTGAAGCCTTGACCTGATGGTAAGGTTGTGAGGTTTTGCAGAAAAACGGTGAATACAAAGCTGTAGGACAGACATACATCTATTTTTGACGCTTAAATTTAATTGTAGTGAAATTGGAGATAAAAACATAGTTCCGCTTTAATACAAAAACTACATGCCTGATTGAATCTAAACTTTGCAAATGTATAGAAGTAGACACACATCGATGTTTGTAACTAGTTTTCGATGTACTATAATATAAAACGGAAAAAAATTAGAGCAGTTTCAAACTTTCAGTACACAGCTACTATATGCCTTCGTTTAGTTATGTTTAAATTAACGACGACGAAAAACATTGATATGTGTCTCCTCAATATATTTACAAAGTTTGGATTCAATCCGGCATGTACTTTTGGTATTAAAGCGGAACTGCGTTTGTGTGGAAAGTCGAGCCTCCTGGGGACACTTAATAAAGACTTTTAAAAACAAAATCGCAATGAAAATTATTCAGGGTGTAACAAATAGGAGAAGAAGCCGTCAACAGAGTCTTCTACTCATCACCCTGAACAACTTTTCCGACGACACCCATAGTCAATTCGCAAAATAAATCTGAACTCTTCATACAATTCAACCTGCTTATGGACCAATTTTGTGTATTTTTGTATGAAGCGTCGAATATATTTTTTTTTATAATTTCCGATGGGTTCCGTTGGGAAAGTTATTCATTAAAATTGAATGGAAGCCCCAATTTGTTACATCCTATACAGAATTCTAAAAAAAACTTAGCTTACTTAGCTCAGCGAACTGGTTACGATTAAGGGGCTATCACAATCTCAATTCCTGAAACTGAAAGACTTTGCTCTAAGAACCTATACAATCAGAACAAAAAAAATGCCATACCTACTAACTGTAAGTGGTTAATTTGCAATGATGATTGCATCAAAAATATATTATGATCTATTGCTTACTAAATTACCCTCGTATTGAAATTTCAATTCAATTCAATATATTTATTCAAAATAGGTGCAACACTCTTTTTGATAGTCATAATATAATAATAACAATGTCATTTGTGAAGAATCAAAAAATAAACAATAATTAGTTAATAACGTCAAAATTAAATCCTTGATATAAACCAGATTTTGTCATTAGATCATTATGTTTTTTTATTGACAATATGACATTTTGTTTTTTTTTTATTTTTGTGTTTTTTTTTAAAGTTAAACATACAAATCATTGAATGCATTTAACAAGAATAGGCCAGTTCACACGGACAGCACCCGGTCACGAGTATAACGCGAGAGTCAGCCATCGATCCCATCAACCATATTAGAGGGAAAGGAACGACCCGGCTCCAGATGCGCTACTTCAATAAACCTTGCCCGCCAAATTTTAAATTTTTAATTGATCAAAATAATAAAAATGCGTACGCATATTCATGATGTCACGTGTATGTGTATGTATTTTAAACATTTTTAGAAAAAAAGATTTTGACGGGTGATAAAAAGTAGCTCAATTGACTAGCAGACATAAATCTTTTTGTATACTCTCAACCAACCAAAAGAAACACAATGTAAACAAACTAAGTAGGGATTTGACAGTCAGATGTCAATTCCATAGTACTTTTGTTTACCTACTGTTTTTTTTTTATTGATAAAAGGTACAAGTATAAAAATTATTGGACTTTTTCAGGTAAACAGACTAGCTCAAAATCATGTATTATACGTTAGCTTCGTTTTACTATTTAAATTAATTCTTATTCATCATATAATCTTATAACATAATCTCTATCTAACTAAATGGTAGGTTACGCAAAACCACAAAATAAATTAAAAGCTCGACACTAGATGCTAACCCTATATTAAACAAGTTAATTAAGTATCTGGAATCATTTAATCCGATTCAGTTAACACTTGAACAACATTAAGTACCAAATTACTCAATAATTGCACTAGAGTTAAACGGCCTCGGTGATTCTAAACAAATTCTGAGCCTAAAGAAATCAACTTATAATTATGATTGCAAAATCTGATAATTAATTAACATTAAGAGGGTAACAATTTATTAAACGTTAATCTATCTTAAACCCACCGCTATTCGTGTTTGGTCAAATGTATTTGTTCATGGCAAAAGCAATTATCAATGTTCAATCTTTGACTCGACCTACGTAAAAAAACGGCTAAGTGCGAGTCGGACTCGCGGTATGAGGGTTCCGTACCACCGCACCTCTCCTTACAACTATGGCAATGATACCTATTCACATGACAAACAAAAGACACAAACGCGAGCAACAGAAAAATATTACTAGCGCTGTCTAGTGGTGTTTTAGTGCACTATTTTCCGTAAGTGAACGTATTATATTGGTTTACCACTTTATTGTCAATTAACAGAATTCTTATAGGTTTTCCTGTAATCTACAAGAACTATATTTTTTAATTGTTTCAAAATTTTAGGCTCAGTAGTTTCGGAGATCAGGAGGTCAATTTTCGTCTTCTTTCATGAATAAAATCAAAACTATTTATTTTACAATAATGGCAAAACATAATTTGAGATCGTCATAACGAGCCCCTTCATTTTATATTGACACAGAAAGGTTTGCAAAACTTTTTTTTAAATTTCCTAATTTTTCCCCCGAAAATGACCCTTATTTAAAAAAAATATTTACTTTGCACATCTGTGTTTGGGTCATAGGATTACATCATCCTACAAAATTTCTCCTAATTTGGTCTAGTAGATTCGGAGCAAATTGGCTGTGACAGACGAACGGACAGTCACGCAGACGCACGAGTGATCCTGTAAGGGTTCCGTTTTTTTTATTGTACGGAACCCTAAAAATCGAATTTTTCACTATACTATTGTCTAATCAGAATAGATTTATCAATAAAAACTAACAAACCGTTAATTCCTTGATCCATCGTCCAATAACCAAATAAGGTTATAAAATCTGTTTTGTCATTGCGCTGTGGTAAATGGTAAACGGAACGTTTTAACAAGAGTTTATGTTTTTAGAGTCACCATGTTTGTCTGTCTGTCTGTCCGCGGCTTAGCTCAGAGACTATCAATACTAGAAAGCTGTAATTTGGCATGGTTATACACATGAATCACGCGGACAAAGTTGTATAATAAACCCTTAAAAAAATTATGGTACCTCCACTGGTAAAGAGGGGGTGATTTATCTCTATAAGAGATCTCTTCCTATCGCGTGAGATATCGTTGAATAGATCTTTCAAAACAACTGGGGCTTTACAAAAACCATTTTTTTGATTCAGTTACCATCTGACCGGATAAATCCGGTCTAGACCGAATTTTAAGAGTGTAGACCGGACTCCCCCGGATTTGATTCAAGACCGGATTTTTCGTCATGCCAAGAAATAACAGGTGTCGCCTACGCGAATGTGAAGAATTTTACGGTGATTTTTTCTACAAAAAAGATTTTTTGAAAACTGTTGCTAGTGGACAGAAATATAAGTACAAATAGTACAATTAGTACAAATGATATTGTAACAAAGATTAATAGATCTTGATTATGATATACTGAGTTTTATTTTCGAACAAGGACCGGATTTTTTTACAGAAATCCGGATTTTTTCACACTTGCAACCGGCTTTTCGATTTAAAGTCCTGGTAACCCTATTCAGGGATCGCTTTGCGAAATATTAAGCTTTAAAGTGCTAAATTTTGTTCAAGTCAAGTGTCGTCCCCTCCCCCTCAAGCCAAACCATTATTTCAGGACATCTGAAATAATTGTAAATAGCAAAGACATATAATCAATTTAAAAGGAAAAATATTACTACAAAGTAGGCTTTCTTAGTTTAGGAGTAATAGTCGACTAACTTAAGAGGTGCAGTTGGATTTGTAAACAGTTCATACATTTTCCATACAATATGTTCTATTACCAACTGTTAATAGTTTTGTTTTTTAAAATAAACATTTATTTTTTTAAAGACTTCTGAACCCTACTTTGCGCGAGTCCGACTCGCACTTGGCCGGTTTTTTTAATTTGAGTGAAGCAAAATACATCATTACAGCTCATATACGTCCCCACCGAGGGGCTCGAGCCTACCCTGAATCAGGGCGATTAGGCCTTAGTCGACCACGCGGGCCCAGTGCGGGTTGGTCGACCTAATGATGAAGCAAAATACAAGACTGAAATCATATGTATTTTTTATTCTCTCTGTGATCTTTTATATGGGAGTAACTAAAACATGACTAAAATCTTGCAATTTTTGTAAATGTATTGGTGTCGATTCGGTTTTGCACAAATCAACTAAACTAAACTAAAATTAGGTCAAGATATGTCAAAACTACATTTGCTATTCGGAAAAACTCGACTTAACTTATCTAAAACAAAATCGAACTAAATTAAGTTTAGAACGCCATTTTGCTATTCGGAACGACCATATTTGACTCGTAGATGTGTCAAACTATAATTGAACCAATTTAAATCGCGACCTATTTTGGTGACCACTAAACTTTAATTGGTCTTGAAAAACCACAAAAGTGCAAATTTTGGGATGAATACCTGAGTAAAGTGATGGTATAAACCCTGATAAGTGTTTCAGGACACTGCACCTTTGACCTGAAGGTCTCATGATGATCAGGTTGGTGGTCGACAGCTCTATAAAACAGCCAAACCTAGAAGTTCGGCGTTTCGACCAAGATACATCAGCACACTGCGCGACTCTGACCCGAATAATTCTGATCCGAGTATTTGACTCTGATGATGATGACCAGGTCAATAAACCAGGTTGGAAGATGTCTGGTCTTATGCCTTTCCAACTTTTAGCTTCGGCAGTCTTAGGAAGCCATCGATTGCTAACCTGGTCATCATCAGACCTTCAATTGCTCCATGTTCTGACAATTCATAATGCCCCGACGCACTTTAAGGTATTTTTATTTTAATTTTAAACTTCTAAATACTTCACTCAAAAATCCTTGATGCCAAGCCAAAAAATAAAAAAACACAAAATCTGCTGTTTTTATTGAACGTTTTATAGATTATATTCGTAGCATAAATGACAAAAGCGTCGGTGGCTCAACCGGTATCGACTTGGTCCATCTAACCAGAGGTACCGGGTTCAAATCTGGACGGCCAAGCCAATGTACCAATGAGTTTTTCAAAAACTTACGTACATACTTACCGATTGCTTTAACGGTGAAGGAAAACATCGTGAGGAAACCTACACACGCCTGCGAAGAAACTCGAAGGTTGTGTGTGAAGTCGGCCAACCCGCACTGGGCCCGCGTGGTCGACTAAGGCCTAATCGCCCTGATTCAGGGTAGGCTCGAGCCCCTCGGTGGGGACGTATATGAGCTGTAATGATGATGATAAATTACATTAAAAACAGAGACAGCGCTATAGAAAATTATATCTCGTTTAGTCTTTCACTTACGGTAAACAGGTTACGTCGATCATATTGTTCATTCTTTCGTTCATCCTATAACATAGTCTGTGAATTCAATTTTATAGTGTTTAGTCCTGTCAAACTAGGCAACCAAATTTAGTTCGTGCATAAAACCGAATAGCACATGAAAACGACTAAACTTATTTTAGTGGAATTTTAGTTTTGTTAAATTAAGTCGAGTGTTTTGTTCGAATCGACACTATTTTTAATCAAGCCACTTTTTTCTGCTTTTCGACAGTCTCCATAGTCGATTCGATAATCATAAAATTTCTATATTAGGGCATCATTAGCAATTTCGTGAATCGGTTTGTGGAACGAAATAAAGGCGTTTTACCTCATCGTTTTAAATTTTTTACGAGTGTCAAATTAACTACTTTTATTATTTGCTATCGGTCAGACTCAATAACAATGACTATATAACAATAATAACAAACCTGGTATTAGTGTGGATGTAAGGAGGAAATTTAAAAAAAAACTGGAGAAAATAAGTATTATTGCCCTCACCCAAATTTTACCCAAATTCGTCCAGTAGTTTGGGAACTAGAGCACCGAACGGACCCACAGACACATGCACACACACACACACATTTTTTTTTGACTTTGTAAGTGTAAGACAATCGATCCGCGTCAAAATTTTAACTTAGATTTTTTTTCCATCGCAATACCTTCTTCACTCTTCCGTCCTTCCCTGACGCTCGCTTCTCAGTCGCTCGAAAGTAAAAATATATAATACTAGCTGTTTCCCGCGGCTGCACGAGGGTGCGCAGTGCGAGAGCCGTAAGCGGCTCGCGAGCGTGAAAAAAAGTAGCGTATGTGTTAATCCAGGTCCTAATCTGTCTACCTACCAAATTTCAGCCAGATCCGTTCAGTAGCTTTTGCGTGGAGAAGTAACAAACATACACACTCACAAACTTTCGCCTTTATAATATTATAGTGTGAGGTGATTATGGTTTAACCACACCCTGGACACTTCATACATACAACGGGCCACAAATGACATTTCTAAAAACGAATGACGGAACAAACATAATCGCGGCGAAATCCTGTACGTTCGAGAACCAAACTGTAACCAATCTGTATCAATCTGGGTGACGAGGGGGTGAGGTCGCAATCTAGAGAGAGGCAGGGAGTGTTTTTTTTTTATTAAAAATTTGAGTGCGTTTGACTATATCTCACCTGATGGTAAGCGACGATGTATTCGACGATTGTACACGTAAATTCAAATTCACTCTCGCCTTGAAGATCCCCAAATTGTAGGAGTCAGGAAACACAGACGCAGGCAAGGAGTTTCATACTGTATGTTAGTATCTACTAATATATATATACACTTTGGTTTAACTATGACGCCCCATCACCTGCCAACAGGCTAACCTTACATTACATCAAATACAAATCGTTTAGGTACCTTAGCGCTTGTTTCAAGTTCACCACCTACGATTAAAGCGACGACGTAGGCACAGTATTACAATATAGCGGCTTACAGTAGCGCAACGAATGTACTTACGCAGAGCAACGGAAGGGTACTTGCGGGGCAGCGGGCGGCGGGGCACAGCCTGGCAAACTCCGCGACAGTGTTGGATTTTGTAGTATAATTGTATTTGTATCATATTTTCATGATGCTTAGTATCGTAATGCTAGGATTGTACGCGAAAATACTATAATTGTTGAAACCCAATTATTTATTGCTATTTTCTTATTATTTACCCCTCAATACAAGGATTTTATGCCCTCCGACGACATGCTTCGTCGTATTAATGCTTAAATAAAATAACAACGATGAAGTTCCCACTGAATAATTAGCTGATATATTTATATATTCTCATTTAATTAAGTAGTTTTCAAAACTAATTTAGATTTATATTATTACATATATGTTAAAATAAAAAAATCAATAGTCAATGATTTTTATTTAATCTAAAACGAAATCCACGCAAAAACAAAATGTAGTATAATTTTTGGTAAATAGTATCTTTTTAGTTTCCATAGACAACAATTTTCTGAGAGCCTGATTCCAACGCTGCTCCGCGAGTTTGGCAGGCTGACTACAGGCTAGTACCAACGCCGGTGTCGCATCGTGCGACATCAAAGGCGTTGCGCTACTGTAAGCCATATCGTAATACTGTGACGTAGGTAACAATTTATTCAATTTTAAACACAGCGAGGCTGCGTGCTTGTAATCTCACAATATTATTATTATGAATGAGCATACAAGTAGATACGTAGGAGTAGCAAGTACAGTTTTCTGTCTGACGAATTTCCTAGAAAAAG
This sequence comes from Coleophora flavipennella, assembly GCA_947284805.1. NCBI lineage: Eukaryota > Metazoa > Arthropoda > Insecta > Lepidoptera > Coleophoridae > Coleophora > Coleophora flavipennella. Next base: position 13,066,539 of record OX369281.1, on the reverse strand, counting down.
GACTGATCTAAGAGATGGTCAGATTCCTGTTAAGATGGAGAGATCCTTATGTAAGGCGCAATCAGACAGATTATAGTTGGAGATGAAGACGCGTTGACGATAGCTGATTACTGTAAATGTGGGAGGCGTATTGTAGAATTCGCCGTTTTGCAAAACAGCGCACTGAATAACGCCGGATTGTAAAACGGTTTTGTGATGCGGCGACATCAAGTTCAGCGGGATTGCGATAATTACGCTGAAATAAAGTACGCCGCATTGTATGGGTCAAAAATTCAGGTTTGATTGATTATACAGCCCCCCGTCCCCCCGGCCCCACCGCCTGGGTAGCAGAATGCTTTGCAAAAGAAGAAATAATCAGTTTTATTCGAAGTTTTTTAATCAGTACCTAGTCACACCCTGGACACTTCATACAACGGGCCAGAAATGACATTTCAAAAAAGGAATGACGGAACAAACAAAATGGCGGCGAAATCCTATACGTTCGACAACCAAATAGTAACCAATCTGTATGAATCTGGGTGACGAGGGGGTGAGGTCGGTCGCAATCTAGAGAGCGGCAGGGAGTGTCTATACTGTATGTTAGTACTAATATATATATATACTTTGAACTAGTTTACAAACCGGCGAATTCTACATAACGGCTACGACATAAACATACTTCGAAACCAATACATGTGAGTGAAAATATTATGATTTAGGTAAGTACTCATAGGTACGTGTAAAACGTTAACACCCTACATTTTCCCCACTGCTGGTGCAAGTTTATTCCCAAACTCTTTACGGGGGCCAGTCCGGATTGGTGGAGGTTTTCGGGCTGGAGGCGAACGAACCCCAATACTTAAAAAGTTTTAAGCAGCTTGAAGGGCCTCTGACAGTGGCACCACCAGGCAGCAGGCTTAAGGCCTTAAGATGGGTCAAATGACAAAATTCTAATTAAAATTTTATAAAAGACCGTGTAAAGCTATCACAATGAAAAAATATATATAATTTACTTAAAGTAATAAAAAATCGATTTTATTGAATAATATTCTAAAAATATTACCACTTTTTATGTAAAAAAAATATACTGTAGACCCTGTTTTTGGCATTAATTGCAAAATTTCTCGAAAAAAAGTTAATGTTGAATAAAACACACACAAAAATCAGTGACTTGAAGACCTTTCATTTTGATTCAACACATTTTTTGTAAAACTTATTTGAAAGTGAAGAAAAGTAATAAAAACATGTAATAATCGAGAATTGGGCGTTCGGTTTCAACGTAACTTACAATGAATAGACTGCTCGGATTGAGTCATCTTAGAGCCTTAAGAGGATTGTGAACCTGCGACTTTTCATATAAACGGCGATAGCGATTTTCACCTTATAATTTTGACCAATTTTTTAATAGATTGCCAGTCAGAAAGAACAAAATCTAGGTTTACAGGTTTTTGAAATGAAAATGAAATGAAATAAAGTTTATTCGGCATAATAATTACAGTATTAGGTAGGTAGGTACCTAATTTTAACAAACTATAGCCAAAGAATATAAACACTACCGTCTATAGCTAAAGATTAAAACTAAAATAAACTTTTACCTTTTTGTTTTTACAATAATATACAGTTAATAAGTTCAATTGAATTTGTCGTTCAGTGTTTTCATAAAAAACTAATTTCGGCCGTAATTTTTTTTTTTAATTAATAATTTGCAAAACAAAACCTACAAACGCCCCGACCTATGACGAATTATCAAAAATTGCTCAAAATTTAAGAACCAAATTTTAAGAATAAACAACTTGAAATTTATCCCATACATAACACAAAAAACAAGTTAAAATAAACAATTAAACCCGGCTTTAGTGAAGATTTAAATTTGGGCCATTCGGTTTGTGAGCTAGACTCGGTAATACTAATATATATACTTTGGTAATAGGGTCCCGTTTTTCCCCTTTGGGTACGAAGCCTTAAAAAGGCGGGCTGAGAGGTACAGTATTTCCTATGATTTGATTGAAAACAATAGGCGATCCTGGGAACTTGATTCCACCTTCGTAGTTCATCAGATTAACTTCAAATTACCAAAAGGATCTATTGCCACCGGGAAAACCGCTTCATACGAAATTTCAGCTCAATTGGACCTCTGGATGTCGCTTTAAAAATCAAACGCAAGATTTGAAGACTAACATATTTTGAACATTGCAAGTTAATTGCAAGCATAAAAACACGAATGAACGAAAACATAACTTCTCTTTTTTAGGAAGGCGGGTAAAATGTATCTTATGTCGCGCACTCTAAAATCCATCCAGCCGTTTAGAAGATATTGTGGAATAAACAAAGATAGACAAGACAACATACATAAAAGCGTCGGTGGCTCAACCGGTAACGACTCGGTCCATCTAACCAGAGGTACCGGGTTCAGATCTGGACGGCCAATGTACCAATGAGTTTTTCAAAAACTTACGTACATATACTTACCGATTGCTTTAACGGTGAAGGAAAACATCGTGAGGAAACCTGCACACGCCTGCGGAGAAACTCGCAGGTTGTGTGTGAAGTCGACCAACCCGCACTAGGCCCGCGTGGTCGACTAAGGCCTAATCGCCCTGATTCAGGGTAGGCTCGAGCCCCTCGGTGGGGACGTATATGAGCTGTTATAATAAGACAACATACATAGACAGAAGACAATATACATTACACCTAAATAAAAAAAGATGTGTGCCACTCGGGGAATGCCGCGGTAAAACTATTGCATAGCATTTTTTATCACACTAAGCAATTATAATTATTTTTTTGTTTTTTATTTATGCAGTATTTACCAGTACCATATAGTCCTTGGGGCGCGGGATGTTTATGTAATAAATTAACACTAAGAAAGTTAATCATCATCATCATGATGGATAGATAGATGGCACTGTAAGTTTTTTAGAACTCAATATATTTTTTTTTGGGGTGTTAGGTTTTATTTTCGTTACGAAATTTCTTGATTCGGTCCCCTCAAAGCCCGCGATAAAAGCTATACAATAGCTTTATATTCTTCTTCTTGTAAAAATAGTCGTCGTGAAAAAACAAAGTCTAAATAATTTTTCAAAGGGAAGCCTTTATAGATAACTAGCTGTCCCGGCGAACTTCGTTCCACCTTACACTACACTACCCTACCCTACACTAAAACCTTCTCATGACAATAACGAACTCAACAAAAAAAAATAGCTAAATCGGTCCAGCCGTTCTTGAGTTATAAATGGTGTAACTAACACGACTTTCCTTTATTTAGATAGAAGATAGATTTAGATACCAGGTTATCATTTAATAAGGTTTGATGCTTTGTAGATAGATGGCACCACACCTTTGAATAAAACACACAAAAGTATATCCTGAGGCAAAGTTAGTACTAACATACAGTATGGACACTCCCTGCCACTCTCTAGATTCCAACGTCACCCCCTCGTCACTCAGATTTCGCGGCCATTTTGTTTGTTCATCATTCCTTTTTTGAAATGTCATTTCTGGCCCGTTGCCTGAGGTAAGTAGGTACCTACGTTTCAGCCAAGCATTCTATCTCAGCTTTATAAACAGGAACGTGACAAACAAAGAGTATTCAACCTTACTACGTTTTAAAGCTCAAGTCGGTTGGGCGGATCGGAATGCTTTTGAATTGAGACCTGACGGCAACGTTTTTGTGCGTTCGTTAATTAATTCCGCACCTCCTCAGTATTCACGGCTCGTTCTCAGTTGCTGAGATCACATCTCATGTGTTGAGGTGTGTACTAATTATACATACAGAACGAAAAAATTTGTTTACCATTGTAAAAGAGAAACAAAGATAGTGAGAGTTCTTTAATATCTCCGGAGAATCAATGTACGGTTTTCACGTTGGTTGGAGTGGAATACTTTGAGATTCACTCTTCGAGTGAGTCTTCGTGGATTTATGGGTCGGAGTTGCGCGAAGGTTACCCTATTTTTGGTTAACTAGAAGAGATGTCCTCTTCAGTCCCTCCAGATTCCGACACTGCCCACCGAAGTATGTGAATTTATAACGTATCTTACACGTAGTTTTTTCCATTAAATATTCTTGAAAGTTACTGCCAATAGGCATAATATAGGTGTGTTTTCCAGATAGTTTTATAATGCTAAACAAATTCATAAAATATACCTAGTTACATGTCAAATTATAAAATATGTCAATGGTGAGGTGATCGTCAAAAAATAAATTTACAAATTCACAAAAACAAAATGTCAAATTACAAAAATTAAAATGTCAAAAAGTAAACTGAACAATGAGCAAATAAATATAAGGTGTAACAAAATTAGCTGAAACTATTTTAACTGGTGCTTCTAACCCTAAAACTGAACAACTTTCCCCATGGAACCCATAGTCAAATTTAAAAAAAATTAGCTCTCCCATACTAACTCGATCAGCTGATCAGCCAACATAGTATGGGAAGTTCAAATTTTTGCCCTGAAATGAAGTATGTCAGTATTTCATTTTTAAAAATGTTGGCCCAATTACGCGCGGGTTGTTCATGGCTGTGTGTTTTCCAGATAGTTTTATAATGCTAAACAAATTCATAAAATATACCTAGTTACATGTCAAATTATAAAATATGTCAATGGTGAGGTGATCGTCAAAAAATAAATTTACAAATTCACAAAAACAAAATGTCAAATTACAAAAATTAAAATGTCAAAAAGTAAACTGAACAATGAGCAAATAAATATAAGGTGTAACAAAATTAGCTGAAACTATTTTAACTGGTGCTTCTAACCCTAAAACTGAACAACTTTCCCCATGGAACCCATAGTCAAATTTAAAAAAAATTAGCTCTCCCATACTAACTCGATCAGCTGATCAGCCAACATAGTATGGGAAGTTCAAATTTTTGCCCTGAAATGAAGTATGTCAGTATTTCATTTTTAAAAATGTTGGCCCAATTACGCGCGGGTTGTTCATGGCTAGTTTAGTGCGCCGGGGCACAGCTTGCAACCTGCCAGTATTCTTCAATACGCGATCACTGCGCGTACTTTAAATTGAGACATATTTTCCCTCACGTACAAAATAACTTGAAATAAGTATTGTGAACTCAAAGTCAGAATTCGTGGTTCGTGGTTTAGTGCCAGTTAAATATTATCTTATATTAGTTAAAATATAAACTGAAGTGGCAGTGGGCAGGGCACATAGCTTGTAGAACAGATGGCCGATGGGGCAGTAAAGTTCTCGAGTGGCGACCGCGCACCGGAAAACGTAGCGTAGGCAGGCCTCCCACGCGGTGGACCGATGACCTGGTGAAGATCGCGGGAAGCCGATGGATGCGGGCAGCGCAGGACCGGTCGTTGTGGAAATCCTTGGGGGAGGCCTTTGTCCAGCAGTGGATGATTTGTGGCTGATATGGTGATGATGAGTTAATATATTAGCAATTTTTAAATATTTGATCAATTAGGTATTTAAAAAATTACTGATCATCCGAGAAAAGCGTTACACAACACGTTGATTGATTGCATTTAAACATAGAAATCTGCTTAAATAAATATTACAGCTGGCATAGAAAGTTGTCTTTGTAAACAACAATTAAATATGATGACTTGTACAGTAATAATGGTGAGTTATCTGAGTACACTGTTCATTAACAAAAATACAGAAAGGCAGGTGAGTATATAAAATTTAGAAATCAGTTATTTATTACTTATTGTTATTACTTATTACAGATGGGTGAGATATATGTATAATGTATATGATGTACATATGTCTATAAAAATATTGAATATTAACGGTGACAGTGGACACCCTTGTCGCACTCCTTGTTTCATTTTTGCCTTCTCATATGATGGGACACCTAGTACGACACGACCCAGTGGCGTAGAGTAGTCGGGGCAGCAGAGGCGGCCCGCCCCGGGCGGCACTTTTTAGGGGGCGGCAAAATTTTACAATAAATAATTAAAATATTTGAACAATGTATCTAAGTGGTTGAAGTGAAATAATTTTTATATTAATAAACGTGATTGTAAAACTCAGATAAACTTTTTTATTTAAAATCTTACATGTACGTGGGATGTTCCAAAAATAGTTAGTGAATCAAAAATAGTTGGAATGTGAAAAAAGTTTATTTAGAGCTTTTCAAAATATTCTCCTCCAACCCCTATGCACTTATGAATTCCGGTGAACTAGATTTCAAAACATTTAAAAAACGTATCTTGCAGGAGGTCGAAAAAAAACCGCCGAAATTCTTCGACGGCCTCGTCTGCAGTGTTGAATTTGCGACCACGAAATATTTTTTTTTACCGTGGAAAATAAGAATAGCATAGAGCTAAATCTGGACTGTACGCAGGATAGGGTAATATTTGTACTCCCGAAGTTGTCAAATAGTCCATGGTTCTAACAGCTGTGTGAGCGGGCGCGTTATCTTGGTGAAAAAGAATGCCACGGACGCCGCTCCTTGAGCGCTCGGTATTCAACTTTCCGAAAGCATTCAAAACATTTAAAAAACGTATCTTGCAGGAGGTCGAAAAAAAACCGCCGAAATTCTTCGACGGCCTCGTCTGCAGTGTTGAATTTGCGACCACGAAACATTTTTTTACCGTGGAAAATAAGAATAGCATGGACCTAAATCTGAACTGTACCAAGGATAGGGTAATATTTATACTCCCTAAGTTGTCAAATAGTCCATGGTTCTAGCAGCTGTGTGAGCGGGCGCGTTATCTTGGTGAAAAAGAATGCCACGGACGCCGCTCCTTGAGCACTCGGTATTCAACTTTCCGAAAGCTTGCTGCCGGTAAACTTCGCAGTACCTACCATTCACTACGGCTCTACGGTCTACTAGCGGAATTATTGCTACTGGTCCTCTGCGTCGAATAAAAACCGCTTTTTTTTAGTAACACTCCGACCGCGAACAACTTTTGTAGGCAATTGGTCCTCTTTAAACACCCATTGCGTGGGTTTCTGCTTCGTGAGAGGATCGTAGCTGTAGATCCAAGATTCGTCAATTGTAAGGATGTAGGATACGTTTTGCGAAGTCCCTCTTTTGAACTTTTCCAGTATAAATTTGCACCAATCAAATTTAAAGAGATTTTTGCTCTTCGGTGAGAAAATGAGGTATTCATCGCGAAGCAAGCTTCCTAACTTTAAGTTGTTCATACAGGACGGCGCAAAATGCCTGTGATCCAATTTTCAGTTTAGCCTCAATCTCCCAATGTGTCATGTGTCTATTCTTCCGCAATAGCCACTCTACCCTGATGACATTTTCATGAGTTACTGCAGTAGGTGGTCGGCCGGGTCTGGGGTCATCGTTTAGGTTCTCTCGATTACGTTTAAATTCACGACACCAACAAGTAACTGCTGCAAACTCAGGAGTAGGCTCCCCAAAGCACCTTTTTGTGAGATTCCTTGAAGACCTTATCATAGAAAAACATAGCACAACAAGCGTCACGCAAGAAGTCCAGTGTTGTTACAAACTAAAGAAGAGTGACAGATAAACTTTAAAAATATTATAACAAAGAACTACACATAGGTGGCCAATGATTTTCACCAAGGAGATATGTATTGAAATTAGCCGTCAATTCAAAATAGTTTCAGGAAAAAAGAGATAGTATTTATTCTGTGGCCGACAATTTTCGGAACAACCTAGGTATAATGCAAAATAATGATAACTGATCTTGCCGAAAATTTCTCTAGAATTAATATATGTAATGTATAGTATACATTAAATTGAAACGCCTAAATAAGAGGGCGGCAAAATTGTCTTCCGCCCCGGGCGGCCGACACCCACGCTACGCCGCTGACACGACCGTTTACTAAAAACAATCATAGAAGGAAAGATAGAGGGAAGGAGAAGTAGAGGAAGGCCAAGGCGAAACTAGCTAGAACAAATTAAGGAGAAGGTTCTGACGTGTCGTATCGAGAGGTAAAGATGATGGCCGAGGATGATGGAAAAAACGGCTAATTCTACATTATGGCCGCGACATATATATTTACTAGCTGTTTCCCGCGCCTTCACCCGCGTGGACATTGTTTCTTTGACTTTTCGAGGGTGCACAGTGCGTGAGCAGCAAGCGGCTCGCGAGCGTGAAAAAAGGTAGCCTATGTGTTAATCCAGGTCCTAATCTGTCTACCTACCAAATTTCAGCCAGATCCGTTCAGTAGTTTTTGCGTGAAGATATTCGCCTTTATAATATTAGTGTGATTACGATATAGCGGCTTACAGTTTAGTTTAGTTTACACGAATGTAAGTACTTAAGCAGAGTAACGGAAGGGCACTTGCGGGGTAGCGGGCGGTGGGGCATAGCCTGGCAAACTCCGCGAGTTCGACATCAAAGGCGTTGCGCTACTGTAAGCCATATGGTAATACTGTGGTACTACTATAGACAATTCAACTCATCTTTGCGCGCGGCGCTATGTGTGTGTGCACTTGGAATTGTGCTGCTTTAATTTGTGTGGCAGCGACGAGTTGCTCGGACTGCGACGAATGATACTTACAAATATTAAGTAGGTACTTGTAAATAATTAAGAACTTTCACAGTTGCTTTGTGATTTAATGAGATATTTACAAGGAATTTCTATCAATTACCTAATATTAGGTAAGTACTAAATATACAGAAATTTATTGTACACTAGCTGTTTCCCGCGGCTTCACCGGCGTGGACGTTTCTATGAATTGTCGAGGGTGCGCAGTGCGCGAGCCGCAAGCAGCTCGCGAGCGTGGAAAGAGTAGCCTGTGTGTTAATCCAGGTCCTAATCTGTCTACCTACCAAATTTCAGCCAGATCCGGTAAGTAGTTGTCGCGTGAAAGAGTAACAAACATACATACATACATTCTTACAAACTTTCGCGTCCATAATATTAGTAGAATTTATTTCTCTCTACTTATACAATTTGACAAAAAAACTTTAAACTAGCTTTCACCGGCGCCTTTGCCCGCGTGGTAATCGTTTTTATGACTGTCTATGAGGGGGAGCGTAGGCAATAGTTTTCTCCAGATCGCTCGGAAACTACTTCGAGCTATTTTCAATGTCATTTCCCATCCCCTCAACTATCTCTTTTTAAAAAATAACAACAATCCGTTGCTCCGTTGCGATGTTAAAGAAATCAATCAAAAAAGGGATATTTTTTTCAGTTTCCTCGAAAACTAGGTATTAGACTATGCTATTTTAACGGGATAAAAATTAGATGTCCTTCGCTATGACACAGGCTACGTGCATTCCAAATTTCACCAAGATTGGTTGAAGATGGTTGAATTGAGGTGTTGAAGCGTAAAAATTAAAGTTTTAAATACTAAAAACCGACTTCAAAAAGAAATTCAACCAAAAAATGAAATAATATGTGAATACACGAAATCAATAAACAGTAATGAAATCAAAGGTAGATAATATGTACATATTATATAATTACACGAAATTAATCAACAATAATGAAATCAGAGGTAGATAATATTAACATATATAAATACACTAAAATTAATCAACTATAATGAAATCAAAGGTAAATAATATTTACATATATGAGTACACGAAATTAATCAACAGTAATGAAATCAAAGGTAGATAATATTTACATATAAGAATCATCATCATCATCATCATATCAGCCGAAGGAAGTCCACTGCTGGACATAGGCCTCCCCCAAGGATCTCCACATATAAGAATACACGAAATTAATCAACAATAATGAAATCATAGGTAGTTACGAATAAAAAAGGGATTTTTTGGTAGCACCAAAGTATATACACATATTAGTTAGCACACAGCTACTTCCTCACAAAATGTTTTAGTTTCGATGGCTTTGCTGGCACCTACCTACCTCATGAAAAATTGTATTGATTCGTACCTATCTTTGATTTCATCATAGTTGGTTAATTTCGTGTATTCGTATATATAAATATTATTTAATTTATTAAAATGAATTTGTTTTTGAAGTCTGTTGTTAGTTTTTCAAACATTTTTTTTTGTGATAATGCTATCTATGCAACGCCAATAGGAATCATCATATCATAATGTATGTGTTTGATTAACTGATACGAAAGTCCTGTGGCTTCCATCATCAGCTCACCTGAATAACCTGAAAGAATACGTGTATACAAAAACCTGTGTATATCTACGTATAATATTTAATGAATTATCCTCCAACTCCAAACCGTTAAGGAGTTGTACCTTCCATCATCAGCTCATCAACATGAAATGTTGACTACCAGACGCAAAAACTTGAATAGCTTTAGAAAATGCCTGTAAATTTGAGGGTTGTCCTCGATTTCCCTGGGATTCCATGATCAGATCCTGACTTGGTGACAAGTACAACTATCGGTCTATACGTACCTACGTATTTACGTATAATATTTAAAAAAAATATAATCCAAGGCCTAACCGTTAAGGAGTTGTACTTTCCATCATCAGCTCATCAACATAGGATGATGACAAACAGGCGCAAAAATTTGAATAGCTTTAGAAAATGCATGAAACATGTAATACGTGTCTATAAAATTTGAGGGTTGCCCTAGATTTCACTGGGATTCAATCATCTGATGGTGACAGTAGGACCACCTCGAGAGTATCTACTCTTTCGAATAACAAAGTAATTTTTAAAATCGGTCCACAATTGACAGAGTAATCGGTGAACATAATTAAAAAAAAAAAGAAAAAAAAAAGTGGAACAAAAATTCCTCCTTTTCTGAAGTCGGTTAAAAGGTAACAAACACATTTTCACGTTTATAATATTAGTAAGGATGAGTTTTTGCTGAATGCGGGCAGCGCAGGATCGTTCGTCGTGGAAATATTTGGAGGAGGCCTTTGTCCAGCAATGGACGTTTTTCGGCTGATATGATGATGATGATGATGAGTTTCTATATCTACAGCGTATCTATATATCGCCCCACGTTTGAGTATGCCTTGTAGCATAGTCAATAGTCATTCTCATATTATATGTTGCTGTAGTGAAAGTGACATTATAATGTACTAGCTGTTTCACTTTTTCAATGGTTTTTCGTTTCAATCAAAAACTACAATGAAAGTATAAAAAATAATAACATTACTCACTTTGTATTATCAAAACAAATATTGTTATTTTTTTATTATTTAAACTTCAAAATATTAGTCATAACTAGAGTTGAAAGTAACGGTGTAGACCTATCTCTGGGATTTTTTTTCTATCGAGCCAAAACTGCTCCATCGTGTTTCTAATAGCTTTTGACTTTAAGGAACATCATCAACAATAAGGGTATTTTTTTTTAAACTTGGGTTTTCTATCGTTTAGGAGTATAATTGACGTCAAAAATAACGAAAATCTGTAATATGACCGGCTTAAGATGAAAAATACGAAGTTTAACCAGTTCTTGTACAAAATGCGCAGGGCGTGTAACGCTTCTTGGAATATCTAATGGTACGCGTCACGTGGTAAATTAATTATGTTAATTGGAATTAGCAAGGTAATTTGTTAATCAGTTCGAGTGAAAAAAGTCGCAAAGTTACTTCTCCCCATAAAAGTAATTAATATGTTTTAAATCTACTTTCATTAAACGTCATATTTGCGAAACAAATTGATTATCGACTTTATAAACTTTAATTGGGTTTTTATTAAGGCTAGCCTTAGACGAATTAAAATGTTATTCTTGATTATTTTACAATGCTTCATAAAAGTTATTATTAAGAGCCAGGCTTCCAAAATAAGTGCATTTTTGCTGGAATATGTTGAGTCAGCCGCAAGCTTGCTGAAGTGAAAACTATGTACACAGCTGATTCTTTGAACCTTTTTCTTTGGTATGGCTAAAACAAAAACACGATTCATTGGTTCTCGCTCGATATTTTTTTTTTATAAAAATATGCAGTTTTAAGAGATTATTAGATTTTTCTCCTACATTACATAGGTTAGGCGTATGAAATAAATACCGACAGTAAGAGAATAAAATGGCTAAGACGAAATTTTCCTAGAATGTTTACTAAGCTCGCAATAAACGAAAATGTGCTTTTACGCCTGAAGTAAAGGACGTAAGTCGCGTAAAGACACTCACGCGAAATTCAATTGTAGAGCTGATTTAATAAAATTGATAAGGTTAAATATCAGATTGTTCGGCAGTGCCGCGCTGGGAGCCTGCTCTTAATTTATTAATGCACTAACGAGGATTTTTACTGAGCAAAGTTTCAAGATCATTACTCGTTTATCTTGTAACACTCAATGCTAAGAAACTGCGATTATAAAACGATTAAAATAATTTGGTTGGCCATAAAACCAAGTTCCAAACAAAACAACTTTGACCAATAGCAGGTAGGTATCTCAATTTTAGAAACAAAAGCCTTCACATTTTTAAACGACTTCAAAAAAGGAGGAGGTTCTATGATTGAATGTATATGATTTTTTAATGTAAGTTCACCGATTTTTCCGTCAATTGTGGACCGATTTTCTAAATTATTATTTTTTAGAACTAGCTTTTGCCCGCGGTACGCTTGCGTAAATATCGTTTTTACGACTAAAAATTTTGAAGGTGCACCGTGTGTTAGTTTTTCCCAGATTTCGCTCCTGTTTCTAATCCCGTTCCTACTACCGCTCACGCTTTATCTTCCGTTCCTGCCCCTCTTGAGGAGGGGCAGAGGTAGGTAAAGGGGCCTATTTATATTAATTTACAGTTCTATCAACTTCACTTGCTTATTATTCTATAGTATAACCTCGAGCTGATCGCTTCCTTGACAAGACACTGTGGACTTTTCTGAAAACCAGCACTGCGGATCATCCTGCAGCATAAGCTAAAAAAAGACCATTTTGACAACGCACTACCAAATTGTAGGGATTATTACAAGTACTACATCGATTCCGTTAGTTTTATTTGTTGACTTTTTTATCCTGTTTTTGTAGTAAAACTTCTTTACGTACGCTTGACTTGGGGAGTAAGCTGGTGGATGCGTTACGGAAGTGTGTTCGGGCGAGGCGAACGGAATTTGAGAGGGATATATAAATTAGTGAAGATAGAAAGAGAGCTATTATTTATTTTTATTTACCAACAATATCGGTTGTCAAAACCAACACATATAAAGATTTGATCATTTTCAGAGGATAATAAAACTCTTTTCATAAACTGTCTATACACCTCTATATGACAAAATATTAGATTATTTTCTGAAGACTAAGTATTTACTTTCATACATATAGATGGAGCTTTTACTTCAGTCGTGTGGTCTAAAGCACACTCGTATTTTTTTTCTATCTTGTAAATAGGAAAGTAGACGAGGTCCTCCGGAGGGTATATTCAGTGTGTGATTATGTCAAATAAAATCTGTCTATTGTCTATAAACCGTCGGTGGCTCAACCGGTAACGACTCGGTCCATCTAACCAGAGGTACCGGGTTCAAATCTGGACGGCCAATGTACCAATGAGTTTTTCAAAAACTTACGTACATACTTACCGATTGCTTTAACGGTGAAGAAAAAACATCGTGAGGAAACCTGCACACGCCTGCGAAGAAACTCGAAGGTTGTGAGTGAAGTCGACCAACCCGCACTGGGCCTGCTTGGTCGACTAAGGCCTAATCGCCCTGATTCAGGGTAGGCTCGAGCCCCTCGGTGGGGACGTATATGAGCTGTAATGATGATGATGATTGTCTATCCGTGGACATTTATGAAAATCAATACATTCGTGTTGTCGGCTTTAAGGCAAACTTCAGAAGTGTTAGACCATTGTATGGATTCATACACTGTGCTATTACCATTTTTTTGGGTTTCGGAGCCAATATGGCACATAACGAAACCCATAAACAATAAATTGGTCATGTCTACGATTATTCTACGATCGATCACTTAAAATTGAAAGTCGAAGATAGTGCGACTAATATAAACTGAAAACATAACTTAACCATAAATTATCGGGTGACATTGTCAAGTTGCCATATTAATTTAAATATTACAGATTTTCGTTATTTTTAACGATAACTACTCCTAAACGATAGAAAACCCAAGGTAGAAAAAAAACCCTTATTGATGATGATGTTTCAACTCTAGTTATGACTAATATTTTGAAGTATAAATTTAAAAAAATATACAATTATATATATATATATATATATATATATATATATATATATATATAAATATATATATAAAAGAAAGTCGTGTTTGTTACAACACTTATAACTCGAGAACGGCTGGACCGATTGCCATGGTTTTTGATTTGTTGGATTTGTTTCCGTCCCGAATAGCAGAATACATCTTAAAAACAATGAAAACGTGTTTTCCTTCCTGACGCTATAACTCCCGAACCGATTTCGCTAATTCTTTTTTTGTCGAGTTCGTTATTGTCAGGAGAAGGTTCTTGTGTAGGGTAGGGTAGGGTAGGGTAGTGTAGTGTAGTGTAGGGTAGGGTAGTGTAGGGTAGTGTAGGGTAGGGTAGGGTAGTGTAGGGTAGGGTAGGGTAGGGTAGTGTAGGGTAGGGTAGGGTAGGGTAGTGCAGTGTAGGGTAGTGTAGTGTAGGGTAGTGTAGTGTAGGGTAGTGTAGGGTAGTGTAGTGTAGTGTATGTAGGGTAGGGTAGGGTAGTGTAGGGTAGGGTAGTGTAGGGTAGGGTAGTGTAGGGTAGTGTAGGGTAAGGTAGTGTAGTGTAGAGTAGGGTAGGGTAGTGTAGTGTAGTGTAGGGTAGGGTAGGGTAGGGCAGTGTAATGTAATGTAAGGCGGTACGAAGTTCGCCGGGACAGCTAGTGTTATGATAATACAAAGTGAGTAATGTTATTATTTTTTATACTTTCATTGTAGTTTTTGATTGAAACGAAAAACCATTGGAAAAAGTGTGGTTATTTCTTTACTCTTTCTTTACACGCAAAGAAAAAGACAGGGACAATTGTTCCACTCAATACCTAGCCTTAATTTATTATAAAATTCTAAAGAAAAAGGTACATACTTTACTTCAATCAACTCAGCCGTTCCGCCACTGCGCTTAGCCAGTTCGTATACGCCAAGTTTTGTAACACGCAGCCGCTAAGTATGCGCGTACGCATGAAACGCGACAGCGAACCTTAACACGCACGTAACACAGTCGACATTGCATTGTAACGTCATACACGTTACATGAGCTTCGTCGCAATTAGTTCAGTAATGTAAGTCGATTTCGTTTACAGACTTACCTACTGTTTTGTAATATCCTTTTTTGTTTAACTGTAACCTAGGCTTAGATGTGACTTTATACTTACTTAGCGACTCAAAATGGATCTTAGTCTCTTTCGGTTACATCACAGTAGGATATGTTAAAGTACGATAATTTCCAATTCCAACCCTCCTCCGAAGTGGAGTGAAAAGACTAAGTATCCGGTGCCTTAAAATCTTCTAAAAATATAAAATAATGTCTATGTCGGGGACTTCCCCTCGAATCTACCAAATCAATGAACGAATGACAATGATATATAGTTCATTTCGATTCAAAGTTAAGTTTGCTAAATGTAAAAAAAAAATATTAAAATTGTTAAAAAGTTCATAATTACTTGGATTACCGTACTTTCAACTTTGGTAAGTGACTAACTTTGTTTTTTGTTCTGGCAGTTGTACGATAATTTTCGAATACCTGTACGATAATTCACTTGCAATCCTCTGGCAACCCTGAACCGTTCTCCATGTCATGAAGAAGAGACTTAATATTAGGCATGTATTCATAATTTGTCTACGTACAGAAAGCATTAAGTGTACTTTTATTTAATTTGAGCCGTAATTCAATCTTCATAATTTTCGCTGGAATGGCCAACAAGGCTAACATTTACATTCTTGGTTTCCTGCAATCGGAACAATGGAAGAGGCGCTTCCTCTTAATACAATACGTGTAGGCAGAGTCGTATCTAGTGCTTTAGCGCCCGGAACAAGAATTTTCAGCTCGCGCCGTTAATTCGGAAAACCTTCTAGATTTTTTTAATTTTATTTACAATTGGTAAGCCCTTGGCATCATCTCACCTGATGGTAAGTGACGATGATGCCGAAGATGGAAGCGGGCTTACCAAGATTCTCCAACGCAATGGAGAGCTGGCTATCTTATCTTCAAGCCTAAACACATCAATGTTGTTAACACTGATGTTTGACGATAAGATGGTGGTAGCTGGCCAGGCGGGCTTAGAAAATGCCCTAACACCAACCAAACCGAGTCTTACAAGTTGACCCCACCGGGAATCGAACCCGTGACCTCCTGTTGCGAAGCGAATGGACTAACCATTATACCACGGAGGCGGTTTAAAATATGCATCTGTAGAAATTAAAGGCAGAGTACAGTTCAGTGAGAAACCTTGAGTTACGGTGAAGGAAAACATCGTGAGGAAACCTGCACACGCCTTCGAGGAAACTCGAAGGTTGTGTGTGAAGTTGACCAACCCGCACTGGGCCCGCGTGGTCGACTAAGGCCCGATCGCCCAAATTCAGGGTAGGCTCGATCCCCTCGATGGGGACGTAAATATGAGCTGATGTGATGATGATGATGAAAAGCAGACTATATTAAAGTTTGCTTCAAAATTAGTAAGTTAATTTTTTAAATGTAAGTAGGTACATCTAAACTTGATGACAAAATGAGATTAAGCATAGCACATTCGTTAATTCTCTTTCAAAGGACATCAAAACGTTATATTTCATACTGCCTCATAAGTTCCTGTAAGTGTACTTTTTCAAGAAGTGTTTTAGAAAAATAGAAACGTATTCTTCTTAGCCTATAATTGAAAACGCTAAACACGTTAAAAAACCGACTTCCATCGCAACAACTTAGTACATTTTTGCATTATTATTGTAGGTTTTTGTTAATTTTCTAATAAAGTACTACGCCGATTTTGATAAAATTTATATGGGACCACACGGGAAGCACTAGCTTTCAAATAAAAAAAGAAACATAAAAATCGGTTCACTCAGTCAAAAGTTCTGAGGTAACACACATAAAAAAAACATACAGACCAATTGAGAACCTCCTCCTTTTTGAAAGTCACTTGAAAATAGAAATGTATTCTTCTTAGCCTGAATTTGGTGCCCCTGTCGTAATCCCTGGAGCCAGCCCAGCGGCTCGGTACCTGCACAATGCGCCGGCGCACGCCGCCGTTGTTTTCACTGACCTCTGCCGGATTTTCATGCAAACATCATTGTTTTGTTGTTTCGTTCCGTCGATAATTCAGTTTTTTGCGTCTTTGCGTATGTTTGTTCTATCAAGATTTTGTGTTTTGTTGCGTATAATTAAATTTAGAAATATAAGATATGCTACTGTAGACACAGTCTTTTTAACTTAATATACAGGTGATCCGTCAGAAAATGTAATGCAGAAAATTACGTTATACTTATAGCTTGTAACTAACGTTAAACCTTCAGTTTTAGAATTTTCAATACTTGCTATAATAGAAAAAGCAATAATACACTCAGATAATACCAAAGAAAGCAATACTTACACTAGAATACAAAGAATTAACCGCCTCCGTGGCGTAATGATTAGTCCATTCGCTTCATACCAGGAGGTCGCGGGTTCGATTCCGGCGGGGTCAACTTGTAAGACTCGGTTTAGTTGGTGGTAGGGCATTTTCTAAGCCCGCCTGGCTAGCTACCACCATCTTACCTAAGTCTTGCCGCGAAATATACCAATACCAGCCAGTGAATACAGCAACATGACCGGAGTGGGCTTGAGACACCCTATGACGATTCGGCAATAGAAAGGCGGCTATCGTCTCATATCAAGACCCTGAGATGCTGGCTGAGGATTGGAAGAACTAAAGATTGCTCCACAGACAAAAACAGAGCTCTTAAACTAAACAAGATAACATACACAAGTAATATAGTAGTTTATGAAACTGTTGCATAGTGAGGAGTATTTAATTTCTAGTTATGTGCAGTTTCATACACTACTTAATCTAATCTCATACATTAAGGATTGAACCTATTAAATAAATGCTCAAAGTTAAAAGCGTAAGAAAAAGATATACAGCACAAAAAACGTAGGTATAAATAAATTGCGCCAAAACAGCACGATTCACCGCGCATGCGCTAAAGCGGGTGCTATCATAGACAGGTAAAAATTAGAATCAAAACTTTTTTGGAACGATATAAAAATGGCGCGACCCGTACATGCGTTTCATTAGAAGAAAATAATTCATAGAATCTCCTTGGTGATTGATATCTTCAAGGCAAATCCAAGAAGTTAATGGAAAAACCATAATAATAGATAATTATTTTGTTACATAAAAAGTATTATCATCATATCAGCTCATATACGTCCCCACCGAGGGGCTTGAGCCTACCCTGAATTAGGCCGATCGGGCCTTAGTCGACCACGCGGGCTAGTGCGGGTTGGTCGACTTCACACACAAACTTCGAGTTTCTCCGCTGGCGTGTGCAGGTTTCCCTCACGATGTTTACCTTCACCGTAAGAGCGTCGGATAAACGCACACATGAAATCGAAATTCGAAAACACATTGGTAAGTGGCAGGATTCGAACCACCACCTCCCGGGCAGGAGGTAGCGGCCCTTGCCACTACGCCACCGACGCTTATAGTTAAGTAAATAAATTAAGTATTATAATATGATTATATTTTTAAATTTCGGTATGGTCTTCATAAATTAAGTATGTAAACTCGTTTTGAATTTTACAATTCGAATTTTACGATATGAGAGTATAAATAAAATAATAATAAAGTCGACTTTCTTAAAAGTTTCATGTCCTTGACATATACTCTATCTATTATTTACCAAACGAACGTAGATTTTTCAACATATAAATTGCTTTATCAGTGTTATTGCCTGTACAATTTATACAAATAAATACAACAATAAGTAATAAAAATTGACGTTGATGAGTTTACAAAGTCGTGTCGTAAACTTAGAATATCACACAACATTGTACGTGACACAAAGTTCTCATTACAGAAACAATTTTAGTTTAAAAAAAAAAAATACTCTGATTGCTTCTAATATCGACAGGTCATCATATCAGCTCATATACGTCCCCACCGAGGGGCTCGAGCCTACCCTGAATTAGGGCGAGCGGGCCCAGTGCGGTTTGGTCGACTTCCCACACAACCTGCGAGTTTCTCCGCAGACGTGTGCAGGTTTCCTCGCGATGTTTTCCTTCACCGTAGGAGCGTCGGATAAACGTATTCGTAAATCGACAGGTCAGCATGTCATATTTAGAATCGTCCATAACCCATAACGTCCGTCCCCACTACTGGGGCATGAGGTCTCTTTCCAAACTCGGAAAGGTTATGCCATACTCCACACACAATAAAATATGCTTTTTTTGTTATTCAGTTCGGACTCCATAGCGCGAGTACAACTCACACTTGGCCGATTTTTATTATTTTTAGTTTTACTTTACTATTAATACTATAATTACACCTAGTTTAACGCTTGTATAATATATTACCGTTTTTACGATAGAGCTAAATCAAAAATACAGTGTAAACTCTACATAGCGACACTCAAGGGACCGGGCATTTTGTGACGTTATTGAGATTTTTCGTTACACAGAGAGAAATTAGCGTCAAAGTAAACCAACTGGAGCCAGAAAGTTTCGACGTTTCAAAGAGTGAATCGTTATATCGAGTGACGTTTTACAAAGTTTACACTGTACTTCTAGACATAAAAAAACACGTTTTTGTATTTAAACTTTTTTTTTCTTTTAAAATTTAGGCTTAGTAACAGGGTCACTCTTTGGGCAAAGTATTATATGTATACTAGCTGTCCCGGCGAACTACGTACCGCCTTACATTATACTACCCTACCCTACCCTACACTACACTACCCTACCCTGCCCTACACTACTCTACACTACCATACACCACACTACCCTACCCTACCCTACCCTAACCTACATACACTACACTACCCTACACTACACTACCCTACACTACACTACCCTACCCTACCCTACACTACCCTACCCTACCCTACCCTACACTACACTACCCTACACTACACAACACTACCCTAACCTACCCTACTCTACCCTACCCTACCCTACCCTAACCTACATAAGAACCTTCTCCTGACAATAACGAACTCGACAAAAAAAGAGTTAGCCAAATCGGTTCGTGCGTTCTGGAGTTATAGCGTTAGGAAGGAAAACCGACTTATTTTTATATAGTAAAAAAGATTAGTACTAACATACAGTATGGACACTCCCTGCCGCTCTCTAGATTGCGACCTCACCCCCTCGTCACCCAGATTGATACAGATTGGTTACAGTTTGGTTGTCGAACGTATAGGATTTCGCCGCCATTTTGTTTGTTCCGTCATTCCTTTTTAGAAATGTCATTTCCGGCCCGTAAAGAACATGTTTCAAGTACTTAACTAATGAACTAAAGATGCGTTATGAAATTTCAGAAAAAGAATAAAATTTTGGTCAAGGGTATGCTTTTCAAAGAGAATAATCAACTACAAATTCGAGAAAAGCAACGCATAACTTGTTAACAAGTGTGATGAAACTTTCTTATAAGTACATAATAATAAGAATAATATAATAACTTAGATATATTCATCAAATCGGAGGTCAATTTCATCCTATTCTGAATACGAATCATTCGAATTGAAAGTCATGAACGTGATGGTACACTGAAGGTACAATAAAATGACATAGATGCATTTAAGACGTGAATGTTACAAGACTATTTGTTGTACAATAGATGATTGATTAGACAAATAAGCTTGCAATATTTTCATTGTTGTATTTTTTACTGACAGGCTTTGCAGATGATAGCCAAGGTCTACGCAAGCGAAATTGTGAAAACATCGGCCTTAGGTCCGTACCCTTTATTTAAAGCATGGGCTTCGTCAATTTGATACTAATCGTGTGATTACAACATTGACTTTTAGCACTAGTAACTCTTGCGCAGCTGGTAGAAAAGACAAAAAAGAAGGCGTTGAAAGGTACCTTCCAACATACAAAGTAGTTAAGACAATTTTAACTGCCGGAGTGGAACTCCCTTACGTCTGTTTTTTTTCGAAAGAACAAGCTTGTTGTTGGCCGTGGGGGCCTTTACAACTTCACCGGGCAGGGGAGGCGATTACGGAAGGCACTCACCTAGTGCAAAGCAAAAAGATGCAACTGCTTAAGGGCGCCCAGGTGAGCACGGACCTCGGCTTAGGTCGTTGCTTGGACGGGGAAGGATCGGAGAGAAGCGGCCTGCTACGTGCCGGTAGCGCCGGTAAGCGCCAGAAGCGGGGGGACGCCGCCTTGGCCGGCGAGGGCAGAATGTTGGTGTAGTGTTTCTCTGTGGGTTAGGGGGCAGGGACAGGGCAGCTACGGCTAGCGTGGTCGGGTCGTCGGGTCAGTGAGTACATGTCTGGGGTGTCGGATTACGCGAATGGGGTTCGCGGGTAGCTCGTAAACGGCGGTGTTTACGAGTAGGGGGTTGGGGTGGTGTTCGGTAGACTTGAAGTATCGGATGGAGAACCTTTACGTCTGTATCCCCCGATTAGTATAATTTATGAATCTTCAAAGCGAGAGTGTATAGGCACTATTTGAACTTGTGCGTGTTAAATCCTCGGCTGCATCGGCACTTACTATCAGACGAGGTGCATCCAAACGCACTTTTGTACAAAAAAATGCTAAAACTACCCGATTTGCGATATAGCGAGGCACTCGTCCAACTACTGGCCGCTATACCTGCCAACACCTTGAGGCGAAGGCAGGGTCCACCTGTGGTAGATCTTGCCGCCAAGAAGATTGTTCTGTATTTTACAAGGCGAGAGCCTCAGGGAACTTAATCACTACCAGGTAGATACCGAGCTGTAGAAGTGTACCACGAAGGGCAATTAAATTACCCTTACAATGTCACTCGAAGCTACTACATGCTAACTTTATATCATCATCGTGATATCAGCCGAAAGACCTCCACTGTTGGATAAAGGCCTCCCCCAGGGATTTGCATTACGAGTCCTGCGCTGCCCGCATCCAGCGGCTTCCCGCGACCTTCAGCAGGTCGTCAGTACTTTATACATCTATGGATAATATTGGTCTTCATGCCATTACTGTCATTCCATTATTGCCATTCAAATATTTCACATGGACCACGTCAAAATTCTATGCTAATCACATCACACTAATATTACGAAGACGAAAGTTTGTGAGTTTACGAGTATTATATATATCCTTTATAGTGCAAAAACATTTAAATGACAAGAACTTAGAGAGGAAGGTGTAAAAAGGTGGACTTATCTCTATAAGAAATCTCTTCCAGCCAACCTTACCGGGTGTTAGGAGACTAAAGTATGGGAGGTAAACCTGTGTGTACTTCATAATCATATCATCATCATCATATCAGCCGAAGGAAGTCCACTGCTGGACATAGGCCTCCCCCAAGGATCTCCACGACGACCGGTTCTGCGCTGCCCGCATCCAGCATAAAATATAAATCCAGCATCATAATCATATAAACTAAATAAAATACAATTAAATATAAACTTACCTAATGTACGTACATAAATAACACATACTTATCCCTACTAATCCCTACTAATATTATAAATGTGAAAGTAACTCTGTCTGTCTGTTACGCTTTTCCGCAAAAACTACTGAACGGATTTGGCTGAAATTTGGTAGGTAGACAGATTAGGACCTGGATTCAGACATAGGCTACTTTTTACCACGCTCGCGAGCCGCTTGCGGCTCGCGTACTGCGCACCCTCGAAAAGTCATAGAAACGTTGTCCACGCGGGTGAACCGCGGGAAACAGCTAGTAATAAATAAATTAATAGCATATATAATAAATAACTAAAATTATAATAATTATTGTTCTTACTAAAATAAATACTATACAAACAAACTTATGTTTGTGAGTGTGTATGTTTACTTCTTCACGCAAAAACTACAGAACGGATCTGGCTGAAATTTGGTACCTTAACACAAAAGCCATTTTATTTCACGCTCGCGTGCCCTCGAAAAGTCATAGAAACGTCGTCCACGCGGGTGAAGCCGCGGGAAACAGCTAGTGTTACTCATATTTTTAAACAGTACCTGGGCGACCTCTTTGCTAAAAGAGGCAAAAAATTTCAACAAAATACAAAGAGATTCAACCGGACCAGGAACCGAACCCATGATCCAACACTCTGACCACTGAACTGTCGCTTATATACAGGGCGTCATAAAATTGGTGTAGGTCCCGTTAACTGGGGCTTCTACTCATCATACTGAACAACTTTTGTTCCACGACTTTGCTGAAAACGTAATTTTTTTTTACTCTTCATACAAATCGATCAGCTGATTGACTAATTTTTGTGCATTTTTGTATGGAGGATCCAATTTTTTTTTGCGCATTGACTATGGGTTCCTTTTGTGAAGTTGTTCAGTATGATGAGTAGAACCTCCAGTGAACGGCTCCTACACCAATTTTTTTGCAACCTGTATATGGGTGAAGTGAAATTACCAATCTTATTACGCGGAAAAGACGATGTGCGTTAAAACTCGGAAAAACGCGTTTTCCTACTGATGAGACTTTGCTAGATTGATTATTCGCCCCCAAAATCCCCCATTTAGCAAATTTCATCTAAATCGTTAGAGCCTTTTTTGATATCTTCTCGTTCTCTTCTTAGATTCTCCATAGCTCGTTTAATAGTTATAGGATAGGATTCTTGGTTCCAAAATTATCATCTATATATACAGGGTGACCTCAAATTAGTTCTTGATAGCAAAGGATATGAATGTACTCGTGATTACAAACAACTTTCCCAAGGAAACTATATGTGAAATATGAAAAAAAAAAATTCGCCCTCGATACATAATAAGTTATCAAATCGGCAAAACTGTATCAAGGACCAACATTTTTTTTTCATATTTGATATATAGTTTCTTTGGGAAAGTTGTTTGTAATCACGAGTACATTCATATCCTTTGCTATCAAGAACTAATTAAAAGTCACCCTATATAAAAGAATGTCGTGTTGGTACACCATTTATAACTCAAGAACGGCTGGACCGATTTCGCTAATTCTTTTTTTGTTGAGTTCGTTAATGTCCGGATGTTTTAGGGTAGGGTAGGATGGAGTAGGGTAGGTAGTGTAGTATAGGGTAGGAAAGGGTAGGAAAGGGTAGAATAGTGAAGTGTAGGGTAGGGTAGTGTAGTGCAGTGTAGTGTAAGGTGGAACGAAGTTCGCCGGGACAGCTAGTTACGTTATAAAGTATAGGACGATCAACAGCGACAAGCTTGGGAATGTTCAAAAATGTGGTAAATCACATTAGGTAGTTTCACAAGGTTTATAATTATAGGGTCACTAACTATACAATTTTGCGTACTATATACAAAGCATTTAACTCAAAAGGAGTACGACACAAGGTCGGCGATTAAAAGGAAAAATAATTAAAGACCACAAGCCACAAGCCATACCGAATCGAGCTTATCTTACGAAATTCCAGTTGATGCGAAATCGTTCATTCATGAGTTGCGAGTTGTAATGAGACTGCATATCAATAAGTACTCGTAGCGAGACGATATTGCAAGATCATAATGCAGTAGCGTTTGTTCAAAGTACAGTAGGATATAATAGTGCATAGACGCAGAATTGTCCCGTTTTCCTTGTAAAATCAGGTCATGTATAGTCATTATAATGAAAAAAATTCGCGCACGCTTTACAGGAGTACTGTGTGATAGCATAATTTTGAACAAAAAAATAACCGACTTCAAACAGGAAACTAAGGTTCCCCTTGATTTCACTAGGATGCCATCATCAGAACCTGGTTTCCTTATCATGGTACCACCCTTGGGATATCTTCTTTCCAACAAAAAAAGAATCATCAAAATCGGTTCATAAACGACGAAGTTATCCGCGAACACACATAATATATATATAATATAGTTATACGGTCGAAAAAGCGTCGGTGGCTCAACCGGTAACGACTCGGTCCATCTAACCAGAGGTACCGGGTTCAAATCTGGACGGCCAATGTACCAATGAGTTTTTCAAAAACTTACGTACATATAATTACCGATTGCTTTAACGGTGAAGGAAAACATCGTGAGGAAACCTGCACACGCCTGCGAAGAAACTCGAAGGTTGTGTGTGAAGTCGACCAACCCGCACTGGGCCCGCGTGTTCGACTAAGGCCTAATCGCCCTGATTCGGGGTAGGCTCGAGCCCCTCGGTGGGGACGTATATGAGCTGTAATGATGATAAGGTCGAATTGAGAACCCTCCTCCTTTTTTTGAAGTCGGTTAAAAATACCAATAAGAACAAAAGGCAAGGTCTATAAAACAGCTGTTAGACCAGCTCTCTTCTACGGCAGCGAGGTATGGGCTGCGAAGAAAAGCCATGTGCATCATCGCCACTTACCATCTGGTGAGACGATGCAAAGAGCTTACCAAAAAAAAAGAAGCTACACACGACCGAGATGTGAATGCTGCGCTGGGCGGGCGGAGTCCCACTTAAAGACAGGGTGCGCAATGAACACAGAAGAGGTACCTTTAAAGTTGCACCAATCGCAGAAAAAATCACAAGGTCTAGGCTGTGATGGTACGGTCATATACAGCGAAGACCAGACGACCATGTCGTGAAGAAGTGCCTTACCATGGCTACAAAGGAGAGAGGGAGGGGAAGGCCCCCAACTACGTGGATGACGAATGTCCGCAAGGACATGAAGCAGTTAGTGTTGCCAATTTAGCGACTTAGTAGCTAGATCTAAAGTATTTTCGGAGCAGTCTAGCGACAAAAAGAATCGACGCTTCATACATTTTAGCGACTTTTCAAGCACAGTAACACCATACATCTAGCGACAGAATTGCCATTTTTATATTGCTCTAACGACTTTTCAAGCGTATGACTAACGACTTTTTGACATATACTACATCGTCACTTACCACCAGGTGAGATGTTGTCAAGGGTTTACCAATAGTGAATAATAATAAAAAAAAAAAAAATAGAGTTGGCATCACTGGATGGAGTTGGGGCTTTCAGATGACGACGCATACCAGCGGAATGAGTGGCGCCTCACCAGCAGCACCAGGAAAGCCGACCCCGCGAAACGGGAAAAGGCGAGGCCAAAGTAGATTCGCTCGCGCTTTTCCTTTGAACCGTTCCCTACTCCGCTGTCTAATGGCTCAACATTAACATGAATCAAAAATTCACGCTCTATGTTGCCTTACTTATTGTGAAGTGAAGCCATGTATTGTAAAAAAACTAAACATTTAGACGCTCGCTTCGCTTGCGCCTTGATGTAGGTCAATTTTCATTTTGGACAATTGGGAAATTTGATCAAGTGACCCCCTGCTGAACGAAATCCTGAATCCACGCCTTGTTCCTCCAACAATAATAAAAATAACTGAGCATTTTTGATCTTTATTCATTTGTAATAAATAAATATCTACATTTTTTGTTAATAGATCATCATCATCACATCAGCCGAAGGACGTCCACTGCTGGACATAGGCCTCCCCCAAGGATCTCCACGACGACCGGTTCTGCGCTGCCCGCATCCAGCGGCTTCCCGCGACCTTCACCAGGTATTCGGTCCACCGAGTGGGGGGACTGCCTACACTACGCTTTCCAGTGCGTGGTCGCCACTCGAGAACTTTACCAACGGCCATCTGTTCTACGAGCAATGTGCCCCGCCCACTGCCACTTAAGTTTAGCAATTCTGAGAGCTATGTCGGTTACTTTGGTTCTCCTACGGATCTCCTCGTAAATAGATAAAATAAAACATCAAAAATGTGTTTTTCTCTTAAACCAACCTACTAAATGACGTAAATAAACCGATGTCCCTGATATTGAGACAAAAAAATTATGGGCACGTTCATACATGCTAATAATATGGTAGATATATTGTGATGTCAAATTACTGTGTGTTAATAGTACATTATGATTTATTTTACAAGTAATGAGTGTCATACGTAAGTAGGTAGATAGATACTACGTTTTCAACGCAGGGAATTGGACTGCATCAAAAATAAATTCTGAAATATGATTTCCTAAATTGCTCTCCTTTTGAAGTTTCAAAAAACCTCAATTTTTAATTAATGAAATTCACAAAAAAAATAGTCACTGACGCTAAAAATCTATGATGTCACTTGTGGGTATTTCAAACATTTTTAGAACAAAATTTCGTTTTTGACAGATCATAAAAAGTAACTCAAATGACTAGCAGTCCGATCCCCTATTGCGAGCTGAAAAAATAATGAAATACCATAAACTTTTATGAAAATAATCACAAAACAAACTATATTTAGACAATTAAACGTACCTAGGTCTCTGACCCAATAAAGTAGTGATTATATAGGTAGGTAGGTACAGTCGAGTTCATTAATATATTGGCAGGGCCAATGTTTAAAAAAATTGTAAGCGTCGAAATGAATATAAAATTCTATACAAACAATAAATGAACCGTTCACATGATAACATTTTATTGACATCTACATTATATTTGAATAGAACATTGAATATTTCGACGCTTACAGTGTTTTGAACCATTGGCCTTGCCAATATATTAATGAACTCGACTGTACCTTGTCAAATCTCTACTCAATGAGACTATGTCGGGTCAGGAATGGACGCATGCGTAGATCAAACTTATTAGGGAGGACTCACACGGCCGGAATTCCTCTCTAAATTCAGAAAGCTTGGATTTGCGTATAACTTCATTCTGCTTCACTCATATTGTTACTTTTTTCACATCCAGGCTTTCTGAATTAAATTATGAATTAAATTATGAATTATGAGCCTGGCCTCATACAAATAGAAAAGTCAGTCACAATATTAGTGAACCATAATGAATTTTTACGCAAATCCGGACTTTCTGAATTCAGAGAGGAATTCCGGCCGTGTAAGTCCACCCTTAAATTCAGATTATGAATTCAGAGAGGAACTCCGGCCGTGTGAGTTCAGCCTTAGGCTGGACTAAATTCCGCTTTTCGCGCCAGCCCGCCGCCCCACGCAGTTCAAGAAATAATCATAGACAACTTTCATACTTTGACAATCTCTTTTCAATTTTCGTCATTTTGGAAAAAACCGAAGAACTACGATACTTATGTCAATATTCAAAGTCGGTCTAGATGCTTAACCTCGCGAAGGCTAAAACTAAGCCATGTAGGTAGGTACGATCAACCACCCGTCAGCTGAACTACTCTATACAATAAACTTGATACCTACTAAAGCAAGAACTGGTAGTAATTGGCGTGTGCGTGCGATTGACAGTAGTTACTATGTAAGCAATCAAGTATCTAAGTATACAGTGGACTCGCGCGAATTCCTTGCAGCTAGCCGGGCGGAAAGATGGTAAGAATAAGACTCTAGTGGAGATTGTTTTGTTTGTGAAAGCATAATAATGTTACATATCAGTTATCTACCTTATGAAAAGCATGACAGGGTTAGAGTGAACTAGAAAGGGCTGCCATTAAAAAAAACCAACATTGCAAAAAAAAAAACCAATTGGAATTCCTGCCGACTTGAGTGACTAGTACTCATCATATCAGCTCATATACGTCCCCACCGAGGGGCTCGCTATTCTGAATTAGGGCAATTGCGATTGCGCCTTAGTCGACCACGCAGGCCCAGTGCGGGTTAGTCGACTTCACACACAATCTTCGAGTTTCTTTGCAGGTGTGTGCAGGTTTCCTTACGATGTTTTCATTCGGATAAACGTACATATGAAATCTAAATTCTAAAATACATTGGTACGCGGCAGGATGCGAACCACGACCTCCCGGACAGGAGGTAGCGGCCCTCACCGTTACGCCACCGACTCTCTTTTACGCCGAGTGACTAGCACTAAGTAAAAAGTAAAGACCTAGGTACCAAGCCATAAAAATAACATCTTAGATTAAGGACCCCCTTGCTTATGCTTCATCATTGGCTCATTTTAGTATTTAAGTTTTTTTTCGTTATTACTTAGATAGCTACTTACAGAGAAATGCTACTGTCTATGGGAAGGTAAATAGGTTCCAATACGTCCTATCAAATAAAAGAGAAGCCATTGGCATCTCTTTTCTTTCTTAGCGGCATTCGGTGCAATGGAAGTAAACCACCTTCACAGTATTGTGTGTGTAAAAAGTTCGATTTTCAAAACATAACCCATCTATGGTAACAAATAATCGTTGCCTACTTAGACATTAGTTATCTACTTACCTATTAAGTCTTTGGACCAAGATAGAAGGTCGTCTTCAGTCAGCCCACAAATACAAACAAAAGCATTTAAGTAACTAACTAACCTGACAGTCCTTTTCCATCTTTCCTCTCTTCGTCACCCCTCGTGTCCTCCTCCAGAGACCCAGAAGAACTATCCTCGCACCTCCCATCACGGAGAACAACACACGCGACCAACAACACCAGGCTAATTTTAAAAAACAGATGCATTTTAAACGTAAAGTATCAAAATCAGTCAGAGAAAGCCATTTTGTCGATCTCAGATCGATGCAAATTATAAACAAAATCCTCTACAGTCACATTTTCACCGATTGCCAGCCAGCGTTTCAATGATATACTTGCTCGTTGCACATCAGCGTAAAGCACACACATACACTTTCGAATTTTATTGCACACATATTTTGCACAGAACACGATAGGTAATATCCAACGGTTACAAAGTAAATACTAAACAAATGTACTTATTTGGGAAAAAGAAATCGTATTGTTTATCGCAGTTTTAATTTGACTGTAGCGCGGTCACAAGCACGAGCGCCTATCGAAAGGCAGCGAAGGTACTGACTGGCTGGTCTATCTCTCTCTATCAACACTGTACTGACTGCCGTGCCGCCTGACTGGTGGGAGGGAGAGGCAGAATTCGCATCGTCGTTGCCTCTACCTACACCTGCGTACACGCAGCGGCAAGCCCGGTCGAAGTACATTGCTTGGTTACCAAGTGGAGCCGTATAGTACTACACACTAAACAAGTAATGTTCCTTCTACAAGTCCCTTAACTCGCATTGTAGTCCTGGATGTGTAAAGGCCAGTGCAGGCGCCGCAGAGTCCGCACATCAATGGACTAAGCATTGTTGCCATTATACTACAATTAGGATCAGCCAAAGGTTTTCAGAAAATTAATTTGATGCAATTTGTAGTCACAATTGTAATTTGGAACCGGATCTATATATTAGACCGGCCAAATTGTGGTCAAAATTAATCTTGAGAGTAATGAGAGATATTAATACTTTTACTAAGAGAAATTGAGTATATTCCCTTGTTAGCCAACTGCGCAAAAAGAGGGTGATGTTTTTTGGGTGTAGGTATGTATGTATACAGGCTGTCCCATAATGAGTGAATCAAATTAATATGGGAGATAGCTTGGCTAAGGTAAGGACCATCAGATGAGCTGAAACAACCTTAGTAAAAATGACATAAATTTAAAGAAATTTTGCTATTTTAATTTTGTATGAAAAATGCATTTCTTAGGGTGTACCGTGATTTTGCGAAAAAAACGTGTAGCACAATCATATCAGCTCTTATATGTCCCCACCGAGGGGCTCGAGCCTACACGGAATTAGGGCGATCAGGCCTTAGTCAACCACGCGGGCCCAGTGCGAGTTGGTCGACTTCACATGCAACCTGCGAGTTTCTCCACAGGCGTGTGGTGCAGGTTTCCTCACGATTTTTTCTCTTCACCGTAAGAGCGTCGGATAAACGTACATATGAAATCTTAATTCCTAATCACATTGGTACGTGGCAGGATTCGAACCACGGACAGAAGGCGGCGGCCCTAGCCGTCACGCCACCGACGCTCAGTGCAGAATATGACAAAAACTTCCTCATTTTATCAGCTTTTCAACATGGTACTAAAGTTTAAAAAAATATGTATTAGATTCATTAAAAAAAAGGAAAGTAACTACCAAACGTAAAAAAAACTCCAAGTCCCATAAAAAATTTCAATAAATATCTTTTAGTGATTTCTTTTGTTTCGAAAATTTGCATTATTTTATGTAATATCCAGACATAATATGTGGCCCTTTGGCATTATTTGACTAAGCTTGATTCGCATGCTAATCGAAATATAAACGTAATCTATTTTTCCATAGAATATTGTGTGAGACTTATGCACCCTCTTGGAAGTTGGTTTCATCATATCAGCTCATATAATCTGAATTAGGACGAAAAAGGAGTTATTTTATTTTTTTAAATATATTTGATAAATATTTGGACATTATGATCCGTAAGTTGAAATTTACAAACCCACTTCCCGGCTCGTTAACGAACCAGGAAGTAGTTTTTTTTTACGATCCTGAATACACGTATTTCTTGTCTTCTTTTCAAGAATGTAAAGCGAATATTACATAGCGTAAAAGTTATTTACTTATATGTCTATCTTTGACGCGAGAAGAATTCCGAGCCCCGATCGGAATAACGTTTGAAACTGTAGCGCCCGTTGATGTGTTTTATATGAACCTATGATATGCTATGATCTTCCCCTCCACTAATATAAAAACTTATGATAAACCAATTTTAAAAGCCAATTAAGTTTTTATTGAAATGAACATTCTTTATCCAAAGGTGTACTTTTGATCCCAATATTCAACAAAAGAGGAATAAAATGGTTGTATCGATAGCGGGAAAATCTTTGCATAGAACTACATTTGCCTCACACCAATTTATTATACGCTCATCTTTCCGCTATAACAAAATTAATAAAAAAAACTTCTCATTTATCCAATGAACATTCATGCAGAAAAACTCTATATCATGGCTAGAATACATTATCTATGATGAAACTGAACGACTTCTTGAGGTGGTACTAAAAATACACTTACCCCCAAACATGCACACAAACTCTCTCTCTCTCTCTCTCTCTCTCACACACACACACACACACACACACACACACACACACACACACACACACACACACACAATCACTACAGAAGACAGACATACTGCTTCTGGAGGTCGCGGGTTCGATTCCCGGTGGAGTCAACTTGTAAGACTCGGTTTGGTTGGTGGTAGGGCATTTTCTAAGCCCGCCTTGCTAGCTACCACCATCTTATCTAAGTCTTGCCGCCAAACATCAATGTTAACAACATTGATGTGTTCCGGCTTGAAGATAAGATAGCCAGCTCTCCATTGCGTTGGAGAATCTTGGTAAGCCCGTTTCCATCTTCGTTACTTACCATCAGGTGAGATAATGCCAAGAACTTACCAATTGTGCTTTTTTTATAAATATTAAAAATTAAAACCCGACTGCCTAAAATATAGGTATACTAGTACACTAAGGGGACCAATACAAACCTCACAAAACCTGCCACTCCCAAACCCATCAAGCCATTAATGCCATAGGCTCATCCAAATAAACATCATCGTTGGGCAGTCGACAAAAAACAAGTTTTTGTGCGGAGACAGGCAAGATTCAAGGTATTTATTCAAAAAAGGTGTAAATTGCACTCTTTCTGATAGTCATATAACATAAAATAATGATAACATAATTTTATTTGTGAAAAATCAAGAAATAAACAATCATTAGTTAATAATGTCAAAATTCAATCCTTGAAATTGAGTTCTTTAGTTATTTATTGTTGTTAATGGTTAACATATATAAGGTCTAACAAAATTAGCTGAAACTATTTTAACTGGTGCTTCTACCCATGAAACTGAACAACTTTTCCCATGGAACTTATAGTCAAATCGCAAAAAAAAATTTGGCTCTCCCATACTAACTCAATCAGCTGAACAGCCAACTTAGTATGGGGAGTTCAATTTTTTTTTTGAGATTTGACTATGGGTTTCTTGGGGAAAGTTGTTCAGTTTCATGGGTAGAAGCACCAGTTAAAATAGTTTCAGCTAATTTTGTTAGACCTTATATATAACGTTGTCATTGAATTGGGCTCTCTAGAACCCCCACTACGAGTCCCTGTGTTGGGGGTGCTAGTCTCTTCCCCAGACTTAAAAATGTAACAACATACAAAGCAATGATAAATTATTAAAAACAAGAAATATTAACAAAGGAAAAAAAGAAAAGTAAACAAAATCAAGAGAAACACTAAACAACTGGTGGTGTGTGTGTGTGTAAAAGAGAGAGAGACAGAGAGAATGAGTGTATGTATCTGCTCTGTATATTGTACATGAAACTGTCTAATTTAAAGGTATAATGATTTTTCCAGTTGAAAAGTAGTCCAAGTTAAATAGCCAGTACTTAATTTTTTTTCTTGCTGGAATATCTTGAGCACGCCAAAACTTTTAGAGCTTTGTCTATCTTTGTATATAAAAAAGATCCACGAAAAGCAAAGGGACTAACCATGGATTATGTCAATATGACACGAAAAGTTATACATAAAAATCATTGAATGGCATTGATACCTTTGACAGGAGTAGGCCAGTTCACACGGACAGCACTCGGTCACGAGTATAACGCGAGATTATTTTTAACCGACTTCCAAAAAGGACGAGGTTCTCAATTCGACTGCATGTTTTTTTGTGTGTCACGCGATAACTTCGCAGATTGTGAACTCATGATTCTATTTGTATTCGATATGTTATTCTCCCGAGTTGGTCCCATATAAATTGTATTAAAATCGGTATATTATCTACTTTTTTTAAAAATTAAAAAAAAAACAAAAATAATAATTATATGAAAGTCGGTTTTAAACGTGTTTAGCGTTTCCAATTACATTTATTGTAACTGCCTCTTTGGCGTAATGGTTAAGTCCATTAGCTTCGCGGGTTCGATTCCCGGCGGAACTTTGTAAGACTCGGTTGGGTTGGTGGAAGGGCATTTCTAAGCCCGCCTGGCTAGCTACCGGCATCTTATCTAAGCCTTGCCGCGAAGCATCGATGTTAACAGCATGATGTGTTCCGGCTTGAAGATAAGATAGCCAGTTCGTTGGGGAATCTTGGTATGCCTGCGTCCATCTTCAGCAACATCGTCATTTACCATCAGGATTCAGGAAAGATAATGCCAAGGGCTTACCTATTATGGATTAAAAAGTATTTTTAATAGTTTTATTTTTTATTTTCAGGAAATTGTTTGGATTTATAATCATAGCAGCATTACAGTGGCGGCATTCTAGGTGACGAATGCAAGTTATAATAACATAGGTAATGAATATCGACATACACACACTTTACATCAAAACGCCTGTTCAAAATACAATAGCGTATATGGTGGTTTGTTTATTTTTTTATCGTGTGGCCCAATTAACCGTGCTTTACAAGAGAAAGACGGCTATTGGTTGCCTGGTGTTGCACTTAGCATCACCCGAGATCCCGTGTAGGGCATTCAGATTAACACCTACTGACGTGTGCAACGCGACCTTCTAACACATCTGGAATCAGATGTGCAGGTTTCCTCACGATGTTTTCGGTAAGTATATAGTACGTAAGTTTCGAAAAACTCGTTGGTACATTCGCCGTCCGGATTTGAAACCAGGACCTCCGGTTAGGAGGACCGAGTCATTACCGTTCAGCCACTGACGCTTTTAACCATATGATCATCAGATCGATCCATCAAATTGCGAGATATGGTGGTAATATGAAAGATGTATAGGCAACACGAGTCTTGCTGAAACGTACACAGTCTCAAAAGTTGAGAACGGCCACAGATAAGAAAAAAAAATCTATTCTGTGAGAACGGCAATCGTTACATAGGGATGACGAATGCTAGTCATCTGATTTACTTTTTATCATCTGTCAAAAACGAAATTTTGTTATAAAAATGTTTGAAATACCTAGGCGTGACGTCATAGTTTTGCAGCGTCATTTATGTACTCATTTTGTGATTTTGACGAATTAAAAATCGAAGACTTGATGGAAAACAAAACGAGTAAGGTTTTCCGAAGTTTAAGTAGGAGGGCAATTTAGTGATCAAAAGTTCGTAATTTATTTCTGATGCTGTCGTCATCCCTATTAAGTTCATTCATACAATATGTAATTAGTTTCCAACAAAGTAATATTCGCTTTGTCTCATCTATCTAAGGCTTCACTCTTCTTATCACTCTTATTTCTAATCAAATGTCTGACCATAGACTTCATCTGTTCCAATTTCTTCTTGAGCCTCCGTTTTGACTGCCACATGAGATTCAATCGACGTTTCCGAAGGTCAGCGAGAGCTTCCAAGCGACGCACTCTGTGCTTCAGCTTTATTACTTCCTTGGAGTCGTAAGGCATTATGTCGACGACAGGTCGTTGGGCGACTGTCGGTTCTGGTTGCTGGCACGGCTAAAAGACAAAGATTGTATTAAATTAGAAGCAGTCGTAGCTCAACGTGACTTATTAAGTTACTAGCTGTTTCCGGCGGCTTCACCCGCGTGGTGTTCTTTGACTTTCCGAGGGTACTCACTGCGCGAGCCGCAAAAAAGTAGCCTATATGTTAATCCAGGTCCTTATCTGTCTACCTACCAAATTTCAGGCAGATCCGTTCAGTAGTTTTTGCGTGAAGAAGTAACAAACATACACACTCACAAACTTTCGCCTTTTTAATATTAGTGTGGATTACGCAGGTTAACTGGCCTGAATCCCGGTCATTACCTGTATGTGTTTGACTGTTAGTGGCAGTTTTCTCGACCGTTTCCGTGCTTCGCAATCGCAAGGCACGTCAAGCTGTTGGTGCCGGACGCTATCCTTAGATGGCAATCGTTAAGCTGTGTCAGATGCTTTATAGGCGGCTTGATAAACTTTTGATAGCGAGTGGGGTTCGCCATTAGTTCCACAACCTCCACCAACTCGGACTCCGCCCCCGTGTGTGAAATATAGCGTAACTGAAATGGCACTAGGAGCACTATTTGAGCTTGCGTGTCACATCCTCGGCTGCATCGGCACTTACCATCAGGTGAGGTGCAGCCAAACGCATTCAAATTTTTTATATAAAAAACTGTTTCCCGCGGCTTCACCCGCGTCAATGTTTACATAATAGTACTAACATACAGTATGGACACTCCCTACCGCTCTCTAGATTGCGACCTCACCCCCTCGTCACCAGGTTGATACAGATTGGTTATAGTTTGGTTCTCGAGCGTATAGGATTTCGCGTTCATTTTGTTTGCTCCTTCATTTGTTTTTAGAAATGTCATTTCACGACCGTTGTATGAAGTGTCCAGGGTACGCCCGAATGGACGTTTGAATGACAGCGGCTCGCGAGTATGGAAAAGAGTAGCCATGTGTTAATCCAGGTCCTAATCTGTCTACCAACCAAATTTCAGCCAGATCTGTTAACTAGTTTTTGCGTGAAAGAGTAACAAACATACATTCTCTTAAACTTTCACGTTTATAATATTATGTAGGATTTTGCCGAACTATTCGATTATAAAGAAAATATGTGTATTGTGGTTGGGGTAACATTCACCCAAGTTCACCAAACTGATGAGTGGCATTGATTCATCAACATCCTCCTGAACGAAGGCAGAAGATACTGCGCTGTCCGCATCCAACGCCTTCAATTGACCGTCGGTCGTAGGTCTACCGAGTGGGAGGCCTACCTACGCTAAGTTTTCCGGTGCGCGGTCGCTTCTCAAGAACTTTACTTCCCTACTTTACTATTTGGGCTAAATGCCACTCTGAGTCTATGCGCTTGAGGCCATACTCATCCGAGTTTACCCATGAACGCCTGATACAATGATACGCCTATCTTAAACAGTGGGCTTATTCCAACTGAAATGAAGACAGCTAATTAATATTCCTCTCAAAGTGCTTTTCGTGCAAACATTTGTGTATAATAAAGAATATATATATTTTTAAAGATGAGGTGTTTGAGGGGAATGGAAAGAATCAGTTTGATGTAAAGCAAGCCTGTCCAACATACGGCCCACGGGCCACCATCCAGCCCACGAAGGCAGCCCGGGAACTAGTTAAATTAATGGATAGTTATTTCGCGAATCTACCTTTTTTTCATAATTGGTAAGCCCTTGGCATCATCTCACCTGATGGTAAGTGACGATGATGCCGAAGATGGAAGCGGGCTTACCAAGATTCCCCAACGCAATGGAGAACTGGCTATCTTATCTTCAAGCCGGAACACATCAAAGTTGTTAACACTGATGTTTGGCGGCAAGACTTAGATAATACGGTGGTAGCTAGCCAGGCGGGCTTAGAAAATGTTCCATCACTACCTACCTTTATGCCACGGCACATAAGTTGAACAAAGATATAGACAATAGATGCATTGTGCAAACAAAAAAGGTGTAAGTCATCGCAGAAGGTAGGTTTTTTAAAAGTGACTCTTTCTCCTATCTAACGTAAGTAAATAAAAATTACTATTTTGTTTTATTAAAAATTCACTTTACTATTGGACATTTCCTTTGGTTCGCTACGGCTATAAAAAAACCTAAACCCGGCCCTCCACCAAATTATGTCGGACACCCCTGATTTTAAGGAAATGACCTTACCAATTTAATTAAAAATTTAAAACCCGACTCGACTGCATAAAACATTAGTTAGTTAGTTACACTTTAGTTACTTAGTTGAACATTAGTTAGTTACACTTTAGTTACTTAGTTGAACATTAGTTAGTTACACTTTTTTGGGCAGTCGAGTAGAATCGGGTAAAAAATATATCCTATTTCACTTTCGGGATTAAGACAAATCTAACGACACCTTGAACTTAAAAATCCACTAAGCCATTTAGGCTACAGGCACAGCCAAAGAAACATACATACATACATACATACACTCGAAAACATCACCCTCTTTTTTGGACAGTCGGGTAAAAAACCCAAGAGGTTATGAATATGGTGCATGAAAAGAGAAGCCTGCTGCACATAACTTAAAACAGAAGAGGATATATGTAAGGACACCTGATACAACATAACAACCTTCTGAAAACATTATTGAAGGAAAGATAGAGGGAAGAAGAGAAAGAGGAAAACCAAGGAAAAACTAGATACAGCAAACAAAGGAAAAGCCTGCTGTCGTGTCATATCAGCCTTAAAACAATGGCTGAGAATTGGAGATTACTTCACAGATAAGTGCAGTTCTCTTAAATTCAATCAGCCAAGGGCATTCACTGCTGGACAAAGGCCTCCCCTAAGGATATCTGTTTATCTATTTATTTAAAAAAAAATCTCTTATATTATATTATAGAATTAGGTACCGAAATGTTGATACTAGGTACAGCGTCCAGAGACAGCCTGCGGAGTCCACTCTCGGTCAAGTAAAAGTCCTTCGCATCAAAGTGCTCCGAGCAGACGGCACTGGACGGGGTGGAGTTCCACTGCTGCTCCCTATTCACCGCTTGCTCCCACTGGTGTCGCCTGTCGCTGTCCCGGGGGAATCTAAACAATAATTATACCTTTTTAAAAAACATATATTTTTCACAATATGTTTTGCTAGGCACACACAACTCTCCTAAGTGCACTCCAAGTGTACTCTACAGCAGGCTAAGGTGGGAGACGTTTGGCGCCGATAGGATCAGGGAAGAGGAGCTATGCGACCTGGAAATCAGTTACATAAGGGAGTACTGTAGAAGGAGCTCAAGGTTTGAGGGGGGGGGACGGACACCACCAGGGTTACAGTAACCATTATTCCACCATGGGAATAGGGTGTAATGAGTTCACTTAGAGACTTGAACACCCGCCTGTACCCCGCAGGTGTCCCACACAACAATAATAAGTGCACTCCAAAACTGCATGATTAGGTTGTCTGAAAAATATGGGAACCGGAATGTCTTTGAATGGCCCATAAGGGCTTACCAATTGTGAATAAAACTTTAAAGGGCTATGTTATTATATTAGACTTTAGAGGTATGTAACAAATAATAAAAAATAAATAGTACAAAATAGTGAAAATTGGTTTATGTACACAGGCCAGCACATCAAGCTAGACACCCGCTGTGCGATTCTGATGCATACGCGTACGGCATAAGAACAGTACAAAGTCCAAAGTGTCTAGCTTGATGTGCTGTCCTCTGTATACTATAACTTTTATTTTTGATGTGTAACATCTTTGCTCTTGCTTTCCTGCAATTTGTGGGAGTGATTTCGTGAAATGGGACGGAAATGTGTAACAGGAAATGCGAACGTTTTTTAATTCTCGAAAACTAAGGTTGTCATAGCCATGCCGCCTAGTGTGATGGCAAAGGCAAAGATGACATACTACTATTCGAAGGGTCGGCCCGTGAATGTACGACCCGATAATTAATTAATTTCATAAGTATTTTGTCACATGTTACACATCATATGCGAGTACTGTAGGTCTCGTTTTTTTTAATTAGATTTTTCGCATTGCAGCTTTGTTATTGTGCACCCCAACCGGGTACAAATCCTTAAAAATACAAAAAATAATAAAAATCAGCTAAGTGCGACATACTCGCGCTAAGAAGCCCGACAAACGTTTCTTTTCTATAGCTCTCACTCATGTCTTTTGATGGAAATGATTATGTAATTGGGTTGTTGTACTCGTGTAGAGGTGTGGTGGTACGGAACCCTTTCGTTGCGCGAGTCAAAATCGCACTTGAACGGTTTTCTAAATGTAACTAACCTATGAAATGTAATCCCATGTTTATACTTAGTAATCTTCCCCGAAGTGTTTTTACATACCGCAACTGCACAACTCACCATACTATTTACAAAATTAACACACTAAAAATTAAAACTTCCAACAATTACTAGGTACAATTGTAACTTTTTGGCGAAACAACAAATAATACCTAAACTAAATAAATCACAATAGACAAGTTCTTTTTTTTTTTTCTTCGCCCTTTTAGGGCAGGCTAAGGCTCATTGGCCGTACCGCCTAGTCTTCAGTATATGTTTTTCAGTAGTATTCACTTGTAGAATTCACGTCTTCAGTAATTTTCAGTAGTTTCTTCACGTTCACATTATATAATTGTCTATAAACTAACCTAACCTACATACTCTAGCAAAATGATAGCACTTTTGCTAAAGCTTGCTCGGACTTGTTGTGGGAACTTGAAACACAGTACACACACTTTTATTTCATTATCCTACACAAGAAACACTTATATGATCCTTCGCTGATAAATACACTATCAATATTATACATCAAAAACCACTAAATGTAATTTTTCGGATAATAAAAGAAAAATGACAAACTGAACGCTACAAATTCCCGCCAAAAAGTCCTATACAAGTTCACTCAACGGTCAACCCAAAAAAAAAAACTTTTTTTTTCAGGGCAGGCTAAGACTCGTTAGCTGTACTGCCTTGTCTTAAGTACATATATTTTTTTCAAAAGTATTATGTTTTTTTTCGTCTTCAGTAATTTTTCTTTCACATATTTCAGTATTTTTCAGCATCATTGTAATTTTTTCATTGGCACTATATAACTAACTTAACCTACACACATAACATAACATTTTGCTTGAATGATAGCACTTTCGCTGAAGCTTTGGCGGACTTCTTGTGGGAACTCGAAACACAGCACACACACTTTAAGTTTATTATAATACACAGTAAACACATAAATGTTACTTTTCTGATAAATACACTATCAGTATTTTACTTACACCAAAATACACTTAATGTAATTTTTCGGATATCAAAGGAAAAATGACAAACTTAGCGCTACATATTCCCGCCAAAAAGTCCTTAAAAAAACAAATCAATACCAAAAAGAGCAAATAATACACTATAGGTACAAATCAACCAAAAAAAAAAGGAAAATGTAAACAAACTTAGTAGGGATTTGACATTTGATAACGATTTATTGCGAATTTTTTCTTATTTAATGCGAATTAACCTAAATCAATCCATCATTATGTGTTGCCAGTATAGACTCTAATTTTTCCCACCACGGTTTTATTGTGTGTAGTGCGTGCATAGTTTTTTGGGTTCCGTACCTAAAAGGTAAAAACGGGACACTTTTACCACAGTATATATATTAGTACTAGCATACTATTACTGAGACTTAGCTGTCCGTCTGTCACCAGGCTGTATTTCATGAACCGTGATAGCTAGACAGTTGAAATTTTCACAGACGATGTAAGTATTTCTGTTGCCGCTATAACAACAAATACTCAAAAACAGAATAAAATAAATATATAAGGGGGCTCCTATACCTATATATTTATTTGTACCAAATTACCCACATTTCTGGTAGAAATTCTTAGATTGCAACACTTGTGTGATAAAGTGAGAGGGATAGTAATAGTAGTGGCCACACGTAGGCTACTTCTAGTCGTAGTAGTTATATGACTTTTGTTTACTTTTTTTTGGTTGATATACTGTGATATATGGTATACTTTCTTTTTCGCCGAAAGGGTAGGCTAAGGCTTCATAGCCATACCACCTTTTTATTTCATGACCTGTCACATATTTTTCTTTAGATTAAATTTGTATGTACATATTCAGTTATTTTGTTTTCAGTACCGAAATCGTCCCTGTATAGTCCTATCGGTAAACAGGATAATCCCAGCTGACGTTGGTGCACCTAAGGCAGCTGGAACTCAGGGGTAGACCTATAATTGCGGCAATCCAAAAAGTAGTCTTCCTCCCTCAACAATACGCTGATAGTCCGAGGCTTTCTGTCCCCGTCGCACTTAAGGCGAGGCACCTGTGGAGAAGCGGAGAAACCCTTATGCTAGATCATTTTTTTGGGTAATTAATTACTACTAAATATCAGTCTTGCAAAAATATTGGACATACTTAAGGATATTGTCTGAGGAATGTGGTAATATGTTACACGATAGTGTGTACTTTACTCGATCATAAAAAATCCCAGAAACAGGTCTAAAACGTCTAAAAGAAAGTCTAAAACGAATTGTTAATAATTAAAATTTCTGAATTTTCACATAGTTTTTATATGGAGATATTTATTTTTTAAGTACTACAGAAAACCTGCTAAATTTTAGTTTTTAAATTGAAGTCAGAAATAGCAAAGTAAAACATTGAAAAAGTGCAAAAGTGTGGTAGTGGTTATTGTCTTGACTTTTTACACGTAAAGGAAAAAACAGAGACAACTGTTTTACAAACTCCGGTCGACTCTGCTTCAGCTGGAAGTGCTCCTGTCGTTTATTAGACATTATCACAAACCGAACTGCTGGACAAAGGCCTCCCCCAAGGATTCCCACGACGACCGGTCCTGCGCTGCCCGCATCCATCGGCTTCCCGCGATCTTCACCAGGCCGTGATCGTCTAGTGGTGTGGATATGTGACGGCTAAAGGTAGGTGTGAACATAAACTTAAGATTAGCCTGCTAAAGTTAAGATTCGCAAGGCTCTTCGACTGTAAAATTAATCAAACCTGACCGAATCCAACATCGCTCGTTTCGCTCGCTCACCACCCAAAAAACATTACCCAGCCAGTGTTGGGTAGACCTTGTTGTGTACGGTTAAACGCCGAATACCAACTAATAATCGGACTTTACCCAAACAACTTTAGCCGGCTAATCTTAAGTTTATGTTCACAACCACCTTTAGCGTGACAGATACATTACACTCGTATTCCATATCCACTCCCCTGGCGAGGCCATTTTAGCAGATATGCGGATATGTCTTCTACCAGTATCTAGCCGGGCGGGAATTTGACGCTTACGTCAAACGCCTGAATCTGCACGGGTCCCTTTACGCGGGAAGCGACTCACTTCATGCCTGAGTATGGAGTGAAAACTATCGCTGCGTCTGTCTAACGTTTGCTAAAGCTCTTTGATAAGACAAGGATAGAGTTAGGAATGAGTGCAAAGCCAACGGTGAATGATTTTCGATAGAAATCTCCTTCGAATCAGTCAGTGCTTTCAGCTGCGCCCGGGCGGTGCGCGTACGTGTTGTTAAAAGTGATTGTTTTGTTGTTTTGCATAGAAAAACTCGGTGTTGTTGAAATTCCCAATAAACCGGGTAAGCAATACAATGTTATTATATTATCTATTATTATTGTAGCATTCACAGTTCACGTTTTTTTACGTTCAAGTGCAATACCTACTGATACCTACTTACCCTATCTTTGGCTGAGACTGTTGAATTATATTTCACAAAGTTTCATACACAAATATTTTAGTCAGATAGTCTGTTTATGACGATTTCACCGTTATAAGTTTTATATATAGTGTCCATACAAAAACATTGAGAAATAATTGTTTTTGTAACCCTTGACAATAATGGCGACCACCCACGAAGGGCCCCGCCAGTTGAATCAAAATGGCGCAGCTGGCAGCGCCAGCTGATTCGAACTAATTTCGACCTGATTCTGCCGCGCGCCAGCTGAGTGTAATTTCATACTTAGTACCACAGACCACCCAGAAAATTAGTTCTTACCTACCCTCTTATTCATTTAGAAAACTAAATAAATTAAACAAGTGTCATGGGCA
Organism: Coleophora flavipennella; assembly: GCA_947284805.1. Classification (NCBI taxonomy): domain Eukaryota; kingdom Metazoa; phylum Arthropoda; class Insecta; order Lepidoptera; family Coleophoridae; genus Coleophora; species Coleophora flavipennella. The sequence goes on along the minus strand of OX369281.1, from coordinate 13,023,527 downwards.
CGTTTGGGCAGGGCGCACTGCGGGGAGGGCTTTTTGACTAAGCTGGGAGTTAGTTTCAACCACAGATAAGAAATTTTTTTACGTTTCAACCATGCTATACAACTTTCGTAAGTAAAATTTAATAATAACAATTAATTTACCTTTAATGAATACAACAATCTGTCCTTATTTAATAATAAAATCTATATATGTATATAGCTAATAAATTAACACCTTGTATATAAAAGAAAGTCGTGTTAGTTACACCATTAATTGTAAATCAAGAACGGCTGGACCAATTTTTATGATTTTTGTGTTTTTGCATTTGTCTTCGTCCGGAATATGTTAATAAGTATTAAAATATGATATTCATCAATAAAAAATATTATCATTAAAAAATAATTGGTTTTAGGGTAGGGTAGTGTAGTTAGGTTAGGGTAGTGTAGGGTAGGGTAGGGTAGTGTAGGTTAGGGTAGTATAGGGTAGGGTACTGTAGTGTAGGGTAGGGTAGGGTAGGGAAGGGTAGAATAGTGTAAGGTAGGGTAGGGTAGTGTAAGGCGGAACGAAGTTCGCCAGGACAGCTAGTAAATTAATAAATAAATGTATAAATAATATAAAACAAACTCGCGCCTCGTCAGTCTGTCTGTTTGAACACGATAAACTCAATAATTTTCATAACGATTTTCATATATGGTTTTCACCAATGGACGCAATGAGGAATTGTTGAATTCCCCGCGAGCAAGCACCGCAGCGGACCCTAATGCGGAGTGGTAATTTAATAAAATTATTATATTTACATAAATAGTAAAGTAACTAATAGCATGCGATCAGCTGGGACTGGGATTTATGCGACTGTATGCCCAAGACTTTATTCCCTTGGCGGGAATCGAACTGACGACCCTTGAATTAGCAGTCAGGAAAAGAGCGCTAACTACGAGACCATCTAGTTAATGGAACCGAATCAACGGGTCCGCACCCACTCGGCCCGGTTTCGACTCGGCCCGAACATAAACACCAGATATTTCGGTTTTCATGGATATAAAATAGTCATATATAATAGAAAATTGTAGAACTAACGTTTGTACCACGCAGAGTGTAATATATGAATATAATGTTTGGATTAATAAAATAAAAGTTAAACACTCAGTTTTATAATTATTAGTTTAACAATCATCTTTGGTAATGGTTCAAGTTTACTCAAGTCCATAAAAATAATCAACAGTTCAAAAATATTCATCATCATCATATCAGCCGAAAGACGTCCAGTGCTGGACAAATGCCTCTCCAAGGATTTCCACTACGACCAGTCCTACGCTGCCCGCATCCAGTGGCTTCCTGCGACTTCACCAGGTCATCGGTACACCGAGTGGGAGGCCTGCCTACGCTATGTCTTCTGGTGCGCGGTCGCCACTCGAGAATATTACTGTCCTAACGTCCATCTGTTCTACAAGTTATGTGCCCCACCCACTGCCACTTAAGTGTTATTTATATTTTCTGCTTGACTGTACAAATGGTACTAATTCGGTAGTAGAATATCTGGTATTAATCTTCGGTCCGACTTGAAACCGGGCCGAGTGGGTGGTAACCCGAATCAACAAGATTAAGCTATGTTATTAGGATCGCGTTTTTTTTTTTTTAACATTTATTGTGTAAAGATTCTTATCTTATTATGATGTTTATAAAGTTAACTATCTGCAAACTTTATAAACATCATAGTATCCAGAAATAAGTACGTTATGTGCGTGTGTGTGTTTAAGTGTCAATTTTCAACCAAATGGCGTGACACGATGCTATTAACCTGTTACTTTATTAAAAAGCATTTCGAAAATAAATTACACCTTTCGCGCCTTACTTCATAGAGCCAATTTAAAACGATGGCTTCATTATTTTTTAACACGGGGATAGTGAGGGCGTGACAGGTCTGCACCGACCCCATTTCACGGGTCGGGTATAATAGAGACATTTAAATTGTAGGTTTAGGAATTAGGAATATTAAGTGTAACTTAACCGAACTCCAGCGTAGAGCTTGTCTAGAGCTGGATGAAAAAGTGCGCTATCGATAAGTTGCTCAAATATTTTATTTATCTTAGTAATTTATACAAAATCTAAATTTAACTGATTCATCACAATTTATTCTGACTTACATAAGTTTCTGGTACCTGCATATTGGTTGTTTTGGAAGAATGTACGTAATATCCGTGTATTTACGAGTAGTCGATGTTTCTTAGAGTATACGGTCGTATGTTTTCCAATGATTTATCGTGATAATTAAGTTCGTTCAATATTGAAAGTTTAACATTATTATGGATGCTAAGTACCTAAAGATAGAGTTACTTCTAGGACAAGTTTCATCATGTCAGCTCATATGCGTCCCCACCGAGGGGCTCGAGCCTACTCTGAATTAGAGCGATCAGGCCTTAGTCGACTACGCGGGTCCAGTGCGGGTTGGTAGACCTTACACACAACCTGCGAGTTTCTTCGCAAGCGTGTGCAAGTTTCCTCACGATGTTTTCCTTCACCGTAAGAGTGTCGGATAAACGTACATACGAAATCTAAATTCGAAATCACATTGGTACGGTGGCAGGATTCGAACCACGACCTCCCCGGGCACTTCAACCTCAAGGACAAGTTTAAATTGTTCAAAATACTACATATTATATTTAATTTTCGACTAATATTACAGCTACAATGGTCGAAGTATTTAACCGCATCGAAAAACTTAAACAATTAACTTTGAAAATGAAATCTGAAGTTTAACTAAGAAAAGAAAAAATGAGCTAAATGAAATAGAGGCTTGGTTAAAAAAAAACACCCATATGCCATTTAAATATTTAAATAGATAGATACCTAAGTATAGAGTTAAATGTCAGAGAGGCCGTGATTATATTTGGGGTTGATATACTTACAACTTCCGTATAAAAGCAGGAAAAACGAGCTGTTTCATTTAATGTCTAATGTTCACCCTCTTGAAAATGAAGTTTATCAAATTGATCAAGACCTTTCTACGAGGTTTGGAAAATCCCGAAAAACCTTATCTTGGTCCCAACTTCTGGATCTTGAAGAAAATGGGTTTGATTTTGCCGAAATCTAAAGTTGGCAGAGCAGCATACATATTTCTACATGAATTAGTAACATTTTTTGTGTTCACTCAGTACATGGAGTTGTATGTAATTAGAACGGATATGCAAGAAGTATTGACGAATCTAAAAATTTCTATGCTAAGCATAGTTTGTGTTGTAAAGACGAACACGTTTGCAATGTGGCAAGACAGTTGGATTAAAATAATTGATTACGTTACTGATGCTGATAAATTTGAGAGAAGCAACAAAGACGACGTAAGAGGAAAGATAATAGAGAATTACACAAAATATTCTCGCCGAGTAACTTATTTCTACTGGTGTTTAGTTTTCACGACATTCATTACAGTCACTCACACGCCACTGATAAGATTTCTGTCATCGTCAGTTTTTCGGGAGGACTTTCGAAATGGTACTGAACTGTTTCCCCACATCTTCAGTTCTTGGATGCCCATTGACAAGTACCATTCTCCTGGAAGTTGGATCACCGTGGTCTGGCATTCATTTATGTGCGCCTATGGTGCTGGTATCATGGCTGCTTATGATACCAATATAATCGTCATCATGGTTTTCTTCGGTGGCAAATTGGAGTTGCTGCGAGAGAGATGCAAGCAAATGATGGGAGTTCTTGGCAATGGAGTGAGTGAACAGGAAGCTAGCAGAATGATCCGTCAGATGCATGTTATTCATGCTATTTTAACGAAGTAAGTTTTAAATTTTACGCTATTTTAAAACACCATTGCATTACCAGCCATCATCATCATCATCATATCAGCCGAAAAATGTCCACTGTTGGACAAAGGCCTCCCCCAAGGATTCCCACGACGATAGGTCCCGCGCCACCCGCATCCACTGGCTTCCCGCGATCTTCACCAGGTCGTCGGTCCAACGCGTGGGAGGCCTGCCTACGCTACGTTTACCAGTATTACCACTTAATCATGCAGCTTCCGTCGTCACAAAAGCGTCGGTGGCTCAACCGGTAACGACTCGGTCCTTCTAACCAGAGGTACCGGGTTCAAATCTGGACAGCCAATGTACCAATGAGTTTTTCAAAAACTTACGTACATATACTTACCGATTGCTTTAACGGTGAAGGAAATCATCGTGAGGAAACCTGCACACACCTGCGAAGAAACTCGCAGGTTGTGTGTGAAGTCGACCAACCCGCACTGGGCCCGCGTGGTCGACTAAGGCCTGATCGCCCTAATTCAGGGTAGGCTCGAGCCTCTCGGTGGGGACGTATATGAGCTGATATGATGATGATGCAACTTCCATTACCTCGGGGTGTGAACGCAAATTGAAAGGTAACGGTACTGTTATTCAATGAAAATTAAGAAATAGATTAATCATTAAAAGGGAACATAGTTAAATCAACAATATTTATTTATACTAATAATATAATATAAAGAGGTAAAGTTTATACGTAGGAAGTAATCTTGGAAACTACTCATTCGATTAAAAATTCTTTCACCAACAGTTAGAATGGAATTTCAGGATGGACATAGGCTAAAAAACCCGTTCACTCTCAATATGCACGAGGACGAAGCCGCGGGAAACAGCTATTTTTGAATAAAAAAAATTAAGAGTTTAAAACTTTTTATGGTATTTGTGAAAATGTATCTTAAGCTAAAACCAACCTTATGCAATTAACTTCATCCGCTTGTTTTTTTTTTAAATTGCATGTGCTTTGTTATCATATTTTTCCTGACTTGGTTTTTTTTTAATTTGTAATTCAAGCAATTTTGGTCGTTATAACGATCAGTAGGCTGGCTGAATAGGCTTAAAAGGGTAAGAGTAAGCAGTAGGGTTTCTCCTGAAAATGTGGAGGTCACCTGCAGCCGAACTTCGCTCCTGAGGGATCAGCCAGTAGGGCGAGAGGTTAACATAGGTCTGGGCGTCACTGGGTTTCCGTAATTGTGACCCAAAAAGGCGCAGTATCTGTAGAGAGGACCATCCTTCCACGACACTGACTAAATCCATCATCATCATATCAGCCGAAAGACGTCCACTGCCGGAAGAAGGCCCAAGGATTTCCACAACGACCGGTCTTACGCTGCGGCTTGCTGCAAAGGAGGCCTGGAGTGGAAGGCCTTCCTACGTTACATGGAATATTTTTTTTAAATTTGCAATTCATGCAATTTTGGTCGTTAAAACTATCAGTTGGGTAGGTAGTCGGGCTTAGTAGGCTTAAAAGGGTAAGAGTAAGCAGTAGGGTTTCTTCAAGAAGGCTTTAACCTGAAAATGTGGAGGTCTGCTGCAGCCGACCTTGCTCCGCATTTATCGACTCGTCGCTCCTGGGGGTTCAGCCAGTAGGGCGAGAGGTGAACGCAGGTCCTGGGCGTCACTGTGTTTCCGTAATTGTGACAATCCCTCCACGACACTGACTAAATCTTCGCCCAGTGATGATGAATAGGCAATTAACTTAAATTTGTTACTGTCATCATCATCATATCAGCCGAAAAACGTCCACTGGCGGACGAAGGACCCCAAGGATTTTCACAACGACCGGTCCTACGCTGCGGCTTCCTGCAAAGGAGGCCTGGAGTTCAAGGCATCCCTACGCTACTTCTTCAGGTGCGCGGTAGCCACTGGAGTACTTTACAGCACATAGAACAGATAGCCGTAGGAATGTAATTTATTACTGTAAATTTAGTTTATTATTATTTGTTATTATTTTTACTTCCGAAACTGTTTTCAAATAAAAAGTAGATAATTTTACAGAAAAAATCTAAGACATAGGCGTACTTATCTTTGATTCTATAAACTATTTCAATTTTAGCAGGGACAGGCAAACAAAATTGTTTTAAATTCTTTACACTGCCACTTTGTAATGAAAAGCCGTCATAGTTTAAGTATAAATCTTTCGTAAAAGCTTGCCTATAATGAAATTTATAAAATCACACTGTGTTTTATTACCTACTGATTTCGTAGATAATGCATAATTAAACAGTTTGTCAAGGTTATAAAAATAAAATAAAATTATCATTAATTATAAAACTAAATTAAATGAAAATATGACTTTATGCATATACTTTTTAAACTACAAGACATCAAAATTTATATAACTTATTTTTAATTTAACGCAGATACGCCTACCAGCTGTTATTACACCGGAATTTTTTTTTTTTTTTATATTTTTTATTTATTTTTTTCTAAGCTATTAGAACGATTATAAATCACATGCAAATATAAAAGAAAATAGTTATATCCGTAGTAAGTGGGTTAAAAAAAATTTAACAAACTTATACAAAAAAGTACGGTTTGTAAAAAAAAAACTACCCGACTGTAAGAAGGGCTGTGTTTTTAGCGCATATTTTTTATGGGAGTGTATCATACAAAATGCTGGATCTCTTTTGGAGGGCGAGGCTTTGGTAAATTATTGACGTAATATTGAAAGTTTTTTTTTAAAAAAACATCTTCAATAAAGGCTGACTCTATTTTTATGATACCTACTGAAGGGACACAAATTAATTAGTATTAAGAATGCTTATTATTATGCAAAATGGAAATCCAGGCGCGCGGCTACTAGCTAAGGCTGGCGTTATACAGCCCGAATTCCTCTCTGGATTCATAATCTGATTCGGAAAAGCCCGGATGGAAATGAATAATCTGGCTATGTAAGGCCAGCCTTAAGTCTAGCCACTTTTTTCCCGTCGCGCGTCCTAAATGGATCCGTAATAAATAATACCTTATTTTTCTAATCTAATATTATAAAGAGGAAAGATTGTATCGTTTGTTTGTTTGTTTTGAAAAGGCTCCGAAACTACTGGACCGATTTGAAAAAATCTTACACCGTTGGGAAGCTACACTATCCACGGTTGCTATAGGCTAAAGTATATTTTCAAAAAATTAGGGATTCTTACTAAAACTCAAATAATGTAACCCAAGGTGTAAAAAATTACCTAAAAATTTCTGCGCGAAAATTTGTAAGAATGTATGGATGTATGTTTGTTACTCTTTCACGCAAAACTACTGAACGGATTTGGCTAAAATTTGGTAGGTGGACAGATCAGGACCTGGATTAACACACAGGCTACTTTTATCCACGCTAGCGAGCCGCTTGCCGCCCGCGCACTGCGCACTATCGAAAAGTCATAGAAACGATGTACACGCGGGTGTAGCCGCGGGTAACAGCTAGTTATGTAAATTCATTTATTACATAACTAGCTGTTTCCCGCGGCTTCTATTATTTATTTGAGCTTCAGTCATTAGGATTTAGAATACATTTTGTGCAGTCAGTTATTTATTTAAAATTAAAATTCATTAGGTTATTTTCAACTCAACAATGCATAATCTTTAATTGTATGCTATGCAGTCCCTGCTATATTCTCTTTCACTTCGCAAATAGGTTCAAACGCCTCCGTGACGTAATGGTCAGTCCATTCGCTTCACACCAGGAGGCCGCGGGTTTGATTCCCGGCGGGGCCTACCTTGTAAGACTCGGTTTGGTTGGTGGTAGGGCATTTTTATAGCCTTTCATCTTATGTCAGTCTTGCCGTCAAACATCAGTGTTAACAGCATTGGTGTGTTCCGGCTTGAAGGTAAGATACCCAGATCCCCATTGCGTTGCGTTGGGGAATGTTAGTAAGCCCGCTTCATATACGGCATCATCGTCACTTACCATCAGGTGAGATGATGCCAAGGGCTTATCAATTGTGGATAAAAAAAAGGTACACCTACTTGCCGAAACGGCTGAACTGCCATTATCTTAATAGTTCCGATTAGTACTCCGTAAGTATAGTCTAATCCTTAGGGGAGACCTATGTCCAGCAGTGGACGTCCTTCGGCTGATATGACGAAATAGTCTAAAAGACGACTAATGATTACACAGACATTGTTTATCAGCGTCAATAAGTTTAAAAATTAAATCTTACTAGACGACCACTGCTGGACAAAGGACTCTTTCAAGGATTTCCACGACGACCGCTCCTGCGCTGCCCGCATCCAGTGGCTTCCCGCGACCTTCACCAGGTCGTCGGTCCACCGTGTGGGAGACCTTCCTGCGCTACGCCTTCCAGGACACGTTCGCCACTCGAGAACTTTACTGAGTGGTGACCGCGCAACGGAAGACGAAGTGCAGGCAGGTCTCCAACTCGGTGGACCAATGACCTGGTAAAGGTCGCGGGAAGCCACTGGATGCGGGCAGCGCAGGACCGGTCGTCGTGGAAATCCTTGAAGGAGCCCTTTGTCCAGCAGTAGTCGTCTAGCAAGATTACCTTCCTGATGATCACATTTCCACGACGAGCGGTCCTGCGCTGCCCGCATCCAGTGGCTTCCCGCGACCTTTACCAGGTCATCGGTTCACCGAGTGGGGGACGTGCCTGCGCTACATAAAAAATCATAAAAATCGGTTCACTACACAACTGACGAAGAAATCGCGTATCATACACACAAAAAAACATTCATTTTTGTAGTCAATGGAAGATATAAAGTTTAAACAAAATAATAATTGGAGTCCGAGACGTTATCCATTCTTCAAGCTGTTATTTTTTTTAAAAAAACATAGTAAAATAAAATTATTATGCTTTTATATGTTTTATTTTAATATATTATACAGAAGAAAACCGTGACTGACTGACTGACTGATCTATCAACGCACAACTCAAACCACTGGACGGATCAGGTTGAAATTTTGCATACAGATAGCAATTATTACCCAGGCATCCGCTAAGAAAGAATTTTGGAAAGTTCTCACGGGAAACGGCAAGAAACGGGATCTGCGCGGGCGTAGCCGCGGGCAACAGCTAGTTAAATAAAACATGATTAAAAATGTATTAATCAGCTGGTTGCTCTATATAAAAAAGTTCCATTACTTTGCGATTTTGCGAACTTATTGGTTTCTTGGGGAAAGTTTTTGGTATGATAAGTTGAAGCCCCAGTTAATGGGACCTACACCAAATTATTGTAACCTGTACCAATAAAATATCATCAACCGAAAGACGTCCACTGCTGGAAAAAGGCCTCCCCCTAGGAATTCCACGACGACTGGTCCTGCGCTGCCTGCATACAGCAGCTTCCCGCGATCTTCACCAAGTCGTTGGTCCCCCGTGTAGGAGACCTTATCTTTCAGTGCGCGGTCACCACTCGAGTACTTTACTGGCCCAACGGTCATCTATTCTACGAGCTATGTGCCCTGCCCACTGTCACTTAAGTTTAGCGATTCTGTGAGCTATGTCGGTTACCTTGGTTCTTTTACAGATCTCCTCATTTCTGACTCGATCGCGTTGGCCGCATGGCTCCCGGCTAAGAATAGGGTCATCCCATCATTTCCAATAGGGGTCGTAAGAGAAGACTCAGGGACTTCAACCGAAGGATGGGCAGCAGCGTCCTTTCCGTGCAACACACCTGCAACCACACTGCGATCGCCAACCCGCCTGCCAAGCGTGGCGATTACGGCATAACCCCCCCAAGATGATATTAAATGTTCTTTGTATAATGTGGACAGATGAAACACCAGTGGCTTGCGGTCGATCTCAACATACTTATCTTTTCATGAGAGTGCTTGCAAAATTATTGCGTAATAGATGAACTTTATCTTTCCTACTCACGTACCATAACAGCTCAGATCAGAAACTCTCTTTTTCGAGTCCCGTTCAGGTCACTCAAATATTTTCCTTTAACGATTTTCAAACTGAATGTGTCACTCAATGAGGTTCTATAGCTTACAACAGACAAGCAACGTTTAAGAGAACTGTGAACCCACGGCGAAAATTTGACTTTTCATACAAACGACGAAAGCGATTTTCACCTCTTCAAAGTTAACCGATTTTGACCAATTTTTGATAGATTGTCATTCAGAACAAAATCTTAGTTTATAATATGTGTCGTTTTTTAAATTGTTGATTAAATAAGTACAATCAAATAATGGCCGGAATGAAAACACGTGAACGACAATAACATTGAAACTATTAACTTTATTGAAAAAAAAAAAAAAAACCTATAAACGTAGATTTTGTTTTCACTGATAACGTGATAACCTATCAAAAATTAGTCAAAATCGGTTAACATTGAAGAGGTGAAAATCGCTAACGCCGTTTATATGAAAATTCGCAGCTTCACAGTCCTCTTAACGTCTAGGGTATTTGACAGTGTTTAAAATACATTAAAAAATATTATTCAGTAAATAGCATTTCTCCTACAAAAGCATAAAAACTTGTTAATTTAACATTTTATTCTAATTTCAATTTTATATTTATCAAAATCACTAAATAAGTTCATCAAAGACAATGACGTCACAAGTTTCTAACACGAACAATTTCAGAACAAAATGTCGTTTTTGACAGTTGATAAAAAGTAACTCCAATGACTAGCTGTCAAATACCGGATTGAAGACAAGTAACAGAAACTAAGACAGTAGTACAAACAGCCAAGACGTTACTGATAAAATCAAACTGTAAGAAAATAACACTTTGTTTGTCTCACCTTCCACTACAGCACCCAATGAGGAGGAGTATGCCGTAGGGCTGACTTCACGTAGGGCCATTTACGTGACACACAAAATTTCTATGGTGATAAAGAAACTCATTAGTGTCACTGAATGATACAGCACATCTTTGAGTAGGCTGAATTGCAAGGGTTTAAGGGTTGCCTGGGTGTAAGGTTGTATGAAGGTCACGTTGCATACGTAATAGGTGTGAACAGGTGATTAATAATACTAATGATTATGTTAGTCCAAAGTTAGCCACAACTTAACCTGTATTAGTAGGAATACACAAATCAATTTAATTTTAAAAGTACAAATCTTATTTATTTTTTGTATGCGTCTTTAACTTTTAATAAAAAAGTTTAATTTATCAGTTTTAAAAATAATATCACACTAATTGCAATACCTAAAACACCTAAACTAAAGCACCTAAAATACCTAAAATAACGCACCTTAAATACCAAAAATAAAACACCTAAAATACATGAAGGGCATATACATACACAATAATATCTCATCATAAAAAAAACTCGGACTTCACCAGCAACCTAATGAAAGAAAGACGCAGTTTGGTTTTGCAGTCCTCTGAAGACGCTACTCAGTATCGGCAACTAAACAGGAAAATCCCTGTCTCGCGATTTGCGCCAACATAATACAAATTGTATTAAAGAAGCGATTGAGCACTACAAAGGCTCAAAAGTGTTCGCGAGAGATCTGTCTGTTGTCAAAGCCAACTGATCAAGCTGAAGACTGAGGATGGCAGGATCATATCGTCTAAGATTGAGTTGCTGGAAGAAGTTGAGAAGTTCTACGGACAATTGTACACGACCACACGTCTGTCTGTCAGCGATCTGGCTAAAGACCAAACAACCAGACTAACCCGACTCTATATACGGAATATATTCCGGACGTCAGCCTGTACGAGATTAGAATGGCTCTCAAACAGCTCAAGAACAACAAGGCACCGGGTGATGATGCAATTACGGCTGAACTTCTGAAAGCAGGTGGATCACCGGTACTAAAAGCTCTTCAGAAGTTATTTAATTACGTTATACTCGAGGGACAAACGCCTAAGGCATGGCACAGAAGTGTGGTCGTGCTTTTCTTCAAAAAGGGTGACAACACCCTGCTGAAGAACTACAGACCCATCTCACTTCTGAGCCATGTCTACAAGCTGTTTTCGAGAGTCATTACGAATCGTCTCGCAAACAGGTTTGACGACTTCCAGCCTCCCGAACAAGCCGGTTTCCGAAAAGGCTGTAGTACCATAGACCACATACATACGCTGCGGCAGATTATACAGAAGACCGAAGAGTACAATCAGCCACTATGCTTGGAATAGACGCCTAAGGCAAGGCACAGAAGTGTGGTCGTGCTTTTCTTCAAAAAGGGTGACAATACCCTGCTGAAGAACTACAGACCCATCTCACTTCTGCGCCATGTCTCTTATCATAAATACCTTAATCTAGCGATGCAATATTATATTGTGATGTTTATAGTTCAAATTCAAATAACAACGCTTATTAATATAATACCTACTCTTTTTACAAGCTTTTAATTAACTTGCAATGTATGTATGTTTGTTCGGGTGAAATCTTGCAAGTTAAATTTGACCAACATTCCGGTTTCCGATTAAGCTGAAATTTTGCATGCATATGTATATCGCGTGAAAATGCAATATCAAAAGCTTGTAACTAAAAGTTTTTAGGTTTTTCGAAAATTATTAGGAATAGTAAAAACATTTTTTTTTGTTTAGGATTTTGGCACTCTACCAATTTAATTACATCTCTGTGACCTATTAGTATTAAACGACGCTAAAACAATAATATATTAAATGTAAAACTTATCGATATTGATTTTAAGTGAACTTAATACGACCACCACCGAACACATCCCATCTCTATTTTCGTTCCGGCGCAATGGCGTTTGATTTTAACGGAAAATAATAATTCAACACGTTTTGTTTGACCAATATTTTTGTTTGTTACAGGAATTCAAGACTATTCAATTCTCTGTTGTCGCCTGTTATGTTTCTTTATGTTGTGATGTGTTCACTGATGCTGTGTGCCAGTGCCTTTCAACTTACGGTGAGTATTTATTAGACAGGGTATAAAAATATTGGTAATATGACCCGTTAACTAGGGCTTAGCAGCGTCGGTGGCTCAACCGGTAACGACTCGGTCCATCTAACCAGAGGTACCGGGTTCAAATCTGGACGGCCAATGTACCAATGAGTTTTTCAAAAACTTACGTACATACTTACCGATTGCTTTAACGGTGAAGGAAAACATCGTGAGGAAACCTGCACACGCCTGCGAAGAAACTCGAAGGTTGTGTGTGAAGTCGACCAACCCGCACTGGGCCCGCGTGGTCGACTAAGGCGCCCTGATTCAGGGTAGGCTCGAGCCCCTCGGTGGGGACGTATATGAGCTGCAATGATGAACTAGGGCTTCTGCTCATCATACTGAACAACTTTCAACAAAAAACCCATAGTCAATTCTCAAAATGAAAATTGACGCCCCATTGGTACAAAAAACCGATCAAAAGCGAGTCGGAATCGCGCAAAGTAGGGTTCCGTAGTATTTTAAAAAAAAGGAGTATAATTGCAGATGGTAATAGAACATTTTGCATGGAAAATCGATGATTTTTTTTTAAAATCCAACTGCACATCTTAAGTTGGTCCACATTCCACAATGACTCCTAAACTGAAAGTCTACATAGTCGCGATAGATTTCCTTTTGACTTGATTGTAATTATTTCCTACTATTTTTTTTTTTCAAATGTCCTGAAATAGCGGTTTAGCTGGAGGGGGTGCGGCGGACATTTGACTCTAATAAAAATTAGCACTTTAAAGCTTAATATTTCACAGCGATCCCTGAGTCGAAAAATGGTTTCAGTAAAGCGTTAGAAGTTTTTAAAGACCTATTCAACGATACCCCACATGATACAGGACGTCAACAAAAAAAAATCACCCCCTCTACATGTAGGGGAAGTATCCAAAAAAATATTTTTCAAGATTTTATTCTACCACTGTCGGCGTTAATAAATATGTATACCCATGCCAAATTACAGCTTTCTAGTACTAGTCTCTGAGCTAAGCCGCGGACAGACGGACAGACAGACAGATATAGTGAAACTATGACGGTTCCTTGTTATCTTCGGAACCCTAAAAATGCACCAAATTAGTCAATCAGCTGATCGATTTGTAAGAAGAGTTAACATTTTTTTGCAAATCACTATGGGTCTGTTGTTCATTAAGATGAGTAGAAGCATCCTGTATGTTTTCAACCGACTTCCAAAAAGAAAGAGGTTCTCAATTCGACTGTATGTTTTTTTTGTATGTTTGTTACACCGATATCTTCGCAGACTGTAAACCGATTTTCATTATTCTTTTTTTTTAGATAGGGTTATACTGCCAGGTTGTCCATATTAATTTTATCGAAATCGGTGTAGTATTTTTTTTAGGAAAAAAAAAATGCAAAATTGTAATAAGTTGTGGCGTTGGAATTCGGTTTTTTACGTGTTTAGCGTTTCTTATTGAATTAAAAATCTGGAAAAGTTTTTTTTATAGTCTTTGTCCTTATATTTTTCTCAATAGGCTATTATACCGTTTAAAAAATAAATTATAAAACACTATTAAGTAAGTAGTATTTCTTCTAAAATAGCAAAAACACTTGCTCATTTGGAATTATTTTTTTAAAATTTTATATATATTAAAAAACAGCAAATTAGTTCTTTAAAGACTATGCCATATATGACGGTACGTTACTATGTCAGTAAGCAGAACAAACTTTCATTTTTGACAGTTGATAAAAAGTTACTCAAATGACTAGTAGTAAAATACCGTATTGGTCCCGGACAAGTTTGAATTTTTTTTAATTAAAAAAATAATTTGTATTTTTTTTCAGTCCGCTACAAACGCTATGCAAAAGATACTGATGGCTGAATACTTGGTGTTCGGAATAGCCCAACTCTTCATGTTTTGTTGGCATAGCAACGATGTTTTGTTGAGGGTCTGTAGTGATTAATTGATTTAAAGGTCCCCAGGAGCACAAATGCCAGGAGGCTCGAGTTTTCATACAATAATAATACCTAATAATACTTTGCCTCGTGCCAAGTGAGCAGAGCAGCTTAAATTTTATATCTTGAAATAATAATAGTAATAATACGCTTTCTCTCCCCGTCGCACTGAACTCCAGCCGACTGTGCTTCCGCTGGAGGTGCTTCTGCCACTTCGCCTCTTGCCAAGTGAGCAGAGTAGCTTAATTTTATATATTTATGTAATAATAATAATAAATATCCTATATTGCATACCAGAAAAAGCATTAAAAAAGTAGTTCCGCTTTAATACAAAAACTGACGGATTGAAAGCAAACTTTACAAATATATTGAGTAGAGACATATCGATGTTTATAATTAGTTTTCATCGTAGTAAATTAAAACATTACTAAACAAAGGCTATAATTAGTTTTGTACAGAAACTTTGAAACTACTCTTATTTTTTCTGTTTTATTTTATTACATCAAAAACTAATTACAAACATCGATATGTGTCTACTCAATATATTCGCAAAGTTTGGATTCAATCCGGCATGTAGTTTTTGTATTAAAGCGGAACTTCGTTTGTATGGAAACTCGAGCCTCCAGGGGATTGTGAAACTACGACTTTTTATACAAACGGCGTTAACGATTTTCACCTCTTCATTAACCGACTAGGAGTAATTTTTGAAAGGTTGTCAGTCAGAACAAATGCTAGGCTTATACGTTTCGTTTTATAAATTACTGATTATAAATAAACAAAACATGGCCGAAATTAGTTTTGTATGAAAACACGTGAACGACAATATTAAACTTATAAACTTTATCGCAAAAACAAAAACATATAAGCCTAGCTTTTGTTCTGAACCTATCAAAAATTGGTCTAAATCGGTTAACATTTAAGAGGTGAAAATCTTTAACGCCGTTTGTATGAAAAATCGCAGCTTCACAATCCTGTTAAGTACATAGGATGTTGTTTTGGTCTTGTACTCATGAAACTGAACTTCTTTTGTTTTACTGAACAACTTTCAACTTTTTTTTTACTTAGTTGAAATCGTAAAAAATGGAGTACTAAACTCATACAAACTCGCCTTAGGTACGGTATCAGCTGATCGGTTTGTATAAGATTTCCTTTTTTGCGTTTTCAGCAAAATTGTTAAAAAAACAGTTGTGCAGTTTCCTGAGAGTTGTTAATCAATAACACTCTGTACTATACAGGGTGTACAAAATTGGATTAGGACCCGTTAACTGGGGCTTCTACTCATCATAGTGAACAACTTTCCTCAAGGACCCCAGTCAATTCACATAGAAACTTTCGACGCTCCGTACAAAAATGCACAAAATTGTTCAATCGGCCGATCGTTTTGTATGAAGAGTTCAATTATTTTTTTTGCGATTTCAGCAAACTTGTAGAACAAAAGTTGTTCAGTATGATGAGTAGAAGCCCCAGTTCACGGGTCCTACACCAATTTTGTTACGGCCCTGTATAGTAAATGAATTATTATTTACTACGTTCTATTTTTTTACTTACATTTTAGAGCCAAAATGCATCTTTGGGCCCGTATGAGAGTGAATGGTGGGCAGCTAGCGTTTGTCAAAGGAAAAGCGTGCATATTCTTATCGGACAGATTCGTATCAATCATGTATTCACGGCTGGACCTTTCACAAATCTCACCTTATCGACCTTTTTAACTGTACGTATCTCTTTTCACGTTTACATATCTTCCCTTTTACCACACCCTGGACACTTCATACAACGGGCCAGAAATGACATTTCAAGAAACGAATGACAGAAAAAACAAAAGGTTCGACAGCCAAACTGTAACCAATCTGTATTAATCTGATAGACGAGGGGGTGAGGTCGCAATGTAGAGAGCGGCAGGGAGTATCCATACTGTCATCATATCAGCCACAAATCGTCCACTGCTGGACAAAGGCCTCCCCCAAGGATTTCCACGACGACCGGTCCTGCGCTGCCCGCATCCATCGGCTTCCCGCGACCTTCACCAGGTCATCGGTCCACCGCGTGGGAGGCCTGCCTACGCTACGTTTTCCGGTTCGCGGTCGCCACTCGAGAACTTTACTGCCCCATCGGCCATCTGTTCTACGAGCTATGTGCCCTGCCCACTGCCACTTCAGTTTAGCGATTCTGTGAGCTATGTCGGTTACTTTAGTTCTCCTGCGGATCTCCTCGTTTCTGATTCGATCACGCAGAGAAACACCGAGCATAGCACGCTCCATTGCCCTCAGGGGGGTCTTCTTATGAGGCCCACAGTAAGCGACCATGTCTCAGTTCCGTAAGTCATCACTGGCAACATACACTGGTCAAAGACCTTAGTCTTGAGACACTGCGGTATTTGGGACGTGAAGATATTGCGAAGCTTCCCGAACGCTGCCCAGCCGAGTTGGATTCGTCGATTGATCTCTTTCTTGAAGTTGGAACTACCTAGCTGGACTGTTTGTCCCAGGTATACATATACGTCAACAACTTCCAGTGTAGAGTCTCCAACCTTTAGAGGAGTGGGTGCGACACGGACATTTAACATTATTTTCGTCTCTTCCATGTTCATTTTAAGACCCACTTGTTGAGAGACCTTACTGAGGCCATCGAGCATTGTGCTTAGGTCTTCCATAGTCTCAGCCATGACCACGATATCGTCAGCGAATCGGAGGTGGGATATGTACTCGCCGTTGATATTGATGCCGAGTCCACCCCAGTCCAGAAGCTTAAAAACATCTTCCATGGCGGCGGTGAACAGTTTCGGAGATATAACGTCTCCCTGTCTCACCCCTCGCTGCAACTGGATAGGTTTCGAGTTCTGGTCCTGGAGGCGAACCGACATGGTGGCGTTTTCATACAGACACTTCAACACCTCGATGTATCGATGGTCAATTTGGCACCGCTGGAGAGACTGTAGCACAGCCCAGGTTTCGACTGAATCAAAGGCCTTCTCATAGTCCACAAACGCCAAGCATAGTGGCTGATTGTACTCTTCGGTCTTCTGTATAATCTGCCGCAGCGTATGTATGTGGTCTATGGTACTAAAGCCTTTTCGGAAACCGGCTTGTTCGGGAGGCTGGAAGTCGTCAAACCTGCGTGCGAGACGATTCGTAATGACTCTCGAAAACAGCTTGTAGACATGGCTCAGAAGTGAGATGGGTCTGTAGTTCTTCAGCAGGGTGTTGTCACCCTTTTTGAAGAAAAGCACGACCACACTTCTGTGCCATGCCTTAGGCGTTTGTCCCTGTATTTATCCATACTGTGTTTATCCATACTGTATGTTAGTACTAATATATATCATCATCATTACAGCTCATATACGTCCCCACCGAGGGGCTCGAGCCTACCCTGAATCAGGGCGATTAGGCCTTAGTCGACCACGCGGGCCCAGTGCGGGTTGGTCGACTTCACACACAACCTTCGAGTTTCTTCGCAGGCGTGTACAGGTTTCCTCACGATGTTTTCCTTTTCTAATATATATATACTTTGCTTTTACTTTCGAGTGAAAAAAGTATTGTGATGACTAAGAAAATCCAAATTGATATTTTGATGGGGATCGATTGTCTTACACTCTCTTATCGTGAGGCATATTTGTCGTACACTAATAGAGTAAAACAAACAAAAAGAAATTAAAAGATTTAAAAAATATGTGTGTGTGTGTGTCTGTGCGTCCGTTTGTTGCTCTATAGTTCCAAAACTACTGGAAGGACGGCTAAATTATGGGTTAGGACAATATTAATTTTATATCTAGGTACAGCTATTTCTTCCTTATTTCCCATTACATAAAACAAATCTTAATCTGATGATGACGTTACAGAAACAGTATAAAAACAGCCTTATTTAGTATAATTACAGTATAAAATTGAAATATCGCCAAAAATGTTTTGTACTTTCATGTCTTACGATTATGATTGATCCTAATTTTTTTTTTCACAGATATTAAAAGGAGCATACAGTTATTACACTCTACTTAGAAAATAAGAAAAAGTGGGATAATCTTAATTTTAAATATATTATTTTTTAACTGGGTTAGTTTTTCACAACTATATTAATGTAGAAATCATTATGATAACCTGATTATAAGTAATGATGCCGAAGATGGAAGCGGGCTTACCAAGATTTCTAAAATTCCTTTGATTGGTGCCTGCCCAGTTATGGGTTATCATCTGATCGGATAAATCCGGTATAGGCCGGATTTCGGCCGGATTTTTTGTCATGCCAATAAATAACAGGTGCCGCCCGCGCAAATATGAAGAATTTTACAGTGATATTTTTTTTAAATTTTTGAAGCTGTTGCTAGTAGACTAAAATAAGGGTATAAATAGTACCATTAGTACAATTAATAATATAATAAAGGTTAATAAAACGTAGTTATAATCTACTGAGTTTTAACTTGGCTTAAAACCGGATTTTTTAATAAAAATCAGGATTTTTTTACACTTTTAACCAGCTTTTCGATTTAAAGTCCTGGTAACCCTACGCCCAGTGCCAATTGCCATACATGCAACACCCCATAGGAGCTCCTACGCACATGAAATGGGCAAGCGAAGCGATCTCCAAAACTGTTCACTACTGGCTGGCTATGTCTTCAGATAAGAGGATTATCTGAAAGCTGTGTTCATACTTCTGCTATAAAAAATAGTTTTCGGGCATAAATTGTCACTGCTTGTATCATTCATTACCACGTTGTGCACGTACCACATCGTGTGTTCTTTGTGTAAAATCTTTGCATTATATTTTTGTGATCTTAAACTTCATTTTATTAATTGAGCAACATACCCTCATCACCTAATAGTATAAATCAGCTCTACAAAAAAAAATGATTTTGTTGCCTTAAATATCTTAGCAAATTTTGATGTTTTCAAGTGCCCAGATTACGAATTTATTCATGAAAGTATTTAATGTGCTCTTGTTTTTATGCTTATCGCATATCTTATATTAAGATCAATTTTCGGCTTGTTAGTAATAAAATTTATTTTCCCAGTTATGATTAGAGTTCTGAGCACAAAAACGAGAGCAAATCTTACAAAATCATTGATATTTTTTATGAATTGTGAGCATAAATATATCCAAAATCGATCTTATATCTAGGGCAACAAAACCACAGTAGACCAGTGTAATAGATCTGTGATACACGGGTGCTAAATAGGTGAATGACAAATGAGTGACATATAATATAAGCGAAGGTCTGCCGTCGTCGTCACGGATTTGCCATCCTTTTTACACCCAATGTATCATACGACGATTTTAATTAAAGTTGTGAGAAAAAATGAGAAATAAAAAAACGGCCAAGTGCGAGTCGGACACAACCAAGAAGGGTTCCGTACCATAATCTATAAAAATCACGTTTGTTGTATCAAAGCCCCCTTATTTTTTTACAATTAATTAGATATCTATTTTTAAAATGAATAATACAACTCAATATTCTGTGAATATTTTAAGCGTCTACCTGTTGCCGTTATCAATATCGAGCAAAACCGAGCAAAAAAATCACGTTAGTTTTATGGAAACCCCCTTATTTTTTCACTTTTTCTAATTTTTTGTATTTGTTGTTATAGCGGCAACTGAAATACATCATCTGTGAAAATTTCAACTGTCTAGCTATCACGGTTCATGAAATACAGCCTGGTGACAGACAGACGGACGGACAATGAAGTCTTAGTAATTGGGTCCCGTTTTTACCCTTTGGGTACGGAACCCTAAAAATAAATAAGTAACTGTTAAAATTTATTGTATTTTTATCAGATAGAACATTAATGAAGGCTTCTTGAGAACTTTAAAGTACCTAACATAAAAAATCAATGTAATAGGGTAAGTACATACTTTGCTCTAGTTAAATAAGAGTCTAGTAATTCTGGACATTAAATGCATAGATTACAAGAAAATCTATGAGAAAATCTAAAGTCCCTCCATTTCCACAGAAAAAATGAAATTTCTAAAGTCCAGAATAAGTAGACCCCTATTTACCTAGAGCACAGATGAGAATAATAGTACTCACCTAGAGCAAAGAATGTACTGAGAAGTCTTGTTCTGTTGGTAATTAAAGTTTTGGTGCAAAACCCTGTTTGTGTAACCCAAAAAGTATATATTAGTGTGCCCGAGTTGCACCGCATTTGGAACCGTGTTTTTTATATTCATTTGATCATTTGGCTTTTTTAATATAAAAAAAAAACTTTTCTCTCTTTTATAGCTTGTACCAAAAAGTTTTTAGGTTTTTCGAAAATTTATTGTCAACTTAAGTCAAATTAAAAAATTGAAAAACACCTATAGGTGTGACGGTGACGTCATGAAACATTTTATAAATGCTAAAAAAATGGTTTAGTAAGATGGTTAAAGTTAAGACAACATATTGTCACATTGTTAAGACTATCGCCTCATAGTCTTAATACTGTGATAGTGTGTACATTTTGTAGAGCGCGAAGACGTTCAGCACCGCAGTACGTAAGTATGCATGCGGACCTGCATTTTTTACTTAACAGTGTACGAAAGAGCCAACAATTCGGAAATTTTCTATTAATTTAATTTTTTGATAGGCTTTATAATCATAAACGCAAGATAGAAGTCCCAAGTGCACACTCTATAGTTTACGAGAAAACCGTTGGCAAAAATCTGTATTTTATTTGTGGTTTATTTAGTAAAAAAAACCGGCCAAGTACGACTGCAAATAAAGGGTTCCGTACCATCATATTGATGGCGCTAGTTTCTTCATGTTTAAAAAACACGTTTTTTTGTATGGAGATCCTCCTTATTTTTTCACTTTTCCAATTTTTTTGTATTTTTTGTAATAGCGGCAACAGAAATACATCATGTGTGAAAATTTCAACTGTCTAGCTATCACGGTTCATGAAATACAGCCTGGTGACAGACAGACGGACTGACAGTGAAGTCTTAGTAATAGGGTCCCGTTTTTACCCTTTGGGTACGGAACCCTAAAAAGAATAACTGTTGAAATAATATTTTGTATTTTTACCAGATAGAACATTAATGAAGGCTTCTTGCAAACTTTAAAGTAACATAAAAAATCAATGTATAATAATAAGAAACTATTTTTTTCCTTATTTCTAGATTCAATTTTGTTCTTCCTTACTATGGCGTAGTAGTAAATTTATATTATCTATATACAGAGTGCGAGGGACCAAGTGTTACTACGGAAAAACTCCATAACTCCGTCAAATGTTGATATTTAATTCTATTTGAAAATTTATGGTAATTGGGAAAATTTATATATTTTCTAAAAGATATACTCATTTATCGATATAACCGCCTTTAGCCTTGATTATGGCGTTGAGTCTGTCGATGAACGCATCACACGCTGCACGAATGTGGGCCTGCGGGATTCGCTGCCATTCTCGGCGAAGACATGCCTTCAGCGTATCCAAACTATGGTGTTTCATAGTGGACACCCTAGCCTCCAAAGTGCTCCAAATGAAAAAATCCAGCGGGTTGGCGTCTGGTGAATAAGGGGGCCACTGTTGATTTTCAAGAGCTTTGTGTGACGGTGCTGACTCCTGCTGGAATGTCCATGTCGTGACTCTGAATTGTTTAAATGCCCACGGTATTACCGATTCCTTATACACCTTTTTGCGATACACGGTCTTGTTAATTTTGACACCCTGGTCAATAAAAACGACCGGAGAGTGACCTTCAGCAGTCACTGCGGCCCAAACTACCTAAAGCTGGTCCTTGCTTTCTGACAGCTATTCTTTGCTCGAGATTATCGGTGGACTTCCCCTCTAAACAAAACGGTCATTTTGCTTGTTCACGTATTGCTGGATGGTGAAATTTTTTTCATCCGAAAAGACAATGTTTGGCAAAGCTTCACTCGCGTGCAAGCGTTTTAGTGCCTGGGCTCTCTCCAACCGTTTTTTTTTCTGCTCCGGAGTTAAGTCTTGAATATTTGAACTTTAAAATAGGTAAATTTTCCCAATTACCATAAATTTTCAAAATTCTTTTTTTGTCGAGTTCTTTATTGTCAGGCGAAGGTTCTTATGTAGGGTAGGGTAGGTTAGGGTAGGGTAGTGTAGTGTAGGCGTAGGTAGGGTAGGGTAGGGTAGGGTAGTGTAGTGTAGGGGTAAGGTAGGGTAGGGTAGGGAAGAGTAGGGTAGAGTAGTGTAGTATAGTGTAGTGTAGGGAAGGGTAGGGTAGTGTAGTGTAGTGTAGTGTAGTGTAGTGTAGTGTAGTGTAGTGTAGTGTAGTGTAGTGTAGTGTAGGGTAGTGTTGGGTAGGGTAGGGTAGTGTAGGGTAAGGTAGGGTAGTATAGTGTAGTGTAAGGTGGAACTTAGTTCGCCGGGACAGCTAGTTATAAATAATTTCTTATCCATGAGTCAGCAAAAGTGCCTGTCAATTATGTGTTAGCAAAACACTACACAAAACCGATTAATGCTCGGATGAATTCGCGGGTAATAGCTGCATTTAAGTTACCTAATATTAGAATATAGTTCCCTATGCCACGGAAAACTGAAACTGATAATCTTTTAGCTCTTACATATATCAAAGTATATAATATATTAGTACTAACATACAGTATGGACACTCCCTGCCGCTCTCTAAATTGCGACCTCACCCCCTCGTCACCCAGATATATAGATAGAATAGATTTTTATAACTCGGTGATGTAAGCTAGATAAGCCTTCTTTAGCTTTTCTTAATAATATAATAAAACTGTAACGGGGCCGTGTCTGTACATGAAATATTTTTGGAAAATAATAACTGTGGTGGACATTACTAACGATACAGAGGCCAAAACAACAACTTTTGAAATTTTTGTCTGTCTGTCTGTCTGTATGTTCGCGCATCACGCAAAAACTACCGGGCCGATTTTGATGAAATTTTGTATGGTGGTTCCTTATAGCCCGGGTTAACATATAGGATACTTTTTATCCCAGAAAATTCAAGAGTTCCCGTGGGAAAATCAAAAGTATTCATTAATAGAATGGCTCACCACGCAAATGTGGCTTGACCTATTACAATCAAATTTTACACGTTGATACCCTTATCGCGAACTAAAACTGGGACATTGTGAATCCCAAAAAAATTAGGGTTCCTACAGGAATGCAAAAAAATTTATCTTTAGAATGGACTCAACGTAACAATATGAAACCTTTACATTGGTGTGGGGTGTTTTTGACCATCATTGTATAGTCGGGTATTCTTCATCCCAGAAAACTAAAGAGGTCCCGTGGGAAATTATCTATCGATACTTACAATAATATCAATAGAGTACTTTTTTCTATATATTAGCTACACATACCAAACATTATAATCATAGTAGCAGAATGTCAATAGATGGCACTGCAGGGATAATAAAACGCGCTTAAGTTGTATTAAAACATTAAAATATTATTTCATACTTTTGAGTGGATTTCTTTTATGTGTTTTTCAGCATACGCTACTTTAAACTCTGGAACTATGGTACGATAGCGATGTGTTTCATAGACGAACAGAGAGGTATTTTTTTACAGATTCCAATCGTGTAAAAAAATAAAAACACATAAATCGAGTTGAGCATTTTTTAAAAGGAGGCACCGGTATGGGAACTCTTCTGACGGCGACTATTTGCGTGTGGCAGTTGCTCTCCGCCTGCAATATCAATATCTGTGAACCTCATCAATGTATTTGCGGGTCCATGGCGGAGGCAATTGGCCATCACTCATTGAGTTGCAGTCGTGTTTGTGAAGATTCCTACGTCACCAATTCCTTAATGACCTCACTCGGAGGGCACTGGTCTCGGCCAGATGGAATTGATTCCAGACAGAATGGAATATTCCATCTTTGATGCAGCCGGCGGCCGGGCTTTAGTCGATCTGATGGCAAAAGGCCGGAGGGTTTAAACAGGTGCTATGGCAGAGAGGAACGCGTCTGCTTTGGGAAGCCACTTTTTCTGCCTCACTCCTTACCCATACGGTACTGCTGCTCAATTTGCGGTGAGAAAGAAGCGTAATAAGTACTCTGTCTTGGAGGCAAATGACTGCTTTGTGCCGCTGGTCTGTGAGACAACCGGCTGCTGAACGCTCAGAGGCCTTTGCCTTCACAAAGGAGATTGGCCGTCGCCTTCGAGAGAGGAGATGTGACGTGAGGTCCTACCTGCTGCTAAGGTTGTCTATTGCCATCCAGCGCGGCAACGAGAAGTGCGTCATGGGCTACTTTGGAGCTGATACGCCTCGAGGATTTGACCCATATTAATATTTTAGGAAGTTTTATTACTAGATTGATACAATGATTTGAATTAGTTTTTCGATAATATAGGTATATGTGTTATTTCATCATATCAGTTTATATACGTCCCCACCAAGGGGCTCGACCTGCCTTGAGTTAGGGCGATCAGGCCTTAGACGATCACGCGGGCCCATTGCGGGTTGATTGACTTCACACATAAGCTTCGAGTTTCTTCGCAGGCGTGTGCAGGTTTCCTCACGATGTTTTTGTCACCGTAAGAGCGTCGGATAAACGTACATACCAGTATGAAATCGATATTCGTATAGATATTGGTAAGTGGCAGGATTCGAACCATGGCCTTCCGGACAGGAGGTAGTGGCCCTAACCGTTTTGCCACCGACGCTCTATATTTTATTTAAGATTTAGAAATCCTTACTTAAATATTATAAATGTGAAAATGTGTTTGTTTGTTACCTATTCACACTTCAACACCTCTACCAAACTTGATGAAATTTGGCATGCAGGAAGCCTGTATCACTGGGAATGAAATATTCAACCTTTTATCTGTGGAAATTATCATAGCCCGATGCAGTTCCTGAGGAAACTAAAGCAATACTCTTTGTTCGTTTTATTTAAAATCGTAACGAAAAAATGGATTGGTGTGATTTTTAGCACACAGATGAGGTGGAAAATAAGTATATCCTCACATAGTTCCCGAGGGATCTGGGGACAACTGTTTTCTACGCTCGCGCACGTCGGTGGCGTCACAACTGAGCAACGGATTAAAGTGAAATTTTTGTATAGAATTTGTTGAGGGAGTGGGAAGTGACAAAGACTGCTAATCCGAATAGCCCGATACCGTTCCTGAGGTACCTGGAGAAAACTCATGTCCACGCTTGCGAGCTGATTGCGGCTGGCGCACCACTCACCCTCAAAAAGAGTCATAAAAGCTATGTCCACGTGGGCGAAGCCGCGGGCAAAAGCTAGTGCAAAATAAAGAACCATGTCATGACAACTCCACCTATCGAGCTATTTGAAACTACTTTTTGTTTTTCGTGTTGGAAATATTATAATTTATTATAAGCATTATTATAATTCTTGTAATTATAGCATTATTATAAACTAAGGTCATAGTTATTATTAATTTTGAGTGAGGTCCGAGCAAAGATGACCTATGCTGAGATTACACGTTTGCTTGTGTGCATAAATTCACTGTAGGGTTGTCAGCTGTAAAGGGGTCACGGCGCCAAATTCAAATGGTTTTGAGTTTGTATTTTTGATTGAGATGTATTTTTAACCCCCGACGCAAAAAGAGGTGTTTTATATGTTTAACGTGTGTATCTGTGTATTTGTGTACCTGTCTGTCTGTATGTGGCATCGTAGTTCTTTAACGAATTAACCTGCAGCATCTCCTGGAATCTGCAGGATATCCAACTCCTCGCCAACTAAGAGAAAAATTATCGTGTTTAGGCTCATCGGAATAGTCTCAATGAATAAGTTTTAGATAGAACATAGTAACTTTGACCTGATGCTGCAGCATATTCTGGAATTAGCTGGATAACCAACTCCTCACCAACTTACAGTAGATGAATCGCATTTGGGCTCATTGGAATAGTCTCAATGAATAGGTTTAAGATAGAACATGGTAACCTTGACCTGATTCTGCAGCATCTCCTGGTTTCTGCAGGATACCCAACTTTTTACCAACTTACAGCAAAGGTATCGTGTTTGGGATACGTAAAGTTTAAAAAGCATGAAATAAAACTTAAAACAAAAATCAAAAACTTAAACAACCCCAGGCAAAAAAACCGCTTAAAAGTAGAATATAACATGCCTTGGTCCTTTAAGTTTAATATAAGTATTTATATTTTGATCTAAGAGTCATCGCGTAGGGGGACCGATAAGTTCTTAAAATTAAAACAGAATACAGCTGTTTTACTTTACTACAACTAAATTATACTTTTCCGCGGTTTTTGTTGTCGCGGATTTTTTATTCAATAGCTATTCTACTATATTTCTTAGCTTTATCTTTCTAAAGGGAAACTTGTTCATTTGTCTATTTTTTTTCTTTTCTCTCTAATAAAATAATATGTTAGATTAACGTTCTTTAGGTGGAAACTTGTAATGACTATTTTCTCTTGCTATCCTCTTCTCTATAATTGTGGTTATTAGCTGTAAGTTTTCCTAAGAAATAAAATATACATGACGAATATTTTATATAAAAAATCATGTTACATATTTGTTATTTACTTAAAAACAACAGCTACAACTCTTGCATGAATGTGACGCAAAGAGTACCTAACAAGGATAAAAATGTTCATTGAAGATATTAATTAATATCCTTAGGGATTCCAACAAAATAAAAGGGAAGTACTTGAGAATTAGAGAGCACCTTAGTGCTAATATTATACCTTTAGGAAGGTATATAATCTGAAATATCCTGGGGTCTCCAACAAAATAGAAAGTATTTACTTGGAAAATAATGTGAGCTCATGTAATATACTAACGTTAGAACCTCTACAGGTACTCGTAGGTACCTAGTCTTAACACTAGAGCAGACGCGCCCCTAATAGTTACGTGAGAGCACGCGTGGGGGACATGCGACCCCAATATTTAACATCAGTTTGCTCAGCCCAATTAAACTAAAATACGAATAATTAACAAAAATACAAGTCTTATTTTCAATGCTTGTATTATTTATAATCAGCCTTGCGTTTTAAAAATATTAGTTATAGTTTGTTCACTTTGGTGATAGTTTCGACATAACATCACCTGATGATCACTGTAAATCCCTTTAGAACACAGTGAACGAGTTCTATGAACCCAAACTACTACTACCCCTAACAACTTCAAGCAATCACTGCGTCAACGACAGTGCCGAGCGCGTGCCAGCGGGAGCGGACTACTAAATACAAAGATTTGTTTATAATTAAAGCTTAACTAGGCACTCAGGGTCAAAGGGATTCGACTCGCAAAGTTATTGGTCAAAACAAAACACTGGGATACGTATGACAAACATAAAATTTCCTTTCTAAAAAAATCTTCTTCCCGATCCCTTAAAAAAATTGTGTACGGCGGCGACTACTGCGTCCTCATATTCAAATTCCTGGTCCCTGATATGTTTCTTTAACCGTGGAAATAGTTAGAAATCACTAGGAGCAAGGTCCTGTGAATATAGACGATATTCCATCAATTCGAAGCCAGCTTCTTGAATGGCAGCCCTCGCAACTCTGGACTGGGGGGCGTAATCTTGGTAAAACAAAACAACTTTAACGAGTTTCCACACCGTTTCTTGCGTATTTCCTCACGCAACTATGTTCGGGTCACAATGGTGGAGGCATGTTCCATAGTTATGAATCAAGCCATAAATCGGTCAGAATCTTGTTGTAACAAATCCAAACAGTTATAGGAAATTCTCAGTCTCGTTTGTTACAGCGTGTCAGAAAGCATCCTGGGCACCCAGCGCGCTGACACTTTTTTCATACCCAGATGGTCGTGTATTATAATAATATGGGCACTTCCTATAAAAATCTTCACTTCTTCTGCTCTCTACGAACAGTAACGCGGCGATCTGCCAAGACAATGTTTTCAATTTTTGAAGTGAAAACTTCTTTAGCGGCGTTGTGCACTTTTTTTTTGTAATGGGTAAAAGATGTTAAACTCGCGTCAGGACACGTGACCTGATCGAAAATTCGTAAGACGGATGGAGTAGTAAAAACTTCTTTAGCGGCGTTGTGCACTTGTTTTGTAATGGGTAAAAAATGTCAAACTCGCGTCAGGACACGTGACCTGGTCGAAAATTCGTAAGACGGATGGAGTTGATTTTTTGTTGATTTTTCTGAGATATTAACTTTTTAATGTAATATAAATGCACAACGTAAATATTCAAGTTTTCACTTCTGCCGGCACTCCCGGAGTGCAACCCGTCGTTTTTTTTTATTAATCATTTGTTCAGTCACTACCATGTAGTGCGTGAGTCGTCGTTAGGAGGAGCATGAACCCCTAACTAATGTTGCTCTCAAGTCTTGAGTTACCTGCTCCGTAGCATTTTTTTTCAAGCATAGTTAAACAGAGATAAGAGAGAAAAAAATTAAGATTAAAAAATTGTTTGGTCATAACTACCTTGGATTTCACTGCAACATAAAATACTTACATTGTTTTTTGTTGTTTTTTTTAATCCTAACAATGAATGGAGAAAAACTATATTTCTGAAGACAAAATAACTGAATAAGTAGAAGAGTGCAAAGGACGAAGGGTTAAAACATCAACGGCCATACGAGCGGGTGAGAGTCATGCATTCGGTATTCGAGAGCCAAGTGCAGGCTAAGTTGTACGGTTTATCTCTTTATTGAAAATAATTTATAATCTTACATAATATTGAAAGCTAACTACTTTTTATTTCACTCCATATATTACCAAAGAGCAGGGATTAAAAAAAGTATGTGTCAAGGCGGTATGACCATGAAGTCGTAGCCGGCCATTATTTAGAAGTGCAAAAAAAATTAAAGGGAAAAAAATAAAAAAAATAAATTCTGTTCTACGCTCGTGAAAGCTTTCCTTTTTATACCTTTCTAAAATTTTAGAGCTTTGTTTTAAGACTTTTTGTATACAGAAGTTTAACTAAATAAATAAAACAGAAATCAACCGAAGTGGGTGAAATACGTGCTACAGTGTTTACGATTTTTTGGGTCGCCTGTCTGTGCTGTGCCCGGTTGGGGTTCAATAAACTTTCAACTCCATCATAGCTTTTATTGTTAATGGTTTATTTTGTGAGAATGTATAGTGATTTCTACTGAAACAGCTAACAATAGTGTTCGGCGGTGAGGCTGTTTGTTGCTATGGAAAACCATTGTCCTCAAGAACGGACGGTGATACAGTATGCGCGAGGATCGCGGGCTTTTCGTCAGTTCAAAAACCCTCCCCAACCCCATATGTGCATCCAGGACACTCTAAAAGACACTTCGGAGAAGCTCTTCATCAACGTGTTAGGATGGCAGAAGATTGCTAATCCGAAGCACTATTCTGACCCCATACCGTTGTATGGAGGTATGCAGGTAAGGGGGACACTTACTTTTTATTTACTTTTGAGTGATGTGTGTGTTAGTATGTGTGTAATCAGGTTTTTACTAGTTGTGAATGAACAGGAAAGTTGTTGGACCGTGGAATGTTCTTTTTATGTCCAACAATATTTTTAAACAAAGACAAATCTAACTAAAATAGTCTTGATGAAACCATAATAGGTCAGTGTGTAGCTGCACTTATATGTTCAATTTTCCTCTGTAGAAGACCACATATTAGCAATATTTTTATTGGTATTAACATTAAAACTAATGTTTATGAGTTTGTAGTTTTTTGCATATCACTATTTCCTACCTACCTACCTATGAATGTGTGAAATTTAACAGTTTATTCACCTAAATAATTTTGTTTAGTTTATTTAATTATTATGTACACACAGGTTGGCCTCCCATACTTTAAAGTCTCCTAACACCCGGTAAGGTTGGCTGGAAAAGATCTCTTATAGAGATATGTCCACCTTGGTACATGTCCTCAGTTCTTGTCATTTAAATGTTTGTGTACAATAATGAATATTATATATATAATTTGTTGACATATGCAGGTACCACAAGGCTGCGGACTAAACAGCAATCGTCCACCACTGCTAGTGTTTGCTGTAATGGTCAACCCTGACATCCTAAAGGCCAACGGGAAAAATGCTACAAATCCAATAGTATGTATTGCTTATTGTCATTACATTTTATTCCATAATGGACTAAGTGGTTGGTGTGCTTACAAGAGGGCTGCAATAAATATTTTTTTCAAACACTCAAAAATAATAATAATATAAAAAGTACTTTTGACAATTGTCAAGTATTTTACAGTCCTTGCCCAAACAGTAAAACAGATTCTTATCAATATTCTTAAATCTTTCAATGTAGGTAGTTTTAAAATTGAGAACAATTGAGCTTGTTGATGGGCAACAAGCTCTAAAGCCTGGAGCATTGCTAAAAGTTGCCTGTCTCTTGGTATTCTATCAAATTAATTTCAGAGTGTGCGCAAGAATTACACGACCTCCTCCCCGCTTCAGTCAACATAGGGAGGAAGGTATCCACTCCTTAGTTTGATTCCCTGCCCATATGCACAATGTATTACGTTTCCTCATCCAGTGAAGAAGTGTAATTGGGAAACACCGCACATACGTAGATTTCAACTAATTAGGCGGCCAAAACTCGTTATCCGAAAAAAAAACTAATGATAACATAACCATTTACTCAGGTAGTAAACAGTTCCGGGTATACAATAGGCACCCCCTCCCACCCTTCGTAGATGCGCAAGAGCTTCCCTAGAGTAGTCGTAATTCGATAGTCGCCTAACGTGCACGTGTCTGTTCTCGGCGCTCCTAAACTTACAACTTTTGTAAAATTCATATTTGTTTTCTAACTACTTCTTTTCGAGTGACAGTGATGGATTGCAGTAATTCAGGTAAGAACCTATGTTTTTCAACAGTAACTTTTTTAGTTTCTATTGCCCTTGATAAACTTTAAATTTTTCAAAGATAGCTCTATCAAAAATTCAGTTTTTGTGTGTTTCTTACAATTAAATATGTCTTTTATCTAACTTAAGGGTCCGTCCGAGCAATGTTTTCTTTATTTTTCAATACTTTATTTATTTTTGTATCATACCAGTAAAAAATTGGCCGCGGAAACCCGCGCGTTTCCAAAATAAGAGCATTTGGATCTTAGAGGTCAAAATTGAAAAAAATACCATGTTAGTGTTAAATTGTATTAAATCTAATTATTTTTTGTTTTCGGTCCGTCTGGTGCCTCGGGTACTAAAATAGTGACTTGGAAGTACCTGTTTGAACAGGTCCAAAGACAAAATTTACCAATTAAGGGAAAAACTCGATTCTTATGTAGATTATCTTTTGATATGTTATGGAGACACTGAAAATGCTAAAAAGTGTTTGAAGCAAAGGTATTCTTATATCAAAACCGAATTCATGAAAAGATGGATGAAAGCCAGTAAACACGAAGAAGTTTTCCTCAAAAACAACCAAGATTGGTTATAAGGAACAAACTAAGGCTAACTTTGGCAATACTAATGATGGCAACACAAGCAGGAAATTCTTTGACAACCCTGAACTGACATCTGAGATCACAGGAATTAGCTTTGAGCTTATCTACAGACTCAAAGTTATATTGGAAACTATTTCAAGTGGTCATGAAATTGATGTCGCAAATTATGATCAATATGCATATGATACTGCGAAATTGTACGTGGACCTGTATGGATGGCATCCAATGACGCCGACGATGCACAAAATACTGATGCATGGTGGGCAAATCATAAGCCACTCGTTACTTCCTATTGGCCAGTTATCTAAGGAGGCAGCAGAAGCCCGGAACAAGCATTTCCGATCGTACAGGCTCAACTTTGCAAGGAAGTTTTTAGAAAGGAATGCAATTTAGATGTATTTAATAGGCTTTTATTAACATCAGACCCCCTGATCAGCTCGAGCTGACAAATCAAGAAACCTTGTCACAAAGCATTCCTACCTGAAACTATAGAAATGTTGATGGCTGCCGAACCAAATACTTGTAGAGATAGCCAATAATCTTTGAATTCTCTCAAAGTACAATATGTGTTTAAGTAGTTTTATTTGTAATAAGTATATATTTAAGATATAGATATATGATATTTTACCATATTTATGCTTGTAACTAATAATTCATAAGACGTTTTTTTTTATTTTTTTGGTAATTTTAAAATAATATTTATTTTTGGTATTTTATCGATGTAAATATGTTGCATAATCAATAATTATATTTTTTTCGGATCAAAAAGAGTTTATTTTAATTTCCTATTGTACGTATAGCTATTTTCGAGAAAAAAATATTTTTGGCCGCCTAAATAATTGAAATCTACGTATGTGCACCGCGTCAGTGTTTCCAGATTCTTACTAGAGATGGGCCGACTAGTCGCCGAGTAGTCGGGAAAGCCGAATAGCCGGCACCTATCCTATTCGGCGAATATTCGGCAAAATATGCCGATTATAATCGGTGCAGGATAAATGAAATTAAAAAAAAATCAATATTTCTTTTATAGTTTCTATAAAGTATAATTGTTACAAACATAAACAATTTCAAAAGAGCAATAATTAAATCAGATAACCATTATTAACCGTATTAGGAATTTAAAAATCAGTCAGTATACATTACAAATCAAAAAAATATGGCATAAAACTAAAATAGCAAGTAAACAAAACTTGTCACAATGTGCAGAGCGTGGCCGCATTACGGCTCGTGCGGATGCGTGAGCGAACCGAGTAGCGACGAAGTAACCCGAAGACCTCCGAAATACGAGTATTAGAATGATCGGCAGTGCCGACTAGTCGTCTAGTCGGCTAGTCGGCAAATACCATAGTCGGCCCATCTCTAATTCTTACCATTCAGAGGCCTTCAAGTCTAGAGTAAATAGGCTTTATTTAAGTTACTGTGTAACATCCTAAAGTCATCATTGCTTTTCATTAGATGAGTTGCAGTCAAATGCACTCAAATTTATATTAAAAAAAGTCCTAGGTCTAGAATTACAGTTATCACATTATGTATTATTCAATGATGACTATAAAATAATGTTAATCTCCAGAGGTGCCAAATTGACCATTGATACATCGAGGTTTTTGAAGTGTCTGTATGAAAGCGCCACCATGTTGGTTCGCCTCCAGGACCAGAACTCGAAACCTATTCAGTTGCAGCCAGGTGTGAGGCAGGGAGACTTTATATCTCCGAAACTGTTTACCGCTGCCCTGGAAGATGTTTTCAAGCTTCTGGACTGGGGTGGACTCAGCATTAATATCAACGGCGAGTACATAACCCACCTCCAATTCGCTGACGATATTGTGGTCATGGCTGAGACTAGAACTAACCACAATGCTCGATGACCTCAGAAAAGTCTCTCAACAAGTGGATCTTAAAATGAACATAGACATGACAAAAATAGTGTTAAATGTCCATGTCACACCCACCCCTCTAAAGGTTGGCGACTTTACACTGAAAGTTGTTGTCGAATATATATACCTGGGACAAAAAGTCGCTAGATAGGTCCAACTTCAAGAAAGAGATCAAGCGACGATTCCAACTCAGCTGGGCAGCATTCGGGAAGCTTCGCAATAGCTTCACATCCCAAATACCACAGTGTCTCAAGACTAAGGTATATGACCAGTGTGTGTAGCCAGTGATGACTTACGGAAATGAGACATGGTTGCTTACTATGGGCCTCATAAGAAGGCTCAAGGTCACCCAAAGGGCAATGGAGCGAGCTATGCTCGGAATTTCCCTACACGATCGAATCAGAAATGAGGAGATCAACTAAAGTAACGTAAAGTTACGTTAAAGTTCAAAGTTCTCGAGTGGCGACCGCGAACCGGAAAACGTAGCGTAGGCAGGCCTCCCACGCGGTGGACTGACGACCTGGTGAAGATCGTGGGAAGCTACTGGATGCGGGCAGCGCAGGACCGGTCCTCATGGAAATCCTTGGAGGAGGCCTTTGTCTTTTGCGGACGGTTTTCGGCTGATATGATGATGATTAACCATAATAATAATTCTTATTTTATAGTCATCATTGGATCATATTTTTTAGCAGACTTAAACTAAGTCTTGTCATAAGTTCTGTCACATGTTTTTTTCGAAATAAATGACACAGATTAGTTTTTATGTAAACAATTTATATATGAAAAAAAGGTAGTTATATACAGAATATTATGTACATTAAAGTTATTAAAAATACCCACCTGATTTTCAACGTATGCAGCCAGTCCTCAATAGCAGCACGCACATCTTCCATGTCAACAACAGCGGCTGCTTTAAGAAGGGATGCCTTCAGTAACTCCAAATTTAGATAGGGTTGTATTTGTACGAGCGGGCTGGTTTCCGCAACCAGGCGTCTAGTGCGCCCATTTTGCGTGGTGGCTGGCATCACTGCCCAGCTCCTCCAGGAAGCCCAGTAGCCCCCGCAGGTTGCTGACGACTTCCGGGAGTGTCCTCAGGTTTCCGAGATGCTCGGCCCTGTACGCCGCCACCTCTCCGCAATCCAGAAGGATGTGGTCGGCTGTCTCCTCGGCCGCCATGGACGCGCGGCACAGCGCAAAATCCCCAGGGTAAAAAGATGTTTGTTAAAGTAACCGTGACCAGTAATGGTTGCTGTTACCTTGCAGAGCTGGAGTCTCCCGAGTTTCAGGAGCTTCCTAGTCAGGCCAGGGTTAGGCAACGGTAGCGCCTGTCTGGCCTGGTGACATGCTTCCAGCTCTGTCCAATATCGGTTATGTTCTGACCTTGTATGCAGCCGCAAGATGGATCTGGACCAGCCTAAAGGGAGGGGTAAGATAGGTTCCGGTCCCACAGCTATGAGTTCTGACCCTCTCCTGGCCAGTTCGTCTACTGCGTCGTTTCCGCGCGAGTTGCTGTGCCCCTTAATCCATTGCAGAGTTACATTGCTGTGGTAACATACCTCTGTTAGTCTTTGGTGGCACTCGTGTATTAGCCCTGAAGTGATTGCGTTACTTTGGAGGGCCAGTAAAACCGCTCGACTGTCGGAAAGGATACGGATGGAGTAACCCTGTACCCTTCTAGCAGTGATTGCAATAGCAGCCAGAATGATGCCCATACACTCCGCCTGAAAGACTGTGTTGTACGCACCAAGTGGTTTGGATATTTTTATGTTTAGGTCTTCTGAGAAGACCCCGCAGCCGCTCCCAGCTCCAGTTTTGGACCCATCGGTAAAGATCCGTAGGTCCGATAGGTTCTGGCCTTCCCAGGGGTCTTCGTAGAGTTGTATTTTGTATTTATTGTCAAAAACAAACTGTTTCGGGATTCTATTGTTGATGGCTGCGAACAGCGGTTCTTCCGTAACGTTGCTGTCCAGAAGATCAACATGGGGAACCCTTTCCTTGCTCCACAGGTTCAACAGCTTTAGCCGTACCGCAGCGCTAGCTGTTTCCTGCTGGATGAACAGCTGCAAAGGCGGCACGTCCAGCATTGTCTCCAAAGCTGCTGTTGGTGTTGACCGCATGCAGCCGGAGACGGCCATGCATGCTGTCCTTTGGAAACTTTGAAGTTTACTTACGACAGTAGAAAGTTTAGTGCATGGCCACCATACCACCGCGCCGTAGCTTACCATAGGGCGAATAACCGCTGTGTAGAGCCTAAGCATGATTTTTGGGGTAAGGCCCCATTTCTTACCCACCATTATACGGCATTGCCACAGAGTTATCGTAGCTTTATTTAACTTACTGTTGAGATGACTACTCCAATTCAGCTTACTGTCGAGTATGACCCCAAGGTACTTGACTTCTGGTGAAAATTGGAGATCTGTATTGAATAACTTGGGTAATTTATAGTTACCCAGGTTCCGCTTGTGGGTGAACAGAACTAGTTTTTGTTTTTGTTTTTTTGGGGTTCACTGACAGTTCAAACTCAGAACACCAGCGTTCCACGATGCGCAGCGCAGAGCGAGTGACATCGCAGACTATGTTTGTGGAATTTCCTGATATGAGAATGGTCAGGTCGTCTGCATAGCCTACCGTGAAGTAGTGATGTCTGTTCAGCGTAGTAATCAGGTCATTGACCACCAAATTCCACAGTAGCGGTGATAGTAAACCTCCCTGGGGGCATCCTTTCGCGATTATGGCTGTACCTGCCTTACCTCTGTCCAGTTTGACAGCCCGCTGACTGAGCATGTTCCCTATCCACTTGAACATGGTCGGGTTAACGCCGTGCTTGCGGAGTGCTGTCTCTATGCCGAAGAAGTTAGTATTATCAAACGCACCTTCGATATCGATAAAGGTGCCCAGGCACATGGCCTTACTTTGTTTCGCCGCCTCGATCTTGCTGACAAGAGCGTGAAGGGATGACTCTGTGAATTTACCTTGACTGTACGCGTATTGGTTACGGTGCAGTGGTATGTTCTTCAACGCATTTTCCCTTAATTCCCTGTCCAGTGTTTTTAAAAGAAACGATGTGAGACTCATGGGTCTAAAGGATATAGCGTCAGTATAGTCGCTTTTACCCGGTTTAGGCAAGAATATCACCTTCACCTCCCTCCATTTGTGCGGTACATACCTGTGGGCAAGGCACACCTTGAGGATGCCCGTCAGGATGTTAATGAGTGGATCTCCCCCCACTGCAAGAGAGCGGGAAAGATTCCATCACAACCGGCTGCTTTGAAGGGTTAGAAGCTGTTTACCGCCCACTTTACTTTGTCTGCGAAGACCACTTTGTTGGCTAAAGCCCAGTTCTACCTCAGTTGCATGCGTTTCCTCTGCATTCCAGCTTACCTCTTGCACTATTCGGCAGTCAGGGAAGTGTGTCTGTAATAGTACACACTCCGCTTCCTCAGGTGAGTTGGTGAGGGTGTTATCGGGTTTCTTAGCGATCCCAGATCTTGATTTGGGCCGCTGGAGAGGACCTATCTTACCCTGTTCTTAGATAGGGTTTAGCGCAGATCTTCTCCTCTATGTATACTACCTCATTTTGTAATACAACGCATTCAAGTCTGGACTGGAGGAAAGCCACTCCAAGATTCCACCCCAGCTCAAAAAGCGAAAAGTACTCAAAACTGGCTATCTCGGTTGATATCGACTTTATCAAGCACAAGGAATGGCTCTCCTCAAGCCCAGACTTGATTCCGTTGGATTGCAAAGTGTGGCACTATTTAGAGGAGCAGATCTGCGCTAAACCCCATTTAAGAACAGGGTAAAATAGGTCCCTGAAAGTATCCCTCATTCAATAAAGCAGCCACTGTGATTGACATGGAAGTCATGCGTGCTACTATTGATGACTGGCCGCATAGGTTGAAGGCCGCGAAGGCTTTTAACCGCCTCCGTGGCTTAATGGTTAGTCTATTTGCTTCACACCAGGAGATCGCGGGTTCGATTCCGGCGGGGTCAACTTGTAAGCTTCGGTTTGGTTGGGGGTAGGGTATTTTCTAAGCCCGCCTGTCTAGCTACCACTATCTTATCTAAGTCTTGCCGCCAAACATCAGTGTTAACAACATTGATGTGCTCCGGCTTGTAGATAAGATATCCAGTTCTCCATTGCATTGGGGAATCTTGGTAAGCCCGCTTCCATTTTCGGCATCATCGTCACTTACCATCAGGTACGTCAGTACTAATATATATACTTTGCATCAAGTGAGATGATGCCAAGGGCTTACCAATTGTGAATAAAAAAAGGCGTGAGTCGAAAATCAGGTGGGCACTTTGAATAACTTTAATGAATATAATAATCTGTATTTAACTACCTTTGTTATCATATATATGTGAAGCCGTACTGTAGAATCCGCCGGTTTCCAAAACAGCGCCGGAACAACGCCGGATTGTAAAATGGCGGCGTTTTTTAATGCGGAGACATCAGGTTCAGCCGGATTGTAATTCGGCTGAAAGAAAGTACTCCGCATCTACCTTTGTTTTCATATATATGTGGAAGCCGTATTGTAGTGTCCGCCGATTTCCAAAACAGCGCCCCAAACAACGCCGGATTATAAATTAGCGGCGATTTTTAATGCGGCGACATCACGTTCAGCCGGATTGTAATTCGGCTGAACAAAAGTACGCCGCATTGCGTGAGGCGCCGCTTTGTGTAAAAACTACTGAGTAACATATTTTAAAGGAGCGAGCGAAGCGAGCGATGTTAGGTTTGGTCACGTTTGATTGATTTTACAGTCAAAGAGCCTCGCGAAGCCCCTGGGTAGTTAGCAGAATGCTTCGCAGAAGAAGAAATCATCAGTTTTATTCGGAGTTTTTTACTCAGTACCTAGTTATACAATCCGGCGCCATTCAGCGTGCCGTTTTGATAACCGGCGGATTCTAACGTAACAGCTGTGATTTATACATTTTTTACATAGAAACTAACCGGTGTCATATTTTTCGCACAAAACATGTGACAGAACTTATGACACGACTATGTAGTTATTTATTACTAAAACATTTACTGCAGACAAAACAGTCCATAAGCTTACAACTATTACGTGGCACGTCAGTGTAGGCACGCATAGTACGCACGCACACTACGAGGATTCTGCGCTGAAGATACCTACCTGTTGCCATTTATATGGTAGCACGGTAGTGTATTTATATTCTTTGATGGTAGTGAATTATGTATAAACTACAAAAATATCTACATCACGCAAGATAACATTTGTGTCTCTGAATGCCTCAATAACAATTTTAAAATCCAGAGCAAAACCTTTTTTCTTTGGAAAAAATTCTCAAAATTGTTTCCCAAACAAATTACTACTTCTTGAAAATGGTTGGGTCGATTCTAATGAAAATTTATACACGCAAGTCTTGTCACGGAATTATAGTATGTGGATAGAATCATTTTCAAAAAAATTGTGTTGTCACTAAAATAAAGGATTAAATATAATGACCACCAAAAAATACTTTGATACCCTAAGCTCTCTTACCCAAATAATAAAAATAAAAGTTTAAAAAACTTAAAAACCGACTTCAAAATGAAATTCACTCAGAAGTATGAAATGATATTATTATACTTAGATACACGACATTTACCAACAATAACTAAATCAAAGGTAGGTACGAATTAAATTAGAGGCCTTAATTTATTTTTGAGGTCGGTACCAGCACACAGCTACTT
The DNA here is from genome assembly GCA_947284805.1 of Coleophora flavipennella. Classification (NCBI taxonomy): domain Eukaryota; kingdom Metazoa; phylum Arthropoda; class Insecta; order Lepidoptera; family Coleophoridae; genus Coleophora; species Coleophora flavipennella. The sequence goes on along the minus strand of OX369281.1, from coordinate 12,984,204 downwards.
ACGTATCAAATGTTTTAGATTCGATGGCATTGCTTTTTTTTTTCTTTTAGTGATAATGCTCTCTATCTAACAACGTTATACCCAATCACCCACTCGCCAATAGGAACCATCAAATCATAATTCATAAAGCATGTGTTTCATTAACAGATACAGATTCCTGTAGCTTCCATCACCATCATAACATAATGAAAGTTAAGGAGTTAAATATTCCATCATCAGCTCATTTGAATAACCTGAATGAATGCATCTATCGGTCTATACTTACCTATGTATCTACGCAAAATGTTTGAAGAATTATCCTCCAACTCCTAACCGTTAAGGAACACCTTCCTTCATCAGCTCATCAACGTGAGATAATGACTAATAGACGCCAAAACTTTAATAGTTTTAGGAAATACATGCAACATTTGATATGTGCCTATAAAATTTAAGGGTTATCGATTTCCCTGGGATCCAATCATCAGATCCTGACTTGGTGACAATGGGACCCCCTCGGGAGTATACTCTTTCGATTAAAAAAATAATTTTGAAAATCGGTTCACAATCGGCGGGGATATCGCGTAACAAACATACAAAAAAAACATACAGTCGAATTGAGAACCTCCTCCTTTTTGAAGTCGGTTGAAAATGTATTCTAACACCAAATGTAGTAAATGAGCACCAAATCTTAGCGAGCAAATTATTGCGCTATTTCTGACTAAATAAACCACACAAAAAAAGGAGTTGGCAAAAAATAAGTTTTTTCTAAAAAAAACTGTAAATGAGCAAGCGAAGCGAGCAATATTATAGTAGGTTCGGTCAGGTTTGATTTATTATACAGTCAAAGAGAAGCTCCCCGAGATGGGTAGCAGAATGCTGCGCAGAAAAAGAAACGCTACGCGCTACAAATTTCCTACAACGAAAAAGGAGTTGGCAAAAATAAGTTTTTCTAAAAATACTGTAAATGAGCGAGCGAAGCGAGCGATATTAGGTTCGGTCAGGTTTGATTGATTATACCGCTCCCCCCAATGGGTAGCAGGATGCTGCGCAGAAGAAAAAGCGCTACACGCTACGCGCTACAAATTAAAGTTTGGTTATAATTTTGGTGGTCATTAACTTTTTTTTTTTTGGTTAACAATGATTCTTTAAGAGTCATTTGCTTTAATAGGATAGCAAGATTTAAAAAAATTGTTATAATTTCACAATAAAATGGAGTTTAAATTTTGGTGCGCATTTACTATTTTTGGCCGTCAAATGTATTTTTTTGGATGTTATTTGACTATAAATGGTTAAGTTAAACATAAACCCTTAAATAATAGTAATTTCAGGTTTTTATTGTTATTAAAATTTGCTAATCTTTATTATAAAATGTAATCTATCCACAAACTAGAAATTTGTGAATTGCGTGTATAAAGTTTCATTGTAATCGGCCCATCCATTTTCAAGAAGTGGTAATTTTAAGCAGGGTTTGAAGTGATAATTAATCTTGATAGTTATCGATAATTATAACGTTGATAATTTATTTATTTATTTACACTTTAATTATCTTGATAATACTAAAATTAGTTGCAGAAACATAACAGTAATAAAATAGTTACCTTCGACAAAACGCTAGCTCGCGCTATGTCCTGCCACGATTACCCGAGCACGATTGGACGTATCGAAAATGCGTCAAACCTCGAACTTAAGAAAAAAGTCTCGAAAACGAAAATGTTGATTACTAAGATAATAATCATCAATTAGTTTAAAAAACTAAAAAAACACGCTTTTAGTAAACGCGTTAAGTAGTTATCTTGGATGTCCGCCATGTTGGATTTAAGTCACGTGACTATTTTTTCGTATTCCTGACAGCAAACCCTTTCATTTGAGACCCATATCATGGGGGTGCATTTCAAATAGCCTGTCCGCCATATTGGATTTAAGTCACGTGACTATTTTTTTCGTATTCCTGACAGCAAACCCTTTCATTTGATACCAATATCATGGGGGTGGATTTCAAACAGCCAGTCCGCCATCTTGGGGAGGCCGCGATGTTGGATTTGTAATGACGTTTCTTAGCTAGTCATGTATTGTCATCAGAACTCAGAACTCAGTGTAAAATTTCATCCTAATCGAAGACCGGGAAGTGGGTCAAATTGAGATTCCAAGATTTTCTTACATACATAGTTACAAGTGAAGCTAATAAAAGCGTGTTAATAGCCATGATTAAACTAACACTTAAACAATTAAAGTTTATTTAGTTAATTTTTTCTACATAATATTTTTGTCTTATTTTTTAGTGTGAAATAAAGAGCTAAAAATAAGATTCAAGGCCTATAATTATCAAAGAAAATAATTATCTTGAACCCTGATTTTTAGTTTGTATGGGAAACAATTGTGAATGCGCTCTTAACTGTTAATAGAGATGAAAACCGAGTCTAAATGTTTTCTTTAGTATCATTACCAAGCGCTTTGCATCCGGACCCAGCAATTAACTAGTATCTCATCTGTGCAGCGACACAGCATTGGAGATTCCCACCTGTCTACAAATACGCTTATAATATTGTTGTTTCTAGCTATGTAAACCATGCAACAGTGTTTAACAGGCACAATCAAGACTATTGGTAAATGTTGCCTGAGGATTTATTATTATGTGACCTTATCCAACTTGATTTTGCATTTCTGCTTTTAACCCCCGATTCAAAAAAGGGGTGTTATAAGTTTAAGGTGTGTGTCTGTCGATCTGTGTCTGTCTGCGCCATTGTAGTTCCTAAACGAATGGACCGATTTTGATGCCGTTTTTTTATTTGAAAGCTGATGGGATCGAGGTGGTTCTTGGTTATAATTTATGAAGATCTTTTCAGCCGTTTGATAATCATCAGCTCTTTTCTAGGTGATAAAGGGATGTCGGCAACTTCTACCGGCCTGATAAATTCTATATTTGGTGTTCTGTTAGTGTAACAATATTACAAAACCATGGTAACCTTGACCTGATGCTGCAGCATCTCCTGGAATCTGCGGGATACCCAACTCCTCACCAACTAACAGTAGAGGCACCGTGTTTAGGCTCATTGGAATGCAGGATATCCAACTCCTCGCCAACTAAGAACAAAGTTATCGTGTTTAGGCTCATTGGAATAGTCTCAATTAATAAGTGTTAGATAGAACATGGTAACCTTGACCTGATGCTGCAGCATCTCCTGGAATCTGTTGTATTCTGTTTTTATTATTTTATTAACTTAGCGGTCAAGTTTTTAAAAATGCTGTCCGACGCGCTCTGGCGCGACGCGTTCGGTATGAACTGTACATTAGTATATTTTCACTGTTGGGGCACTTAACACTGTTTCTGGTAGAGAGTTCCATAAGTTAGGTTATTGAAAGAGAGTTCCAAAAGTTTAGTTATTTAGAAAACTCTTCATATTTGTCTCTAATACGATAAAAATAATATTTCAGGATCGTGATGCACTAGTGAGCCTGCTCTGTGACTTCGTGGAAGCCATGAACCCAGGGCTAGTTCTGGCGCGAAACCCTGTCATCCTGAGGGATCGCGACTTGGCGGGGGAGCTTAAGGACGTCTGGCTTGCTGTCCAGAACAAACGGGAACGGGAGAAAGGACTGACTCAGGATGTCATGTACAAGGTACAACAGAAGTGATAAAGGAGTTCTCATATCAGTCGATACAAAAATTGACTTCGAGTCCAGGGCCGAATTTATGGGCGTGTAGGCCCCAGGGCAACAAAGGAGTGGAGGCCCTTAATCCTTATTAATATTATAAACCAGCTTTTGCTCGCGGCTTCGCCAGCGTGGACATCGTTTTTATGACTGTCTTTGAGGATAAAGGGTGGGCTTGGACATGAGTTTTCTTCAAATCCCTCAATAACTATATTGGGCTATTCTGATTAGCAGTGTATATCACTTCCCACCTCCTCAACCAATTCTCCACAAGAAAATCACTTCAACCTGTTGTTCCATTGCGACGCCGACGCGAGCGTGGAAATGAGGAATGAACATATTATCACATTTATAATATTAGTAAAGATGTGAAAATGAGTTTGTTTGTTACCTTTTCATGCTTCAACACCTCGACCAATCTTGGTGAAAATTTGGCATGCAGGTAGTTTGTGTCACTGTTTAAATAGCATAGTCCGATGCAGTTCCTGAGGGCACTAAAAAACTACTATTTAGTAGTTAATTTCTTTAACTTCGCAACGGAATAATTGATAGTTGTGATTTTTTGTACAGAGATGGTTGAGGAGGTGGGAAAGGGAAATCTAATGTCCTCGCTCGCGCACGTCGGCGTCGCAACGGAGCAACGGATTTAGTGATTTTTTATATAGAATTGGTTGAGAAGGTGGGAAGTGACATACATAGACTGCTAATCCGAATAGCCCGGTATAGTTCCTGAGGGATCTGGAGAAAACTCAAGTCCACGCTCGCGAGCCGCTCACTCACTCTCAAAGACAGTAATTAAAATGATATCCACGCGGGTGAAGTCGCGGGCTAAAGCTAGTTATTAAATATATCAGATGTGCCTTAATACTCCAGATGTCAATAAATCTAAAACCGTCAAAGCTAGATAATTGATACTTGGTATGTTTGATATAATTAGTCTGCCGAGTTTTTCTAGCGTCATCCGGACCGAAGCAATGATGGTTCAAAAATACGACGCAACGCTTCCAGAAAAGGGAGGTAGTGTCCTGTTTCCTTTGGATTGTCTTGGCGGAGGCACCCCCGTGAAAGAAATCGAAATTCGAAACCCATTGGTTCGTAGCAGGATATGAACCACAACGCCCGGGACAGGAGGTAGCAGCCCTAGCCTTTACGCCACTGCACCAACATTACCTATCATCATCATATCAGCCGAAAATCGTCCACTGCTGGACAAAGGCTTCCCCCAAGGATTTCCACGACGACCTGTCCTGCGCTCCCGCGATCTTCACCAGGTCGTCGGTCCACCGCGTGGGAGACCTGCCTACGCTACGGTTTCCGGTGCGTGGTCGCCACTCGAGCACTTTACTACCCCATCGGCCATCCGTTCTACGAGTTATGTGCCCTGCCCACTGCCACTTCAGTTTAGCGATTCTGTGAGCTATGTCCGTTACTTTGGTTCTCCTGCGGATCTCCTCGTTTCTGATTCGATCACGCAGAGAAACTCCGAGCATAGCACGCTCCATTGCCCTTTGGGTGACCTCGAGCCTTTTTATGAGGCCCATAGTAAGCGACCATGTCTCAGTTCCTATAATATTTTGTAATTTTGTTTCAGGTTTACGATATCGATGGTATAGGCGGCGATGAAGGTAACGAAGACGACAGGCACATTACCCATGAGCACCAGAACAGTGGCTCTCCGACCCGAGGGAACGGTGAAAACAAACCCGTCAAATCCTCCAAACAGATACTACTCAATGCAGGACAAAAATCAGAGTTCGATTCAGGCATGAACAACTGTCAACTAAGTCACGGCTCAAATAGGGATTTTAAAGTCGGTGGTACCGACGCCGACACCACATATTGCACGTCTTACGGCCAAATAATGTCCAGCAGAGAAAATCACAGCCAAATTAATGATATACAACAAAAGTTTGCAGCTAATGACACTATGAAACCTTCGAGCTCATTCAGAAAAGACTGGAATCCTGTGCATGGGAAGACTACAGAGGGATGGGATGAGTTCTCCAAGCGCAACATAGCATCGATAAAGTGTGAAGGTGACAAAGGACGGCCCGTCAAAGCTGACAAGGGCAAGGTTAGCAATGGGAAGGCTCACTATGACTTCTTTCCAGTTTTTGACAATAAAACATCTGAAAATGATTGTTCCGAAGGTAACGCGGCTAAGTCTAATAGTGAAGAACAAGAAATAAACGATGACAATTCTAAAATTATTCTAGACCCAATGCAGAAATTAGTTCTGCATTCGACTGATATCAAAATATGTGATATTAACAAAAGTGCTTTCAGCTCAGTAAGCTCGTAATTTTTAAACGCTTTACAAAGGTTTTGTATGGCATTTGGAATGATGTGTGTGCTATAATGCAGACCGAGTGGAGTGTGTGTTTGCTAAGTGACAGCAATATGAACTGGAACAAGCAATATTACTAGTCAAGTTCATTTTGTGTTCTACAGTTTAATTTTACTCGAGCTTTTCTCTGACAGGTGCACAAAGTTACTTTGGTTTATAAATCTTATTTGAAATTATAAGCCAAGACCATGAGTATTATAAAGTATTTCGTATCTGTATTGTGTGGAGACATGAATGTTATCATTTATTGCTCGTAATACCTATCAGTAAATATATATTTTTTAAAGTTTGTTAAAGGCGAAGCTCCATTTGTCCATGCCCATATGAATTATTTGATCGCATGAGGAACACGCTGATTTAATCTTTAATTTCGCTGTAGGAAGCGACCTTCCTGAGTGACAGAAAGGGACGGAAATTTCGGATGCGTGCGGACAAGTACGCACAACAGTTTTTCACCACATGGAATTTTTATTCGCAATTTTGTTATACCATGAAATCCTATGCACTTATACTTATAAGTAATTGCAGAGCAAATCGCACTGAATTTGTATTAACAGCGCAGAATTTTACCCATTGGGAAAAATTGTGTGGTAAAAACCGATGTGCAAGTACTTCGAAGATTATTGTGATTTCCTTATTAAGTCAAATCAGTAAGGAAGTACTTAAGAAAAATGGAACAGGGAACAAAAATAGGATTTATTATTAGTAGATACGGGTTTCATCTTGGAGTGAATTTGATAAACACGTAACGTTTTTGGTTGCATTGCAAATAATCTTGAAACTATTTGGTTCAACATAGATGGGCCCCAGGTCTTGGCTGGAATGCATTATGCATTTAGTGTGATTGAGTATTGCGTGTTGATATAATTGTAAAATGGTTGTGTGTTTTCATTACAGACGTTTTAAATGATTAAAATCTTGTGCCACTTATGCATGACGCGCATCTGAGATGAATGCTAGTTCTGCTGGGACCCCCCCCCCCCCCCCCCCCCCCGGTTTTCACTCTGTTACGATTGAACTGCTGCTGTCTGTCAGTCAGACTTGCGGGTATGAGGAATCCCATTTTGTGGGGCCAGCCGGCAGATTGGTTTAGAAAAAAATGCGTGAATATACAAGTTTACGATCCCAATTCTTTTGCGACGGAACGGAATAAATAGTATATTACTGTCATCATAGTATACCTGTAAGTACTGTAGGATCGCGAAAGACTTACGATCGTGCTTGCAACGGGGATTCATGATCGTACACCGGTGTGCCACCGGTGGGGGGTGGGGAGTGGGCGTACATACGAACTGACACATTCAATTGTTGCCAATTTGCTAAATGATATTTTTAAATTAATTGCTCATCTTAATTCTACGACATGTTTAAATCTTCTTTATGTATGTTTTAATAAATAAAATTTTGGAACGTTGAATCAATTTTGACAAACAGCTTATAATAAGCTTGAATTTAAGATTCATTATTGTTAAGTAAATTGAGTGTTAAATAGTTTAAAAAAAATCTTCAAAAATGTTAATATACCAAAAATAAAATGTTTCTTCGACTTAAATCACAAAGTTTCTGTAATATCTCTAGAGACGAAATGTCTTCGCATGGCTTGAGGGAGACGTGGAGTCAAAAACAGATTCAAGGATGTAGCTGAGTAAAAAAAACAAAGTGTATGAAATATACTAAGTACTATACTTAAACTCGGAGCCATTTACGTGACAATTCCCACTGGAGATAATATTATAGAAATTCTTGGAATTAAATCAACTCTTGCATCCACTATTATCACTGCCATTTTATATCCTATTGATGCAAGCTAGACTCTGTCTAAGTCTAAATGTGTATCCGTACTTTTGCTGTATGTTTCTTAATTTCTTGTATATTTTTTAAAATCACATTTTAGGTTATTTATTTTACAATAATTAAGTTTAGCAACGTGCAATCTCTTTGGTCCTATATCAAGGTAGTTATTAAATTTGTTTTAATTGTGTTGCCAGCCAATGGCAGTTTAAATTACGTTATGTAAATAAATCTCTCCTTAGCTAACATATTTTGTTTATGAACAAAACAAATTTTATTAAAATTAAATTGCCTTTTTATACATTTGAAACTGTATTTTACAATATCATTGTGAATACTTTTAGACGTGCTCCTATTTGTAATTTAGATTTTGTATAATTTCGATAGATTATTCATTATTTTAAACTGTTAGTTTTATCTCTAGTTTTTTTTTGTTCAGCCCTAGGCAGTGATATAGAAATTTGTTCCTTTGCTAACGATATTCTCAGATTTTTATTATTTTTATAGCACTTTTAATGTAATTACAATTATTATGTTGCGTATTGTATTAATTAATATTATTGATATTACATGTCTAAACTTAATTTTTAAAGAACTTAAAAATCAAGTTACAAATTAGTTTTATATTAGAGTTGTAACTGGACTTCCTAAAATAGTGAAACTTTACCGCGTGTTGTAACTTCTATCCAAATATAACAACAATATGACACAGATGTGTGTAAAAAAAGAACGAGTGATATTTTAAGGGGTGATTCAGTATCGGCTCTGGAATGGCGGATAATTCATCTTTTGAAAAAAAAATGTTTAGGGCCCTTTCATTTCATAGTAAGTGATAACTATAGGTACAGTCGCCATCAGATATATCGTAGCGCGGGCAAGGTGTTCAAATATTTCTGAGCAGTGCTAAAGGGGTTTGAAAATTTTTGTATGGAGACTGGCATGCTGGAGTCCGCCATATTTTTTTTTTTCAAAATGACGTCGCACATTGAGACCTATATATTTGGATAGACATACAGACACACAAAAAATGTCGTGTAACATAGTGTCCTAAAACGTCACGTTACGGAGATAATTGAATTATATATTCCATAATAGTTTTGATTATTTTTAACTTCTATATTATCTCAGAAACGTGACACTTTAGGCCAAAATGTTATATGACAGTTTTTGTTCTTCTATAGGTCCTCTATCCAAAAACACTGGTTAGATTGTGCGACGCCATTTTGAAAAAAAATCAAAATGGCGAATCCTCAGTATGCCAATAACTTTCAAACCCCTTTCAAAAGTTGCTATTAATATCAGAACATTTAACTTGTCATAAATATCTGAGCAGCAGATTTTTCAATATATAGCATTTCAGGAAAAAGTACTTTACATCATATTGTATAAAGAACATATTATTGAAACATTTGCTGCTCAGGTATTTATTACATATTAGATGTTCATATATTAATAACAACTCCTAGTATACCTAATTTATTGAAATTCTACACTATTCAGGTATATTTGAACACCTCGCCAGCTACGTATATCTGATGGCTACTGTTAAACGCTTAACTTTATATGTATAGGATATGTGCGGGAAGGGGTGCGGTGAGATCACTAGATTGACACAAGACTACAGTCGGGCCAATTGGGCGCCGGCATCCCAGTGCAGACTTCCGTGCATTGCGGCCGATTGCAGCATAGCGCCGCTTTCAAACCCCGTGACACCCGCTTTGGCCTATCGGAAGGGGCGCTATAATAATAATAAATTCTTTATTTGCAGCCAAAAAGCCATACATTTTTAGTCGATCGGCTGCCGGCGGCGGCTGTCGTAGGCCTCGGACGCGGTGCCATAAATTTCCATAGAGTGAGAATGGCCGCTGGCGACTGCTAGTAGCGGCTGCAAGGCACGGAAGTCTACCTTTTCGTCATGTTTCACCCCTCTCGCATCGCTCCCATACCGCAAGAACCTACTCAGTTAAGTTACCTATACAGGGTGTAACAAAATTGGGGGTAGGTCCCTTAACTGGGGCTTCTACTCATACGGAACAACTTTTGTTATACGACTTTGCTGAAATCGCAAAAAAAAATTCTTAATATAAATCGATCAGCTGATCTAACCAATTTAAGTATGGAGGGTCCAAATTTTTTTTTTTAGAATTGACTGGGTTCCTTGGGGAAAGTTGTTCAGTATGATGAGTAGAAGCCCCAGTTAACGGATCCTATACAAATTTTGTTACATCCTGTATAGATTTTATGAAAATTCATAAAAAATATTGCAAATGGATCTCTATTCCGAATCCACTCTTCAAATATCACCCCTACTTCTTAACACTTCTATAAATTTAATAAAGCTAGAGTTCCCTAATGTGTACTTGAAGTAACAGCTTGATGATATGTAGGTACAGTCGAGTTCGTTAATATCTGAGCATGCATGTTTACAAATCGAAAATATATAGGCTAAATATATAAACTCTTAAACAGCTTTGCATGGAACTTGTATAAAAGTTTGTACAGATATTTTTAAATCATTTTACCGGTTACAATGTTTAGAACCATTGGCCATGTCAATGTATTAATGAACTCGACTTTACCTATATATTGAACTATATTTGAAGGTGAAGTTTATTTTCCTTTTAGCACACTTTTGTAAAGGAATTAACAGATCTCTTGTTTACAGTATTTAAAATTATTACATGTCATTTACAAGACTATATAGTTGGCATTCTTTTATTTTATAAGTAATTGATTCTTTTATCAATGATTTAGTTACGAAATCATAAATTTTTACTTACTGACTTCGTTCAAACTTAGAAGGCTGTAACCATATGACTGATACTATACTAATTCAAATTTCTGTAAGAAATAAATTTTATATCCTTGATCTGAGCTGAAAAAAAAGTCCTGTCTCTATTAGATACAAAGAATCTTGATCTTATCTTCTTTTCAGCCTTTTGGTGTAGGCATCCTTTAACTCCTGTCACTTTGTCCTATTTTGGGCAGTAAGGATCTAGTTGATCTTCTCTACATAGTATCGCCCTCCGCGTCAGTCTATTTATCCGCTAACTTCATATAAACTCCACAACGGATTTTGAAACGGTTTTCAGTAATAGAAAAAGCAATAAACGAGGAAGGTTTATTTTTCCTCCCAAGCCCGTTGCGCCTCGCACATCGCGCACCATCTAGTTAATACTAAATCAATGTTTAGAGAGGTTCCTTTTATGAGAAATCGGAGTTCAACATCATCTAAAGGATTTTATAGAACTAAGAATATTAGAAGTCCCACAGAGGAGAAAAAAAAAGAAAAAGTGCTTGTCGCGGACCACTGGAAATGTAGGGTTCTGTAGTGTTTTCGAAAATCAATGGATAGTTTTTTTTTTTTAAGTTTGTATAGAATATTTTGTATAGAAAATCTATGAACTTTTTATAAATCTATCTGCACATGTTAAGAAAGCCTACTTAGCCGTTATAATTTTCTTTGTATGTACATAAATAAATTATGATCAAAAGACGTCCACTGCTGGACAAAGACCTCCCTGAAGGATTTCCACAAAGACTGGTCTCGTGCTGCCCGCCGCATCCAACGGCTCCTCAAACACGCTCCAAAGCCTCGAGCATCCCCACAAAGTCGCCTGTCTATCGGTGTTCTACAGGATTCATTTCGGAGAGTGTGCCCTGGAGCTTCACAATCTCATTCCCCCCTCTCCATTTCATCATCGGACGACCAGGCGCGGAGGGCGGTTCCACCCCTTTGTCGTCAATGTTCCACCTTTACGCACGAAGCGTTTTGCGTCTTCGTTCATCATGCGAACGGCCAAGGAGTGGAATTCCCTTCCGGCGTCTGTATTCCCCGATTCGTACAATTTAGGAATCTTCAAGACGAGAGTGAATAAGCACTATTTGAACTTGCGTGTCACATCCTAGGCTGCATCGGCACTTACCATCAGGTGAGGTGCAGCCAAACGTACTCAAATTTTTAATTAAAAAAAAAGGCATCCGGGAGCGTATTTACAAAATCGTTTCCCATACAACTTTAAATTAATTACTACTTTTGAAAATGGATATGCCGATTCTAATGAAACTTTACACACATAAGCAAATCTAGTTTGTGGATAGATTACGTATTTAAAATACTTCAATTTAAAAAGATAGGCGAATTTTAAGATTAGGTACTATGAAAACCTTAAATCACTATTATTTAGTGACCACACATTTTTTTAAATTTAAGTAATCTATCCACAAACTAGAATTTTGTGACTTGCTTAATGTGTATAAAATTTCATTTGAATCGGCCCATCCATTTTCAAGAAGTAGTAATTTTAAGTTTGTATGCGAAACCATTTGGTGTATACGCTCTTAAATAAATTCTACTATTTCCAATACTGAATATAATATTATCAGATTTAATGTAATAGCGGTTTAGCTTGTAGGGGGCCGGGACATGGAACTACAAATGTTATTTTATACGACCACACGATAGGGTAGGTAGGACTAACTACGTGGACAAATAATACGTGTGTCAGCTCCGACGCACGACTGGAGTTTACTCGTCACGAACGATTATAAATGTTCTGGGGGATGCGCAAGATAAGTTACGCACAAAATTAATAACAATACTATATAACAATGTACATACACACATGTAAACCTTTGCACACATGACACAAATGTGCACACATACATACATGTGCTTACACACATTTGTACAAAATGGCGTAATAGTTAGTCCATTCGCTTCACACCAAGAGGTCGCGGGTTCGATTCCCGGCGGGGTCAACTTATAAGACTCGGTTTGGTTGGTGGTAGGGCATTTTCTAAACCCGCCTGGCTAGCTACCACCATCGTTATGTCTAAGTCTTGTCGCGCTAAATCGGCTTCCAAAATTTAGTGGCATGTCGTATTTGACCTAACCGAATGGTTCCTGCAGACGGTTCGAATAGTAGCATAAGACAGCACAGCTGAGTTGGTAGTTTGGTTTTGGTTTAGTTTGGTAGCGCCTATGTACGGTCACTTTTGTTTAGTGGCATATGAAGAGGCAGATTTATGGCAAAAACGGTGTGGTTTAGGTTAGGTAAAGTGAAAAATACATTAGCTGCATCAGCCCCCTGCTTGAGTTTCTTGAGTCTCTTACTTAAGAAATCTGGAGCAAGCAGTGGCTAAACTTCCCATGAAAACAGTGCGTAAATCAGTAATATAGAAGTCATTGGCGTAAATACATAGATTCATGGCCAGACCGATTAAAGGCCTGTATCGAAGCCAAAGGTGGTCATTTCGAATAAAATTACTTTTTATTTTATGCTGAGAGTTCAATAAATATGTACAATATAGGTGTTATTATTATTAAGATTACATTTACTTCCTAAAAAAATAAATGAATTTTCATTTGTTACAGAACTTATGGCCGGACTAGGTATTCATAGGCGTCACAAACTTTTATGCTACCATCCAAACTTGAGCTTTCTGTAACAGTTTGAGCTTAACTGCTGTGACGTACTGTCGGTCAAACATACAGACGAACATCGCGAAGCTACGAGTATATGGGTTCCTAATTTGACTACGCAACCCTAAAAAATCGCTGTGGGGCTGTTTAAACTTTTTGTTGCAGTCAAGGAGTATAGAAATCACTACGTTTAGTTGCAGTGTTAGTTGTGGAATTTTCTTACTGAGTTACCTACTTACCTAGTTTCTTTATCTAATGGCCCCTCTATACCCAGACTCTAAGACCAATCATCACGGGACAGAGCTACAAGTGACAAGGTCGTACTTAATCTTCACTCTTCTAACCTATAGCTTTGTCCCTTTTGCTAGTGTTAAGTAAATAAAACTCTGTTTTAGTGAAATCAATTTAATTTATATTTTGGAAAACGTCTCACACACAAAGTCTGATAGGAGAAGGAAGCGGTCTTTCTGACAGCTACGTGACAGTACTACAGGAGCGTTCATAAACATTACTTAAAAGATACGTTCTACAGCTAGCCCACAAGAAGTTTGTAGGTAAATCTGGAGGCCATACATGTACTGGTTGTAAAGGATATGCAATGTCAATGTCAGTGAGTGTACTAAAGGTGGTCCCAAATGAAATGCAATGTTCTTGTCAGATAATTTAAAAAATAATAAAATTATGCTAAGTCGTCGTGCGTCAATGCACTTCAAACTGGGTCGCGGGCAAAGTGCACTGTAGACTGCGACTGTTTCCAAATCTTAGCAATATTATTTAAAAATAAATTACATTTACTTACGTATGTAAATCGTACACCACACTCTAAATACCTAATTGAAGCAAAGAAATATGGCCTTGAAGTTTCTCGTTACCGCTCCGTCTCTTAGGAGGTGTGAACAAGACGTGTATAGGTAAAGTTCTTGCTCACACCCGCTAATTGAAAAGAGACGGAGCGGTAACGAGACATTTCAAGGCCATATTTCTTTGCTTCAATTAGTTCTTTACTTCTTGGCTAGCCCATGATAGCCCATATCGTGTAGAGGGGACTTACGGCTGTAGGTAGGTGTTATTGCTGGTTGAAAATTTATTTTGAATTTAGAAAGACATACCTAGGGTATCTTTTTTGACAACTTTGATTATCACACACTAAAATTCTTCTTTCATTGTGTTTGTTTACTTAGTTTTATAGAATTATTTATATAATAAAATAAAATATTTATATATCGTGCAATATTAAAAATGGATACAAAAAGGGGTAAAAGTATAGAAAATATGAAAAATCCACGTATTGGGGCTAACATGGAACCGAAAAAACCAAGGGCCAACCCTATACGCAAGAGTGTGAAAGCCGGGCTTTGGTTGCCTGTGAGTAGGGTCCATCGTGATATGAAGAGGGAATGCGCAAAACGCATACAAACTAAAGCTTCCATCTACCTCACGGCGTCCCTTGAATATCTCTGTGCTGAGATATTGGAGATGTCTGGTAGAGCCGCTAAACATTTTAAAAGAAAGAGGTAAGGACATGCATCATAGGATTAGAGCGGATTTAATCGTCTCCGTGGCGTAATGGTAGTCCATTCGCTTCACACCAAGAGGTTGCAGGTTCGATTCCGAACTTGTAAAACTCTCTTTGGTTGGTGGAAGGGCATTTTATGAGCCCGCCTGGCTAGCTTCCACCATCTTATCTCACTCTTGCCGCCAAACATCAAAGCTAAAATTATTGGTGTGTTCCAGCTTGAATATAAGATGACCAGTTCCCTATAGCGTTTGTGCAATGAATCTTGGTAAGTCCGCTTCCATCTTCGGCATCATCGTCACTTACCATCAGGTGAGATGTCAAGGGCTTACCAATTGAGAATAAAAAAAAGAATTATAAGTATATAATTTTTTTTTAGTTCCGTACCAGATGTCTGTTTCACTGTATCTGTTAAACCGTGATAGCCGGCTGAAATTTTCTCAGAATGTGTTATTTATTATGTATTATTTCTGGCAGTGTAGGAGCAGTGGTAGGGGCTGAGTGTAAATCCCGGGTATTGATTGCTAATTTATAGCAGGCAAGGCAAACAATCTTGTAGGTGTATGCCAGGATGTGGAGGTTACGTATACGTACGTACGTAAGAAGTATTTAGTTAATGTACACAGCATATCTGTCTATATGATTTTTAATTTTGATTTCCAGAATAACTGCGCGTCACTTACAACTGGTAATACGCAGTGACGAGGAGCTGAAGAGACTCCTTGCGACCGTGACCATACCCCACGAGCCAGTGCTCAGGCGCAAGGGGAAATCTAAAAAAACCAAATCACCACAACCAAAGAAATCCAATCAATTAACTATAAATGGAGACTGAGACAGTAGGTGCATCGGTACTCTTGATCCTTTTTTTAACTGCCCAAAATTTAAGATCTTTTTCCACAGTGTTTCTGTCTAGGATACCTTTTGATGAGTTATTTGGTGTGTGTGGAAACAACCGTGTGGGTGGGTACCGTAGTCTTTTCAAAAAATAAATGTGTATTTTAAGAAGCAAAATTATATGTGCAGTTGGTAATAAAACATTTTATATGGAAGCTTTTTGAACTTTTTACAAATCCAACTGCACATCATAAATTGGCTAACTATTACTCCTAAACTAACAAAGCCTACTAAACCGTGATATTTTTCCTTTTAAATTGATTTTATTTCCTACTATTTAGGGTTTTTCGATATGTTTTTTTTTTTTTTTTTTACAATTGGTAAACAAACCTGTCTATCGGTGTTCTACAGGATTCATTTCGGAGAGTGTGCCCTGGAGCTTCACAATCTCATTCCCCCCTCTCCATTTCATCATCGGACGACCAGGCGCGGAGGGCGGTTCCACCCCTTTGTCGTCAATGTTCCACCTTTACGCACGAAGCGTTTTGCGTCTTCGTTCATCATGCGAACGGCCAAGGAGTGGAATTCCCTTCCGGCGTCTGTATTCCCCGATTCGTACAATTTAGGAATCTTCAAGACGAGAGTGAATAAGCACTATTTGAACTTGCGTGTCACATCCTAGGCTGCATCGGCACTTACCATCAGGTGAGGTGCAGCCAAACGTACTCAAATTTTTAATTAAAAAAAAAGGCATCCGGGAGCGTATTTACAAAATCGTTTCCCATACAACTTTAAATTAATTACTACTTTTGAAAATGGATATGCCGATTCTAATGAAACTTTACACACATAAGCAAATCTAGTTTGTGGATAGATTACGTATTTAAAATACTTCAATTTAAAAAGATAGGCGAATTTTAAGATTAGGTACTATGAAAACCTTAAATCACTATTATTTAGTGACCACACATTTTTTTAAATTTAAGTAATCTATCCACAAACTAGAATTTTGTGACTTGCTTAATGTGTATAAAATTTCATTTGAATCGGCCCATCCATTTTCAAGAAGTAGTAATTTTAAGTTTGTATGCGAAACCATTTGGTGTATACGCTCTTAAATAAATTCTACTATTTCCAATACTGAATATAATATTATCAGATTTAATGTAATAGCGGTTTAGCTTGTAGGGGGCCGGGACATGGAACTACAAATGTTATTTTATACGACCACACGATAGGGTAGGTAGGACTAACTACGTGGACAAATAATACGTGTGTCAGCTCCGACGCACGACTGGAGTTTACTCGTCACGAACGATTATAAATGTTCTGGGGGATGCGCAAGATAAGTTACGCACAAAATTAATAACAATACTATATAACAATGTACATACACACATGTAAACCTTTGCACACATGACACAAATGTGCACACATACATACATGTGCTTACACACATTTGTACAAAATGGCGTAATGGTTAGTCCATTCGCTTCACACCAAGAGGTCGCGGGTTCGATTCCCGGCGGGGTCAACTTATAAGACTCGGTTTGGTTGGTGGTAGGGCATTTTCTAAACCCGCCTGGCTAGCTACCACCATCGTTATGTCTAAGTCTTGTCGCGCTAAATCGGCTTCCAAAATTTAGTGGCATGTCGTATTTGACCTAACCGAATGGTTCCTGCAGACGGTTCGAATAGTAGCATAAGACAGCACAGCTGAGTTGGTAGTTTGGTTTTGGTTTAGTTTGGTAGCGCCTATGTACGGTCACTTTTGTTTAGTGGCATATGAAGAGGCAGATTTATGGCAAAAACGGTGTGGTTTAGGTTAGGTAAAGTGAAAAATACATTAGCTGCATCAGCCCCCTGCTTGAGTTTCTTGAGTCTCTTACTTAAGAAATCTGGAGCAAGCAGTGGCTAAACTTCCCATGAAAACAGTGCGTAAATCAGTAATATAGAAGTCATTGGCGTAAATACATAGATTCATGGCCAGACCGATTAAAGGCCTGTATCGAAGCCAAAGGTGGTCATTTCGAATAAAATTACTTTTTATTTTATGCTGAGAGTTCAATAAATATGTACAATATAGGTGTTATTATTATTAAGATTACATTTACTTCCTAAAAAAATAAATGAATTTTCATTTGTTACAGAACTTATGGCCGGACTAGGTATTCATAGGCGTCACAAACTTTTATGCTACCATCCAAACTTGAGCTTTCTGTAACAGTTTGAGCTTAACTGCTGTGACGTACTGTCGGTCAAACATACAGACGAACATCGCGAAGCTACGAGTATATGGGTTCCTAATTTGACTACGCAACCCTAAAAAATCGCTGTGGGGCTGTTTAAACTTTTTGTTGCAGTCAAGGAGTATAGAAATCACTACGTTTAGTTGCAGTGTTAGTTGTGGAATTTTCTTACTGAGTTACCTACTTACCTAGTTTCTTTATCTAATGGCCCCTCTATACCCAGACTCTAAGACCAATCATCACGGGACAGAGCTACAAGTGACAAGGTCGTACTTAATCTTCACTCTTCTAACCTATAGCTTTGTCCCTTTTGCTAGTGTTAAGTAAATAAAACTCTGTTTTAGTGAAATCAATTTAATTTATATTTTGGAAAACGTCTCACACACAAAGTCTGATAGGAGAAGGAAGCGGTCTTTCTGACAGCTACGTGACAGTACTACAGGAGCGTTCATAAACATTACTTAAAAGATACGTTCTACAGCTAGCCCACAAGAAGTTTGTAGGTAAATCTGGAGGCCATACATGTACTGGTTGTAAAGGATATGCAATGTCAATGTCAGTGAGTGTACTAAAGGTGGTCCCAAATGAAATGCAATGTTCTTGTCAGATAATTTAAAAAATAATAAAATTATGCTAAGTCGTCGTGCGTCAATGCACTTCAAACTGGGTCGCGGGCAAAGTGCACTGTAGACTGCGACTGTTTCCAAATCTTAGCAATATTATTTAAAAATAAATTACATTTACTTACGTATGTAAATCGTACACCACACTCTAAATACCTAATTGAAGCAAAGAAATATGGCCTTGAAGTTTCTCGTTACCGCTCCGTCTCTTAGGAGGTGTGAACAAGACGTGTATAGGTAAAGTTCTTGCTCACACCCGCTAATTGAAAAGAGACGGAGCGGTAACGAGACATTTCAAGGCCATATTTCTTTGCTTCAATTAGTTCTTTACTTCTTGGCTAGCCCATGATAGCCCATATCGTGTAGAGGGGACTTACGGCTGTAGGTAGGTGTTATTGCTGGTTGAAAATTTATTTTGAATTTAGAAAGACATACCTAGGGTATCTTTTTTGACAACTTTGATTATCACACACTAAAATTCTTCTTTCATTGTGTTTGTTTACTTAGTTTTATAGAATTATTTATATAATAAAATAAAATATTTATATATCGTGCAATATTAAAAATGGATACAAAAAGGGGTAAAAGTATAGAAAATATGAAAAATCCACGTATTGGGGCTAACATGGAACCGAAAAAACCAAGGGCCAACCCTATACGCAAGAGTGTGAAAGCCGGGCTTTGGTTGCCTGTGAGTAGGGTCCATCGTGATATGAAGAGGGAATGCGCAAAACGCATACAAACTAAAGCTTCCATCTACCTCACGGCGTCCCTTGAATATCTCTGTGCTGAGATATTGGAGATGTCTGGTAGAGCCGCTAAACATTTTAAAAGAAAGAGGTAAGGACATGCATCATAGGATTAGAGCGGATTTAATCGTCTCCGTGGCGTAATGGTAGTCCATTCGCTTCACACCAAGAGGTTGCAGGTTCGATTCCGAACTTGTAAAACTCTCTTTGGTTGGTGGAAGGGCATTTTATGAGCCCGCCTGGCTAGCTTCCACCATCTTATCTCACTCTTGCCGCCAAACATCAAAGCTAAAATTATTGGTGTGTTCCAGCTTGAATATAAGATGACCAGTTCCCTATAGCGTTTGTGCAATGAATCTTGGTAAGTCCGCTTCCATCTTCGGCATCATCGTCACTTACCATCAGGTGAGATGTCAAGGGCTTACCAATTGAGAATAAAAAAAAGAATTATAAGTATATAATTTTTTTTTAGTTCCGTACCAGATGTCTGTTTCACTGTATCTGTTAAACCGTGATAGCCGGCTGAAATTTTCTCAGAATGTGTTATTTATTATGTATTATTTCTGGCAGTGTAGGAGCAGTGGTAGGGGCTGAGTGTAAATCCCGGGTATTGATTGCTAATTTATAGCAGGCAAGGCAAACAATCTTGTAGGTGTATGCCAGGATGTGGAGGTTACGTATACGTACGTACGTAAGAAGTATTTAGTTAATGTACACAGCATATCTGTCTATATGATTTTTAATTTTGATTTCCAGAATAACTGCGCGTCACTTACAACTGGTAATACGCAGTGACGAGGAGCTGAAGAGACTCCTTGCGACCGTGACCATACCCCACGAGCCAGTGCTCAGGCGCAAGGGGAAATCTAAAAAAACCAAATCACCACAACCAAAGAAATCCAATCAATTAACTATAAATGGAGACTGAGACAGTAGGTGCATCGGTACTCTTGATCCTTTTTTTAACTGCCCAAAATTTAAGATCTTTTTCCACAGTGTTTCTGTCTAGGATACCTTTTGATGAGTTATTTGGTGTGTGTGGAAACAACCGTGTGGGTGGGTACCGTAGTCTTTTCAAAAAATAAATGTGTATTTTAAGAAGCAAAATTATATGTGCAGTTGGTAATAAAACATTTTATATGGAAGCTTTTTGAACTTTTTACAAATCCAACTGCACATCATAAATTGGCTAACTATTACTCCTAAACTAACAAAGCCTACTAAACCGTGATATTTTTCCTTTTAAATTGATTTTATTTCCTACTATTTAGGGTTTTTCGATATGTTTTTTTTTTTTTTTTTACAATTGGTAAACCCTTGACAACATCTCACCTGGTGGTAAGTGACGATGTTGCCGAAGATGAAAGCGGGCTTACCAAGATTCCCCAATGCAATGAGGAACTGGCTATTGTCCTGACATAGCGATTTAATTTGCTGGTAGAGGGGGAGGGGGGAGGGGGACACTTGACTCTAACAGAAATTAGCACTTTAAAGTGTACTATTTTGCAAACGGATCCCTAACTCGAAAAATGGTTTTAGCACACCCGCAATAGTTTTCAAACTATTCAACGATACCCCAGACGACAGGGTACATCAACGATACCCCAGCCGATAGGGTACATCAACGATACCCCAGCCGACAGGGTATACATCAACGATACCCAGCCGACAGGGTACATCAACGATACCCCAGCCGACAGGGTACATCAACGATACCCCAGCCGACAGGGTACATCAACGATACCCCAGCCGACAGGGTACATCAACGATACCCCAGCCGACAGGGTACATCAACGATACCCCAGCCGACAGGGTACATCAACGATACCCCAGCCGACAGGGTACATCAACGATACCCCAGCCGACAGGGTACATCAACGATACCCCAGCCGACAGGGTACATCAACGATACTCCAGCCGACAGGGTACATCAACGATACCCCAGATGACAGGGTACATCAACGATACCCCAGACGACAGGGTACATCAACGATACCCCAGACGACAGGGTACATCAACGATACCCCAGACGACAGGGTACATCAACGAAAAAATCGCCCCCTCTTTACATGTAGATGAGGTACACTAACAATTTTTTTTTTCAAGATTTTATTGTACTATTTTGTCGGCGTGATTAATATTATACGCATGCTAAATTACAACTTTCTAGTACTAAATAGTCTTTAAGCTAAGCCGCGTACAGAAGGATAGACAGACAGGCAGACATGGCGAAACTACCTATATGGCGTTTTGCACACGACGCGACGGGGCGGGGCAGTCTTTTTTGACCGCGAAGCAAAAAAAACGTGTCTTCTCATCGATGCCCGCGGCTCCCCTCGCCGCGTGCGTACACAAAGCACTCGAGGGACAGAGGCTGTCAGTTCAGTACGTTCGTTAAAAAGTGCGTGGCACGGACTGAGCTAGCCGCCCCGCGCCGCCGTCTGCGTTACTGTATACAAACTGGTTTGTGTGATCTAAGGCGGACAGCCAGGGACATGCCGCACTGCCAGTGCCAGCCGGGCACCTGCGGCGCTGTCTTTTTGTCCTCCATGTGCGTTGGTAGTATAGGATTCCCTTTGTGCTATCCATGTGCTATCGTTGGCGGCGAAATTGACCGGCCCGCCCCGCCCCGTCGTGTTCAAAGCGCCTAAGAGCTTGCAATTTGTAAATAAATAAAGAATGGAATCTATTTTTCGAATTTAGCCTCACTTCCCGTGCATTCCCCGGTGGGCGTGTAAAGCACGTGTAAACGAGGTCTAACCGCTGGACACAAGTTAATAGTTAACTAGATATTAATAGGACGTTGAAAGACTTGTTTCGTAGTTTCCTTGCGTTTATCCGTAGTCCCACCGCTATGGCCCACTGGTGGGTCTACAGGTATTTTTTTTCCTATAGAACCACTCACTAAAGATTTATTCTCGTAGTTTAAGGGGGGGGTCCACGGGTAATTTTGATTAACCGTAGTCCCACTGTACCTACTATACATATGAAAAAAAAAACGGAAAAGTGCTAGTTGGAATCGCGCAAAATAGGGTTCCGTAGTGTTTTCAAAAAATAAATGTATATTTTAAACAAAATTATATTTGCATGGGTAATAAATAGCACATTTTGTATGGAAAATCTATGATCTTTTTACAAATTCAACTGCATACCATAAGCTGGTCGACTGTTAATCCTGAACTTAGAAAGCATATCTTGGCCGTGTTAGTCCTTTCAAATTGATTATATTATCACTATTAATTTTTTCAGATGTTCTGAAATAGCGGTTTAACTGGTTTAGGACACTTGACTTACAAAAATTAGCACTTTAAAGCTTAATATTTCGCAAACCTATCTCTGAATCGAAAAATAAGTTTACCAAATCCTCAGTAGTTTTAAAAGGTTCAACGATACCCCGTGCATAAGTGATGTTTCGAGAGAATTTTCCCTTTTTCGGATAGGGAATTTACGAGAATGTTCTGAAATGTTCTTTTGACCATCCTTATGAGTTATACTTTTGAGAACTAATTAATGAAAATTTACAAACTCTTAAATTTAAAACAAAATTATCAAAAAAAAATCGTAGGAAGCATAAAAAAAGTATTTCTTTAAGGTTTGGACTGTCAAATCTTTAAATAATTAAACTTTTTTTATGCTTCCTACGATTTTTTTGATAATTTTGTACCTACTGACTGAGGTATACTATATATTGTTACCAGCGTTGCAATTTAAAAATGCTTTATAAGTTTCACAATCTTCAAATATACATATGATTTTAAATCTGACAATCTTAGCTTATGTTATACGTTATCTAAAGGATCAAGATTCGGTCCTCAGTCGCCTTTAACGTGATTAAGGTAGGTATACGTAGTTAATTTCTTACCTTGATATTTACTTTACTTTTACTTGATACTTTACCTAGTTATTTACTTAACTATATGTTCAATTATATTTAAAAAAAAAAACTTACTTAACCCGGCGACAATGACGCTGGGTCATATTGACCCGAACGATTTTCAATTGGGGAATTTTCGAAAAAAACATAGGTATTACAATCGTTATTGGTTTTTGTCAGTAGCTGGAAA
Organism: Coleophora flavipennella; assembly: GCA_947284805.1. Classification (NCBI taxonomy): domain Eukaryota; kingdom Metazoa; phylum Arthropoda; class Insecta; order Lepidoptera; family Coleophoridae; genus Coleophora; species Coleophora flavipennella. The sequence continues at coordinate 12,960,973 of OX369281.1, read as the reverse complement.
TAAGACTTCAATTCATATGATTTGTACCATAGTGTAGTGAATAAGCGCCAGTGAAGAATGGTAAAATCCCTTTTATTGAATAAAACGGCTACAGCTCCATACATTTTTAGTTCCAAAAGAGAAATTATTTTAGTTGCCCTTTTGAGGTTGTTGCATTAAAACCAGATTATAGTTTGATCCCTAAATTAACTTAAACATCTTGGAACTACAATGACTTCATGGTCATGCAATAGTTCTCACTTTGTATTAAATTCGTTATAATTCAACAGATAACCAGATAATTAAGAAAAAAAACATTCGGGTCATAGTGACCCAGCGTCATCGTCCGCGTTATTTTTTACATGGCGCCGGGTTAAAGTTCTTAACCTTAATTATTACTTTACCTTGTATGTACTTGTATCTATTTACTAAGTTAGTTATACTTATTGTATTTTATAAAGATTTTAGTTCATAATGGAACATTTGTTTTTTTCTCACACCTTTCTAACACAATACTATAAATTCGTGTAAATTGTGAGAGCTGACTTTCAGTTTTACCATTTAAATACCTTTTTTAGACAAATTAGTTATTACCTAGGATGTAGATACCTACTTACTTAAAGTAAGAAAATAACGCCCACCTAACTTGAAATCACTTTTATTTTGGCATTAATTATGAGATGAATCTTTGACCAATGCTTATAAAGAATAAACAATATTAAAAAAAAAAGCAATTGCCTATATAAGTATCTACTAATGCTGGTTTTAAAATTTTTGTATGTAGGCGTTCTTAAAACTGCTTCCCCTAACATCGCCCTATTTTTAAAACGGATTTTGGACGTGAAAATTAGTCAAAAGAATAAGAAATTTTCGGTGACAAAAATAGTGTCATCATCCTCAACACATATCAGAGACAAGTTAATTAAAAATTAAATAGGAAATTATATCATGCTTGGTAACCTACGTCGATTATCATGTAACTGGTCTTTAAGAATGTTTTAAAAATTCTTATGTAACTTATGTCATAATAAAACAACTCATGACTTCCTGTCGGACCAACCATTTTGTACAACTGGTCTTCACACAACTGGTAATGTTCCAGTTGACACAACTCTTTTTGGGAAAGAGTAAATGGTCTCACTGTCATGGTTTTTATAGAGTACTAGCTTTTTCCCGCGGCTCCGCCAGCGTGGACATCGTTTTTATGATTGTCTTGTGATTAGTAAATTATGTCGTTTCTCACCACTCAACCATCTCTGTGCAAAAAATCACAACAATCAAGTATTTTTTTAGTTCCCTCAGGAACTGCATCAGATTATGCTATTTTCCCGGGATAAAAAGTAGCCTATGTTCTTCCCCGTGACACAGACTACCTGCATGCCAAATTTCATAAAGATTGGTCAAGGCGTTGAAGCGTGAAAAGGTAACAATCAAACAAACACATTTTCACATTTATAATATTCGTAAGGATATTGGGAGTCTTTCTGACTTTGAAAAAAATTGGTTTAATCAAATTATTAAATGGACGTTAATAAGCAACCGCGGTTAATTACGCCCTAAAATCGCCCACAATAAATTCCCATTACTTCAACTGTTCTACTGTAGTAACTACAGGGAACGTGCTAATTTATAGCTGAACACTAAGCTAATATTAAGAGGTGAAATAACATAGTATTGATTGAGATAATCCAAAAGTAGGTTTTCTTGTAGAAACAAATACCACTTATTTCAATATTTGAAACGCATAATCTAAAAAAATAGGCTAATAACTCCCAACTTTTTTTTTACCGGGCGTTCCTAGTATGGGCGATAATAGAATTCTTTTTTATTTTATGACTCAAAACAGAAATAAAATATTAAAAATTCTCAAGGAAATTTTTGCAAAAATCATATAAAGGCACCATTTTAAAACATGATATAGAAAAATTCAGGGAAAACTGCAACGAGCAAAAACAATTTAATTCAGTAAATTTTGAGCGCATTTCCCGTGGCACTACCAGTGGAACTACTGGTAGTGCCATAGTTAAATTTCATTTACCGTAGCACTACTAATTTAATTTGATAGGTTTGCTCCCAATCCGACTAAACAAAAAAAAGCTAAGCAGCAGATTACTTTACTTTAGATTAATTTTATCTCAAATAACTGTAAATGAGCGAGCGAAGCGAGCGATATTAGGTTTGGTCAGGTTTGATTGCTTATACAGTCAAAGAGCCTCGCGAAGCGAGGCTCCCCCGATGGGCAGAAGAATGCTTCGCAGAAGAAGAAATTGGGAGTATACTTAATAGCTATTGGCAGTGCTACGGTAAATTAAATTTAACTATTTGTGCCACGGGAAATTCCCGCAATTTTGCGATTGTGGTGCACGACACTAATAAAATTATGGCGGAGTGCGCAGTTGGTGCGCAGCACTACTAACCAAAATGGCGGTGCGAGGGATTCGGCGCGGTGTGGACAGGTTCTTATTTGTCTCTTCTATGTGTGCGTGAAGTAACATACAAATCATACCATTCTAAGTCTGTTTTCTGTTATCTCTCAGGGCGTTATTAGGAGTGAATTTTTATGATGAGCTATATTGTAAGATATCTGGTACGTTAAAGATAACTTGTAGTATATTTACCGTGTGTGTGACAATCTTTAGGCGCGTTGGGCATGAACGAAACTTATAAAACTACAGTATTATAAGAAAAAAGAGATGTAAAAACAATTGAACTCACAACACCTTAACGTAACCTGTTACCAATACTTTTAAAACCGTTGCCGAAACTGTATTTGAGATGAGAAAAACCACAGATAAGAAAATTTTCCAAACTCCTCAACCATATTAGAGGGAAAGGAACGACCCGGCTCCCGATGCGCCACCATCCGCACGAACATTTAAGTTTTTTAATTTCACTGTTATACCAAGCTTTTAATTTGGCTTCTGCTTTTATTCATTTAATTTTTAAATATCTTCGATGTAGGTTTGAGTCTTATATAAAGTTGACTAGTGTAGTATCGTAAGGTATAACACACGGGAATGATAAGATAATATATGAAAACCGAACATTCTATTACGAATCTTTGAATGATCTACACCTAAAACGCTTTATACAGGTGATTAAAAAAATTAGTTCGCGTATGTTACTATTGGACTTACTAGACAGTTCGTCAGAGGACGAAGCTGATTTTGAATTTGACTTACATGTTGCTTTTACGAAAGTAGCGTGATACTTGCACCCTCCTCACTGCTCACCGCAGACCGCCTCCGAACACACCCGCGTACAGAACAGTACAGAATAAAATGTAGCATAAATACAGTCGCTTGGCTCAGGAGGCGTAACGCGACAATGAAGTCACAACTTTTCGTGCATGCATCCCATGTTCATCGATTTATAAGACGTTATCACGTCAAAAGTTAAAATTCCAGTCAACAAACGAAGAAACTTTATAAAAAGTTAAACCTTCTGTCGCCAGTTTCATCGAAAATGATGTAAAGAAGAAGAATTATTATATTGTTTTAATTTTTGAAATTGGAACATTATTTAACGAGTTTTTTTATTTCGTTTAAAATTTTAAAGGTGACCAGTTTCTTTTTTCGAAGAGATTATACAAAAAAGATCATTTTGATGTTTGAGTCTGACATTGACTAGTGTATATAAAAGTTTTAAGATACTCGCAGATACTTGCAGATAAAATATTATAGTATCTGTCCCGTGTGGACAAACTGTGGGACAAACTTATATATATCCTTTATTGTACACAAACATTTAAATGACAAGAACTTAGAGAGGACATGTATAAAGGTGGACTTATCTCTATAAGAGATCTCTTACAGCCAACCTTACCGGGTGTTAGGAGACTTTAAAGTATGGGAGGTAAACCTGTGCGTACTTAATAATCATAATTATAAACTAAATAAAATACAATCAAATATAAACTAACCTAATGTACCTACATAAATAACAAATACTTATAATATATAAATTAATAACATATATAATACATAACTATTAAATAATAATTAATGTTCTTACTAAAATAAATACTATACAAACAAACGTACATGTTCTGTAGGGAAAGAAGATGCTCTTTAAGTTTAGTTTTGAAAGTATTAACAGAGGGGCAGTCGCGAATGTTTGCGGGCAACTTGTTCCAGAGGTTCGCAGCTTAAAGAAGTTTTCACTTCAAAAACTCTTTATCATCAAGATATCATTGCTGAACACTGCTGACTGGACCGGTCGGAGGGGTTCGGCTCGGCCCACCGGAGCGACGAGACACGTCCGTCACACGCGATCTGTGTGCACGCGATGAATATTTACCGATAACCGAGCGAGAGAGGGCTTTCGCTCTCTCGTTCTGTCTCATGTGTTCGGAAGTTCGGATATTTTAAATTTAATATGGTCAGCCTGAATGGAATATTCGGTTAGATACTTTTGTTTCGATTCCAAGTAAGTAAAGCAAGATTGATTGCTATTTGTACTTCGTATCGAATCAAAAGTATCGAGTACCTACTCGTATCGTAATAGTATCGGAATATAGTGTTCTGTGATTTTGCGGCGTGGCTGATAGTGACATAAATACTTCAATCAAAGAGAATATAAGTCACTAAGTTTAATATACTCTTTGACCAAGCTGAAACTGAAAGATTGTTGATTTGTTGGTTTTTATGGTTATCTACTCAAGATTTCTTAGTAATTAACAACAAATTAAAAATATTAAATAGTATAACGTTCAAATCAGTTAAAAAGTGATATAAAAGTGAGTGTGAAAAAAAGTTTTTGGCAAAAAAAAACGAACTTTTAGGTTATAAATAGTTTTGGCATTTTTTCCATAAAATGAGTTACAGAGGCTCGAATTGGAGGCATAACAATGGGAATAACAGGTCTTTTCGTGGCTTTAGTCGTGGAGTGAGAGGAGTGTGGCGAGGTATGAGAGATAGCGGTCGGGGGGCACCGGGTGGACCCAGGAGGTTTGCTGGACGTCAAGACACATGGGGATACAGTGGACCCAAACCGCAGTGGAAGAAATTGCCAGCGAAGGAAACTCCTGGCAAGAGGCTGACGGAAGAAGAAATTGGAGTGACAGAGTACCTAAGTGATCACAATGGATTTCAGGGTATTATCAAGTCCAGGTCAGTTCTTTTCTTAGGATTTGAGTTGTAATTTTCAGTTTAAGCACTCCAGTGGGTGAGTGACAATCTAATAAGCTAGTAGCAGTGATGTTTTGTGCAAGGTTGCTGGCTTGCTGGCAACAACTCTATGTGCATGGCAAAAGACACAGAGTGCAGTCATTGAAGTAGATAATGCAAACATTTTTTGTCCCCAATTATTAATTTGTTTTTTATTAATTTAAATATGTATATATTTCATTCCTCTGTAAAAGCTTTACAGCTTAGTATAAGTCGTCGTCCTTATGCCTCCTACACACTCTTGCCACAAGCCACAAGTGTATAAACTATTAATGCCATAACATTCCATGATTTGTATTGTAATTAGGTACATATATCGACGGCGACGTGACATGAACTCCTAACATACATTTCTGAGATTACGAGATTTTTAAGTAGTTAGGCATAAAATATAATTTTGCATGCACTCGCATTGAAAATCAAGGTACTTAGATTTTCGAATATTTAGGAAGATATTCAGTATTGTCAATATCTTCTAAACAAATCAGCATATATCTTGCTGTCATTATCTGCTATTTGCTGGCAAAATTATCTATCACTAAGGAACACGTGCATACATGTTGGCCATCTGACGACTGAGCGAGCAATATGACAATGATGCAAAATAATGTTGATAGACTTTTTCTTCACACATAACAGACTTTATGCAGTGTTATAAAGAAAGGCGCCAGGCTTACGTTTGAATGACAAGTAATGAGACCATTGCAAAAGATTTTTGCTTTAGTTACTGTTGTAAATATAATTTGTTTTAAAATTGAAGTTCATTCTTAAAGCAATTGATTCTATTTACTATTTAATAGTACTTGATTGATTGATGGTGAAAACACTTTATTGCACAACATAAGAGGAGAAGAAAGTTACAAAGATTCAAGTTACTTGATTCAAATAACTTTTTTATTCTTTAATGATTCGTGACAGACGACAGTGCGATTAATATTCCAGATATAGAACATCTAATTGATAATTTCACTGTAGGAGTAAAAAAAGTACAGGAAGATATGAGCTACTGTTTTGTCAGGAGTAAATATATATTGAAGACTAGCTGTTGCCCACGAATTCACTCACGTGGATAACTTAACATGACAAATTCTTTTTTCTTTATTCCATAGGGAAATCAACAGCTTTTTACTTATAATTTTTTATTTTTTATTTTTTTTATTTTTATTTATTAAGAAAACCAACAGCTACTTAATTACACAGCGTTAAAAAGGAAAGGTAACAGATCATGAGCAATTTACAGGTTTCCCTAAATTACTTTTACATATTGTGCAGATCTAGCCTAGAGAGCATAGTCTGGTTCAACGTTATTCGAATAATCATTACCTTAAAAAAGAAAATATTAAAGAACAGAAGACAAAAAAAAACAAAAACAAAAAAGGGCAAACCAGGACTGTGTGTGTGTGTGTGTGGGTGTGTGTGTGTGTGTGGGTGTGTGTGTGTATGTGTGTATGTGAGTGAGTGATTTAAGTTAAGAAGATAAGTTCGTAATGAGTTCAGAGAGAATTCTGTTTTTGAATGATGTTCTACTGTGACTAAATATGTCAACATTGTTAAAATGACGATCGTGGGTATTACAAATGCGGGATATAACTGAGTTTTTCGCATAGTTAGTACGGCTTAGTGTTGTACAGAAGAGCCTTGTGTGTCTAGTTCTTCGTGTAGGTGTAGATAATTTAATTTCACTTAGTAAGTTAGCACTATCCAGTTGTCCATGCAAAACATCGTGCAATAACATCTGGTCGAGGAGCGTTCTACGACTGTCTAAATTCAGAATTTTAAAATGTGCACACCTGTCTTCATAACTTTTCAGTCGCATGTCAAATTTGAAGTTCAGATACCGTAGAAATCTCTTTTGAATTTTCTCAATACCGTCTTTGTAAATTTGATATTGCGGGTTCCATATGCTACTGGCATACTCAAGTAAACTACGCACGTAGGCGAAGTACAGTACCTTAATGCAGTGTATGTTAGTGAATGGTTTACTGGATCGAATAATAAATCCAAGGTTTTTATAGGCCTTATCGACAGTCGAGTTAATATGCTCACTAAATGTTAATTTCTTATCAAGTAATACTCCCAGGTCCCTCACCAGGTCACTCCTCTCCACAAACGCACCTCCAATCATATATGCAAATGTTACTGGTTTAGTTTTACGTGTAAAGCTAATTACTTGACATTTACTGACGTTGATATTAATTCTATTAGAGATATAATATTCAGATATTCTGTCCAGATCATCTTGGAGTCTGTGACAGTCATTAATATTGTTAATTTTATAAAATATTTTTGTGTCATCTGCGTACATCAAAAAAGCTGCATTATTAATATATTTATGAATGTCAAAAAGATACGCATTGTAGAGAAGGGGACCTAAATGTGAGCCCTGGGGTACACCAGAAGTCACCTCTACGAAGTTGGAGCGATAACCACCAATTACAACTGCCTGACTACGATTGTGGAGATATGACTCAAGCCAACGTAACAAGTCGCCATGGATACCAAGACACTGCAACTTTCGAAGCAGTATAATATGATCCACCCGGTCAAACGCCTTTTCAAAATCAGTGTAAATGACGTCTATTTGTCCACCAGCATCCATATTTTTTAATATATAATTCGTAAACTCAGTAAGGTTACTAACAGTGGAGCGCCCCTGCAAAAAACCGTGTTGTTGAGGAGGAATTCCCTGATAAATAGTATTATAAATAGTTTTGAATACGAACTTCTCTAGTATTTTTGCAAAAACGTTCAATATGGATATAGGTCTGTAGTTTTCAATTTTAGTATGTAAACCCTTCTTAAAGATAGGGACAACATGAGCTTGTTTCCATATCTTGGGAAAATACCCTTCTTTAAGTGATCTATTAAATAAAATGTGTACAGGGATAGTTAGGGCTTGCGCGCAGTTAGATATAAATAAAGGTGATATGTGATCACTTCCAGGGCCTTTCTTTGTATCGACTGATTTCAAAGCCTTGAATATTTGTTCCTCTGAAAGTGTCAAACTGTGTACATACTGAGTTTCATAAGATGAAGATGCTGTTGAGTACATATTGGGATACATGGGAACAGGCTGCGAAAACACGCTGTGAAAAAAAGAATTAAAAGCTTCCGCGATTCCAGGGCCGTCACAGTATGTCTGATTATTATGTGATAATTTAGAGGGATAATTAGAGGTTCGGCCTCGTTTTGATTTGATGTAGTTCCAAAAGTGTTTAGGATTTTCTATAATTTGTTCCTGGGTATTAATAATATAGTTTTTATAACAAATTGTTTGTAAACGCGAGGCACGCTTACGTAATAAGGAGAAAGTGTCGTAATCAGACTTATTTCCATACTTTTTCCAACACTTATGAGCATTGAATTTTTCTTTTAAAACTTTTTTCAAGGCAGGAGAGAACCAGGCTGGATACCTGTGACTGTTAATAGTAACCGATGGCACAAAAGTTTTGATAGAGTGGTTTAATTTATCATAAAATAATGAAATTGCCTCGTCTAAAGATTCTTTACACAGAAGAGTAGCCCAATCAATACCGCTTAAGAAACCATTTACTTTTTCAAAATCAGTTTTTTTAAAATTATTTTTTTTGTGAGGGAGCTCACTCAGAGGAGATAATAAACTATCAGAGATAAGATAAAAAGACGGATGAAACACGTCTTCACGGATCAGAGGTGCATTACATCGATTTATCTCCATGTCCAGGTTAGTAAAAACCAAGTCAAGCGTGTTATTAGAACAATTTTTTAAACAATTCGTTTGTTTCAACCCTAACAGTGAGAGTTCATTAATTAATTTTGAGCCTATCTCTTGTAATAAACAAGAGCCCTGCTTCAAAAAAGTAGGTATTTCTAGTTGCCATTGAATATTAAATAAATTAAAATCCCCAGCAAGAATGAAGTTGTGATGAGCTATTGGTGGGATTTTGTCGCAAAAATCAGACAAAAAGGTAGCTATGTCGTTCGCTTGTGAATCATCCGTGCGTGAGTATTTTGCGGACTTGCCTGGTATGTATGCAGCTATTATATGTAAGTCGCATTGTGATGATCGAATGCGGCGATAACGCGAGCGGTCAGTGACGACCGACGCCGCAGCAGTGACAGCAGCGGGGATAGTCAGCCACAAAGTCTCGATAGGTGCAGCCGGCCGCCACGGGTCCACACGATAGGCACATAACTCGCGCCGAACAATTATCATAACGCCTCCACCCATTAATTTACCTGTGTTCGAGTAATTCCTATCCTGACGAAAAACTATGTACCTACTATCGCAAAGTTCAGAGTCAAGTATACCATCACATAGCCAGGTCTCCGTCATAATTATAATGTCATAATTATTTTTAAGTATTTCTTGGTACATATCATTTACTTTCGTACGCAGGCCACGTACGTTCTGATAATAAATACTTAATCTACAACGATCGAATTTTAATGACGTGATAAGTATAATGTATAACTGTACATATTATTTTTATTGAAGGTAAGTCCATAACTATTTCTAGTAAACGAGTATGTAGTAAAGTCAAATAGTAGGGGTTATGTAAAGTGTCAGCGGCTGCACCATTGTAGGTATTGATACAAACAAACAGTTTTTTTCCACCTATTATATAATGGCTCTGTGAATGTTGAAGGCTCAGGCAGGTACTTATGTGGCAGGCAGCTGAACAGTGAGAATTACCCGCGTTTCCGTAAAAAGTGAAGTTGGCCTGTGGTGCGCCCGCAACAGATGCGGGTAGGTAGGTAGACTCACGCATTTTATGGTATTTTTGCGCGGTATGGAAAAAAAGTGACATAAATATTAAAATACAACACTGCTCAATCCAAAAATAAAAATAACAGTAGGTTATTATAATTAAATAACTTGCCGTACTAGCTATGCGAGGTGTGCGAGTATATGATTTTGTATGTGTAAGTGTGTTCGGATTAATGAAAGTGTTAGTGTAGGTGAAAATTAGCTTTTGTATTAATATTAAAGACATTATGCTTGGCTTGCCTTTCCGTTTAACAGTGTTGAATAGTATACTAAAGAGTAAAAAGCAAAACACGTAAAATGCAGATAGGGGGTTCAAGTAAACTTTTTTACTAAATCCATTTCGGTGCCAATAAGGATCGATGGAGATGAGTCATTCTTGCGCGCGTAGATCTTACAGTTTTTGATCCAGACATACTTGTAATTTAACTCTGCCGCTTTCACTCTGCAATTTTTGTACAGCCGCTTATTTTCTGGGGTTAAGTGCTCATTCACAAATATCTCTTTGGCATCTCCGGCTATTCCAAGTTTGTCGGACGTAATTCTACGGGCTTTCCTGGCTCCAGATAACAGGTTGTCCTTGCAGATTCGCCTTTTGAGTTTTATTACAATATTACGCGGTCGCCCTTTTACTGGGTTCATTGATTGTACTCTGGTGACGTACTCAATGTCGTCAGCTGCCAAGGGTACCTCAGCTATTTTCGCTAGACGCAGGATAATGTCCATCAGATTTTCCTTACTGTTTTCCGGGACTGCGACCAACTCGACATTTAGTTGCCTAGCGTATTGTTGTTGCTTATTGATTTCACTATTGAGTTGGTTGACGGTGTACTGCATTCTTCCCAGCTCAGTTTCTAACTCGTCAATACGCGGAACGCGTTTTTCAATTTCGAGGACCCTATTGTTCGTATTTTTTAATTCTAGGTCGGTGTGTTCCAGTGAACTTTTAAGCTCCTCAAACTGGCAAGATAGTTTACTTACCTCCTCTCTTACACAGGCTTTTACGTTTTCATTCAGTTTGCTAATTTTCTCACTTTGTATCGATAATTGTTCCCGTAAGCCATTAACGGATTCCATAATTTCACTTTTGAATTTTACGAGGGCATCCAAAAACATACACGACTCCATTTGTTCAAATGTACGCTTGCGTGGTTTGTTGAGATCAGAGTCATTAGACCCTGTGTTCTGCGCTGTAAGGTTGTTAGTGGATGCACTCTTATTCGTGGGCGAGCCGGAGAAAGACATCGCTCCGATCTTGTATGCAGGTAAGTCACGCAACTGATAAGGATGAATTATCGCAACTGTCTCCTTTCCTCGAGGTGCGCGGGGGTCAAAGTCACAGCACAGTCACACAGTCGGTTCACAGACTCTATTACTACTAACAATACGTGTTATAATCACGGAACTGGATTATGTTTATGAATAATTATTTTAACACGCAGTCCCAAACACGTCCGCTCTCAACGCCGGTCGATTACCTATTGCCTATAAACATATTCCTAGTTAAAAAATATAATGTGATGATGCCTTTATAGACTTCCACAATTAATTTTTAAAAGGAAACACAATTTAACAAAATTAAGCAAAAAAAGTAAATCAGACTTGATTAAATAAACTAAGTAGACCCGCGACTGTCGGCTGGGAGGCTGACGTGTATGTAAGAGGCGACACAACACTGTACTACATAAACACACCACACCAACACCCACACTCCCTGCTTCTTTAAGGCGCAATGGTACTTAAAAATATGTCTTTGTATTTTTCTTTACGTGTAAAGAGGGAAGAAAATAACCACACTTTTGCACTTTTTCAATGTTTTCGTTTTTATTTTCATCATATTTATCTTAAATAAAAATCCATTTGATGTTTTCTCTTCAGTCACCTATGAACTTTATTACAGTAAATAAATCATATTATTAAATTACTTATTTTAAGAATAAAACCAAAAATAGACAATAAAATGGCTTGAAAAGAGGTACCTTTGTGAAATTATTTTATTGAGCCAACTTTATTAAATTGTGTTTCTAGTCAATATAGTCCCTCGTAACTATTCTCAATAATACCAGTATGTTTTCCTAGAATTTAAATTTACTGTTAACTACTTCAAAAATGAATTCTAAAAACTTGTTTAAGTGGATTTTTAGGTACCACGGGGCCTTAAGTCACACAGATGGCAATGAAGGGCGTGTCGAGGGTCAACCTTCTTCTGTCGTCATGGCAGCTGTATCTAACTCAGAGGTAGTGCTGTCCACATCACTAATAGACATTGTAAACCCTACAAATGATAAGGTAGAAACAGTTAGGGCACTCCTAACTGTTTATTATAAGTATAAAGACCAGAAAAAAAGAGAGAAAAAAATAGTAATAAAAAATACAAGTTACTTATTAGATATCCAATCAAAATAGCAATAACGCACACATAAGAAAAATAGACTGCAGTACAAGAAGACTGGAAATGTGTGGTTTATTGCATATCTTTCAATACATTCTATTGGTCACGGACAAATTAATTGGGTCAACATTGTCCATTGTCTGCTCAGCGCCTTAATATTGTAATCCATAAGAAGCTATGTACAATTACTTATGATTATCATAGCCCATATAAGCCCACTATTCGATAGGTCTCCCCCTAAGCACATCACTTACACTGATCTTTTGCCACAGAAATGGAACAGACCATACAAGTTAACCAAATTGGCGGCATGCCTAAAAGATTGGCGATTTTTTCATATCAATGGCAAAGTGACATGAACTTTTACTACTAAATCATTTGGTCCTGGAGGCGAACCGACGTGTTGGCGTTTTCATACAGACACTTCAACATTTTACATTAAAAGAAAAAACGTTTCATAAAATGTCTATAATTTTTTAATTTTTTTTTTAATTGGTACAGTAAATTCATGTGTAAAAGGAGACAAATTGAACGGCGATAGAGAGCTTTCATTACTATTTCGGTTTATCAGATTTACAGCAGATAGAAGATATTCTTTTTAATGATAGCAAATTATTGTCTATAATTAATAATAATAATAATAATAATTTCAGGTCGGGCAACAGTAGGCCCCGAGTGATGCGCTTTGTCAGGCTCGCATTTGCGGGATCGGACTTTGATCCCGTAGGACGTTATACCATGCGATTAGTGACGGAGCGCATCGATGACCTGAAGCAACGGATAGCTGCGTGGGCAAACCGTATTCGGCGATACTCGGAGCGAGTAGACCGGTTTCGCCAGAATCGCCTCTTCATGAGTGATCAAAAGAAGTTCTACAAGTCTCTGGACCGACCTGCTGTGTTGGACACAGGTGAGAGACCGGATCATGCGGGTATTGTTGCCTTTTGGCGCAACCTGTGGTCCCGGCCTGTGCAACACAACGAGGGGCAATGGACGGCTGAGCTGGAGGAGGCGTTTGCTCGCATTGAACCTATGAACCCCGTGGCCATTAGTGCCGATGATGTGTTGCAAGCGGTCCGTAAAGCTCCGAACTGGAAAACTCCAGGGAGTGACGGACTGCACCACTATTGGCTTAAGGGGTTCCATGCGAGTCACGAGACCTTGGCCAGCCAGTTTCAGCAAGCACTCGAGCAGCGTCGGATCCCGAACTTCTTGACTACTGGGATCACTCATTTAGCTCCTAAGTCGAATAATACCGCTGACCCTAGTCAATACCGCCCCATTACGTGTCTTTCCACCACCTACAAGACACTGACATCCATTCTGAAGGCCAAAATTGACGCCTTCATTGAGGCGAATGATATCATGGCGGTAACTCAGAATGGCTGTCGGGGCGGTAGTCGCGGTACGAAGGAGCTACTCCTGATTGATGCGGTCGTGGGTAAATTGGTGAACCGCAATCGACGCAATTTCTCCGCTGCCTGGATTGATTATACGAAGGCTTTCGACTCGGTCCCCCATTCATGGTTAAAGAGGGTCCTCGAACTGTACAAGATAGACGAAACAGTTCGAAACTTCCTCGGATCATGTATGGGGCAATGGAGTACGATCCTTAGTCTCCATGGTCAGCGGTTGTCGAATGCGGAGGACCGGATTTGGATTAAGAGGGGAATATTCCAGGGCGACTGTCTGAGTCCACTTTGGTTTTGCCTGTCCCTGAATCCGCTCAGCTTCCTGCTCGAGAAATCAGGGACGGGATTTCAGTTTCGGAGAGGTGATTCACGCATGACCCACCTTTTCTACATGGATGATCTCAAACTGTTCGCTCCAAATGCAACACGGTTGGAGGAACTGTTGAAAATCACTTGTGATTTTAGCAGTTCCATCAACATGGACCTTGGAGTGGATAAGTGCGCGATCCTTCATGTGGAAAAGGGTAGGGTGGTACATTCGGATGGAGTCGAAATCGACTCCATGAACATCCGCGCCCTCTCTGAAACTGAAACGTACCGGTATCTGGGTATGTCGCAGAGTATTGGTGTTCACGAGGCAGGGGTGAAACGGGCGGTTTGTGACGTGTTTTGGGAGCGCCTGACAAAAGTTCTTGAGAGCTATTTGTCGGGCGTTAACAAGATACGAGCATTCAATGCCTGGGTCATGCCTGTTCTTTTGTACACCTTCGGCATACTCAGATGGTCGCAGACCGAACTAGACGCCCTGGATCGAAAAGTCCGCACTACTATGACACTCCATAGGATGCATCACCCGAGGTCGTCAGTGATGAGGCTGTATATCCCGCGGAAGAGTGGCGGTCGTGGCCTTCTAAGTGCCAAACAAATGCACAACCGCGAGATATGCAGCCTCCGAAGTTACTTCCTGACAAAAGTCGATAGTGAGTTGCATAGAGTTGTCATAGCTTGTGATAAAGGACTAACTCCTCTATCCATGGCCCAAGAGAACTGGCAGGCGCCGGCTGTACTTAGCACTACCGAGCGAGAGGCCATCTGGAAAGACAAAGAGCTGCACGGTAGGTTCTTCAAGGCCCTTTGTGGATCCTTCGTAGATCAGAAGGCCTCCGTGCACTGGCTGCGCTTCGGAGACCTTTTTGCAGAGACCGAGGGTTTTGTCTGTGCAATACAGGATCAGGTGGTCAAGACGAACAACTATAGGAGGTTTATAATAAAAGACGGCACCTTGGACGTTTGTCGGTTGTGCCGTCAACCAGGGGAGACCCTGCGTCATATAACCTCCGGTTGTTCTATGCTTGCCAACACTGAGTATTTGCACAGGCACAACCAAGCAGCCAGGATCCTACACCAAGAGATCGCTCTAAAGTATGGCCTCATATCTCGGCGGTTGCCTTATTACAAATACACGCCGGAGCCGGTTCTCGAGAACGACCGCGCCAAGCTCTACTGGGACCGACCCATCATCACGGACAGGACTATTCCTTCGAATAAGCCTGATATCGTGTTGATGGATCGGGCGCAGTCTAGGGTGTTTTTGGTGGATATCACTATCCCATACGACGAAAACCTCGTGCAGGCTGATGCCGAAAAAAGGACCAAGTACTTGGACCTGGCGCACGAGATTACTGATATGTGGCAAGTGGAATCCACTGAAATCATCCCCGTAGTCCTATCCGTGAACGGACTAATTCCAGCCGACCTTGAACGTCACCTAAGGCGGCTGGAACTCCGAGGCAGACCAATAATTGCAGCAATGCAGAAAGCAGTCCTCCTCGACAATGCCCGGATAGTTCGACGCTTTCTCTCCCCGTCGCACTGAACTCCAGCCGACTGTGCTTCCGCTGGAGGTGCTCCTGCCACTTCGCCTCGTGCCAAGTGAGCAGAGAGGCTCTAATTTTATATTTGTGAATAATAATAAACCACAATTGGAAGGTATTGCAAATTAAAAAAGTTTTGTTCTTAAGATTTATTTCAATATATTCAATTTCGCTGACTAAACGGATTGAGACAAAATATTGTATAGTGACAGTGTGTATCCCAGATTATCAGTATATTTTAAAATAAATCTAGAAACCAGCAACAAGTACCTTTGGTACAGTACAAATTTACTATATTTCAGAGGTCCATTATTATTTGATGTGGACATATTTTATGTGCGGATAGTAAACTACTGATGCCAAAGATGGAAGTGCACTTAGCAAGATTCCTCAATGCAACAGAACTGGATAATCTTATCTTCATGCCGAAACACATAATGGTGTTAACATTGATGTTTTGGTGGCAAGACTTAGATGACATAGTTGTAGCCAGCCAGGTTTACTTGGTGGATAGCCTACCTACCATCATCCTACTAAGTCTTGTTGCCAAAACATCAATGTCAGCAGCATTGAAGTGTTCCGACATGAAGATAAGATAGCCTGTTTCTCATTAGTGGATAATCTAATCTTCATGCCGAAACACATTGTGGTGTTAACATTGATGTTTTTGGGATCTTCAAGGCAAAAGTGAATAGGTATTATTTGAGTTTGCCTCTACCATTCTCAACTGCGTCATCACTTTCTATCAGTAAGATGTAGTCAAATCAAACGCACTTAAATTAAAAATAAAAGCTGGGTAAAAAATTACAGATCTAAATACCATATCAGCTCATATACATCCCCTTCAAGGGGCTTGAGCCTACCCTGAATTAAGGCGATCAAGCCTTTGTCGATCACATGGGCCCAGTGTGGATTAGTCGACTTCAAATACAACCTTCGTGTTTCTTCGCAAACATGTGCAGATTTCCTGACAATGTTTTCCTTCATCGTAAGAGCGTCGGATAAACGTACATATGAAATCGAAATTCGAAAACACATTGGTACGTGGCAGGATTGGAACCATGATCTTCCGAACAGGAGGTAGCGGCCCTTGCCATTAAGCCACCGACGATCTAAATATGTTTGTCTTTATTTATAATAGCTATGTACAAAAACGATATGTCAAAAATTATGGTGAAAAGTTGAGGCGTGTAAGTGAAGCAGACAAAATAATTATGTGAATAATTATATACAAATATTGTAGTGTAAATTCTTTTTTCCAGATACTCAGACTTCCAAGTGGCAGAAATCAACGAGCGCGGTGAGATAGCGGCACTGACAGATATAAGTCCACCTGAACCTCCTGATGAGGAAGCAGTGGATGAGGACGAGGACCTTCTCCTTAACAAGTATAATGTGGAGATCCTGCCAATGGATACGTGGGATCGAATCAACAAGCTGGCTATGTCCAAGACCAGTACAGAGAAAGTTGAGGTAATCACCTTTCATCGTCATCATCATATCAGCCGAAGCATGTCCACTGCTGGACATAGGCCTCCTCCACGGATTTCCACGGCGGCTTTACAATAGACAGATTTTTATTTGACACAAACACACACAGACACGTACAGGCATTTAACTTACTTTCTATTGTCAAAAAAGACATTTAGTTCTAAACTTCTGAATTTGTGTTACTGGCATGTAAGTTCCTAGCGTTTCGCAAACTCATCTGGCTATTTTAATAAAAAATAAATATGCAATAGGGTATTGGACTGCATCAAAAATAAATTCTGAAATATGATTTCCTAAATTGTTATCCTCTTGAAGTATCAAAAAAAACTTACTTGTTTTGTTTTTCTATCACGTCTTCAATTTCTAATTGATCAAATTTACAAAATAAGTTGTGGGTATTTCAAACATAATTAGAACGAAATTTCGTTTTTGACAGATCATAAAAAGTAACTCTAATGACTAGTAGTCTGATCCCCTATTATCCGGAATTAATAATTCCTTCCTTGGCATCATCTCACCTGATGGTAACTGACAATGAATGATGTCGAAGATGGAATGATCTCAAAAATGAAGCGGGCTTACCAAGATAGCTATCTTATCATCATGCAGGATCACATCAATGCTGTGAACGTTGACTTGTGGCAGCAAGACTTGGACAAGATGGTGGTTGCTAGCCAGGCGGGCTTGGAAAATGCTCTTCCACCAACCAAACTGAGTCTTACAAAGTTAGTTAAGGAATCGAACCCGCGACCTTTTGGTGTGAAGCAAATGTACTAACCATTACACCATGGAGGCAGTTAAAAATACAAAATGGGAAGTAACTTGACGTAGAGTTTTTTCAATGATTAATGCAACTGTTTGTTCGCCAAATCGCTTGCATTTCTACGTTCAGTAAAGAAATCAATTTCTAGGGTTCTACTCCTCAAAAGGAAAAAAAGGAACCTTATTAGGATCACTTCGTTGTCCATCTGTCTGTCAGCCTGTCTATCAAGACTCTTTTTCTCAGGAAAGCATGGCGATTTCAAGTTGAAATTATTATCAAATACTAAGATCTACAATCTCCAGTCCCTTAGAGCTGTAAAAAAATCAAGATCCTAAGTCATGGATATCATTTTCAAGTTAATAATCAAAACCTATAGATACTTCCCATTGATCTAGAATCATGTAATTTGTCAATGTCTCACAGCACAAGTAAAATAAATCCAAAATTCTTTTCGATTATAAACTTGTAGTTGGAAAATTTACCGTGACATATATAGGCTAATGGGAGATATTTTTTAGGGTTAAATTTAAGCTTTAAAACGCCCAGTAGGGGAATCTGACTTAATGACATTTAAACTCGGTCTTGATAACAGTGCATCACAGTTTTGAGGCGAAGTGCGCGCCTTCTGCTTCGCGTCGTTGCTGGCACAATTAAAAAATAACAAAATGGAGGGCAGGGCAATTAGTTGAAAATAAATAGAAATACGTCATTTCGTCTTTCATCGTATTTCATCATCATCATCATTATAATACCAGCCGAAAATCGTCCACTGCTGGACAAAGGCCTCCCCCAAGGAATTCCACGACGACCAGTCCTGCGCTGCCCTCATCCATCGGCTTCCCGCGATCTTCACCAGGTCGTCGGTCCACCGCGTGGGAGGCTTATTACCTCCAGTACTTTAGAACATAACAACATTATGAAACACAGAAAGTTGCAAAAAAAAGAGTAGTTCAAGAATCTGGAAAGGGGGCGTTCAAGTATTACGTAACAAATTTGGGGGGAGGGGAAGGTCTTCTAAAACGTTACGAAGCGTTACAGGGGCGGGAGGGGGCGTTTGAACTACGCGTTACGTAACATGTTTTTTTTCTTCTTACTAACGCGATTAAAACAGTAAAAAAAGTATTTTAGCGATTTTCCGGTACATAATTATTATTTTGACTTTTAGGTAAAAATGGTCAGTTGGTGGTTACATAACGTTTTACTAGGGGGAAGGGGGGGGGGGGGGGGGTATAGAAAAACGTTACGGCGCGTTACATGCGGGGAGGAGGGGGTGAGAAATCTTCAAAAATTGCGTTACGTAATACTTGAACGCTCCCAAAGATGATTAATTTGTCAGAAAAAAGTCAAAACTTTGAAAAATGTAAGAAAATAAATGAAAATAAAGGAAGTCCTGGATAATATTAAAAAATATAAAAAATAGACTTAAAAGGATTAGGTTTTTAGGAAAAAATAGATTAAATCCAAACACCATCTAGTTTTAATGTACCTACTGAAACTACATGGCGCCATCTAGCTTTAAGACAATATTTGGGGCGATGATCCTCAGTATGAAGGTTAGCAATCTACTCAGACTAAGAATAATGTTATGTAAATGTATGTTATGTAAAAGCGTCGGTGGCTCAACGGGTAAGGACTCGGTCCCTCTAACCAGAGGTACCGGGTTCAAATCTGGACGGCCAATGTACCAATGAGTTTTTCAAAACTTACGTACATATACTGACCGATTGCTTTAACGGTGAAGGAAAACATCGTGAGGAAACCTGCACACGCCTGCGAAGAAACTCGAAGGTTGTGTGTGACTATGGCCCGATCGCCCTAATTCAGGGTAGGCTCGAGCCCCTCAGTGGGGACGTGTATGAGCTGATATGATGAAGAATAATGTTATCTTTGTCCACACGTTTGCAGGTAGACGTGACAGGCATGAGCAAGGAGCAGCGGACCAAGATCCACGACGCTGTGAAGAAAGCTTTCGGCCCCAGTATAGTGGGCAGCACTGTCGCCGTTGAGGACAAGAAGTTTGTGAGCTTCCAGAGGTTTAGGAAAGGAGGTAGATATTCACATTTACAATTTGAGAACAACATTTTTATCTACAATTGGTATTTGGTAGCCCTTGGCATCATCTCACCTCATCTCTCTTGGAGACAATTTCTCAACGTAATTGAGGTTTGGCTATCGCTTCTTCATGGCAGAACACTTCAATGTAGATAAAGTACTGTAAGAAACTGTACATAACTAGGTATTAAAACACTCGTGTGATACTATCAAAAACATTGCCAAAACCTTTTTAAACTCACACTTGTGTTTAATACCCCTCATTATGCAACAGTTTCATATACTACACATGACCGACAAGTTTGATTAAAGAACTGTATCCACTAGTTTGGTGTGGTTAGAGAGGTTCCATAAAGGAGCGCCAACTTAGAGAATTCAATTCCGGGATCCCGGACGTTCTCCAGTCCCGAAAATTTCCCGGGATTTTAAAATGCATTAGTATTGATTGAGGTTCGTATCCTATCGTACATATCACTGTGTAGCATTCGCCATACAAATATTTTATAACCCCATTTACAAATTTACATAAAATACTTACTTTCCGAAAGCTTTAAAGTTAAGGTAGAGTGATGTGATGAATAATTAAAAAAAACAGCCAAGTGCGAGACGGACTAGCACTCCGAGGCTTCCGTATCACCACACCTCTCCATACAACTACATAGTATAATGACAATGATACCTATTCACATTACAAACAAAAGACATCAACGCGAGCGACAAAAATATGTTTTTTTTGTCATTCAGTTCGGACTCCTTACCGCGACACTCACACTTGTTCGATTTTTATTATTTGTTGTTTTATTTCAGTACTAGCTTTTGCCAGCGGCTTCGCATAGTTTCTATGACTGTGTTCGAGGGTGCGCAGTGCGCGAAACGCAAGCGGCTCGCGAGTGTCGCATAAAAAGTAGCCTATATGTTAATCCAGGTCCTAATCTGTCTACCTACCAAATGTCATCCAGATCTGTTTATCTGTTGTGGCGTGAAAGAGTAACAAACATCCATGCATCCATACATACAAACTTTCGCGTTTATAATATTAGTAAGGATTAGTACTGTAATCACACAAGATTTCACGCTTGTATGTATTACTGTTAGAGCTAAATAAAAAAGTACTTTTTAAGACCTTTAAAAATCACGTTTTTAGTAAGGAGACCCACCCCCCTCATTTTCACTTTTTCTATTTTTTTGTATTTGATAAAACGGCAATAGAAATACAAATTCTGTGAAATTTTCAACTGTCTACCTATTACAGTTCATGAAATACAGCCCGCTGACAGACGGACAGACAGAGGAGGCATAGTAATAGGGTATCCTGTTGATCACCCGTTGGGTGTACAGAATCATAAAAAAGACTTGGCTTAAAAGTCTTCGCAACCAGGCCAAAAATAACCCGATCGTTCATAAAGCTCCCGGCGAAGCTACTCATTTGGCCGAAATGAGCTTTTTCTTGTTATTTTCTGAGCCTCGGTGGCGTAACGGCTATGGTCGCCGCCTCCTATCCGGGAGGTCGTGGTTCGAATCCTGCCACGCACCAATGTGTTTCGAATTTCGATTTCATATGTACGTTTATCCGACGCTCTTACTGTGAAGGAAAACATCTTGAGGAAACCTGCACACGCCTGCGGAGGAACTCGCAGGTTGTGTGTGAAGTTGATAAACCCGCACTGTGCCCGCGTGGTCAACTAAGGCCCGATCGCCCTAATTCAGGCACACCCTGGACACTTCATACAACGGGCCAGAAATTACATTTCAAAAAAGGAATGACGGAACAAAAAAAATCCTATTCGTTCGACGATCAAACTGTAACCAATTTGTATCAATCTGGGAGAGGAGGGGGTGAGGTCACAATCTAGAGAGCGGCAGGGAGTGTCCATACTGTATGTTAGTACTAATGTATATAGTTTGATTCAGGGTAGGCTCGAGCCCCTCGGTGGGGACGTATATGAGCTGATATGATTATTTCTTGTTAACGTTGTTGTTTGCAGTGAGGATAGACACTCGTGTGAAGTGGGCGTGGCCGGGCGAGTACGTGCACTTCGTGGTGTACAAGGAAAACTGTGACACCATGGAGGCGGCGCAGCGTCTTGCCGAGCGCCTGCGCATCAAGTAACTACCAATTTTATTATTACCAAAGAATACGTTGTAGTATCTTCGCGTTCCAAATACCGCAGTGTCTTAAGAACAAGGTCTTCGACCAGTGTGTGTTGCCAGTGATGACATACGGAACTGAGACATGGTCGCTTACTATGGGCCTCATAAGAAGGCTCAAGGTCACCTGAAGGGCAATGGAGCGTGCTATGCTCGGAGTTTCTCTGCGGTGATCGACCCGCGTGGACAACGTTTCTATGACTTTCCGAGGGTGCGCAGTGTGCGAGCCGCAAGCGGCTCGCGAGCTTGGAAAAGAGTAGCCTCTGTGTTAATCCAGGTCCTAATCTGTCTACCTACCAAATTTCAGCTAGATCCGTTCATTAGTTTTTGCTTGAAGAAGTAACAAACATACACATAAACTTTCGCCTTTATAATATTAGTGTGATGTGATTTGGCCGAAGATTAATCAGAAGGGGCATAAAGCAATACTGACATTTTAGGAATGATTTATTTGAATTATGATTAGTTTATAAATTCTTAATATGGTCAGCCCTCAGTCAGGTAGTCATTATGATAATGAAGGAACATTATCATAATGACTACCTGAATGAGGGCTGACCATAGCGAAAAAAACGATTACTCATAATTTCCTCGTTAAAAATAAATCGCGAAGTTACCTTGGTGATTGAGGGATACTATAAGATATACAGATCTCCATGCGTTGGGGAATCTTGGTAAGCCCGCTTCCATCTTTGGCATCATCGTCACTTATAAAAATATATAAAAAACTTTTTTATTTTATTTTATAGTTTATTGTACACAGGATACATAAATACACATTTTATACAGTAAGGTCACACAAAGGGTACAGCTTATTTCTAAAGAAATTTCTTCCAGCAAACCCGGGAAAGAAGAAAGTTTTGACTGAGATGGCAGACGTGCACACAACTTAAATAAACAAAAAAATGTTAAACAAAAAATTAAACAAAAAAAGTAGTATTAAATAAATACTAAATTTGGAATTTTTTGTTTTCAGTTTTATTTTATTTTTTCAATAAAATCTAAATTTTTGCGGCTCCCGCTATAAGCGGGATGTTGAAAATCGTGCGAGAGTAAAGAGGATGAACGATTTGTTTTATACACCCTCTTACTTCCAGCTTGAAGCCGTCAATGCTAGGCTACGCAGGCACCAAAGACCGGCGCGCGAAGACCACCCAGTGGTTCAGTGTCCGCAAGGTGGCTCCGCAACGCATCTCAACGGCCTGCGATGGTATGCGCGAAATCAAAGTGGGGAACTTCAGCTTCAGCAACACTGGACTGAGACTTGGTGCGCTCACTGGGAACAGGTGGGTTAACATCGTTTCAATACGAGGATATCCAGTGTTGAATTTGGGCCTCCCGAATGAGCTCAATTGGATTGGACTGCTTGATTGAAAAATCGGTTAACATACATTAAAAAAATATGTATATACAGTCGAACTTAGTACCTCCTCCTTTTTTGAAGTCGGTAAAAAACGGCCCCTAGTCCCCGGTGGCTCCGCTATTCCTGGCTCCGGTAGTGGTCAAGGTAACGGCGGGGCATGGGGTGCGAAGAATCCCCGGTAGATGCCAGGCTACCAAACCAA
Source organism: Coleophora flavipennella (assembly GCA_947284805.1). Classification (NCBI taxonomy): domain Eukaryota; kingdom Metazoa; phylum Arthropoda; class Insecta; order Lepidoptera; family Coleophoridae; genus Coleophora; species Coleophora flavipennella. Next base: position 12,937,382 of record OX369281.1, on the reverse strand, counting down.
AAGACCCACCGGAAAACGTAGCATAGGCAGGCCTCCCACTCGGTGGACCGATGACTTGGTAAAGGTCGCGGGAAGCCGCTGGATGCGGGCAGCGCAGAACCGGTCGTCGTGGAAATTCTTGGAGGAGGCCTATGTCCAGCAGTGATGATGATGAGTATCTTTTGGCCACCAATTGAACAATTTTGTTTCGTCGATAGGGGATCGTACTGCTAGTCATTTGAGTTAGTTACTTTTTATGATCTGTCAAAAACGAAATTTTGTTCTTAAAATGTTTGAAGTACCCACATAGATTTTTAGCGTCATTGACGAACTTATTTTGTGAATTTGATCAATTAAAAATTCAAGACGTGATGGAAAAATAAAACAAGTAAGGTTTTTTGAAACTTCAAGAAGAGAGCAATTTAGGAAATCATATTTCAGAATTTATTTTTCATGCAGTCTGATCCCCTATTGGTAAGCCCTTATTTACGAGTATTACATAATAGAGCGTTGATGGCGTAACGACTAGGTCCGCTTCATCCTATCCGGGAGGTCGTGGTTCGAATCCTGCCACGTACCAATCAATGTGTTTTCGAACCTCAATTTCATACATACGTATATCCGACGCTCTTAAGGTGAAGGAAAACAGAGTGAGGAACCCTACACACGCCTGCGAAGAAACACGAAGATTGTGTGTGAAGTCGACCAACCCGCACTGGGCCCGCGTGGTCCACTAAGGCCCAATTAGTTATTCAAAGGGCAATTTTAAGGGCAATAAAAAGGTAAAAGGGCAAAGTTTCCATGTGTTAGAATCGGATATGAGAAAATTCGTTGGAGAACCAAGGTAACCGACATAGTTCAGATAATCTCTAAACTTAAGTAACAGATGGCCGTTGGGGTAAAGTTCTCGTGGGCCGACGACTTGGTCGAAGATGGCAGCGCAGGATCGGTGGTTGTGGAACAGTGGACATCTTTCGGCTTTTAATGAGTTTTGCCAGAGTTAACAATAATTGCAAAATCATCAATATCGTTAGTATTTTTTGTGATTTTTGCGTTTTCAATTTTTTAAAGTGAAACTTTTATTACATCGTCTCAAGCTTTTTCGTCTGTGTGTTGCGTGACGGCAAAGAGATTATTACATCGTCTCAAACTTTTTCGTCAGAGCAGCCATGATCGTTTCGTCCTCTGTACCGTAGCTCCAAGACGAGAGCAGCCATGATCGTTTCGTTCTCTGTACCGTAGCTCCAAGAGGAGTGAAACTTTTATTACATGATCATTTCGTCCTCTACCGTAGCTCCAAGACGAGAGCAGCCATGATCGTTTCGTTCTCTGTACCGTAGCTCCAAGAGGAGTGAAACTTTTATTACATGATCGTTTCGTCCTCTACCGTAGCTCCAAGACGAGAGCAGCCATAATCATTTCGTGCTCTGTAAATGTCTATAATGTGAAAAATAGTTTCACTTTTACCGTGGTTTCATAAAACTACACACTCTTTTTATTGTTGTGAGTATGCCATGGCAGGCAACCCAGCCAGAAGCCGCTCAAAATCCTTCGACAAACTATCATAAAACTTAATTTCAAAATTTGATGTCAATCGGACCATTAGTTTAGTTACCTGCTAGGAAAAGCTTGACGGACGGACGGACTGACAGACGTTCGGACGTGTTTGGCACATGATTAATTTTTATTTTCCTACACATTTTGGGTAACGCTCGAAACTACGGCTAAAAAGTTTTTAAGCGCATCCGTGGCTTAGTGGTTCTTCCTTTCGCTTCACATTAGGAGGTCGCGGATTCGATTCCCGGCGGGGTCAACTTTGTAAGACTCGGTTTGGTTGGTGTTAGGGCATTTTCATAGCCCGCCTGGCTAGCTACTACCATATTATTTAAATCTTGCCTTCAAACATCAGTGTTACCAGCATTGATGTGTTCCAGCTTGAAGATAAGATAGGCAGATCCCCATTGCGTTGGGGAATCTTGGTAAGCCCGCTTCCATCTTCGGCATCATTGTCACTTACCATCAGGTGAGGTGATGCCAAGGGCTCATCAAGTGTGGATAAAGAAAAAAAAATCTATGTTTAATCTAATCTGAATGTTCTTGTATACTGTAGCTCTGTTCCAGGTTCCGCATTGCTCTCCGCAACGTGACGTCACCGGACGACGTGGTTTCATCGGCGTGCGAGCAGCTGAAGGAAAGGGGCTTCATCAACTACTATGGACTGCAGCGGTTCGGGACCAGAGTGGAAACACCTACTTACGAGATTGGCAGGAATTTGCTGCAGGGGAACTTTAAAGAGGTAAATGTGAAGGGCCCATTCGGACGTACTACAACGACAACTCATCATATCAGCCGGAGGACGTCTACTGCTGGACATAGGCCTGGATTTCGACGACGAACGGTTCTGCGCTGCCCGCAGCCAGCGGCTTCTTGCGACCTTCACCAGGTCATCGGTCCACCGAGTGGGAGGCCTGCCTACACTACGTTTTCCGGTGCGTGGTCGCCACTCGAGAACTTTACTACAACGATTACATGGGGGATTTGAAACTATGAACTGTGTGAAATATAGTTAGCTGTAGATACAGATAGCATAAGCACAGATGAGATACTTGCTTAAGTGCCAAAAGAACAGCAAACTATTTTTCAGCTTCTGTTTATAAACTACTTTATCTATTCTTCAAATTCATCTTTTAAAATTTTTGTTAAAGTATGAATTTAACGAGTAGTTATTTTTTTACTAATGGCGACCCTAGTTACGTAGAGGGTCCCCTTAACACGTAGAGCCACATTTTGTCATTGCGATGTGGCTTGGTTGAGTGTGATAATTCAATATTTTCAATTTCTCGAATATTGACTTTGCAGCTGTTTGTGGGCATTGAGACTCAATATTTTCAATTGCTTTATTATTGCCTGTGCAGGTGTTTGTGGGCATTTAAACTTTCAATATTTTTAATTGCTCGAGCTTTGCCTGTGCAGGTGTTTGTGGGCATTGAGACTCAATATTTTCAATTGCTTGATTATTGCCTGTTCAGGTGTTTGTGGGCAATTTAGACTTTTAATGTTCTCCATTGCTCGACTATTGCCTGTGCAGGTGTTTGTGGGCATTTAGACTTTCAATATTTTCAATACTTTGAATATTGCCTGTGCAGGTGTTTAGTACATGCCATCAGACACGACAATGTGTGTCTTTTGACATTTACTGTCGTGAGGCGGTCTTAGCTCAGTATGACTTACGTGGTTAGGTTAATAACATATACTAACTGACCTGAAGCACGGTCATTACCTGGATGGGTTTGACTATTAGTGACATTTTTCTCAACCGTTTTTCCGGACTGACAAGAGAAGCGAGGCTCCCCCCTGCGAGGTGGAAGGCAGTTTAAGTTAGATTCTTTGATATGGCCGGCCATTTCATGATTTGTTCAATCCATTTGATGAAATTACCAATAGGGATGACGACAGCATCAGAAATAAATTATGAACTCTTGATCACTAAATTGCCCTCATACTTAAACTTCGGGAATCCTTACTCGTTTTGTTTTCCATCAAGTCTTCGATTTTTTAATTCACCAAAATCACAAAATGAGTACATAAATGACGCTGCGAAACTATGATGTCACACTTAGGTATTTCAAATATTTTTAGAACAAAATGTCGTTTTTGTCAGATGATAAAAAGTAAATCAGATGACTAGTATACGTCATCCCTATTCTACGACGACCATTTCATGAAATTATCAATTCTATGATATCGCTACGACATACAGATAAAGCTGCGTCTCCATTTTGCGCGGCAACAAACCGCAATGGCGAAGCCGCGCGCAATGGAGGCGGTGCTGCCGCTTGAACCAACTCAACACTGCTGCAGGTTTGCTGCGGTGGAACATTGCCGCGCGAAATGTAGATGGAGACACAGCTTTAGGTACATACCAGGATCATATCAGCTCATATACGTCCCCACCGAGGAGCTCGAGCCTACCCTGAACTAGGGCGATCGGGCCTTGCTCGACCACGCGGGCCCAGTGCGGTGTGGTCGACTTCACACACAACCTTCGAGTTTCTTCGTAGGCGTGTGCAGGTTTCCTCGCGATGTTTTCCTTCACCGTAAGAGCGTTTTTTTTAAAAAAATTTTTATTCACAATTGGTAAGCCCTTTGCATCATCTCACCTGATGGTAAGTGACGATGATGCCGAAGATGAAAGCGGGCTTACCAAGATTCCCCAATGCAATGGAGAACTGGCTATCTTATCTTCATGGCGGAACACATCAATGTTTTTAACACACTTGATGTTTGGCGGCAAGACTTAGATAAGATGGTGGTAGCTAGCCAGGCGGGCTTAGAAAATTCCCTACCACCAACTAAACCGAGTCTTACAAGTTGACCCCACCGGGAATCGAACCCGCGACCTCCTGGTGTGAAGCGAATGGACTAACCATTACGGCACGGAGGCGGTTTAAGACGTCGGATATACCAGGATATTTTATTTTAATTTTTGATTTTTCATACAGTTTACTTTCTTTATCGTCTCTCACAGGCCATAGCCCGTATCCTAGAGCCCCGTGAAGGAGACGCTTACGCAGCCTTACAAGAGTACTCCCGCTCCGGCCCCGCCGCCGCGCTGAGGCTGTGGCCGCGACGAGACAGGAGCATGCAGATAGAACACAGGCTACTGAAATCTTTGGCCAAGTCGCCCAATGACTTGCAGTGCGCTTTGGGGAAGGTAGGTTAAAAAAAACCCGGCCAAGTGCGAGTTGGGTTCACACAAACAGGGTTCCGCTTCAAAACTTAACTACCGAACAGAACAAAACCTCTCAGTACATACTTTGCTCTAGCTAAATAGGGGTCTACTTATTCTAGACTTTGGGAATTATACTTTTCTTGTGGAAACGGAAGGCCTTTAGTTTTTACTGTAATCTATGCATTGAACCAAATACACTGTTTTTTTATTCAAAATTTTAGGTAAAAGGATTTCCACGACGACCGGTGCTGCGCTGCCCGCATCTAGCGGCTTCCCGCGATCTTTACCAGGTCGTCGGTCCACCGCGTGGGAGGCCTGCCTACGCTACGTTTTCCGGTGCGCGTTCGCCATTCGAGAACTTTACTACCCCAACGGCCATCTGTTCTACAAGCTATGTGTCCTACCCACTGCCACTTCAGTTTAGCGATTCAGTGAGCTATGTCGGTTACTTTGATTCTCCTGCGGAACTCCTTATTTCTGATTCGATCGCGTAGGGAAATTCCGACCATAGCTCGCTCCATTGCCGTTTGGGTGACCTTGAGCCTTCTTATGAGGCCCATACTAAGCGACCATGTCATTGCGTTTGATAGCCTGACATCTGCCGGATTCTTCGCACCCCCCGCCCCGCCGTTATCATGACTGCTACCGGAGACACACACGCAAACACACACAAGACACACACACACACACAAGACACACACACACACACACACAATGTTTCTTTTATAGTTTTGTTTCTTTTATTTCTCTTTTATCCTTTTGTTGTCTTCCACTTTTATTAATAATTACTTAGTTTCCGATAAATTGCTTAACCGCCACATGTTGATCTTTTGACCGGCCTAGCCTAGTGTGGGGTCACAGTTACCCTTTATTAGTTTAGCTAAGTTCGTGAAATAAATTTTCATATCTTTTTATGTCTTACTAGCTGTTTCTCGCGGCTTCACCCGCGTGGACAACGTTTCTATGACTTTTCGAGGATAAGCAGTGCAGGTCCTAATCTGTCTATCTGCCAAATTTCAGCCAGATCCGTTCAGTAGTTTTTGCGTGAAAGAGTAACAAACATACATCCATACATTCTGACAAACTTTCGCGTTTATAATACTAAAAAAAGTAGTCATCATCATCATCATATCAGCCACAAAGCGTCCACTGCTGGACAAAGGCCTCCCCCAAGGATTTCCACGACGACCGGTCGAAAAAAGTAGTAGGATGTCTTAAACTTTGATTTTGCTCTTCCCTTCCAGTTGGCACGTAACACGCGATTGTTGTATGTACACTCATACCAGTCGTACATCTGGAACCGTTGCGTCACCGAACGAATCAAACGGCACGGACTGAAGCCTGCTGTTGGAGATTTGGTAGCCCTGTCTGCTGTCAATGACGCAGGTAACGTGATTTAATTACGAGAGCCTTATCACAATTGCAGCCAGCAGAAACAAAATGGTTCGATTGGTGGCCAAAAGATACAACAACAATAATATATTTTTTTTATTTTTATAATAATTTATTTATTGACCAAAAAAAGTTTACAAAAATATTCTCCACATGCAGCAAGAAACACAGATCAGTATTAAAATTATTACAACTAAAGCCTAAGCTAGGCAAGAGCCTGTGTTATAGGCATTAGTCCTCTTCCAGTTGGCGCAATACTTTATTTCGTTCTTAGGGACTCTTGTTGAACCCGCTTCCATGTTCGGAATCATCGTCACTTAAAACCATCAGGTAAGATGATGCCAAGAGCATAAAAAAAAACAGTATCGTCACAGCATGAATCAAGCGAAACGAACTGAGGTACAATTCAACGCACGTAAAAAGAGCTCCAGTGGTCAAGTGGTGGGAATGTGTTTGCGCAGGCGGGAAACAAATGACAACTGGCGAACCAATCACGCGACAGCAAACAAGAGAGACGCGTGTTTCCCCCGTCGCGCCTCACCCCTTACCACCAATTTGGCCCGCAATTCATTCACTGCGCAGGTAGGTCGCTCGGAGCTCTTTTTACGTGCGTTGAATTGTATCCTTTTGTTGACTACGATTATGATTTTGGATATGCTCGGCGATTTCATGATCTGGTCCGCCATTGTTGTATTTTAAATAAATAAATATATATAATATTTTTTTATTCAGTAGAAACAAACAGTCATTTAAATAAATCTATAAAACGTCTTACTTCAAATGAAATGAAATGGTCGTACATTTCATGATCTGGTCAACCATCATATCAGCTCATATAAGTCTCAACCGAGGGGCTCGAGCCTACCCTGAATTAGGGCGATCAGGCCTTTGTCGACCACGCGGGCCCAGTGCGGGTTGATCGACTTCACACACAACCTGCGCGTTTCTTCGCAGGTGTGTGCAGGTTTCCTCACGATGTTTTCCTTCACCGTTAAAGCAATCGGTAAGTATATGTACGTAAGTTTTTGAAAAACTCTTTGGTACATTGGCCGTCCAGATTTGAACCCGGTACCTCTGGTTAGAAGCACCGAGTCATTACCGGTCGAGCCACCGACGCTTTCAACGCTTTCTGGTTAACCATTTCATGAAATGGTCGTGCATTTCATGATGTGGTCAACCATTTCATGAAATGGTCGACATTCCATGATCTGGTCAAACATTTCTTGAAATGGTCGTGCATTCCATGATCTGGTCAACCATTTCATGAAATGGTCTTGCATTTCATGAATTGGTCAACTATTTCATAAAATGATCGTGCATTTAATGATCTGGCAACCATTTCATGATGTGGTGAAATATTTCATGAAATGATCGTGCATTTCATGATCTGGTCAACCATTTCATGAAATGGTCGTGCATTTCATGATCTGGTCAACCATTTCATAAAATGGTCTTGCATTTCATGAAATGGTCAACCATTTCATAAAATGATGGTGCATGTAATGATCTGGCAACAATTTCATTATGTGGTCAACCATTCATGAAATGGTCGTGCATTTCATGATCTGGTCAACCATTTCATAAAATGGTCTTGCATTTCATGAAATGGTCAACCATTTCATAAAATGATGGTGCATTTAATGATCTGGCAACAATTTCATTATGTGGTCAACCATTACATGAAATGGTCGTGCATTTCATGATCTGATCAACCATTTCGTGAAATGGTCTTGCATTTCATGAATTGGTCAACCATTTCATAAAATGATCGTGCATTTAATGATCTGGCAACCATTTCATGATGTGGTCAACCATTTCATGAAATGGTCAACCATTTCATAAAATAGTCGTGCATTTAATGATCTGGCAACCATTTCATGAAGTGGTCAACCATTCATGAAATGGTCGTGCATTTCATGATCTGGTCAACCATTTCATAAAATGGTCTTGCATTTCATGAAATGGTTAACCATTTCATAAAATGATGGTGCATTTAATGATCTGGGAACAATTTCATTATGTGGTCAACCATTACATGAAATGGTCGTGCATTTCATGATCTGATCAACCATTTCATGAAATGGTCTTGCATTTCATGAATTGGTCAACCATTTCATAAAATGATCGTGCATTTAATGATCTGGCAACCATTTCATGATGTGGTCAACCATTTTATGTAATGGTCGTGCATTTCATGATCTGGCCAAACGTGGATTGACGAAGTGGAATGAATTAACCCGTGGTAAAGTCAGATATAGAAGACAGAATTCCTCTCGTTGCTGACTTTTACAATTTTACTTCTATGCTTTGAAAACATTAATTTTAAAATTCTGAGTTGACTGTTGGTCACAGATCTGAGACACACAAGACAGGCTTTGCCTACGGATCTGGGACACACAAGACAGGCTTTGGCTATGGATCTGGGACACACATGAAAGGCTTTGCCTGTACCCCCATATCCTTCGCTGCAACCGAGGCGTTAATCACTTAAGCCGAGCATGTTATAACTACGCTCAGATCACTATGCTGCACCATTAGTGCAAGCAGGCACGCGATATATACATTAACTGCTTATACTTTAGTACCTCGTCCACAGCAAATAATAGTACGGGGTATAATATAATCTTTATTTCATTTTTACATAATAATGTCAAACTAACTTAACCTTCATATTTTTTTTAATATTTTTACCCTCATTTTTAGTGTTCCGTACCCAAAGGGTAAAAACGGGACCCAATTACTAAGACTTCACTGTCCGTCCGTCTGTCTGTCCGTCTGTCACCAGACTGTATTTCATGAACCGTGATAGCTAGACAGTTGAAATTTTGACAGATGCCGCTATAACAAAAAATACTGAACATGAGAAAAAGTGAAAAAAATAAAGGGGTCTTCATACAAATAACAATGTCTGGAAGAGATCACTTGTTAGCGATAAGACCGCCTATATTTACAACTTCCTTAATCATTGTATCTTTTTTTTTCTTAAGTTGTGCAATAAAGTGTTTTCAATCAATCAATCAATCAAATAACATGGTTTTTTTTTTAAACATGAAGAAACTAGCGCCATCTAGTATGTTGGTACGGAACCCTATGTGTGCGGTTCTAACTCGCACTTGGCCGGTTTTTTCAGAAGAAGAAGGTGACCTCGAAGACGACGATGACGAGGACGACGCAGACTCAGACACGGAATCTCAAGCTGGCGGCGAGAACAAAAACAAAATGGCTGAAGCTGACAACACGCAAGATAAATTAACAACGAAAACTCAACTAGAAACGTCTACGAAAGAGAAACAGAAGATCCCAGTTAAAGTGTTGACGCAAGAGGATGTAGATAGTGGGAAATACACAATGTTTGATGTGGTTTTGCCACTGCCCGGCTATCACGTAGAGTACCCGCCCAACATGAAGGATTGTTACGAAGAGTTGCTGAAGAAAGATGGGCTGACGTTGGATATGAAACATAAAATCAAGTGAGTTTATGTTATGCGCTTTATTTTTAAGGGTCTTCCGACACCCCTACTGATTTAGGCGTTCCGTGAAAAAATGATAGCAAACGTTTATGCGTCTAAATAAAATTGGTACCTGTCGCCAGAGATATGCTATATATAAGGGGAGGTAGATAGGTTACATGTGTCTAAAAAGTGAAGCAAAAAAAAGATGCCAATTGGCATCTCTTTTCTTAGTAGCATTCAGTGCAATAGAAGGGAACTACCTATAACATTGTGTGTGTAAATGGCTTCAATTTTCAAATGTTGTTTGTTAGTGCATAACCCATCTATGGTAACAAATCTCTGCCTGTCGCTAGCAAAGTAAAGGAATTTAATTCCCTACCCATTTCGTTGAAATGTCGTTACACATTCGCAATGCTTTAAGGTCGAAAATTCTATTTCAGTACGTATTATTTGTCACTTTAACTCTTACACGAGCAACGCAACTACGCTGAACAAGAGGAAATAGAACCTTATCCGAGGTCATTACAGAATAAGATTGCCACAGCATCCCTAGCAAAAATGTTGCCAATGCTCGTGAAAGGGTTAGATTACATATAAACCTCTTTGCGAAAAGTTATCATTTGCTTTTCTATGTGTCAGTGTCAATCGAAAATAGCTCTAGATGTCGAACCTTAGGTGCGTTGGAAATTAAATTCCTTGACTGTACCGTGTACCTATATCATAAACATAAAAAACATAAATTGCGGGGTTTATTTAATTTGCATAGCTTTTCGATAATTTTTCGGGTCCCGTATTTTCTCGAGCATTTTCTAGTGTGCTCGTGCATTTGACCCTCAATCTTATTTTAAGTTTTACTTTCATTTCTTTAACAAGCGATAGATATTCTGCAGCTGATCGCTGATCAATAGTAACGTGAGTAATATTTTAGTCTCAATTCGTCTAACGATATCGTGTTGACTGTTTAGTGGAAACTTTATTGGCTAGTGTGTTATACAGGGTGTAACAAATTTGGTGTAGGCCCGTTAACTGGGGCTTCTACTCATCATACTGAACAGCTTTCCCCAAGGAACACATAGTCAATTTGCAAAAAAAAATTCTCCGCTCCATACAAAAAATCAGCGGATCGTTTTGTATGAAGAGTTCAAATTTTTTTTTGCGATTTCAGCAAACTTGTAGAACAAAAGCTGTTCATTTTGATGAGTAGAAGCCCCAGTTGACGGGTCCTACACCAATTTTTTAACACCTTATATAGTTTGTATTATGACTGTGTGATAGAGTTAAGGTGTTTTTTTTCTTTTTTTTAATAATATTTTTTTGTATATTTACAACCATAAACATTTGCTATTGCTTTTTAACAGAACCCTAAACCCAGTCTTAAGGGGTGTAGGGCCCTTAAGCGGAAGCAGTCGTAGGTCAGTGCAACTTGCGTGGTCGTGCTGATCTTGGTCAGTCATTACCTTAATGGATTTGAATGTTAGTGGCTATCTTGACAGTGTTCGTGCTCAACAAGGCTACAGAATCTGTACAGAAGCCCAGTTGTTCGGGGACAAAGAGCGAGATTTGAGAGGTCGAGCCCTAACTGCCCTAGTCACCGTTCGGGACAATTCATTAGAAGTTCAGCACAGCGCCACAGGTGACCAGTGGCTAGTGATCTCGGCTGTGACGCAACCGTCAAAGCCGTTAAACCACTTTATAGGTTGTACATTGTGACAAGGCATTTTAAGCCGTTCGTGCAAATAGCTGTCGTTACGTGGCGTAATGGTTAAGTCCATTAGCTTCACACTAGGAGATCGCGGATTCGATTCCCGGTGGTGTCAACTTCTTAGACTCGGTTTGGTTGGTGGTAGGGCATTTTCTAGGACTGCCTGGCTAGCTTCCACCATCTTATCTAAGTCTTGCCGCCAAACATCAGTGTTAACAACATTGATGTGTTCCGGCTTGAATATAAGATAGCCAGCCCCCATTGCGTTGGGAAATCTTGATAAGCCCGCTTTCATCTTCGGCATCATCATCACTTACCATTAGGTGAAATGATACCAGCGGCTAACAACTGTGAATAAAAATAAACTATCGTCCAGCCTCTTCAGAGGCCTCAAGGGCGGCTTGAAAATCTCTGACCCCCCCACTGTCAGAGAGTTCCACCACAACCTGCACCAGTCTGGACTTGGCCCCCGTGTGTGAAGTATGGCCTAACTTTCTCGAGTTTGGGAAGAGGCCCGTGCCTTTGTTTTTTGCTTGAGAAGTATTCCGCTCCCTCCCCCCCTGCTAGGCGCAGTTATGTGAGCAAAGGCTGGTGACAGCCGGATGCGCAGGGCAAGTGAAATCGGTAGAAGTGGCGCATCTTGGATAGGCCCATGTCACACCCTGGGCACTTCATACAACGGACCAGAAATTACATTTCAAAAAACGAATGACGGAACAAACGAAATGGCGGCGAAATCCTATACGTTCGACAACCAAACTGTAACCAATCTGTATCAATTTGGTTGACGAGGGGGTGAACTTTGCCCATGTGCTATAGTCGACTAACACAGACTGATGGTGACAACTTAATTTTATTAAAGTAAACATGTCGCTCCTACTCGGTGGTCCGATGACCTGGTGCAGGTCGCGGAAAGCCGCTGGATGCTCGCAGCGCAGAACCGGTCGTCGTGAAAATCCTTGGGGGAGGCCTTTGTCCATCAGTGGACGTCCTTCGGCCAGTATGATGATGATGTCGCAGTAACATAGAAAAAGCCGTGTTATAACTGTATCCCTGTGTTATACACTCGAGAGCGATGAATCCGGGTCAAAGAATCCTAAAAATCTCGGAAACTAAGAAGGCTAGCTTCATGAAATAAATTGTGTTTAATAGACAATTTAATACTCCTTAAATGAAGTCATTAAAACTTCTTAGTTATTGTAAAGTTATGTCATAAAAAAATCAAATTTGAAAAAGGGAGACTTTCGAAGATGGAACTACGAAATTACTACATTTGTTTTTGCTTTTGTTTCTAATCTGTCATTTAAGTGGGTACATAAACCATGTTGATAGTGTTCAATATTTATTATTCAAGCAGTAATCATGTCGCTTACACCTGAAGAATGCACCTGAATACTCACAATGCTGGAAAACGGCCGGGGTCAGCGCGATACAGCCACAACTGTCGGTGTGTCGCTCTCAACAGTACAAATAGTTCTCCAACGTTACGAGGAAACTGGTTCTAACCTACGCAGACCAGGAACAGGCAGAACCAGGTGTACCACAGCACGAGAAGATCGATACTTGGTGAACACAATGCTTCGTAATCACTTTCTCACAGGAACTGAACTTACAAATCAGTTTCGACGCCTCGGAGGAAGTAACCCAAGCGCATGGACAGTAAGGCGACGACTTGTGAAGCTAACTTGAAACCACTTAGACCTGCAAACGGCCCTAAACTGGAGCGTGGGCATCGTATTTCAAGACTAAGATATGCCCAGAACTACTTAAATCGGAATATTGGAGATTGGTCAAAAGTTATGTTCTCCGACGTATCAAAATTTATGCTCTACAAGCACGATGGAAGACACAGAGTGTATAGAAGACCAGGGGAAAGATTCAAGCAAGCATGCATCGAAGAAAAAGTAGCCTACGGTGGGGGGTCTGTACATGTGTGGGCCGGAATTTCTTCTGAGAGTCGCACAGAACTGGTGTTCATAGAAAACGGCTCTTTAACTAGCGAAAGATATGTGGAAGAAATCCTCAATGAACACGTTGGTCCATTTATGGTCAATTTGGGTGAGGATGCTATTATTATGCATGACAATGCCCGGCCTCTTACGGGTTGGATTGTGAATGACTACCTTCAAGAGATGAACATTACTCGTATGGAGTGGCCAGCACGCAGCCCGGATATCAACCCGATCGAGCATGCTTGGGACGAGCTAGGGAGATGCGTAAAACAAAGAAGCCCTCCCCCAATCACACTTCGTGAGCTCAAAATTGCTCTCACAGAGGAATGGGAGAATATTCCCCAAAATCATATAAGGAACTTGGTGTACAGCATGCCAAACCGCGTAAACACAATGATGGAAGCACGAGGAGGCAATACGAAGTATTAAAATTCAAGTAAATCGTAATGTTGTTCAAAAATGTCATGTTTCCTATTTTTGTTTTAAGGCGAGATCAGCTGTTTTTTTATTTATGTAATTTTTTTGTAAATAAAATGTAGTGACTCGTAAATTTTATTACTTTCATTTAAGTGGTATTTCATGAAGCTAGCCTTCTTAGTTTCCGAGATTTTTAGGATTCTTTAAGTGACCCGGATTCATCGCTCTCGAGTGTAGTTATGTACCGGTAGACAATTGTGAGAAAGAGGTTCACGGCTATCTCACCAGGCATTTAACTATAAATCTGGTTACATAGTTTAGTAGCCCTATCTGAGCGGGCCTCCGAAAAATTCCCAGTCGACTGAGCCCCGCAAGCGGGCTCCTTTTTTGCGATAAAAACACAGCCTAAACTAACCTATTAATCCTACTTATATTATAAACGCAAAATTCTGCAAGAATGTATGGATGTATATTTGTTACTCTTTCACGCAAAAACTACTGAACGGATCTGTCTGAAATTTGGTAGGTAGACAGATTAACACATAGGCTACTTTTTTTCCCGCACTTCGCACCCTCGAAAAGTCGTAGGTGAAGCCGCGTGTAACAGCTAAAAGTACAATACTGCAGAGGCCGAGAAAATAAGCAATTACTGGATAAGTCGAGTTTAATGACCGTGCTTCAGGACAGTCAACCTGCACGATCGACCCACCACGCAAGGTGCTTCGCTATCGAGGCCCCACTGTAAATATATTTGTATTTCGCTTTTCGAAGGGTGTACAGTATGGGCGGCACGTACCGGCGCGCCGTGGTGCGCCCGCTCGGCACCGAGTGGAGTTTCGTGCGCTACAGCGACCCCAGAGCGGACCTCATCCTCTCCGACTGGGACAAGCTGGAGGGCGCCACGCTAGACGGCGTTGTCGAAGGCAAGTCAAGATACCATAGACTAATAAGCACTAAACACCCTGCTAAAATAACAACAAAGAGACTAAGGGAGACTAAGTTGCACCGTGTAACTATAACGATAACCAAACCGTAACCAGCCGTCAAATCACCGATATTTGACCATAACAATAACCGGTAAAAATCGTGCGGTTAGCGTTAAGTTATGACGTCATTTTAACTGACTCTTATAGCTGTTGCATTTGTTTAAAATATTTTTTTTATCCATAATTCATGAGCTCTTGCCATTATCCCGCTTGATGGTAAGTGAAGACGATGCCGAAGATGGAAGCGGGCTTGTGGATAATGAAATGCCTACCATCTACCAAACCGAGTTTCACAAGTTAGACCCCGCCGCGAATCGAACCCGCGACCTCCTGATTTGAAGCGAATTAACTATTCGATTTAGAACTTGTCACATGTTACACTTGCTTTTGCCTGCTGCTTCGCTCGCATGAACATAGTTTCTATGACTGTCTAGGAGGGTGCGCAGTGGCAAAAAGCAGCTTATATGTATATATGTTAATCTAGGCACACCCCGGACACTGCATACAACGGTCGTTAAATGACATTTCTAAAAACAACAGCGTCCCCCCCCCCACCTCCAAAACCTTGATCTCCTTCTACAGTACTCCGCTCTGCGGCTAATGTCCACGTCGCATAGTTCCCTATCATTGATCTTATTGGTGCCAAACGTCTCCCATAATTATGAGAGCACACACTCAGCCAAATAGTGTTGGCTGGTTTCCAGTGCTCCACAGTTGGGACAGGAGGGGTCAGTGGCCCTATCTAATAGGGACATGTGTCGGTTTAGTCTACAATGCCTTGTTACTATTATTTTTATTATTATATCAGCTCATATACGTCCCCACCGAGGGGCTCGAGCCTACCCTGAATCAGGGCGATTAGGCCTTAGTCGACCACGCGGGCCCAGTGCGGGTTGGTCGACTTCACACAAAACCTTCGAGTTTCTTCGCAGGCGTGTGCAGGTTTCCTCACGATGTTTTCCTTCACCGTTAAAGCAATCGGTAATTATATGTACGTAAGTTTTTTGAAAAACTCATTGGTACATTGGCCGTCCAGATTTGAACCCGGTACCTCTGGTTAGATGGACCGAGTCGTTACCGGTTGAGCAATTTCCTAGTTTCCTACCCATACTTCCTGGGCTTCTCGCTTCATTAGCTCTGCAATCACTCCCTTTGTGACTCTGGCTGAAACAGGAAGTCGAGGCTCTCCAGCAGGTCTGCTCTTTGATTACCTAAAGTTCCTTGAAGTCCTGGAACCCATGCTATAGTGACGGTCTTTCTTTCTGCTAGTTTACTGTGTGTCTCTTTGCACTCCATGACTAGCCTCGATGAGGTCTCGGCCTTGGACAGTGCTGTGTTGATTGCTGCCTGGCTATCTGAATAAATTATAGTGTTGTTGGCCCCATCCCATGAGTCCGCCAGCACTACTTCTACACATTCCTTGATTGCGAATACCTGCGCTTGGAAGACGCTGGCGTGTGTTGCCAATACCAGAGCCTTGTCCTTGCTAGGTTGCTGGATATATCTTACGACGAATAAAATTATGACAAATATTAAAAAAATATTAAAAAGTTTCTTCGAGGCGTGTGTGCAGGTTTCCTTACAATGTTTTCTTTCACCTTAAGAGCGTCGGATAAACGTACATATGAAATCGAAATTCGAAAACTCTTCGGTACGTACGTGGCAGGATTCGACCCAAAACCTCCCGGATAGGAGGCAGCGGCCCTAGCTGTTACGCCACCGCCGTGCATCTTTACGCCAGTGATATAAGTTTATTTTGCCCTTAGGCCGATGGACCTTCTGATTTTCATATGCATGGCATTAGTCTTCTCCTGTTGTAAAACTAATGACTGACCCTTGCGCCACAGAGAAAGTTAACATTTACAATATTTCTTTACCTTTCAGATGGAAAATACAAGGCTCTCCTCCTAACTCTGACATTACCAGCAAGCTGTTACGCGACTATGGCGCTTCGAGAATTACTGAGAGTCGACACATCGAGCGATAGTCAAGCGCAACAGAACAACTACCACAAAGAGGACAAAAACATTAAAACAGAAGCAGAAGGAAAGAAGACAGAAGAAAAGATGACAACAGAAGTAGAAGAACAGATGACAGAAGTAGAAAAGAAGTCGGAAGTAGACAATGAGATGGCAATAGAAGTGCAAGACAAGAAGGAGCAAGTAGAAAATAAGCAGACAGAGGTAGAAATGAAGAACAGAGAAGAGAAAGTGGAAGGTGGAGAAAAAAGGAAGTTGGAACAGACTGACGATGTAGCTGTTAAGAAAATGAAACAAGAATCAGATGAATAAATGTTCTTTATTTTGTGTTCGATTAATGTCTTGGTTTCATTTGAGCTTCCTCTTATGTTCTGAACATTTTCCGTTCCAGTTATGTTTAGGCTTTATTCTGTAACAAACGAAAAGTAATGATGAACGAGGAACTATTTGTGTAGCATTTTTTTTATCATTTTAAGGTTTTTTAGCGTAGGCAGCCCTCCCACGCGTTGGACCGACGACCTGGTGAAAATCACTGGAAGCCGATGGATGCGGGCAGCGCAGGACCGGTCGTCGTGGATATCCTTGGGGGAGGCCATTGTCCAGCAGTGAACGTTTTTCGGCTGATATGATGTTGAAAGTTTTTTTATAGCTGAAAATTTAAATTTCAGAGGGTAATCCCTTATTCACAGATACTAACTCAAATTCATAGAACTCTTTATTGTACATCAGAATAAACAAATGCAATTACAAAACAAAATCAATAACTAAGAGACGTACAATTTGGGCGGTCTTATCGCTGAGAGCGTTTTCTACCAGACAACCCAGTGCTCGGAGAAACAGTAAGGAGACAGGTAGTATGCACACAACAATAACAGAAATAAAACCGGCCAAGTGCGAGTTGAACTCGCGTGGAGAGGGTTCCGTACAATGCCAGTCAAATACAAAATTAACTATTTATTATACAATAGTAGGTATATCACAGAAAGGTTTGAAAAACTTTATTTTTTATTTCCTAATTTGTCCCCCGAAAATGACCTTTTACTTTGCACATCTTTGTTTGGGTCATAGGATTACTCCATCAAATTGGCTGTGACAGACGGACGGACAGACGTACAGACGCACGAGTGATCCTATAAGGGTTCCTTTTTATTGTACGGAGCCCTAAAAATGGATAATTTTAAACTTTCAATTTTTTAGATAAATAAAATACCATATACTCGTACTAAATTTTGCCTTAGATTTTCCGTGAATCGGCGGCGCAATCTAATCTTCTGTATCTGTATATAAGGTGTAACAAAATTAGCTGAAACTATTTTAACTAGTGCTTCTACCCATGAAACTGAACAACTTTCCCCATGGAACCCATAGTCAAATCGCAAAAAAACTTGGGCTCTCCCATCTAACTCGATCAGCTGATCAGCCAACTTAGTATGGGAAGTTTATTTTTTTATATATATATAAAAGAAAATCGTAACTGACTGACTGATCTATCAATGCACAGCTAAAACCCCTGGCCGGATCGGATTGAAATTTGGCATATAGATAGCAAGTATGACGTGTAGCATCCGTAGGATTTTGGGTAGTTCCCACGGGATTTGCGCGGGCAAGGCCGCGAGCAACAGCTAGTATTGAATAACTTTATAACGAACCTACCCATAGACAATTTGGGGTTTGTCTACGTTAACCTTCGACCATATAGAGGTGTAACAAAATTGGTGTAGGTCCCGTTAACTGGGGTTTCCACGCATCATACTGAACAACTTTTGTTCTACGACTTTGCTGAAATCGCAAAAAAAGAATACTCTTCTTAAAAATCGATCTGATCGACCAAATATGTGCATTTTAGTATGGAGGGTCAATTTTTTTTTGAGAATTGACTATGGGTTCCTTGGGGAAAGTTGGAATCCTCAGTTAACGTGTCATACACCAATTTTTTACACCTATATACAGAGGAGAACCCAATTAACCTACATTTTAAATACCTAATATAACATTAAAATAAATAAATATTGTAAAAATACTTAAATATTATTCTTTATTTGTGTACTTGTCTGCCATTTCAATTGAAACTAACTCTTATGTTTGCTGAAACAAATTTCTTATTACAAATAAGTAATGCATCCACGATCTAGACTTGACTTCCACGACGACCGGCAGTATATCACTTTCTTTTATTCTTGTTATGTATTGTATTTGTACAAATTAAATAATATAGTTTACAGAATCGATAATTGTATCGATTAGGTCTCTTCTAAGGATTTCTACAACGACCGGTCCTGCGCTGCTGGCAATATCCAAAGGCCAGGTCATAGGTCCACCGATAGGAAGACCTGCCTACGTCTTCCTGTGCGCGGTTGCCACTCGATAACTTTACTACCCCAACAGCTACCCGTGCTACGAGTTATGTGCCCAGCGCATTCGTGCTTTATATTGATAAATATATATATTGACAAATCTTTCCTCTTTATAATATTATTTATAAGAAGCGATCTTTTATTTTCCGATTTCATTTTTCGTCGATAAATCTTTTTAGAATTACAAATGAAGAAGTCATTACTTTAAATATTATAGATTTAGGTGAAAAAAAAACTAGTTTATACAATACAGATTTAAGTGGAAAAAATACTTGGTAATTTAATATAGATTTAAAAAAGTTTTAATTTTAATTGATTAAATGTCCTACTATTTACATTTTTTTTCCAGATGTCCTGTAACTGCGGTTTAGCAGACCACAACGACAACGACATTTGACTCAACAAAAAACTGGCCAAGTGCGAGTCAGACCCGAGCACAAAGGGTTCCGTACCATCATACTAGATGGCGCTAGTTTCATGTTAAAAAAAAACCACGTGTTTTGTATGGAGACCCTCTTATTTTTTCATTTTCTAATTTTTAGTATTTTTATCATAGCGGCAACAGATATACATACATCATCTGTGAAAATTTCAACTGTCTAGCTATCACAGTATATCGCTAGTTTCTTCAGTAAAAAAAACACATTTTTTGTATGGAGAGCTCCCTTATTTTTTCACTTTTTTCAAATTTTTAATATTTTGTTATTATTACGGCAACAGAAATACATCATCTGTGAAAAATTCAACTGTCTAGCTATCACGGTTCATGAAATACAGCCTGGTGACAGACGGACAGACAGACAGATAGAAGGGCGGATAGCGAAGTCTTAGTAATAGGGTCCCGTTTTTACCCTTTGGGTACGGAACCCTAAAAAGAGCACTTTAAAGCTTAATATGTTGCAAACTAATCCCAGAATCTAAAAATGGTTTTAGCAAACCCTCAGTACCTTTGAAAGACCTATAAGAAACTTACATTTATGAAAAAAATCACTCCGTCTTTACATGCAGGTATCCTTAAATATTTTTGTTTAACTGTACCACTTTGTCAGCTGTCAGCTTGATAAATATGTATACCCATGCCAAGTTACAGCTTTCTAGTACTAATAGTCTCCGAGCTAAGCCGCGGACAGACTGCACGGATATGGCGCAACTACAAGGGTTTCTTGTTGACTAAGAAACCTTAAAAACAAAGTAAAAATAAAAAATAAAAAGAATAAAATTAACAAATGAATAAAATGACTAAATTGGTAAGTTAAATTTGATGCAATTCAATGAAAATTAGTTATTGAAATCCCTGCCTTACCAGCTTATCCTCACTTGTGGCAGTACTTCTGCGTCAAGGTGGAGGCTTGAAGACTGGCCGGCCAAGTGTGAGTCGCACAGTGCGCGCGCAGTTCGCCGGGCGTGGGGAATGAGCGCGGACACCACGCACACTTATGCGGCTTGTTCTGTCATACGAAAAACCTTATAATTATTAATCGATTACTGATGTGGTGATGTAGTGGTTAGCGCTTCTGACTGCTAGGCTGGAGGTCGTTGGTTCGATTCCCACTCTGGGCAAACATTTGTAACTAGCAAAGTAAAATAAATAAATATTCTCGGACAAATCACACATGGTCATCTGGCCCCAAAGTAGGATTCCCTGTGTTATGGGTTACCAGAGACTTATATACATACTTATATACGTTTAAATACATACATATATAGATATATTTAACACCCAGACACAGAGCAAACAAATCTGCTCATCACACAAATGCTTGCCCTGGGTGGGGATCGAACCCTCGATCAGTAGTCAAGGGCACTAACCACTGAGCCATCGAGTCAGTCAACAAAAGTAGGTGTTTATTATTTATAGATTTACTTTAGTAATCATCATCATCATATGAGCCGAAAAACGTCCACTGCTGGACAAAGGCCTCGGTCCACCGCGTGGGAGGCCTGTGCCTACTCTACGGTTATCGTTTATCAATATCAACGGCGAGTACATAACCCACCTCCGATTCACTGACGATATCGTGGTCATGGGTGAGACTATGGAAGACCTAAGCACAATGCTCGATGGCCTCAGTAAAGTCTCTCAACAAGTGGGTTTTAAAATGGACATGGACAAGACGAAAATAATGTTAAAGGGTTTACCAATTGTGAATTAAAAATAAAATAAAAAAATGTTCGTGTCGCACCCACCCCTCTAAAGGTTGAAGACTCTGCACTGGAAGTTGTTGACGAATATGTATACCCGGGACAAACAGTTCAGCTAGGTGGCTCCAACTTCATAAAAGACTCGGCTGGGCAGCGTTCGGGAAACTTCGCAATATCAAAAGTCAATGGAGCGAGCTATGCTCGGAATTTCCCTATGCGATCGAATCAGAAATGTCCAGCAGTGGACGTTTTTTGGCTGACATGATGACGATGATGATGACATACACTCAAAAATCATAACCCTCCCTCTAGCGCAGTCAGATAATAAGTAGGTCTTATCATTGATTCTTATCGATTTTTAACGTGTCAGAACTTTGGATAACGTTAAAAGACATCAAATAGGGATGAAGAATGCTAGTCATCTGACTTATTTTTATCATCTGTCAAAAACGACATTTTGTTCTAAAAATGTTTGAAATACCTAGGAGTGACGTCATAGTTTTGCAGCGTCATTTATGTACTCATTTTGTGATTTTAGTGAATTAAATAAAAAAAGCGTGTGGCACTCGGGGACTGCCGCAGTAAAGTTTTTTATCAACTTTAAAAGTTCAAAATGGCGGCCACTATTTTCAATTCGGGCAACGGATTCGTGATAAGGACCTCAGGGACCCCCAGATATCGATTTTGGAAGCAATCGGTCTAGTAACTAAAAAGTTTAAATGGCGGCTACTTTTTTCAATTCGGGCAGCGGATTCGTGATAAGCGACCTCAGGGACCCTCAGATATCGATTTTGGAAGCAATCGGTCCAATAACTAAAAAGTTCAAAATGGCGGCCACTTGCGGCTAGTCCTTGGGGCGCGGGATGTTTATGTAATAAATTAACACTAAGAATGTTACACCAGTAAAATTGATTAAGTCCTTTTAGTACCGCAAATCGCTAATAGATGGCACTGTAAGTTTTTTTAGAACGCGGTAACGTTACGTCACGCTCGGCCGAGCTACATGGTAGGCGGAGTGTGGGGTGTTAGGTTTTTTCGTTACAAAATTTCTTGATTCGGTCGCCGCGCTCAAAGCCCGCGATAAAAGCTATGCAATCGCTTAAAATCGAAGACTTTATGGAAAACAGAACGAGTAAGGTTTTCCGAAGTTTAAGTAGGAGGGCAATTTAGTGATCAAGAGTTCATAATTTATTTCAGATGCTGTTGCCATCCCTGTTATATCTACTGCGAATAAAAAGTATCATTAAAGCGCACTGATATCTTTCTTTTTTATGAGACATGTACCTACGTATCGTTGTTGAAGCGTTCACTAATGGTTAACTTTTTTGTTGGTCATTATAATATTACAACCACCAATCATTTACGAGCATTTGACAGCTCCAAACTTATGACATTTGACATTTATAAGGCGTTTTTTGGAGCTTTAAAAATAACTAGGTATTGCTCACCACTTCGTCCGCGTGGATAACTGAACATAACAAATTATGAAACGTACTAGCTTTTGCCCGTGGCTTAGCCCGGACATAGTTTTTGTGACCGA
This sequence comes from Coleophora flavipennella, assembly GCA_947284805.1. Lineage (NCBI taxonomy): Eukaryota > Metazoa > Arthropoda > Insecta > Lepidoptera > Coleophoridae > Coleophora > Coleophora flavipennella. The sequence goes on along the minus strand of OX369281.1, from coordinate 12,914,755 downwards.
CTTTGAGGGTGAGTGGTGCGCGAGCTGCAGCGGCTCGCAAGCGTAGACATGAGTTTTCTACAGATCCTTCGGGACCTGTATCGGGTTATTCTGATTAGCAGTCTGTCGCTTCCTAATTCTATGCACAAAAAAATATCGTCAATCTGTTGCTTCGTTGCGACGCCGACGTGCGCCAACCTGGAAATAAGTTTTCTCCAGATCCCTCGGGAACCATGTCGGTCTACGCTAATGAGTAGTTTAGGTCATTTCTCACCCCCTCAAACATTTCTGTGCAAAAAATCACAAAAATCCGTTGCTCCGTTGCGATGTTAAAGAAACCAACGAAAAAATAGTATATTTATGCAACTAGTGAATAAAGGACGGATTTAAAGCGAGCTGTCCGTAGATGAATCACGAGCAAGTGAAGGATTCTAACAACTGAAGAATCACGACTGTAGGGAGTAGGAGGGGAGCGTAGCTCGTGATTCAAGTATTCATAGCCCTCGATATAAATCCGTTTTATTCAAGAGTTGCATACTATATATATATTATATACTTTATTTATACCATGACTCCGAGAAAAAGAAACATTTGAGCGAAAATAGACATTTAATGAAGAAAAAAGGAAGGTTAAATTAATTAAATAATTAAAAAGCTCATTAAAAATTGAAACAATTACTAAAATTAACAGTAATTTTCTTTGTGTTCGTACAAGTATTCAAAATAGCGCCAATTTACTAATGAAATCACAGCAAAGAACACAAAACAGTTTTTATTCTAATGCTAAACTCCTTGTCGAAAATGTGGAACAATCAAATCTCGAAGAGTTATTTGTACAAATATTTTAAAAGTTTGTATGTCAAATATTCTTTGGAGAAGTTTTTATCGCTTATTTTTTACGCAAGGAAGTTGTATAGCTCTGAGGTGGAGTTCGAATAGTATTGGTGTGTTCTAAATTCAAACACCAAAATAGTGAGCAAAAGAGCTCTTTATTCACTGTTTTCAGTGCATAAAATAAGCTTTTTGGAGGGGCGATGGTATATAGAATATTTTTCAGTTCCCTCAGGAACTGTATGTGACTGTCCTTCTTCATGACACAGGCAACGTGCATGCCAAATTTCGTCAAGAATGGTTCAAGTGTTGAAGCGTGAAGAGGTAACAAACAAACACATTTTCACATTTATGTAACAAAATTTGGTGTAAAACCCGTTGACTAGGGGTTCTAATCATCATAATGAACAACTTTCCCTTAGGAAACCATAGTCAATTCACAAAAAAAATGGAACCTCCATAGGAAATGCACAAAATTTATTGATCAGCTGATCAATTAACGTTTGGTATTTTTTTGCGATTTCAGCATAGTTATAGAAAAAAAGTTGTTCAGTATGATGAGTGGAAGCCCCAGTTAACGTGACCTATACCTATTTTGTAACATACTGTATAGGAAGGACAAGGATTTATCTAATTTTAATATAGTTTTTTTACCTTCGTATGCGTCATTCGATGATAGTACAGATTGGAGCTGGCGGTGAAGCATTTCCCACATTCCGGACATTTGTGCGGCTTTTCACCTGTCGGGAGCGTAACATCTCTATTCACTTCTGTAACTAGCATTTAAGGGGAGTGATTCCCTTGCGCGTTCCGTACAAACGTAGTTTTGTTCTTATTTGAATATTAATCAAAAATATTGACATTTTGTAAACGTGTTGCAGAAACTAACATCTGTAAAATTTCGAATTTGTCAAATTTACAAAAAAAGGACTGCTTAATATTAATTTATGCAACGTGTTTATCTTTTATAATTTTTTTATTTCCTTAGTGAAACCTTTACAAAGTGTAATTTCATTGTGGTTAGTTAATATTCAAATAGGACCCACACAACTTTTGCATGCAGTGCGCTATGCATACACTTCTCTTAAGAGCAAGCATTTAATAATGGTTTGTGGCTATAAGAGAACAGTAACATCATTCGTTACAATATTTATAATTGGAAACAATAACACCACTACTCCAATTTACTACAGCGTAGCAAACGTTACAATAAAGGAGCTAGAAAATCTCTAAAACAAAAATACAGACTGTTATATATTTAAGAAGATTGTGAAGCTGCGAAAATTCATACAAACGGCGTTAACGATTTTTACATCTTATATGTTAACCGATTTGGACCAATTTTTGATAGGTTGTTAGTCAGAACAAAGGATAGGCTTATACGTTTTATTTCGATAAAGTTAATTTTAATTTTATTGTCGTTCACGTGTTTTCATACAAAATTAATTTGGGCCATTTTTCTTCATTTATAATCAGTAATTTAAAAAAAGAAACGTATAAGCCTAGCTTTTGTTCTAACTGACAACCTATCAAAAATTGGTGCAAATCGGTAAACATTTTTTGTTTATTTATAAACAGTAATTTAAAAAACGAAAAATATAAGCCTAGCTTTTTTTTTGACTGACAACCTATCAAAAATTGGTCCAAATCGGTTAACATTTAAGAGGTGAAAACCGTTAACGCCGTTTGTATGAAAAGTCGCAGCTTCATAATCCTCTTAATAGTGTGTATAGTGTTTAGTATTTACGTAACGTTTGCTACGATGTAATAAATACTGGAAGTGGGTGTAACTTATTTCCAATAATAAATATTGCATTGGATGATGTTACTGTTCTTCTTAAAGCGTTAGCTTAGTGGGATTTGCGTGGTTGCGTCTATTCAGATTACCTGATCAGAAGCACCCAGAAGCACGGTCATGGTTTAACCAAAGTATTATTAATACTAACATACAGTATGGACACTCCCTGCCGCTCCCCCCTTGTCACCCAGATTGATACAGATTGGTTATAGTTTGGTTCTCGAACGTATAGGATTACGCCGTGATTTTGTTTGCTCCGTCACTTGTTTTTAGAAATGTCATTTAACGACGGTTGTATGCAGTGTCCGGGGTGTGCCTAGATTAACATTTAACTTGACTTAATTAGTTCTTGATAGCAAAGGATATGAATGTACTCGTGATTACAAACAACTTTCCCAAAATTTTTTTTGTCAAATATGAAAAAAATTTTTGGTCCTATAAACATTTTAGCCGATGTGATTACTTGTCATGTATCGAGGACCAAAATTTTCTTTTCTGTTTTGACATATAGTTTCTTTGGGAAAGTTGTTTGTAATCACGAGTACATGCATATCTTTTGTTATCAAGAACTAATTAAAAGTCACCCTATAATAAGCTACTTTTTGCCATGCTCGCGAGCCGCTTGCTAGACGGATCATTTGTTTTTAGAAATGTCATTTCTTGCCCGTTGTATCTTCCGGGGTGTGGTTTAACTGTTAGTTGCATTTTTCCCGACCGTTAAAGCTTTGCATGGTACGTTAAGCCTTTGGTGCTAGTTGCTATCACTGTCATTAAGTCGTTTCAGAGACCTTACAGTCGGCTTGAAAATTTCAGAAAGTGGAGTCCGCCACTAGCCCTACAAGTGGAGTATGGCCTAGGCTTTCAGAGTTTTGGAAGAGATACGTTTTCCAGAAACGGGGACTTAATGGATTGTGAACGACGACCTTCTCAGGGCCACAAGACAATATTTTCCTTCCGTTCATAATATCAGTTCATATATACGTCCCCAACGAGGGGACTTACTTTTGAGATACCACTTATCTGTGGCGGCTGTTGGACCGCCTTTTTCCATTTAAATATCAGCGCCGGCAGAATATCAGCGCTGTAGGCAGAGATATGCTATATATGTATAATGGGGAGGTAGATAGGTTACATGCGTACTAAAAGTGAAGCAAAAAAAAAGATGCCAATTGGCATCTCTTTTCTTAGTAGCATTCGGTGCAATGGAAGCGAACAACCTATTAAATTGTGTGCCTAAATGGATTCGATTTTTAAATGTTGTTTGTTAGTGCATAACCCATCTATGGTAACAAATCTCTGGCTGTAGGTACATAATTACCTGCAGCATATGCTGAGTCGGAGCCATTTCTGAGCTACGGCACGATTTGATGTATCTACCCTCATTTTACATTTAAGCTGAGATATAAGAAGTTTTTATTATTTTTGTTTTCTTTTTGTGTACTTATCAATTGTAATGTAGCTTAGAATAAATGTTTTATCTATCTGTCTACCAGTACCTACCTGTGTGGATCCTCCGATGTGTGTTGAGCGAGCTGGAGGTGCTGAAGCCCTTGTTACACACACTGCAGATGTGTGGCTTTTCACCTAGTCATAAGATTTTTATTTTAGATAGATTATCAACATATCTTCTTTTTATTTTATTTTTTTAATTCACAATTTGTAAGCCGTTGGCATCGTCTCACCTGATGGTGAGTGGCAATGATGCCGAAGATGGAAGCGGGCTAGATTCCCCAACGCAATGGAGAACTGGCTGTCTTATCTTCAAGCCGGAACACATCATCGTTGATAACACTAATCTTTGGTGGCAAGACTTAGATAAGATGGTAGTAGCTAGCCAGGCGGGCTTTGAAAATGCCCTACCACCAACCAAACCGAGTCTTACAAGATGACCCCACTGGGAAACGAACCCGTGACCTCCTGGTGTGAAGCGAATGGACTAACCATTACGCCACGGAGGCGGTCAAAAAGCCATCTTTGGCCTTTGGTTGCAGCCCCTCTAGACTAGCACCACCAATCTCATCCTGAGCAAAGTATATATATTAGTACTAACATACAGTATGGACACTCACTGCCGCTCTCTAAATTGCTACCTCACCACCTCATCACCCAGATTGATACAGATTGGTTACAGTTTGGTTGTCGAACGTATAGGCACACCCTGGACACTTCATACAATGGGCTAGAAATTACATTTCAAAAAAGGAATGACGGAACAAATAAAATGGCGGCGAAATCCTATACGTTCGACAACCAAACTGTAACCAAACTGTATCAATCTGGGTGACGAGGGGGTGAGGTCGCAATCTAGAGAGCGGCAGGGAGCGTCCATACTGTATGTTAGTACTAATATATATACTTTGATATAGGATATCTGGATGTCTTTTCTGTCCCGTTGTATGAAGTGTCCAGGGTGTGTCCTGAGTGTGTCGTAAGAGGCGACTAAGCGGACAAACCGCAGTATGGGCAGCATCGTTATTATCGCGTACTGTGCTCCCACACTGCACACTGCTTGGCGATTACGGCTAACCGCTAAACTTGGGGGAGGCCTATGTCCAGCAGTGGACGTATTTTGAATAATATGATCATTATCAACTCAACTAAAGCAGACTTTTTTTTATCCACAATTGATAAGCCCTTGGCATCATCTCACCTGATAGTAAGTGATGATGATGCCGAAGATAGAAGCGGGCTGACCAAGATTTCCCAACGCAATGGGGATCATATCTGGCTATCTTATCTTCAAGCCGGAACACATCAATGCTGTTAAAACTGATGTTTGGCGGCAAGACTTAGATAAGAAGGTGGTAGCTAGCCAGGCGAGCTTTGAAAATGCCCTTCCACTAACCAAAACTGATAATTTTATATATTTATTGAAATTACAGAGTTAAATCTACAGTAATCAAACTTTAAAGTATAGTTTTAAAAAACTAAAAAAAACCCGCTTTAAAGCACATCTAACTAAAAAATGAAAAATAATTCTTAATATAAGCTGAAAACAATAATGAACGGTAAATACTAGTATTATTGTGAAAAAGCGTGGGTTGCTCGATATACGAAAAATGTAGCACAAAGCGCCCCACGCTTTTTTCACAATAATACTAGTATTTTTCATTCATTATTGTTTTCAGCATAAATGAAGATTTATTTTTACTTTTTAGTTTGATGTGCTTTAAAAGCGGGTTTTTTTTAAACTATATTTATTTTTCAATTTTTAATTCAGGATAATGAGATAAACTAATGAAAGTATTGTATTCTCACTGATTATTGATAAATGTACGAAGTTTGAATTAAATCTGCCCGTTTAATGTAGGTCAAAATCGAGTGCAAAGGAGTCGGTTACAAACATACATACATACAAAGATACAGGTAATGCTAATAAAAGTGAAATAAAAATGCATAATACCAATACATACCAAGCTTTCAAAATTTAGCAAAATGTTTTCTTTTTAAATCACAATTCGTAAGCTCTTGGCATCCAAAAAAAAACTTAATAAAACCTATTCATCCACATGCAATAGACTACATCAGATGTGTTGTTTGGGTGTGTGTGTTTGTGTGTATTATAAGTACCATCATGCCTAAAATCAGCCAAAAAATGTCTACTGCTGAAAAAAAACATCCAAGGAAAATCAAGTTGTGGTTTGACCTTCCCTCGAGGATTCCCTAAGGACTTGAGTCTGGAGCTCCATAAGAAGGGACTGAAAGGGTTTTTGAAGGTCAGGCAAAACATAAGACCGCAGGTGTTACAAATGCCTATCATCATCATCATCATAATATCAGCCGAAAGACCTCCCCCAATGATTTCCACAACGACCGGCCCTGCACTGCCGCATCCAGCGTCTTTCCACTTCACCAGTTCGTTAGTCCACCGAATAGGAGGCCTGCCTTCGCTACGTCTTCAGGTGCGCGGTCACCACTTGAGAACTTAGCCATCTGTTCTACGAGCTACATGCCTCAGCCACTGCCATTGCAAAAACCTATAGGTGGCAGCGGTAACCACTCTCATCAAGTGGAAAATCACCCTTTTTAGTTTTTCCACCTATACAAAAATAATTGGCAGCAAACGACAACGACGAACTTCGATCTTAATAACTACAAGAACTTAACTAACTTTCTAGCTACAGGAACATGCTGACACAAAGAGTGTTTAAGTTGAAGTATCATCCAGTAAAGACCACATTTTACAAGACGATTCAAAGGCTTCCTCTTTCCCTACATTTATAATAAAAATTTTAAAGCATGTGACATAGCGAAGTGCACAAATTATATGAAACGAAAAGAATTATTCAAAGCTATTTCCTAAACAAGACATATGATGAAGTCGAGGTTATTTTAAAAGTTATATGTTAAACACACACACCACACACTGTCACACACGCACATACATACTCTCTCTCACACACACACACAAACCTAATTTTTAATTTTTAGTATTAAATTCGTTTTTTTTTTCTTTTAATGTGTTCCTAATATCCAGCTTTTCATTTATTTAATTAGTTTTCTTATGTACATCTGCAGCCGCATTTCATTTTGTAAATCGTATTATTGATCTCCACAAGACAGGCGTAGCCTAGTGTGGGATTATTGTATTTATGTGCTGATCTCATGTGTTTTTGGTAATGAACTAATTTGTTTATTTTTTTTATTTATTTATTTACAACTATGCCATTTTTGTTTTCGTTAATTTGCTAAAAAGTACTGCATTAATTTTAATAAATTTCCAAAAGATCACACTGAAAGCAAAATCTACCGATAAAAAATAATAATTAAAATCGGTACAAAATCGACGAAGATGACGATGTTATACAAAAAGATATTTATTTCTATCTACAAAAAAAACCCCGGTAAAATACGAGTCAGAACCGCGCACAAAGGGTTCTGTATCATCATACTAGATGGCGCTAGTTTCTTCACGTTAAAAAAACACGTTTTTTGTTTGACAAAATTCATTTTTTCTCATTTTTAGTATTTGTTATTATAGCGGCAACGGAAATAAATCATCTGAAAATTTCAACTGTCTAGCTATCGTGGTTCATGAATTAAAGCCTGGTGACAAACAGACGGACGGACAGCGGAGTCTCATAATAGGGTCCCGTTTTTACCCTTTGGGTACGGAACCCTTAAAAAGGAATACGTTTAGATGATGGTTTTCCACTCACCATGATTAATTTAATCTTGTAACTTTGATTGCGAAAACTAAGCGTTTCCAATATTTGTAAAAATGTGTTCTATATTATTAACACATACCGAAAAACAGAACCTCTTAATTCCGTCTGTCCATCCGTAAGTGAGTCCGTGCGTCCGTCCGTCACGCTTGGCTCTAGAAGCTAAATCTTTAGTCCGATTGACACCAAAAATGGAACTCAAGAGTTTTAAATTATTTCGATTATAAAAAGTTTCTTTGAACCGTCAAACCGAAGAGTAGCTGTCATACAACAAAAACTGTTTTTTTTCTTCAAAAACGGTTTTAAAGATTTTTATGAAACTTTCCACATCGTAGTGGCTTATGTTTGTCAATTACATAGTAATACCGTGTTTGTATGTTTCTCCTACAAATGGAGTTGAAACTTGTGGTTGACTCACTGTTTGGAGCTCTTGAATTGTCGTGTATTACGATTACGAATAAGTATATATTATTTGGTCATGCGACATGAATTCAACAAAATTATTACAATTTAAAAATATTTTTTTTGCAGGAAATTTAGTGCGGCCTGCCGTATAGTTTATTATATCGATTGATTCAATAACATTTCTAGTATCGAGATCTAGGTATGGCAACAAGTACTTAGTTACAGTTTGGCATAAAGTTATCGAGTGAAAACCGCGCACCGGAAGACATACGAGTAGCATAAGAAGCCCTGTAGGAGGCTTGAGGTCGGTGGTCTGAGGAACTGGTGAAAGTCACAGGAAGCCGCTGGATACGGGCTGTGCAGAGCCGGTGGTCGTGGAAATCCTTGGTGGTGGTCTTTTATCAGCAGTGGACGTCTTTCGGCTGATATGATGTATATGACATGGCAACAAAGCAGTAGCTTACCAGTATGTGTTCTCATATGCCTCTTCAACAACGAAGGTCTGTCAAAAGTCTTGAAGCAGACCTGGCATGGCAGCACGTTTTTCCCGCCCCTCGGAGGCTGGTACTCCTGGCCGCAGACCAGGGTGGTCCTCTCGTACAGTTTGGCAAGGTGGCTGTTGAGCCCCGCGAGGAATTTAAAATCGATGACGTTCAAGATCTTGTGGGTAGGAATGGATTTGGTGGATAAGTCTAGAGGTTCGGTCTGGGTGGCCATTTTGATGGTTTCATTTGAATTGGTGTTTACTGGTGGATTGATAGGTATTGTTTTATAAACAAATTCATGTTAATATAATTAAGGAAACTTTTTAAGATTGAAACATTTTTTTTATGATTGTCTGAATTTTAAGGTTTTAAATTTTTTTGGTTGAGACGCAAAAAACCTCTTGTTACGACCTCGTTTCTCGTTGGTTCTGTTTTTTAATAAAGTATAATGTCCACCTAAAATTTTTCCTTTGTAACCCCTCAATATCTAATTAAAAGATCACCCACCGAATTTCCATGTCGAACTGCGTCCAACCGCCACAGGTAATCCCTTAAATAGCCCAGGGTTGTACAACCACCACAATAGGCCAGGGTTGACAGGCAATCGTTGATGTCACAGTATCGGTGGAGGACTGTGTAACGATTCGGAAGCCTTTGTGGCCGTCAACAATAAGTTTTGTATGGCACGGTGCTAGGGACACTAATCGACGTGATTTAGCAGTTTTCCTAGGATTGGAGGAAGGTGGCTAGATATGATGTGGCATTTCCTTGTGAAACTTTAACCACCTCCGTGGTGTAATTGTAAATGTGTAATAATTCAAGGCGAATAAAGATCAAAAGAAACCGACATCAATCACAAGTACTATTTTGCTACATTATTTTGTTTTTGCTTATTTCCGTGAGAAGTATTGAACCGATTTTAATAAAAATTTTATGGGATGGGGATAATTGGAACTACGTACTTTCAAACAAAAAAAGAATTTTTTAAATCGGTTTATAAATGACGAAGTTCCGAGGTAACAAACCTAAAAAAATACGTCCGAATTAAAATACTCCTCTTTTTTTAGGGTTCCGTACCCAAAAGGTACAAACGGTACCTTATTACTAAGACTTCGTTGTCCGTCTGTCTGTCCGTCTGTCACCAGGCTGTATTTCATGAACCGTGATAGCTAGACAATTGAAATTTTCCCAGATGATGTATTTCTGTTACTAAAAATTAAAAGAAGTGAAAAAATAAGGGGTCTCCATTTTTTTTTATTAACAATTGGTAAACCCTTGACAACATCTCACCTGGTGGTAAGTGACGACGTTGCCGAAGATGGAAGCGGGCATACCAAGATTCCCCTACGCAATGGGGAACTGGCTATCTTATCTTCATGCCGGAACACACCAATGATATCAACATTGATATTTGGCGGCAAGACTTAGATAAGATGGTGCTAGCTAGCCAGGCGGGCTTAGAAAATGCCCTACCACCAACCAAACCGAGTCTTACAATTGACCCCGCCGGGAATCGAACCCGCGACCTCCTGTGTAATGCCAGTGAACTTTGCCTCTGAGCTACGAAGGTGGTCAAGATATCATGCAAAGATGTCCGTACAAAAAACGTGTTTTTTTCAACGTGAAGGAACTAGTGCCATCTAGTATGATGGTACAGAACCCTTTGTACTAGCGCCATCTACGAAACCCTTTGTGTACGGTTCTGAGTAGCACTTTACCGGTTTTTTTTTATAAGGGGGTTGAAAAAGACCCTCTTCAATATGGTTCAGCGGCTCGCATATCATGTGAGTGTGAAAAACCCTTCTATTTTTCTGTAGTCGGATAAGCCTTTTATGTGCCCACAGAATAAAAACCTCCATCATTTAAGTAAGTCATCCGTTCCATCAGGCTCATCCAAAATTTTTCCAAATTTCGTACATCCACACCCAGTATTGAAGAAAATGTAATCGCTTATAGCAGTGACGACGCACCCTTGTATTGCGGGGCGAGGAGAGTCACGGTATTTGTATAGCTATTCAGGCTTGGGCCCATATTACGCGATACTGTCAACACTAGCCTTCAATAGGTAATGTACTGCCGAGGAAATTAAGGTGGATCGGTGGTGTTGTTAAGGTGAAATAGCCTGATTTATTGCCTGGTTTGAATGGTTCATCTTTTATGGTTTAGATATCGTAGTGTCGATGGTGGGTTGGTGGATACCTGATCTTTTCCGATTGTGATAGTCGTGGCATAATGGTTAGTCCATTCGCTTCACACCAGGAGGTCGCGGGCTCAATTCCCGGCGGGGTCAACTTTGTAAGACTTGGTTTGGTTGGTGGTAGGGCATTTTCATAGCCCGCCTGGATAGCTACCACGGTCTTATCTGAGTCTTTCCGCCAAACATCAGTGTTAACAGCATTGATGTGTTTCGGCTTGAAGATAAGATAGCCAGATCCCCATTGCGTTGGGGAATCTTGGTAAGCCCGCTTCCGTCTTCGGCATCATCGTCACTTACCATCACCCCCATCAACTTTACCAATTGTGAATAAAAAAATATATATTTTTCACGTCAGACTCAAAGAGAATGACATGTTTGGACCTTCTGCGTGTTATTGGACTTTAATTACCTATTCCCTGAATTAGGGCGATCGGACCATAGTCGACCACGCGGGCACACACACACTTCACACACAACCTGCGAGTTTTTTTCGCAAGCGTGTGCAGGTTTCCTCACGATGTTTTTCTTCACCTTAAGAGCGTCGGATAAACGTAGATATGAAATCTAAATTCGAAATCACATTGGTACGTGGCAGGATTTGAACCACGACCTCCCGGACAAGAGGCGGCGGCCCTAGCCACGCCGCCGACGCTTCATTTACTCTTTATACGTAAAGAAAAAGACAGAGACAATTGTTCGAATAATGACTCGCCTTAAATATAATAGTACAGTCAGTCGCACGTCTCTTACCAGTTTTTGTAGCGCTGGTTACATGGCGTGCGTGCGGCTGACAACGGGAAGTACCCACAAACTCAATGTACAGAAGAAAACACAACTACCCACATATAATTTACTAATTTTACCGTTTAGTAATCAGGCTAAGTAAACCATTGGTATGTACCTATTGTCATAGACTTAATAAAGTAAATAAAGTATGGTTTACAAAGAGTTTGGGACCGGAAGTGATTCGCAAATACCTTTGTTGACGCCTCTATGGTGCTACAATACCACCCCATATTCTATCCTATCCTATCCATTACGTAAATAAACTAGTGAATTTGGGGCATGGAAAGGTTTTATAGCGAGTAGTGACACATGCTTCCTAATAATATAAACGCGAAAGTTTGTATGTATGGATCTGGTATGGATGTATGTATGTTTGTTACTCCTTCACGCCACAACAGATAGACGGATCTGGATGAAATTTGGTAGGTAGATGGAATAGGACCTGTATTAACATATAGGCTACTTTAATGTATTCAATTAAAATGAAAGGTCTTAAAGTCACTGATTTTTGTTTGTTGGTTTCTTTCAACATTAACCTTGTTTTCAAGAAATTTTGTAATTAATGCTAAAAACAGGGTCTACAGTATATTTTATACATCAAAAGTGGTAATATTTTTGTAATTGTATTCAATTAAATCGATTTTTTATTACTTTAAGTATACTATTTATTTTTTCCATAGTGATAGCTGTACACATTCTTTCAATAATTTGAATTGAATATAGTCATTTGACCCATCTTAAGGTGCTAAGATCACTCAATCCGAGCAGGTTGATACGTATGTAAGTCTATTCATTTTAAGTTCAAATCAATGCGGGCTTCAACGCGGCTGTTACGTTGAAACCGAACGCCCAATTCTCGATTTTTAAATGTTTTTATTACTTTTCATCACTTTCAAAACAAGTTTCAGTTAAAATAAAAGGTCTCAAAGTCACCGATTTTTGTGTGTTGGTTTCATTCAATAATTATTAACTATTTGTTTTCGAGAAATTTTGCAATTAATGCCAAAAACAGGGTCTACAGTATATTTTTTTTACATTAAAAGTGGTAATATTTTTATAATTGTGTTCAATTAAATCGATTTTTTATTACTTTAAGTATATTATATATTTATTTCATAGTGATAGCTTTACAAATTCTTTTAATAATTTGAATTAAATATTGTCATTTGACCTACCTTAAGGCCTTAACACCAGTTCTCCAATCAACAAACATAAATAAAAAAAATCATAGTTCTAGCGAAAGGCATCGCGACGTCCGACAGTGGGTGCACACACACATTGGCAGCAAGTTACACAAGTACGTTTCTCGAATACGACCTGGTGAAGGTTGCGGGAAGCCGTTGGATCCCTGGGGAAGCCTTTGACCAGCACTGGACGTCTTTCGGCTAATAAGATGATGATGATCAGCACGGTCATTACCTAAATTGGCTTGACTGTCAGTAGCATTTTATCATCATATCAGCTCATATATACGTACCCAACGAGGGGCTCGAGCCTACCCTGAATTAGGGCGCTCGAGCCTTAGTCGATCACGCGGGCCAAGTGCGGGTTGGTTAACTTTACACACAACCTTCGAGTTTCTTCGCAGGCGTTTGCAGGTTTCCTCACGATGTTTTTCTTCACCGTAAGAACGTCAGATAAACGTACATATGAGATCGAAATTCAAAAACACATTGGTACGTGGCAGGACTCGAACCACGACTTCCCAGATAGGAGGTAGCGGCCCTTGCCGTTGCGCCACCGACGCTTTACAAATCTTCGAGATTTTCCGTGTTTTGCAAGGTACTTTAAGCCGTTGGTGCCGGCCGGCTGCTATCACTAGACCAGCAGTGGGGGGATGTTTTGGGTAGATATCGGACGAAACTTTTATCTTAGATGATCGAAGCAAACGTTTTATCAACATTGGATCCCACACTGCCTGCTATCTTTCTTACCTGTGGAGTTGCTAATGTTTTTTTTTTACAATAGGGGATCGGACTGCTAGTCACTTGAGTTACTTTTTGTGATCTGTCAAAAACGAAATTTTGTTCTAAAAATGTTTGAAATACCCACAAGTGACGTCATAGATTTTTAGCGTCATTGACGAATTTATTTTGCGAATTTGATCAGTTAAAAATTTAAGACGTGATGGAAAAACAAAACAAGTAAGGTTTTTTGAAACTTCAAGAGGAGAGCAATTTAGGAAATCATATTTTAGAATTTATTTTTGATGCAGTCCGATCCCCTATTGGTAAGCCCCATATTATTCCGATTTCTGTGGTAAGCCTTTGGTTATTTTTTTTTAATTCAAATTTTTTAATGAATGTCTAGAGTAGGTAGGTTAGATAGGTATCAATAAGTGGCGGTCCAAGGGCAGGAGAGGTCGTAAGGATTCTCAATCTTTTTTTTTACATTTTTTAAATTTACAATTGGTAAGCCCTTGGCATCATCTCACCTGATGGTAAGTGTCGATGATGCCGAATCCCACCCACACATGATTTTTACATAAATATGTATCCCGTATACTTTTAATTAATTCTTTATAACAAAAGGTATGCATGTTCCTACTCGTGATTACAAAGAACTTTCCAAAAGAAACTATAAAATAATGTCAAATCAGAAAAAAAATGTTGGTCCATGATACATAATAAGTAAAAGTTATCAAATTGGCAAAAATGTATAAGGGATCCAGTGACTTATATATTACTTTTTTTTTCAGATTTGACATAATTATTATAAATAAATAAATAAATAAAAATAAACCCTGTGTGTGAAAATAGTCCAAGAGATAGATTTTTCTGAAGAAATAAGAGACCTGAAAATGAAAAAGAACATTAAAAAAAGTAGTCGACTTCTACCTTTTTTTTTTCAGATTTGACATAATTATTATAAATAAATAAATAAATAAATAAATAAAAATAAACCCTGTGTGTGAAAATAGTCCAAGAGATAGATTTTTCTGAAGAAATAAGAGACCTGAAAATGAAAAAGAACATTAAAAAAAGTAGTCGACTTCTACATAATTATTATAGTTTGTAATCACGAATACATTTATTTTATTGCAATGGTTGACTGAAAGAGATCCCTCTAACAGGCTCGTTCTGTCTTTGTGCAAAGGTTTTTTTTTAAATTGCTATTTCAAGTGTATATTTTATACAATAAAGAGTATACAAACAAACACATGTTTAGACATATGATAAAAAGTAACTCAGATGCCAAGTAGTCATCATCCCTAATTACGCGTTGTTAAGGCTACGTCTTGTAGGTAACATACCTTTGCCAACTGTGAGACCACAAAAAAAATTGTTGACTCAACCTAAGGCCATACCTAACGTGACCATTTATTTTTTTTCTCAGAGCGGGACACCAGCGGAACTATGTAAAAAAAAACTTTTTATCTATTTTACTAGTGTTTATTAGAAAATCAATAACTGGGCCCGCGTGGTCGACTAAGGCCCGATCGCCCCAATTAAGGGTAAGTTTGAGCCCCTTGGCAGGGACGTATAATATGAGCTGATATGATAAACACTGAATAATAAGTAGGTTTCTTTTAGTACTGGTCATGTACACTTTAGTTGCTTTAGTAAGCCTTAATCAGATGACTTCTAATGTCTAAGCAGTTGTTTGCGAGTGCAAAAATAAAAGTTATATATACTTAAATTAATTTATCGTTTGGTCTGTTTGCGAAAGCGGGACGTTTTTGCCCTCGCTGGGGACAGCGGGACAGACAGACTGAAAGCGGGACTGTCCCGCCCAAAGCGGGACGTATGGTCACGTTAGCCATACCCCCAGCCTATCATCATATCAGCCGAAGGACGTCCACTGCTGGACATAGGCCTACCACAAGGATTTCCACGACGACCGGTTCTGAGCTGCCCCCATCCAGCGGCTTCCTGTTTCCTTCACCAGGTCATCGGTCTACGTTTTCCGGTGCGTGGTCGCCAATCGAGAACTTTACTGCCCCAACGGCCATCTGTTATACGAGCAATGTGCCCCACCCACTGCGCACGCTCCATTGCCCTTTGGGTGACCTTGAGCCTTCTTATGAACCCCAGCCTATACAGCCTTTAAATTGCTAACTATCTCGAGAAACATATATTTATATGTTATTTATATTAAAAAAGGTTTCAATTACGCAGAGAAACTCCGAGCATAGCACGCTCCATTGCCCTTTGGGTGACCTTGAACCTTCTTATGAGGCCCATAGTAAGCGACCATGGCTCAGTTCCGTATGTCATCACTAGCAACGCACACTGGTCGAAGATCTTGGTCCTAAGACCCTGCGTTATCTGGGACGATGGGAAGATCCGTAGGAGAACCAAAGTAACCGACATAGCTCTCAGAATTGCTAAACTTAAGTGGCAGTGGGCGGGGCACATAGCTCTTAGAACAGATGGCCGTTGGGGTAGTTAAGTTCCCGAGTGGCAACGTAGCATAGGTAGGCCTCCCACTCGGTGGACGGATGACCTGGTGAAGGTCGCGGGAAGCCGCTGGATGTGGGCAGCGCAGAACCGGTCGTCATGGAAATCCTTGGGGGAGGCCTATGTCCAGCAGTGGACGTCCGTCGGCTGATATAATGATTAATAAAAACGATAAGATGTGCTTGTTTTATTTTAACCTAATCTATTAAAAACTTATGTAGAAAATTGAGGGTAGAAAAATTTATATGGGTTGTTCTAAACCGGTCCAAGGCGTTAAAACTCTGATAGATAATTTTATAAAATAGTTACCTACACGATTTATTTATTTATTTATTTCAGTTCAGTTTTACAAATTACAGTTTTTTTTTTACAAAATCAAGGCGTTGTAAATTTTTAAAATACAGATTAATATTATACCTAAATAATAATGTACATTAAAAATAAATTGTGAAACTTGTACAAAATAAATTCATGTCCATAAATTAATTATAGATGGTCTACAATGTCAAATAATAAGTAGTTACTAGGTTAATTTTATGTTTTGGGTGGTAATTTGAGCGCAAAAAATAGGAATATGTACTATCTTTCAAAAAACAACATCGGAACTTTTCACTCACCTACAGGTTTTGCCCGAATTCCAACCTTGGACCTTTGTTTAATTTAATAAAAAAAATCGAAAACCGGCCCAAGTGCGAGTCAGAACCGCACACATAGGGTTCCGTACCATCATACTAGATGCCGCAAGTATAAAGGGTTCCGTACCATCATACAAGACAGCGTTAGTTTCTTCACGTTTTTTCACTTTTTCTAATTTTTAGTATTTGTTGTTATAGCGGCAACAGAAATACATCATCTGTGAAAATTATAACTGTCTATAGCTATAACGGTTCATGAAATAAAGCCTGGTGACAGACATACAGACGGACGGACAGCGAAGTCTTTGTAATAGGGTCCCGTTTTTACCCTTTGGGCACGGAACCCTAAAAATGCTATCGGCCGTAACGTAACATAATAAAATATGCCCATTGCGTAGCCTTTATCTCTACCACTTAGGAACTATTTGCGTTTTTTTTTGCAAAATGAGAAGAAACCCTTCCAGTCAGAGAAAATAATACCAAAGTATTTATGTATTAGTACTAACATACAGTATGGATACTTCCTGCCGCTCTCTAGATTGCGACCTCACCCCCTCGTCACCCAGATTGGTTACAGTTTGGTTGTATAGGATTTCGCCGCCATTTTGTTTGTTCCGACATTCCTTATTTGAAATGTCATTTCTGGCCCGTTTTATGAAGTGTCTAGGGTGTGATAGATAATACACCCAAGTCGCCGAATTTTGCTTCACTTATTTACCTAGTGAGCGCATTTTATGCAAAGTAATACTTAGGTACTTACTCTTCTTAGAAGGAGAGCGGAGTAAGTGGGTAGGTATAGCTACCTACTTACTAGTAAGTCTGGAGTGCTTCAGGTTTATTCAAATTCTAAATCGGATTTGGCACAACTTTCGAGCTTGTTACGGGCCTTATTTAACTTTTTTAGGAGTTCTTTCTTATTTAGAACCGGCTTTTGTTTACCTCTGCGAATATAGAAACCATACCTTTGTTTTATTTTAAATCAAAGCGTGTTTCTCTTTTGTTGCAAAAGTTTCGCAATAAATGACGGTAGATAGAAAAATTCGAAACAGAAAGTCATTAAAAACAAATACTTATTTTGCAATGTACAAAACAGTAAACCCCTTTTTAATTCAGAATTCACCTGATGGTAAGTGACGATGATGCCGAAAATGGAAGCAGGCTTACCAAGATTCCCCAACGCAATGGAAAACTGACTATCTTATCTTCAAGCCGAAACACATCAATATTTTTGACACTAGATGGTGGCAGCCAGCTAGGCGGGCTTAGAAAATGCCCTACGATCTCCTGGTGTGAACCGAATGAACTAACCATTACGCCACGGAGGCGGTTAAATCTCAAAGTATGGGCAGTTTGGGCAGTGTTGCTGTACAATTTATTAATAGACTAGCTGTTGTCCATGTCTTCGCCTTCGTGGATATCGAGTGTGTGTGGTCGTGCGAGCCCTGTGATAACAGCGACAAAAGCAGGCCAGTTTTTTATGCTGTCAACAACGACTGTGATACAATTTGTCTCGGTGTACGTGGATTACCGGACAGCAGTTGTCCGCTATTTTTTTCGACGCAACTGCGCCGTTGCGCTATAGGTATCTAGAAAGTCATTAAAGAGGATCAAATATCTTAAACTAAAAAAATATCGAAATCTATTAAGTGGTTTGCGTGATACGCGTACAGCGGCAGACCTCTTTTCTTGATGTCAGCCCATATACGTCCCCACCGAGGGGCTCGAGCATATCCTGAATTAGGGCGATCGGGCCTTATTCGACCACGCCGGCCTAGTGCGGGTTGGTCGACTTCACACACAACCTACAAGTTTCTTCGCAGGCGTGTGCAGGTTTCCTAACAAAATTTTCCTTCACCGTAAGAGCGTCGGATAAACGTACATATGAAATCTAAATTCGAAATCACATTGGTAGGTGGCAGGTTTGAACCACGACCTCCCGGACAGGAGGCGGCGGCCCTAGCCATTACGCCACCGACGACGCCGGCACCGGCAGACCTCTGTATTTTTATATATAGATTATGTAGCTACCTTAAGAATATAACCTTCTGCACAAAACAAATAAGAAGGCAAACACTCATAATTTTTAGGAGTCTTGTGTATGTAGTATACACGTCCCTACCGAGGGGCTCGAGCCTACCTTGAATTAGGGTGTTACATTTGCTATAAATTCCGTGCTATTTAGCATTGTTTTTTAGCATGCTAAGCTAAAAGAGTGCTAATTAAAGACGCCGATATACATTTCCTATGCTGTTTCCATCACAAGTTGTCTCAAAAATCGACGAAAGCACTCGCATCGCAAGTGGAAAATATGTAATCTCTAATTATTTTGCAAGCGGTTGAAGTCTTGTCACAGTTATTGGCTGTACGCCTGGAAAACAGGATAGTTGACAGATTATCGCGGAGAAAACGTGTTTGGGTGCGAAACTGGATTGCAAAACGGGGAGCATCAGACCGCTTTTTAATAATTTAATTGTCAAATCCCGTGTCCACTTCACTTGCGACGCCATTTTTATTAGACACTTTTTTACATAGATAACGATAAAAAATCTGACCCTCAGTCTTAGCGTCTTAGCGTGCTAAAAAGCATATCACATTTACATTTGCTAAATGCGTGCTTTTTTGTATATATGCTTTGAAATAGCATACTAAAAACGTATTAAAAATATCAAATGTAAACCAGCCTTTAGTCGACTACGCAGGCCCAGTGCGGGTTGGTCGACTTTACACACAACCTCCGAGTTTTCCCAACTTTTTTTTCCTTCACCGTAAGAGCGTCGGATAAACATATGCCTCACATTCCCCAAAAAATATTTTTTACCTGTTTTTATCAACCATCATACCTAAACTGATCATTACGCCAATTCGAAACCCAAAAAGGTCTAAAAGTAAACATTGGATGCGTCGTTGAGCGTTTCTTGGGCAAATTGCGCGCCGTATCGACCGGGCGCTGCTGTTGCATAAATGCATTAGCTGAAGATAGACGGCTCGCACTATCTGCGAGGGACAAGTGATGAGCTGCTAGCGACGACGAGGAAAAAATACTTCATCGGCTGTCTGGAAGAAATTGCTTTTAAGGCTGCTCCGTCCCTAAAATTAGCAACTCGATTCATGATGTTTTAAACATCGAACGAAATAGCTTGGAAATAAAGTTCTTGTCAGCTCGTTCGTACTGCTACGTGGCTGTTGCGTCAATCGCTGCGGACGAATCGTGCGAAAATTGTGGTTTTTAATTAATTTTAAATAAAATAAGAATTTCCAAAAAGTGAGAAAACGAAATCAATTTATTTTGTTTTAACAAGAAGTTCATAAATCATGATAATGTTTTGATTAAAATTGCAGCAGTTCAATGGTGACAACTAGAAAAAAAGGGTGCATTAGGATATTTTTTTTCTTTAGTTCTGAGTATTAAAATATCATTTTAATACTCAGAACAATCATTTCTCATATCTAATGTAAAAAGCAATTATTTTCGATAAAAAATCCTTTAATAAAGTTAAAAGTGGTTACAAAGTTGGTCGTTGGCGGTGGTATAAGTCTTAATTAGCGATAAGATCGCCTTAAGAGGATTGTGAAGCTTTTGTTCTGATGACAACCTGTCAAAAATTGGTCCATATCAGTTAACATTTAAGAGGTGAAAATCTTTATCGCCGTTTGTATGAAAATGCGCAGCTTCACGATCCTCTTAATGTATGACTTTCTTTGTATTTTGCGTAATGATTTGCATTGTCCGTATAGAAGTTGTACAGTCAAGGAGTTTAATTTCCAACCCACCTAAGGTTCAACATCGTATAGCAAACTGTCACCATAAGAGCTATTTTCGATTGACACATATAAAAGCATATGATAACTTTTTGCAAGGAGGTTATCTGTAATGTGAAGTGAGAAATAATACGTATTGACATTTCAATACTATTACTGAAATATAATTTTTCGACCTTAATGCATTGCGAATGTCTAACGACGTTTCAACGAAATGGGTAGGGAATTAAATTCCTTGACTGTACAATAAAGTTTTTTAATTCGTTCCTTAGATTACAAATATAATTAACAGTTCTTTTACATGTGATATAAGATTAATTCAGTTAAAGCTATACAGAATTTTGATTTGATTAGCTTCTTGAATTTAAAGTTAAGTTCTTGATCAGCAATAGAAGATTTGTAAAAAAAAGATAAAAAAATATATATAAAAAAAAGAGAAAAAAAAGAAAAAAAAAACTGAGAAAAATTAAATTGTTATAAGTTTTATAATCGTTTCACTTGTTATGTCTTCCTAATGCTGTTTATCCTATGTAATCGACATCCTAATAAACTTGTTAAATAAGCAAGTATGTGGGAAATACTGAATGAGTCCAGCACTTGCATTTAGTCTTCGTTGAATAAAACTCTTTAATTTGGCCAAAAACTAAGTAAAGTTCTCGAGAGGCGGCCGCGCATTGAAAGATGTTACATAAGCAGCCCTCCCACTCGGTGGACCGAAGATCTGGAGAAAAAAGATGTAAGCCTCTGGATGTGGACATCTTCCGGCTGATATGACGATGATAGATTCGGCCAAATTCGAACTAAACGAAACAGTTCCCCCTTATCACTTGGCCCACGCCCCATCAGCTCCGTCCTCCCTAAATTTATTCTTAATAAAGCTCCGCTGCCCGGTGTGTTTTTTGATAACTCTCGCTTTGAGGATCCCCCCTCCCCCCAATCGCCGTGTTTTCTCTAAGGATTGTATAATACTTTGAAACGCTTTCATCGCCCAATATGAAGGTATCGGTTCTTTATAACTTCGGTTGTTATTCGGGGTTCAATTGGGTTTCACTTGGAAGCATGGGTTTGTGATTGGGTTACAATTTGCAGCAGCTTTTATGTTCATGTGGACGGTGGCTAGAATTTCAAATTAGTTTTGTTGTTATAGAGAGCGTCAGTGGCATAACGGCTAGGGCAGCTACATCCTGTCCGTGAATCGTGGTTCGAATCCTGTCACGTACCAATGTGTTTTCGAATTTCGATTTCATATGTACGTTTATCCGATGCTCTTACAGTGATGGAAAAACATATCGAGGAAACCTGCACACGCCTGCGAAGAAACTCGAAGGTTGTGTGTGAAGTCGATCAACTCGCACAAGGCCCGCGTGGTCGACTGAGGCCCGATCGCCGTAATTCAGGGCTGTGGGGACGAGATGTGATGATTTGTCCTTTGATACCACTTTTTCGGGAAATGTCGTTTTTGTTTGTGCACGAAGATCATAATACCAATAAGAAATTAAAACATGAGAGTATTTCGGGAGCTAAGGTCTCTGAAAATAATGCATGTACTACCATAAATTTAATGTATTAAAAACTTTGCAAAACTAAACCCTGAAAAGTCCATTGTAGAGGAATGTGATAGGTCTTATATTCTTCTTATATATTTTAGTGAATTTGAAATTTTCTCAAAATCTTAAATACCGCTATTTTTCACCATAAATAACAGACTAACTTTTGCCAACTCTTCGTCTTGAACCAAAATTTCCCAAGAAAATAAAGTAACATTACTAAAACTCTCAAGATAAATTGTTGCCACATAGCGACCGCAGTCTTTTGGCCATAAATTGGTGTCTCCCCGTGGTGGTGCTAGGTTTCTCAACTGGGGGGGTGGGGGCGTGGTCTGAAGTGGGCGGAGCTGGTGCTGGGCGGCTCTAGTGGGCGGGATGTGGGTCAAGTGGCTCTCAAACGAATTGTTTTGCTGAAAGCTGAAGTGTAATGTTTGGGGGTTGTGTAATGAAGTGGCGGGTGGGTGACGGGGTAGGGGAGAGTAAATGATGGAATAATAATCAAAATCAAATATTAATACAAAAATATTTACATTAAAAAAAAACATTTAATAATTTCCTATCTCGTAAGTAGGTTTGTTAATTGGCAAATATGTCATTCTATATTGAATTAAATTAAATTATTGTGAAATCGAATCAGAATTTTATTTATCTGTTGCGAGTTGTGTTGGTTCGTGAATAAAGCATTTTCTATTCTATTCTATTCTATTCTAAACAAGGAGGTCCGTAAGAGAACCAAAGTAAGCGACATGGCTTCAATGGCAGTGGGCGAACACATAGCTCGTAGTTCAGATAGCCGTTTGGGCAGTAAAGTTCTCGAGTGGCGACCGCGCACCAGAAGACGTAGCGTAGGCAGGCCTCCCAATTGGTGGAATGACGACCTGGTGAGGTTCGCGGGAAGCGGCTGGATGAGGGTAGGACCGGTCGTTGTGGAAATCCTTGAGGGAGGCCTTATGGCAGTGGACGTCTTTCGGCTGATATGATGATGATGAATTAAATAATATAGAACCTGAAAAAGAACCATCGGCTCAATAAAACAATTTTGAAGAGAATTGTACAACATAATAATAATGTCGAAAAAAAACCAAGTATCTCCTGGACCTGGCGCACGAGCTTACTGATATGTGGCAAGTGGTATCCTCCGAAATCATCCCCGTAGTCCTATCCGTGAACGGGCTAATCCCAAACGACCTTGAACGACGCCTAAGGTGGCTGGAAATCCCAGGCAGACCTATAATTGCGGCAATACAGAAAGCAGTCCACCTAGTGGTACACGAGACGACAAATTTGGTAACGTTAACGGAAATGGATAAACTTAGGTTCAGAGGATAAATGGCAACCCTCTGATGTTAAATATGTCAGTCTTCCTGCGCAAAGTGGTTGCGTTATGTACTTGAAACGCCTGAAAAACTATTTATCGTGGCCAAAAAAAACGATAAGGGAAATAGCTGAGTAAGATATAAGATAAGATCTCTATTGGTTCAAGGTGTAGTTACAAAAGCGGATAGAATCCCTGTTACCCGTGGTAGTTAGAAACTGTGTTACAGGTAACAGGGTCTTCCCCCAGTAAACGCATAACAAAATTGCCAGAACACCATTATCTTGAACATATAAAAAAGAACTTACATTACAGGTAAGTTCTTTTTTATATGTTTTACATTATGAGATTACAGAAAAAACAGAAACATACAGAAAAACTTACATTAAATGAAACTACTAGTTGTAATACTCATGACAATTATGCAAAAACTGATCGAATATTCGGTTGCGTTCGTTATGGAGCAACGCCCGTTATATTAGTCGTTATTAGAGAAGAACTTATTGTGATAATTAAAATTTTATATTCCATCTTTAAATTCGTGTTTCTTTACTGTTTTTAGTGTTTCGCACCAGTTAACGGGACACTATTACTGAGCCTACGCCGCGCCGTCCGTCCGTCTGTCTATCCGGCTTTAAACGGTTGTATCTTATGAACCGTAATAGATAGCCTATTATATTATACATTATTATTATGGAGGATTTACAAAAAGGATTTAAAATAATAAAAAAAAGAAAAAGGTTTTAAGGTTTTTGTTTTATTTGGTCTATCAAAAGAGTCGTCATGACAAAGACCCGCCCTTGGACTCACGTTTCATCTGCGACAAATGTATGGCCACAAGTGAAGTTGTGGTGGACCAACACCAACATGATACCCGAGCTCGCTGCAACAATCATCTGACAAGATGCTGTGGCTAATAATGATGATCTATTATAAAAATAATAATATACGTATACAAGCGCGAAACTTGGTGTTATTTTAGTAACAATTTTGTGTTTCACCTGAAGATCAACAAAGGTGTTTGTTGATCTTCAGGTGAAGGTCGCGGGAAGCCGCTGGATGCGGGTAGCGCAGAACCGGTCGTCGTGGAAATCCTTGGGGGAGGCCTATGTCCAGCAGTGGACGTCCTTCGGTTGATATGATGATGACGATGATGAAAACAACAAATAAAAAAACTGGCCAAGTGTGAGTCGTATTCGCGATAACGAGCCTGAACAAAATAAAAACAAGCAAACCTTACAGTAGTGATGTGTAAAATCTGACATAATTTAAAAACTTCCTGCCTACGGCCTCCGGTCTCGCATTAGGCGGCATGGCCATGTTTCCTTAGCCAAAGTGACTGAAAAAAAAACCTAATTCCTGACATACACACTTCCCTCCCTTTTCACGAAATCACTTCCACAGATAGCAGGAAAGTGAGCGGAAATATGTTACACATCAGAAAGAAACTGTCGCTCACGTTAATGTCTTATCTTGAAATGAATAGATATCTTTGTTGTACTCTCGGTGCGCAAGTCCGACTCGCGCTTTGCCGGTTTTTACATAAAATGTCACAAAAAGTTAGCAAAGACATAGGAGCGGGAAGCAGCTGTATGCGGGCAGCGCAAACCGGGCGTTGAGGAAATCCTTGGAGGAGGCCTTTGTTCAGCAATGGAAGTCTTTTGACTGATACGATGACGACAACATAGATTTAGATAATCTTACTTTTTCTTTCAGTGTCGTTTTCTCCAAACCAAAAAAATACATTAAAAGTATTAAAAGGGAAACATTTGAGACATAATTCATTTCGCAGAACATTACTGCGTTACAGTCCACATTAGCATAGTGAGGGACAGGTACAAATGCCTGCGAGGCAGCAGGCACAGGGTTCGAAACCCGACGAATTAAAAAATAAATCAAAAGAGGATTTTCCCAACACGTCTCTGCTGTGAAATTGGAAATACTCGTAAGGAGACGATCTGTGTCCATTGGCAAAAAGAAAGTAAGTTATTGGAAGTTAAGGTTGACATTTGTATTTTAATGATAATTTATTGGGTGCTATTTAACGCGCCATATTTTTAATAGCACTTTTGTCTTATAAAAAACTAAGTTGTTCTCTAAATGACTAGTTTAGCGACCATTCAAAAGCATCTAAAAGTACTGTTTTGCCGACCATACATTACGAAAGCTTAATATGACTCAGCAGCAGTTAATATATGACTTAACCACAGTTAATATGACTCAGCAACGTAACCCAGGACAACGAGCAAAGTTAGTTCCGGCGTTGCCTTAAAAATCAAACCGCTTCCCTACTCGCTACCTTACCAGCCGACCTTGCCTCACCTAGACCCCACCTTGACATAATCTGCTCGTGTACATCACCTAAACCTCAACACAACATACTTTAGATGCCCACAAATAGTCGCTAATCTAGTAATTTAGAGGACAACTTAGGTATTTATTTAGAAGACAAAAACTGCTATTTAATAGAAGGCGATTCAAAGTTTAGACGCAAGGTTTATTATTTCTCTCGGCAAAACAGAATAATTTTAGATGCTTACAAATAGTCGCTGACCTAGTAACTTAGAGGACAACTTACATATTTAGAAGACAAAAACTGTTATTTAAAAGAAGGCGATTCAAAGTTAAGATACAAAGTTTATTATATCTCTAGGCAAAACAGAATACTTTTAAATGCCCACAAATAGTCACTAACCTAGTAATTTACAGGACATTTTAGGTACTTATTTAGAAGACAAAAACGGCTATTTAAAAGAAAGCGATTCAAAGTTTAGGTTCAAGGTTTATTATTTCTCTCGGCAAAACAGAATACTTTTAGATGCCCACATATAGTCGCTAACCTAGTAATTCAGAGGACAACTTAAGTACTTATTTAGAAGACAAAAACGGCTATTTAAAAGAAAGCGATTCAAAGTTTAGGTTCAAGGTTTATTATTTCTCTCGAAAAAACAGAATACTTTTAGATACCCACAAATAGTCGCTAACCTAATAACTTAAGAGGACAACTTAGGTAATTATTTATAAGACAACAACAGCTATTTGAAAGAAGGCGATTTAAGGTTTAAATGCAAGGTTTATTAATTCTCTCGGCAAAAAAGAATCCTTTTAGATGCCCACAAATACTCGCTGACCTAATAATTTAGAGGAAAACTTACATATTTAGAAGACAAAAACTGCTATTTAAAAGAAGTCGATACGTAGTTTAGATGCAAGGTTTAATATTTCTCTCGGCAAAACAGAATACTGTTAGATGCCACTTCTGAAAACGGTTAAAAAACTAACCAGGGCTTTCACTCAAAAAGCTGAAAAAATATCTTAAGGAACCTTATTTTACTGGCCATCAGATATTCTTAGGGTGGATTTTCTTAGTTTTTCCATGCAATCTATAGTATAGCTAATCTTAGAATTACTATACGCGAATAACAAAACGAATGATAAACAATTTGGAACGAATGTATTACCGGACAAATAAATGTTGTTCTGCATCAGGACGATATTAAAGCTTTAAGTTCTGTCAACTTTTGCTTTTGTCTTACTATAAGTGTGAGAAAATAACTGTCAATGTCGTTGGATGTTTCGTCGGTTGTTTACCGTGGTTGTTTGTTTGGTGATATTCCACGTGGTATTTTCTGTGTTTTGCAAGAAACTCATTAAAAATGAGTGGGGGTAAACGAAAACGCAGTCCCAGTTGTTCAATATTCATTAGCAGTGATTAATTTGCGAAGTAAAAGTCATCGTAGTATTCAAACAAGTTGTTTATTTCTTTTACCCACCTTGGGCGTCTATCAACACCCCGGACACTTCATACAACGGGCGAGAAATTACATTAATAAAAACAAATGAAATTACGGCGAAATCCTATACTTTCGAGAACCAAACTATAACCAATCTGTATTAATCTGAGTGACGAGGGGGTGAGGTCGGAATCTAGAGAGCGGCAGGGAGTGTCCATACTGTATGTTAATAATAATAAATATACTTTGGTCTAGGTATAGCTTCCTCCTCACTATCACTATCTTCAATCAAATTTCTTAACCGTTGCATTATGTTTTTGTTACAACTTACAATAAATTCCTGATAAAATATGATGTTAGGTTGAATTCAGAAAGACTGTCAGTGAAATTCAAATGAAAAAACCAAAGGACAAAACAAAATGGCGCTCGGGTACCATCAAAATATTCTTGGTATAGCTTATTATTCCACCCGAAACGGTGGTATAGTAACTATTCCTGAATAGGCTCACTTTTCTTAGAATTATGAATGGTAAAACGTAAACTCGACTTATTCTCGAATAACTGGCGATTTATTCTAAGAATAAAATATACTTTCGTTTGGTCGAATCCACCCTTAGTGTGATGAGAGTAATTTGTTTTTCTGTTGTAAGATTTTGACTTCTAAAAATAACACGTTCGTTTCTAGAAATGTTCGTTATATAAGAACCTTTAAAGGTATATCATATCTAATGATAAGAAAATTATGGTCTTATAAGTTAAGCTTTATTTTAACCCGACTAAAAGGATGAAGTTTTCAATTCGACCGTACATTTTTTATTTTTTTGTTTGCATTTAACGCGCTTTCTTCGCCGATCGTAAACCGATTTGATTCATTTTTCATTTGATAAATTATAACTCAAAGGTATTTGATATAAAGGTCCATATAAATTTTATTGAAGTCGGTTTTTTAACGTGTAAGCGTTTTGTTAGTGTGATTGTAGTCGGTTGTTATAGCGTTGTTAGTTATGTGTATGTAATCCATTAACTAGATATGAATTTATTATGTCATTTAATTAATAATATTTCATGTCTTTGTATTTCAGAAAGAATATTATATGGTTAATCATCAAGTTGGCCGTATGGCTCCCGGCTTAGAATAGGGCCATCCTATTTCATCCAATAGGTGTCGTAAGAGCCGACTAAGGGACACAAACCGGAGGATGGGCAGCAGCGTCTTTCCGTGACTTGCAGCCAATCTGCAACACTGCGATCGCCAACCCGCCTGCCAAGCGTGGCGATTACGGCAACACCCCCCAAATGACCGACACAAATAAAAAACGGCCCCTAGTCCCCGGCGGCCCCGCTATTCCTGGCTCCGGTAGCGGTCAAGGTAACGGCGGGGCATGGGGTGCGAAGAATCCCCGGCAGATGCCAGGCTACCAACACAAAAGACCTCTGGCCCTGGCAACCTACAACACGCGCACACTGCGAACCGACGTAAAGTTAACAGAACTCGAGGAAGCATTGAGCAGGTTACGATGGGACATCGTAGGATTGTGTGAAGTCCGAAGAGAGGGGGAGGACACCATAATCCTTAAATCCGGAAACCTGCTCTATTTCCGGGAGGGCGACCAACTGTCCGAGGGTGGTGTCGGGTTTCTAGTCCACAAGTCCCTCATTAACAATGTGGTCCGGATCGAGAGTGTTTCGACGAGGGTAGCGTACCTTATTCTCCGAATTACCAAACGGTATTCGCTGAAAGTTATTCAGGTTTATGCACCGACCGCGCAACACTCCGACGACGAAGTGGAGCTCCTATATGAGGATATCTCTAGAGCTCTACATAACAGCTCCCGGACTCAATACACCATTGTTATGGGGGACTTTAACGCGAAACTGGGCAAACGAAGTGATGGTGAGCTGAGAGTGGGGCAATTTGGATATGGAGAGAGAAATGCACGTGGCCAGCTGCTGGCCGACTTTATGGAGAAGGAGGGCCTCTTTATGATGAACTCCTTCTTCAAAAAGCCTAAACAGCGAAAGTGGACATGGTTGCATCCCAATGGCGTAACGAAGAACGAGATCGACTTCATCTTGTCGACAAGAAGGCAAATATTCAATGATGTCTCTGTGATCAACTCAGTCAAAACAGGAAGCGATCACCGAATGGTAAGAGGCACATTGAATCTAAAGACCAAGCTAGAAAGATGTCGACTGATGAAGTCCACACTCAGACCAGCGCCCATCCAGTTCCAAAACCCCGAAAACTTTCAGCTCGAGTTGCACAATCGCTTCGAATGCCTAGGAGACTGCGAGAATGTGGACGATTATAACGACAGGTTCGTGGAAATTGTCCAAACGGTCGGGTCTAAGATTTTCAAAACTCGCCGTTCAAACAGAACCAAAAAAATCTCTGACTTGACCAGCAACCTCATGGAAGAAAGACGAAGATTGGTTTTGCAGTCCTCTGAAGACGCTACTCAGTATCGGCAACGAAACAGGCAGATCTCTAAGTCTCTAACTCGCGATTTGCGCCTCTATAATACAAATTGTATTAAAGAGGCGATTGAGAACAACAAAGGCTCAAAAGTGTTCGCGAGAGATCTGTCTGTTGGTCAAAGTCAACTGACCAAGCTGAAGACTGAGGACGGCAGGATCATATCGTCTAAGACTGAGTTGCTGGAAGAAGTTGAGAAGTTCTACGGACAATTGTACACGACCACACGTCTGCCTGTCAGCGATCTGGCTAAAGACCCAAGAGCTAGACTTACCCGACACTATACCGAAGATATCCCGGACGTCAGCCTGTACGAGATTAGAATGGCTCTTAAACAGCTTAAAAACAATAAGGCACCGGGTGATGATGGAATTACGGCTGAACTTCTGAAAGCAGGTGGAACACCGGTACTTAAAGCTCTTCAGAAATTATTTAATTCCGTTATACTTGAAGGACAAACGCCTAAGGCATGGCACAGAAGTGTGGTCGTGCTTTTCTTCAAAAAGGGCGACAATACCCTGCTGAAGAACTACAGACCCATCTCACTTCTGAGCCATGTCTACAAACTGTTTTCGAGGGTCATTACGAATCGTCTCGCACGCAGGTTTGACGTCTTCCAGCCTCCCGAACAAGCCGGTTTCCGAAAAGGATTTAGTACCATAGACCACATACATACGCTGCGGCAGATTATACAGAAGACCGAAGAGTACAATCAGCCACTATGCTTGGCGTTCGTGGACTATGAGAAAGCCTTCGATTCGGTCGAAACCTGGGCTGTGTTACAGTCTCTCCAGAGGTGCCAAATTGACTATCGATACATCGAAGTGCTGAAATGTTTGTATGAAAACGCCACCATGTCGGTTCGCCTCCAGGATCAAAACTCGGAACCTATCCAGCTGCAGCGAGGGGTGAGACAGGGAGACGTTATATCTCCGAAACTGTTCACCGCCGCCCTGGAAGATGTTTTTAAGCTTTTGGACTGGGGTGGACTCGGCATCAATATCAACGGCGAGTACATCACCCACCTTCGATTCGCTGACGATATCGTGGTCATGGCTGAGACTATGGACGACTTAGGCACAATGCTCGATGGCCTCAGTAGAGCCTCTCAACAAGTGGGTCTTAGAATGAACATGGACAAGACGAAAATTATGTCAAACGTCCGTGTCATACCTACTCCTCTGAAGGTTGGAGGCTCTACACTCGAAGTTGTTACCGAATATGTATACCTGGGACAAACAGTCCAGTTAGGTAGGTCCAACTTCGAGAAAGAGATCAATCGTCGAATCCAACTCGGCTGGGCAGCGTTCGGGAAGCTTCGCAATATCTTTACGTCCCAGATACCGCAGTGTCTTAAGACCAAGGTCTTCGACCAATGTGTGTTGCCAGTGATGACGTACGGAACTGAGACATGGTCGCTTACTATGGGCCTCATAAGAAGGCTCAAGGTCACCCAAAGGGCAATGGAGCGTGCTATGCTCGGAGTTTCTCTGCGTGATCGAATCAGAAACGAGGAGATCCGTAAGAGAACCAAAGTAACCGACATAGCTCTCAGAATTGCTAAACTTAAGTGGCAGTGGGCGGGGCACATTGCTCGTAGAACAGATGGCCGTTGGGGCAGTAAAGTTCTCGAGTGGCGACCACGCACCGGAAAGCGTAGTGTAGGCAGGCCTCCCACTCGGTGGACCGATGACCTGGTGAAGGTCGCGGGAAGCCGCTGGATGCGGGCAGCGCAGAACCGGTCGTCGTGGAGATCCTTGGGGGAGGCCTATGTCCAGCAGTGGACTTCCTTCGGCTGATATGATGATGATGATGATGAATCATCAAGTTAGCCGATAGATGTCCAATACTGGGCTTCCCAAAGATCTCCACTACGACTTTTGAGGCCTCATCTAGCGGCTTTGGCAACCTTCACCAGGTCATCAGTTCACTGAGTGGGAGGCCTGTCTACGCTACGTGTTCTGGTGTGCTTCCGCCACTCGAGAACTTTGACACGATGACTTTTTAATATGTAAGGTGAATGGAAACAGTGCCCTAGCGAAATAATAAGAATGTTCGCGTACATATTAAAGCGCCACCGACTGTAATACAAACCTCATTTAAATATACATGATCAAATTGAAAGAACTGCGTTCCATCTCGTCTTGTCTCGATGTTGCTTATATTAGGGGGCTGACAACGCGACGCTTTGACAAAATAATATTAATACGCTATGAAATCCTACTAATATTATAAACGTGAAAGTTTGTATGTATGGATGGATGTTTGTTACTCTTTCACGCTTTAACCACTGGACGGATCGGGATAAAACTAGGCACACATATAGGTTAGGTCGTGGATTAACATATAGTCTACTTTTTATCCAGATTTCTTAAGTGGTTCCCGTGGGATAGCTGTTAACTCTCTCTTTTTTGGTAATTTCTGTCAATTCGCAATGAAGCGATGAATTGACGTGCTAATTAATACTGATTATCGAATTGACTACTAACTAGCATAGCCCGACATAGTTTCCAAGGGATCTAAAGTTGACTCAGTTCCCACGCTCGACAGCACGACAGACATAAAAATTATGTTCACGCGAAAACTAACTAACTACTGAACATATATGGCCGAAATTTGGTAGGTAGACAGCTTAGGACCTAGATTAACATATAGGCTACATTTTTCACGCTCGCGAGCCGCTTGCGGCTCGCGCACTGCGCACCCTCGAATACAGTCATAAAACGAGTCATAATTCAAGCGAGCGAAGCCTTCCGTGGCGTGGTTCGATTAACTTGTAAGACTCTTCTCTCTCTTGGTGGAAGGGCATTGCCTAAGCCCGCCTGGCTAGCTACAACTATCTTGTCTAAGTCTTGACGCCAAACATTAATGCTGACAATATTGATGTGTTTCGGCTTGAAGATAAGATTCAGTTCTCCATTGCGTTGGGAAATCTTGGTAAGTTCGCCTCCATATTTGGCATCATCGTCTCTTACCATTAGGTGAGTTGATGCCAAGGGCTTACCAATTGTGAACAACAAATACCTAAAATACATTCATGTCCAAATTTATTTACGTAGTTGTTTGAAACGCTAGTATTAATATTACACTGTGGCATTGGTTAACGACCGTACTTATTAGGGGGGTAGTTGACTGCACCAAAAGTAAGTTATGAAATGTTTTTCCCTAAATGGCCCTCCCATTGAAATTTCAAAAATCACAAAATTTATAAGTACAGAGAGGCCAGCACATCAAGCTAGACACTCGTAGTGCAATTCTAACCCTTACGCATATGGCATAAGAACGGTACAAAGTTTAAAGTGTCCAGCTTGATGTACTGGCCACTGTACATCAATCACGCGTTCCCGTTTCATACGTTTTCGTAACGAAATTTCGTTTTTGACAGATGATAAAAGGTAACTTAAATGATTTCCCAATCAACCTACCTATGTATGTAGGTAACGACCTACCTATGTGACTCCGTTACGCTAGTACTAATATATATACTGTGACCACTGTGACTACTGTGACCACTGTGACTCCGTAGTGCCGTAGTCGTGAAGCACAAAATAATAGTTCAGTTGACTGCTAATCAATTTAGTTACCTAACTATATACCTAATAGTCTACGCATAGACACGACAATGTTAAGAGTATTGTGAAGCTGCGACTTTTCATACAAACGGAGTTAACGATTTTCACCTCTTAAATGTTAACCGATTCGGACCAATTTTTTATAGGCTGTCAGTCATAAGTCATAAAAAAAGTTAGGCTCGTACGTTTGGTTTTTTTAAATTACTGATTATAAATAAACAAAAAATGACTGAAATTAGTTTTGTATGAAGGCACGTGAACGACGATAAATTAATCTCATTCACTTTATCGAAAAAACAAAAACATATAAGCCTAGTTTTTGTTGTGAATGATAACCTTCAAAAAATTGGTCCAAATCCGTTAACATTTAAGAGGTGAAAATCGTAACGCCATTTGTATTAAATTTCGCAGCTTCACAATCCTCTTAACTCGCATAAATTAGCATTCGCATTGAATGGCCAAATTCTAGAAGTACTCAAGTCCAAAAAATGCCGTTTCGAGTCATTGATGATTTTATATTTCAAATTGACCTGGAATGTTATCATACGCTTTTAAGTTTATATTAAACGATTGTGGAAAGGTAATCAGACTATTATTTCTTACGTAACATCCTCCCCAGGTCACTTAGATATTTTTTTTATTTCATTTTTATATTATAAATTTGGACTTAGTTGTAACGAGCTGGACAAAGAGACTTTTGGTCAAAATCACAGGATTTACATTCTAGAAGTCCTGAAGTCCAAAAACGCCGTTTCGACATTCTAAAGATCCTTCTATGATGTCTGTGAAATAAAGTAACTTGGAAATTGTTAACTCATCTTATTTTTACCCTACTGCACCAGAAGGAGGATTATGTTTTTCGAGTGTATGTATGTATATCATCATCATCACATCAGCCAAAAGACGTTGGCCTCACCCAAGGATTTCGACGGCGACCGGTTGTGCGCTGCCCGCATCCAGCGGCTTCCCGCGACCTTCACCAGGTCATTGGTCCACCGAGTGGGAGGCATATCAACGCCAAATTTTCTGGTGCACGGTCGCCACTCGAAACTTTCGGCCATCTGTTATGTGCCCCGCCCACTGCCACTTAAGTTTAACAATTCTGAGACAGACATTCATAAAGAGGAACAACTTTTAGAAGTTTGATTCCTACTTGATTTGCTGATGTTAAGTGAATAAAATGTCACCCTATACACAAATATCAGATTTTTACAACTATGTACACAGATTATTGTAACTGTAGCATCTTCAAGAATTCAATATTTAACAAAAAGTGTTTCAAAGAACCATAAAACTGTTGAAAGGCAGTTATTTTCCGAGATAATGTTATGGTAAGCCCTTGCCCCATCGTCTGGTAGCCGCCAACTGCCAAATTCCAAGTTACAGATGATCTTTATTTAAATATCGTCGACTACGTCGGGACACTCGTTGAAGGGCGTTTAAAGCTTTAAGATGACTCAATCCGAGCAGGTTGAAACGTGTTAAAATAATACCGGACGTAAGTCTATTCATTTTAAGTTCAAATCAATGTGGGCTTTAATGTGGCTGTTACGTTGAAACTGAACGCCCAATTCTCGATATTTACATGTTTTTATTACTTTTCTATACTTTGAAATAAGTTTAAAAAAATGTGTTCAATTAAAATGAAAGGTCTTAAAGTCACCGATTTTTGTGTGTTGGTTTCAACATGAACTATTTGTTTTCGAGAAATTTTGCATTTAATGCCAAAAAGAGGGTCTACAGTATATTCTTTTACATAAAAATTTTAATTGTGTTCAATTTAATAGATTTTTTATTACTTTAATTATATTATATATTTTTCCATAGTGATAAGCTTTACACAGTCTTTTAATTATTTGAATTTATTATTGTCAAAAAAGCGTCGGTGGCTCAACCGGTAACGACTCGGTCCATCTAACCAGAGGTACCGGGTTCAAATCTGGATGGCCAATGTACCAATGAGTTTTTCAAAAACTTACGTACATACTTACCGATTGCTTTAACGGTTGCTTTATCTTGAGGAAACCTGCACACGCCTGCGAAGAAACTCGAAGGTTGTGTGTGAAGTCGACCAACCCGCACTGGGCCCGCGTGGTCGACTAAGGCCTAATCGCCCTGATTCAGGGTAGGCTCGAGCCCCTCGGTGGGGACGTATATGAGCTGTAATGATGATTGTCATTTGACCCATCTTAAGGCCTTTAAGGCTTATACCGCCGCCAACGAACAACTTTGTAACCACTTTTTACTTCAATTAAGTATTATTTTATCGAAAAAAAAATGTTTTGTAAAAGATATGAGAAGTGATTTTAATTTCATCGAATTCTATTTTAATACACGAAACTAAAGAAAAAAAATCCTAATACACCCTTTTTTCTAGTTGTAACCATAGAACTGCTGCAATTTTAAACGAAACATTATGACAATTTAGGAACTTCTTAAAAAAAAAAAAAATTGTTTTCTTGCTTTTAGGAAATTCTTCTAATTTTATTTATCTTCACATCAGCTCATATACGTATTACGTAGTACGCCCTGAATTAGGGCGATCGGGCCTTAGTCGACCACGCGGGCCCAGTGCGGGTTTGTCGACTTTACACACAACCTTCGAGTTTCTTCGCAGGCGTGTGCAGGTTTCCTCATGATGTTTTTCCTTCACCGTATGAGCGTCGGATAAACGTACATATGAAATCGAAATTCGAAAACACATAGGTACGTGGCAGGATCGAACCACGACCTTCCGAACAGGAAGTAGCGGCCCTTGCCATTACGACACCGACGCTTCGATTTTATTTATAACTAGCTTTTTCCCGCGGGACCGCCCGCGTGGAAATAGTTTTTAAGACTGTCTTTAAGGGTGATTAGTAAATTATGTCGTTTCCCACTTACTCAACCATCTCTGTGCAAAAAATCACAACAATCGAGTATTTTTTTAGTTCCCTCAGGAACTGCATCAGATTATGCTATTTTTCCGGGATAAAAAGTAGCCCATGTCCTTCCCCGTGACACAGGCTACTTGCATGCCAAATTTCATAAAGATTGGTCATGGCGTTGAAGCGTGAAAAGGTAACAAACAAACATACAAACAAACACATTTTCACATTTATAATATTATAAGTAAGGATGAATTAAAAACCACAATTTTCGATTCGTCCGCAGCGATTGACGTAACAGCCACGTTGCAGTACGAGCTGACAAGAACTTTATTTCCAAGCGATTTCGTTTGATGTTTGATACATCGTGAATCGAGTTGCTAATTTTATGGACGGAGGAGCCCTAAGGAACGGATGGAACCTTCTTCAGCGAGAAAACTTAGTTTACACTTACTTTCTTTCCTTTCTTTTCCTTTCTCCCTTTGGAATCAGAACGGTTACATATATAACATACTAGAGGGTCCGCGGTGTGCGATCCGCAAGCGGCTAGTGGGGAATTATGCACCTAAACCTTCCTTATGATTATCTCGTTCGGAAGTTTTAAGTTTACCGTGTTCAGATAGACAGACGCAGCGGGGCACTTTGTTATAAATTATAGATTTTATTTTAATTAACTTGTATTAAGTTGCACTGAATCTTGTTTTCATGTATTCATGACCGTTAAAAATCTGATATACTTTTTCGTAGTTTTGGGTAATAAAACTACATATAATCATGCTGATACTGTACCTTTTCGGCAAAACATGTTTATAATGTTTTAGTTTAATTACTTATATTTTCTGCATGTTTTTTAATTATTAAGAAATAAAACATTAAGAAAGTATTTTGATTCGACTTAAAAAAATACAAATATTTTTTTGCCGAATAAAATACTTTAATTTTCTTTGTTCTAGTCCTTTAAACTTTGATATGCATGTGTCTGGGCCAATACGTAAAAGTAAAGTAAAAAAAATTAAAAAAATGTTCCTTTGACAAAAGGAAAACAGTGTTGAAAGGTTAACATTAACCCTTTACTAGGCAACTTGCCCGTATCGTGATAGTTGTGGTACGATTTCTAGATTACACAGATTGCAAAAATCTTTAAATAAACATGATTTGTGTCTTTACGACTAATATACAATATGATATGTTATTCGCTGAATAGCAAATAATAATAATACTAAATAATAGTAACTAGTGAAACGCAAAGTATCGTTTCAAGCCGATCTTCTTTCTTGCGTTTCATGATTAAATTCTCTTTTGGTTTTGTTCGTCTATGAAAATTTAATTTGAAAATGATTGTTAGCTTTTGACAAGAGGAAAACAATTGATGACCGTCGAAACGTGTGGTTGGTAAAAAATATTTTAAAGTGCTGTGATTTTTCCTTTTGTTAACAAGACCTCCTATATTTATCAGGGGTAAGTGATTTATGTTTAGAGACAGCTATCCGTTTTTATTTGTTATATATATATATATATATTATGTATACGTATTTTAGTTTATATCATTATTATTTACGTGTATTAGGTAGTTTTAGAATGCATATTTATGATGATGATGATAGAATAAATAAATCAATCGGTCGAATAGATCATCATCATCATTATTGCCCACTACTAATCCACAATAATGATTATTAATGTTTCCTCCACCAAAAGGTTGTCTGGAAGAGATCGCTTGCTAGCGATATGACCGCCTATATGTACAAATTCCTCAATCATTATATCTTTTTTCCCTCTTATGTTGTGCAATGAAGTGTTTTCAATCAATCAATCAATCAAATATGCCTTATTGTACAATTACAAAAATATATACAGATAATAATTCTAGATAATAATAGGGTATCGGACTGCATCAAAAAAAATTTCTAAAATATGATTTCCTAAATTGCTCTCCTCTTGAAGTTTCAAAAACCTTACTTGTTTTGTTTTTCCATCACGTCTGCAATTTTTAATTGATCAAATCACAAAATAAGTTCGTCAACGACTCTAAGAATCTATGACGTCACTTGTGGGCATTTCAAACATTTTTAGAACAAAATTACGTTTTTGACAGATCATAAAAAGTAACTCAAATGACTTGCAGTCCGATCCCCTATTATTGACAACAACCTAGCAACAGACATACGGAACTGAGACATGATCACTTACTATGGGCCTCATAAGAAGGCTCAAGGTCACATAAAGGGCGATGGAGCGAGCTATGCTCGGAGTGGTGGCGGTCATCGTGGAAATCCTTGGGGGAGGCCTTTGTCCACGTGGACGTCCTTCGGCTGAAATGATGATGATGATGAACCTAGCAATGGCAAGTAATTTTTTTCTTCAATTGTATAGGTTCTTGGCGGAAACTTGTGCAGTTTCAAGGGGGGGGTGGCATCTGCCGTTTGCTGGTTTTTAGCGAATAGAAAACCGGGGGGAAGCTGATTTTTTTGGGAACCCTCCTTTAAATTTCCCCAGGGTTACTATTCGCAAAACTGATCAACTTTCATGAATCCATGGTCTCTTTTTTAAATTGAGGTTACCAAGATTCCCTAACGCAATGGGGACCTGGCTATCTTATCTTCAAGCCGGAACACATCGATGCTATTAACATTGATGCTTGGAGGAAAGACATAAGATGGTGGTAGCTAGCCAGGCGGGCTTAAAAAGTGCCCTTCCACCAACCAAACAGAGTCATAAAAAGTTAGACTCCGCTGGTAATCGAACCCGCGACCTCCTGCTGTGAAGCTTATGGACTTAACCATTACGCAACGGAGGAGGTTTCCAAAAACTGCTGTACTTCTGATTTTAATTTGATCTAGTGCATTAATTTATATGAAATTTCCAAAAAAACAATTTGCGTGTGACTCATCCACGGTCAATATTATGAGTACAAGCCTTGAAGTCCTAATTGCGCTCCAAGAATAACTGATTTAACCGTCTCCGTGGCGTAATGGTTAGTCCATTCGCTTGCTTCACACCAGGAGGTCGTGGTTTCGTTTCCCGGTGGGGTCAACTTGTAAGAATCGGTTTGGTTAGTGATAGGGCATTTTCTAAACCCGCCTGGCTAGCTACCATTGCCCTGAAACCGATTTGTTTGTGGATAGTTGGAATAAAATAATGCGTGATCGTTTGAGTTTTTGTGAGCGTGACGTATGAAAGATGGTCTTTTTTTCTGTCTAAAAACTGTGATAGATAATAATTATTTCTTTTGTGTGTAAGTAAGTAGTATAATGAATTTATTTTATGTTCAGAATGTATAATGTCAATAACTGTCATTGGGGTACACCCGTTGTTATTGAACAATAAAAAAATAAGATAGCCAGTTCTCCATTGCGTTGGGGAATCTTGGTAAGCCCGCTTCCATCTTCGGTATCATCATCACTTACCATCAGGTGAGATAATGCCAAGGGCTTACCAATTGTGAATAATAAAAAAATACCCTTGATATCCCCGTCTATTGTAAAAATTTCGTTTTTGATGAGCAAGTCCATATGTTATGTGGTCTAACTATTTCCGTATTCTTTTGACATGGTGTCTATCTGTCTGTCAGTATGTCACTGCTGGCTAACAACTTGTTTTTTT
Source organism: Coleophora flavipennella (assembly GCA_947284805.1). Taxonomy (NCBI): domain Eukaryota; kingdom Metazoa; phylum Arthropoda; class Insecta; order Lepidoptera; family Coleophoridae; genus Coleophora; species Coleophora flavipennella. The sequence continues at coordinate 12,875,201 of OX369281.1, read as the reverse complement.
ATTTATTTAGAATAGGTAAGCTTACGTAGATTCTCCAACGCAATGGAGAACTGGTTATCTTATCTTCAAGCCGGAACACATCAATGTTGTTAACACTGATGTTTGGCGGCAAGACTTAGATAAGATGGTGGTAGCGAGCCAAGCGGGCTTAGAAAATGCCCTACCACCATCCAAAAAGATGGGTCAATTTGGCATGATTATTCAAATCTGTGAGGGAATAGATTCTATAAAACAAAAAATATGTTACTGGAGCTTTTGTTAAGGCCTTAAGATGGGTCAAATGACAATATTCAATTCAAATTATTGAAAGAATGTAAAGCCATCACTATGGCAAAAATATGTAATATGCTTAAGTAATAAAAAGCAATGCAATTGATTACAATTTTAAAAATATTACCACTTTTGATGTAAAAAATATACTGTTTTTGGCATAATTGCAAAATTCCTCGAAAACAAATTTTATGTTGAATGAAACCAACACAAAAACAGGTGACTAATACCTTTTATTTTAATTGAACAAATTTTTTGAAACTTATTTGAAAGTGAAATTATAAAAACGTAAAAATCGAGAATCGGGCGTTCGGTCCAAACGTAAGCGCCGTGTTGAGGCCCGCATTGATTTCAACTTAAAATGAATAGTTACTTTCGATATTATTTTAATACGTATCAACATGCTCGGATTGAATCATCTTAAAGCCTTAATGAAACTAAACAAGTTTCCTCCAGAAATCAATTCACCAAAAATGTGGACATAGTATCATAGCTACTATACATAGTTAGCTAATCTGTACATCAATAACTTTAGGAATTAAAAATTAAAAACCCCCGACTGCATAAAAACTGAACCCTTCTTTTTTTGGCCAGTCAGTTAAAAATGTATCCTACGTCACTCACGGGCTCAGATTAAAATCGACTGCATCATCAATTACCATCAGGTGAGTTGCAGTCAAACGCACTCAAATTTTTAATAAAAAAAATAATAATAATCTACATAATAAGACACTTCGCGCTTAAAAATCCATCAAGTCCTTTAGGCTACAGGACGTGCCAAGGACATAAATATACATACATACACATAAATACATACATACACACATAAATACATACGTACATACACTCGAAAAGAGGAGTTAGTTTGCCGACACCGATCTCAAAAAAAAAATTACGCCCCTAATTTAATTCGAACCCACCTTTGATTTCGTTACTGTTATCATACTTTTGAGTGAATTTCATTTCGAAGTCGGTTTTTAGTTTTTTAAAACTTATTTTTATTTTTATTATTTTTAGTGATAATGTTTAGATAACAACGTTAAACCCAATTACCTACTGACCAATAGGAATTATCAAATCTTTTTACATGTGTTTCATTAACAGATACAGAGTCCTGTGGCTTCCATCATCATCTCAACAGCATGAAAGTTAAGGAGTTAAATCGTCATCATCAGCTCATCTGAAAACCTGAAAGAATACACCTATCGGTCTATGCATACCTACGTATATATCTATGTATAATATTGAAAGAATTTTCCACCAACTCCTCATCAGCTTACCAACATGAAATAATGACTAACAGACGCAAGTATTTTAAGTGCCTATAAGATTTGAGGGTTGCCCTCGATTTCCTAACCTAATCCTGGCTTGGTGACAATGGGGGTCCATTCCCCCTCGGGAGTATACTCTTTCGAATAAAAAAAGAATTTAAAAATCGGTCCAGAATTGAAGAAATCTGTGAACATGCTTTAAAAAAAATATACAGTCGAACTTAGAACCTTTTTTTGAAGTCTGATAAAAAGAGTAATTCCATGATTTTTTTGCGAACCTTAAATTTCCCATCATCTATCTACTTAAGCTCCTATTCTGCTGTAGGTGCAAAAATGCTATGAAAATAAATAAGATGTCTTGTTAAAGAAATCAAAGGAACAAGTTACAAACCAACTTTATTTAGAAAAAAAACTTGAAAAGAAAAACACTATAAAGCAGAACACTAGGCTTTCAGAACAAAAATAAACTTAATATTAATAACTATTAAAACGTTTATTTGACCACTACTTTCCGAGCTTAAATAAGGCTCGGAAAGTAGTGGTCAAATCAATGTTCAATAACAAAGAAGAACTTATTAACTATGAAAACAATGATTTCACTGCTAGTTTGCTAGAAAAAACATAAGGCAACCACTTATTCCGGACTTTATTAACAAAAAGCAAAAAACTTATAACTATAAAAATATTGATTTCACTCTTTATAAGAACACATTCCTAGCTTGCTAGAAAAATACCACCACTTCCAGAGTTTACTGACAAAAAGCAAAAACTTAAACACTGATTTCACTCTAACACCTAGCTTGCTGACTCGACGTTATTCGTTGGTAGTACAAAAAGAAATTGGTTACTCAGATGTAGTGACGAAACTCGAAAATCATACAATATCTTGATATAACGAAAGAAATCTTAAAATTAAAAAGCAACAATAAAATGATCTTTCATCTCAACTTAACCTTAAGGTCCTAAAACTACAATATTCACTCGCTATGTGATAAAAATGGAATCTTAAGTTATTATCGCTAAGCAAACGGGCATATTTCACCTCCCACAAATGGTAAAAACAATCAGAACATCTGTACTTACTAAACAAATCTTAAACTTAAAAGAAGCAACAATAATATGATCTTTCATCTTAACCTACAGATACTAAAACTACAATACTCACTAGCAATGTGATAAAAATGGAATCTTAAGTTATTATCGCTAAGCAAACAGGTATATTTCACCTCCCACAAATGGAAAAAACAATGAGAACATTTGTACTTACTAAATAAATCTTAAATCTAAAAAAAGTTTTAATTAAATGGTCTCAACGTAACTTAACCTAAAGGTCTTCAAACTACTTTTCAGTCACTCGCAATGTGATAAAACGGAATCTATAATTATTATCGCTACTTAAACAGGCATATTTTGCTTCCCACTAAAAGGATCATCTCTACACGTCTATTAACTCGCAGTAACAAAAATTTTCTCTACCTAACGAATACTGAAACATCTTGAAATATATAAACACATATAAACATTGTATTATATTGAAATGGAATACCTTTATCAAATCTTCGGAGATTTTTATTGTTAAAACGTGCGTACCGTGATTACATATTTTACGGTTTTACTGATATTTTCCTAAAACCATTGGAACTTGTGCTGATTGTGATAAAATTGACTTTTAGTTAATCTGAAACAAAATAAAAAATATCGTTAATTTGCGCATAAAAACAAAAGTTTATGGTCCTGACACTTGAAAGCTTCGATTTTGCATGAAACAGTTTGTAAATAAATGGTTTATTTAACCTGATGAACAGATATGCAAGGTATACAATAAGATTTATGGCACCTTGCGACAAGAGCGATACCAACGCAACATGTGGTTAGTCGTATCGTACGTGTATTTTACAATGACTACAGCAGAAGATGGCACAGAGATGGGTTGAGGTGTGCTTATATGGCTGCTACATAATAAAATTAAAAAGCTCTTTGAAGTGCACTTCAACCCAGAGATGCTTCAAGTATCGCGCCGTAGGCGCGCGCGCAGGTGTGCACGAATAAGTACGTCGCTGTCGCCGTCGCGCAGGTTTGGCCGTAGCATAAAGGACGACAAAATGTCATCTGTTCTACGGGCTATGTGCCCTTAAAAAGGATAAAGAGTATTGAGAGTACTCACTATTTCTTTTAACATTATTTTATTGCGCGCTCTCGCTGCTTGCGAGTCGCGGCGAGTCGTGGATCCGCGAGGAGTCGTGGCCGATTCACGGATCCACTGGCGAGTCGCGGCGAGTCGGGGCAGCCGCACGCAGCCAGTATGTGCCGGCGCATGTCTGTCTGTGCGCAGACATGCGCGGCTGGCATCGGGCGCGCCGGGCGCTGCTGCCGTTGCCACGTCCCATCTCATTCGTGCCTGATGGTTAGAGAGGTCGAGGTTAGTTTAAGGCATGATTAAAGTACCTACATGGTATTGGCACACCCTGGACACTTCATACAACGGGCCAGAAATGACAATTCAAAAAACGAATGACGGACAAACAAAATGGCGAAATCCTATACGTTCGACAACCAAACTAATCTGGGTGACGAGGGGTGAGGTCGCAGTCTAGAGAGCGGCAGGGAGTGTCCATACTGTATTTTAGTACTAATATACATATATGCTTTGGTATTAGTAAGACTGATGTGGTGATATGAAGTTTACAGGAAGCTACTAAATGCATGTGTATGCTTTAAATTGCAAATATAATATCAGCTGAAAGACGTCCACTGCTGGGAAAAGGCCTCCTCCCCCCCAAGGACCAGTCCTACGCTGCTTGCATCCAGAGGCTTACCGCGACCTGAAAAAAATTCTGTCCATCAAAAAGTAATGTAGTCTCGTTCTTCGAATATAGACCGCTTCCTAATAAACTTCCCCACTGCTGGGGCACGAGCGGGTTAGGACATACTCCACGCAAGGGGGCCCAAGTCCGGGTTGGTGGTGTAGGGGTTGTAGGGCTAGTGGCAAACCCCACAGAAGTTCAAGCTGCCTATAAGGCATCTGACACTGCTAAACGACTGCCATATAGCGATAGCAACCGGCACCAACGTCTTAACTTGTCTGATGACCACGAAAATGGTAGAGAAAAAACTGCCACTAACAAACAAACCCATCCAGCTAATGACCGTGCTTCAGGTATGTTAACCTGCGTGATCGACTCAACCATGCAAGACGCACCGAGCTACGGCCGATTCACAACTGAATTAAATGATCACAATCAGCAGAAAGACGTCCCACTGCTGGACAAAGGCCTCCCCCAAGGATTTTAACGACGACCGGTCCTGCGCTGCTCGCATCCAGCGGCTTCCCGCAATTTTCACCAGATATCGGTCCATCGTATGGGAGGCCTGCCTACTTTACGTCTTCCGGTGCTGAATACAATATTATAGGTAAAACTAAATTGTATGTAGAGGGTAAATCTCGAACTACTGAACCGCAGGAACGATTTCAAAAATATTTTACCTGTAGAAAGCTATAACAACTGAAGGATATAAGTAAAACAAACTACGATTGCGATTTACTCGCAGCTCGCGCACCGCGCACCTTCGAATACAATTATAAAAACTAGCCACGTGAGTGAAGCCGCCAGCAAAAGCTAGTGAAAAAATATTAGTCACGAGAACAGAGCTCATAAAAAATAATCATATCAGCCGAAAGACTTCCACTGGTGGACAAAGGCCTCCCTCCCCCAAGGTCCGGTCCTACGCTGCCCGCATCCAGAGGCTTCCCGCGACCTAAAAAAAAATATATCCAACAAAAAGTAATTTTCGTAGTCTCGTTCTCCGAATAAAGACCGCTTCCTCGTCATCATCATACCAGCCGAAGGACGTCCACTGCTGGACATAAGCCTCCCCACAAGGATCTCCACGACGACCGGTTCTGCGCTGCCCGCAACCAGCGGCTTCCCGCGACTTTCACCAGGTCATCGGTCCACCGAGTGGGAGGCCTGCCTACACTCTGCTTTCCGGTGCGTGGTCGCCACTCGAGAACTTTACTGCCCCAACAGCCATCCTCTTCATACTATATAAAAAAAGAATAGTACCTATTAATGTTACTGTAAGGCCAGTTATCCACCAAAACAGAGAAGCAGAGGACGCACTCATCTCGTCGCAACTTTTTTTTTTTTAAATTTGAGTGCTTTTGACTGCAAGTCACCCGATGGTAAGTGATGGATGATGCAGTCGAGCATGGTACACGCAAACTCAAATAATGCCTATTCACTCTTGCCTTGAAGATCCCCAAACTATAGGAATCGGGAAACAGACGCAGTCAAGGAGTTCCACTCCTGCGCTGTACGCATAATAAGTAAATGAAGTAGCGTAAAGATTCCATCGAAAAGGTGGAACATCAACAACAAAGTGGTGCAACCCCTCCCCGAGTCTCGTTGACCGACGGTGGAATGGAGATATGGTATTATCGCACTAATGTATTAAAATTATACATATTCGCTCCTGTCCAGTTTTTACCGAGCCTAGACAGTAAACCCTGCTGGTGCTCCTATGTCGCCTAAGTCTCCTTCAATGTCGTCCACTTAGCACGACCTTGTGACTAGGTCAAGGGTAAACCTGCGTTCAACAACCACTATATCTCCTGGGCCAAGATGCCTGGAGGACTTGACGACTATAAACCATCAGCTAGACTAGTTGTAAAATAATCACCACATCAGCTCATATACGTCCCCGCCGAGGGGCTCGAGCCTACCCTGAATTAGGATGATCGGGCCTTATGCCTAGTTTACACGTATTAAGCAGCTAAGTAGTTATCTTAATTTTAACTAAATTTAAAATAAATTACTACGTGTAAACGCTATATTCAAAATTTAGTTTAACTACTAAATCACTTACTACTTATTCACATTACACGTGTAAACGCTCGACCACTTATATTTAACTTACTTTTATTTTAAAAAGATTACTTCGCTACTAAATACGTGTAAACTAGGCATTAGTTGACCACGCGGGCCCATTGCGGGTTGGTCGACTTCACACACAACCTTCGAGTTTCTTCGCAGGCGTATGCAGGTTTCCTCACGATGTTTTCCTTCACCGTAAGAGCGTCGGATAAACGTACATATGAAATCGAAAATTGAAAACACTAGTACGTGGCAGGATCGAACCACGACAGGAGGTATCGGCCCTTGCCATTAGAGATTTTATTAGAGAGCGTCGGTGGCGTAATGTAAAATAATAAAAAAACAAATGAAAAATTAGTTCCAGCAAGTACTCTCGTTGTACTCCCCGACCCCGCCCTAGATATGAAACAGCATGTGGTGATGTGGATTCGATAGCCAGGCACAGGCACTTCGGCATGCCATTGGAAAAACGCCGAAGAATTACAATGCATTACATTACCACTACTACCTATCTACAGATAAGTAAAGAAAGAAACACTTACCATACCGCTGCAGATCCCGGATATTACGGGCGCCCTGGCTCACTGTGAACAAAAAAATACTTTTTAATAACCATCTTAGAATCGTTCCCTACAAGTAAAAAAAACCAAAAAAATCCTTTTAAAAAAATCTCGATACAGTGAAGGAAAACTGAAAATTTAAACGCTTTCTCACACAAAAATTGCGGATAAGAAAATTGTACGCCTTATCCACGGAAAAATATTCCCCCCTTCAAATCAACCCATTTACACCCGGAAAATCTTTGGAAAACGTAAGTTATTCAAGGAATACTAGCTTCCAGACACGTGGTTCAAGATGGCTGCCACATGCGCTTGAGTCGGTGCTAGATTACAGACGAGAGTGCTAATAAATGCAAATGAATACTCACGCCCCGTCGTCGCCCGAGTGCGCCGAGAGTGGGGCCAGGCGGCCTTTTATATGGTCGTGCGGTGCGCGTGCGGTGCGCGCGCGGTCACCTTGAGGGATAGCAATTTTTTCTACATGACAAATGAAAAACTACCCTTTTTTCTTAGTCTGGTAAAAATAATATCGGTTTTTATCCAACAAGCGTAGTGTAGGCAGGCCTCCCACTCGGTGGACCGATGACCTGGTGAAGGTCGCGGGAAGCCGCTGGATGCGGGCAGCGCAGAACCGGACGTCGTGGAGATCCTTGGGGGAGGCCTATGTCCAGCAGTGGACGTCCTTCGGCTGATATGATGATGATGATGATCCAACAAATGTTTCTTCAATCCATCAAATTGTAAACTTCAAGTAACACAGTTTGGACTTTGATTTAAAAAACTGATTAGGTGGGTATCTCATTATAACAACATTGCTAGGTGACAATCGATGTTGTATTTTGACAGTTGTCCCAAGGGATAACTCAAGAGTTTTGATCGATTATCTATCGTATAGTAAGTTGACTACAAATAGTTTTCTCTTTACCAAGGAATCATATGCAGAGAAAGAATTTAAGCAACAATGACGAGAAGATACGACACGAAACACTATAGACAATCAATCAAAAAAAAATTCGGCCAAGTGCAAGTCGGACTAGCACTCCGAGGGTTCCGCACCACCACAACTCTCCACACAACTAGATAGATAGATAGATAAACCGTTTATTCACCGACCAGACAAAAAGAAAACCAATAAGTAAGAGGTTGGTAATAAGAAAATTAATAAAACCGGCCAAGTGTGAGTTGAACTCGCGTGGAGAGGGTTCCGTACAATGCCAAAGTCAAATAAATACAAAATATCACATTTGAAATCCTCACAGTTAGATGCGAGTTATTTTTTATTATAAAAAATTTGTGTGTTTTTTTTCTGCATCTCACCTGATGGTAAGTGCCGATGCAGCCGAGGATGTAACACGCAAGCTCAAGAAGTGCCTCTTCACTCTCGTCTTGAAAATTCCTAAATTTTACGAATCGGGAAACACAGACGCCGGCAGGGAATTCGACTCCTTGCCCGTTCGCATAATGAACGAAGAAGCAAAACGCTTCGTGCGTAAAGGTGGAACATCATCGACAAAGGGGTGGAATCGCCCTCCGCACCTGGTCGTTCGATGATGAAATGAAGAGGTGGAATGAGGTCATGAAGCTCCAGGATACACTTTCCGAAATGAATCCTGTAGAACATCGATAGACTATTATGACTAGAACTATTTTCCGTAGGTGAACGTATTATATTGAGTTTACCCCTTTTTTTAAATTGACAGAATTCTCATAGGTTTTCCTGTAATCTACAAGTAATGGACTGTATTTTGTATTTTTTTCAAAATTTTAGGCTCAGCAGTTTCGGAGAACAGGGGGGGGGGGGGAATGGTCAATTTTCTTATTCATTCATGAATAAAATCAAAACTATTTATTTTAAAATTTAAACAAAAATATATTTAAGATCCTGATAACGAGCCCTTTTATTTAATATAGGACACAATAAGGTTTCGAAAACTTTTTTTAAATTTCCTAATTTGTACACCGAAAATAACCCTTATTTAAAAAAAAAAAATAGCTTTACACATCTGTGTTTGGGTCATAGGATTACACCATCCTACCAAATTTCACCTGATTTGATCCAGTAGATTCGGAGTGAATTGGCTTGGACAGACGGACGGACTGACAGACGCACGAGTGATCCTATAAGGTTTATTTCTAGGGTTCTATTCTAATTCTAGGGTTCCGTGCCTTAAAAGGAAAAAAAACGAAACCCTTATAGGATCACTCAAATTCAAATAACTCTTTATTGTACATCAAAATAAATACATTGCGAAATTTAAATAAAAAAACTAAAAGACGTACAATTTAGGCGGTCTTATCGCTGAGAGGGATTTCTACCAGACAAACCAGCGCTCGGAGAAAAAGCAAGGAGACAGGTAGTACGCGAGCAACAACAACAGTTTTTTTTTTAATAATAAATAATAATTTCAAACTTATACCACAGTATATATATTAGTACTAACGTACTTATACTAAAACATGTAAAAGCTATTATCACTTTTATATACTAACAAATTAAATACCATATACTTAATAAATAAAACCTATTTGGACTATTAAACAAATAATTAAATACATAGACGCATATATATATGTCGGAGCGCAAGGACGTGGCGCCATCTATGCATGCGTCGAAGCACCGTGTGTTTTATCTTGAAATGTCAAGCGGTTAGCTAGGGTAGTCATAATAGTCACTTTTGCCAAGGCGTGGTCGGTGCGGGACCGGAAACCGGAAGTTGGTAGTGTTAGTACTTGTTTGTTAGCCAATCAGAATCGTTGTGAATATCGAACCATCAAAGACAATGCAGCCTACCTACAGAGGCTACGACAGAGGCGCCAATTATTTTACGAGCACTTTTGATCGAGCAGCTGAACTGTCAACTTGGGAAGCCAGCCCCGTGCCGAACTCATCGCAGTCTATAAAATAATCGGTTTTCATCCGAATCATCGTGAAGCCTCGTGTTGCAAACGTGTGTGAATATTGATTGTACACTCCAAAACTTCTCAAAGACGAGTCTATTTTTTAGATCCGGCCAAAACCCTTCTGATGATCCGAAATCAGAATTGGGATAGGACACGGACGCCCCACGAGTTCCAGATAGTGATGTGTGCAAGACGAAATAGAAAGTGCTTCTGGAACAACGAAATCAGAATTTTCTGACGCTGATACTAGCCACGCGGACGCCATCATCGTCCCATGAATTGAGGTTACCCAATTTCAACCCCGATAGATCGGATGTGAATGCACGTGCATGGATTGCTACTACGGATCTGTGTATTTACGACCCATATCGGCAAGGGGCAGGGCCACTACATGTCTAGCTGCTTGAAGTAATGCAGCCAAGAGGGAAGCACCTGCGAAGCTGCCCCAGTGATGGAGAAGAGAGTCGACCTTTGCGTGGTTGATGCACAATACTGGAATTCCATCGGGTGAGCAGTTTTCATTAAAGAGAAATCTGTTGTTATCTGTTGTGTCAGTGCAAGTTAAGAGGCACTGATTAGGTACACGACTACCATTGACAATGCTACAGACTGACGACAGCTGCTTGTCCGACTCTTTAGTCTGACGATTCAATGTCGGCACGGAGCCGACACGACACCTTGGTTCTGAACCATCATAGACTAACTGACCATAAACTAACTAATCATAAGCTACAACAAAGAATAACATGGTGCCGACCATATGATTTGGTCGTTTCCGTGTAGATTTGTTTACAGCCAGTGTTGTTTGGTCAGGTTTCCTGATGATACTTGTAGTGACGACTGCAAACTATTTCTCATTTTTACCGTCATTCCTTTTCCCCTGTGTACCACGGCGTACAAGACCGCCCAGAGCACAGCATCGACCTTTCCTTTTTTTTTAGGGCCCCTGTGTACCACGGCGCATATGGACATATGCGCCTAGAGCACAGCATCGACCTGACCTTTATCATTTTAGAGCCTCTGTGTGTCACACAGCATCGACCTCTACGTATTCCCTTTATTTTTATGAGCTTTGCCCTGTGGAAGGGGAGTTCAAGTACCTACCTTTTTTTTCGTGAGCTTTGCCCTGTGGAAGGGGAGTTCAAGTACCTACACAGCTCATCGTCATCATATCAGCCAGGCAACGTTCACTGCTGTACAAAGGCGCAATCGCTTGGCAGGCAGGTGGGCGATCGTGGTGTGTGGCATGGTACGCAGAAAAGACGCTGCTGCCCATCCACCGGTCTTTGATCCCTCTTACCACACCCTCGGGAGGAGATGGGTGGTACTATTCTAGGGCCATACCACAGGCCTACTTATCTGTAGTACCTAACTTAAACACACATCCACTCCTCATTACAGATTATGGCAGCTGCTGGGCACGCATCGCCGTCAGGATGGCCGTGTCGGAGCGCAAGGACGTGGCGCCATCTATGCATGCGTCGAAGCACCGTGTGTTTTATCTTGAAATGTCAAGCGGTTAGCTAGGGTAGTCATAATAGTCACTTTTGCCAAGGCGTGGTCGGTGCGAGACCGGAAACCGGAAGTTGGTAGTGTTGGTACTTGTTTGTTAGCCAATCAGAATCGTTGTGAATATCGAACCATCAAAGACAATGCAGCCTACCTACAGAGGCTACGACAGAGGCGCCAATTATTTTACGAGCACTTTTGATCGAGCAGCTGAACTGTCAACTTGGGAAGCCAGCCCCGTGCCGAACTCATCGCAGTCTATAAAATAATCGGTTTTCATCCGAATCATCGTGAAGCCTCGTGTTGCAAACGTGTGTGAATATTGATTGTACACTCCAAAACTTCTCAAAGACGAGTCTGTTTCTTAGATCCGGCCAAAACCCTTCTGATGATCCGAAATATATATTATACATACCTATATAAATAAATTATAAAAATAAATAATAAAAAATAATAAATATATTACCGAACCAAAGACGCAGAATAATAGTGTATACAGTACGAGTCAGAGCGCAATTCTTTAATTTTAGTTTTGAAGGATTTATCACTCGTGTGTCTGTCCGTCCGTCTGTCACAGCCGATTTGCTCAGAAAATACTGGACCGATTGTGTTGAAATTTGGTACACATATTTAAGTCGGTGAGCCAAAGAAGGCCATGTAACGTAAATAAATTAGTTTTAAAAATGGGCACCACTTTTAGGGGGTGAATAGGAAAATTGAAAAAAAGTTTTGCAAACTATATTGTGTGACATATCAAATGAAAGGGCTTGTTGTGAGGATCTCAATTTCATTTATCATTTTTTATACAAATAGTATTGAAGTTATTTAAGAAAATAGGCGAAAATTAACCCCCTGTCCCCCCTTATTTCCAAAACGACTGGGCCTAAAATAAAAAACCGGCCAGGTGCGAGTTGAACTCGCGTGGAGAGGGTTCCGTACAATGCCAAAGTCAAATACAAAATATCACATTTGAAATCCTCACAGTAAGATGCGAGTTATTTTCTTATTATTATTAAAAATTTGAGTGTGTTTGGCTGCACCTCACCTGATGGTAAGTGCCGATGCAGCGGAGGATGTAACACGCAAGCTCAAAAGTGCCTATTCACCCTCGTCTTGACGATTCCTAAATTTTACGAATCGGGTATTCCCGGACGCCGGAAGGGAATTCCACCCCTTGGCCGTTCGCATGATGAACGAAGAAGAAAAACACTTCGTGTGTACTCGTAAAGGTGGAACATTGACGACAAAGGGGTGGAACCGCCTCCGCACCTGGTCATCCGATGATGAAATGGAGAGCGGGAAAGAGGGCGTGAAGCTTCAGAACACTTTTCCCGAAATGAATCCTGTAGAACACTGATAGACAAGCGACTTTGTGGAGAGGCTTTGGAGCCTGTTTGATACAAGTTCTTCGTCGCCAATGAGTCCCTAGCGCGTGGGTCGATAGAATCCAAGGCATATAGCTGGTAACGAGCCGATCCTTCCCACAAGTAAGAGCAGTACTCCATACAGTTAAGTACTACTAGCGCAATCTAGTGGTGTTTTAGTGAATTTCTTTTTTTTAAATAAAAAAATTAGTGCGTTTGGCTGCACTTCACCTGATGGTAAGTGCCGATGCAGCCGAGGATGTAACACGCAAGCACAAAAAGTGCCTGTTCACTCTCGTCTTCAAGATTCCTAAATTTTTCCTAAGTTTCGGATAACAGGGGGGAGGGGGGGGGGGGTTAATTTTCGTCTTCTGTCATGAATAAAATCAAAACTGTTTATTTTAAAATATAAACCTGATAACGAGCCTTTTCATTTGATATACGACACAATAAGGTTTCCAAAACTTAAATTTCCTAATTTGTCCCCCGAAAATAACCCTTATTTAAAAAAAAATATTTATTTACTTTGAACATCTGTGTTTGGGTCATAGGATCACACTATCCCACCAATTTTACCTGATTTGGTCCACTAGATTCGGAGCAAATTGGCTTGGACAGACAGACGCACGAGTGATCCTATAAGCTTCCGTTTTTTTTGTACGGAACCTAAAAAATCACAGTTTATGAGGATAAATGCATAGATTACAGGAAAATCTATGAAAACGTCTAAAGTCGATTGTTTAGAAACAGTCGTATCTTCTGCATAGTTAATTTACGTAGTAATACAACAACAGCAAAAAAACATGAAAAAAAAGCGTCGGTGGCTCAACCGGTAACGACTCGGTTCTTCTAACCAGAGGTACCGGGTTCAAATCTGGACGGCTAGTGTACCAATGAGTTTTTCAAAACATACGTACTCGTACATATACTTACCGATAGCTTTAACGGTGAAGGAAAACATCGTAAGGATACCTGTGCACGCCTGCGAAGAAACTCGAAGTTTGTGTATGAAGTCGAACAACTGGGCCCGCGTGGTCGACTAAGGCCCGATCGCCCTAATTCAGGGTAGGCTCGAGCCCCTCGATGGGGACGTACATGAGCTGATATGATGATAACAACAGCAATTAGTTTCCTTTTACCTGTATAATATATAGATGGCGCTGTAGATTAAAATTAGTTTTTGGTACGGAACCCTTAGTGCGCGGGTTTGACTCGCACTTGGCCGTTTTTTTATAGTACAGTTTATTTTATTACAGAGAGAGGTGCGGCTGACACAAAATACCGCTCAAGTGCGCAAAGAAGGGTTCCGTAGTATTTTGCAAAAAAAAAATGTAAGTATATAAAAAAAATAAGAACATTTTGTATTGAAAATCTGTGAACGTTTAGAAATCCAACTGCACATCTTAAGTTCGTCGACTATTAAACCTAAACTAAGAAAGCCTACTAAGCCATGTTAGTTTTTTTCCTTTTAAATTGATTAAATATTTTAATATTTACAATTTTTACTACATATATTGTAAAAGTGGTTATTTGGTAGGGGCGGGGGGGATACTTGACTTGAATAAAAAGTTTTTTAAAGATTTAGTTTTATGAGTTTGTCGGTATGATTAATATGTATATACCCATGCTCAGCTTTCTATAGTACTAATAGTCTCTGAGCTAAGCTGCGGACAGAGAGACGGACAGACATGGCAATACTATAAGGATTTCTTATTGACTACGGAACCCTGAAAACCAAAATCATTATTTTTTTATACAGGGTATAACAAAATTGGTGTACAACTTTTGTTCTACGACTTTGGTGAAAACAAAATTTTTTTTTACTCTTCATACAAATCGATCAGCTGATCGACCGATTTTGTGCATTTTAGTATGGAGGGTCCAATTTTTTGTTTGAGAACTGACTATGGGTTCCTTGGAGAAAGTTGTTCAGTATGATGAGTTTTTATTTCATTTCATTTATTTCAAGAACAAATTGCATTGTAGAAGCCCCAGTTAACGGGACCTACACCAATTATGTTACATCCTGTATAGGTATACCTTAATCACTCTTATAAATGTTAATTCTTATTACCTATTATATCAAAAGATAAGTTATAAATTACTATACTTGCTGGTTACATTTTCCAAATGTCTTACAGTTTAAATTACAGAATAGAAGAATTCTACAGAACGCTGAAGATGGTCTCGAAGTACCAGCACCGAGCGAGTCATTAATTACACATACAGCACACTACAAACAGGCTGATTCTATTGGGTATTTATACAAAATAACCTCCCCCAAAAACAAAAAAAAACCTATAAAATCAATAAATAAAAATAGACTTAAAACTTTTCTACATAAGGTTGGTTTATTAAAATTGACAGAATGACAATTAACCCCTATTATTGGCCAATCGGGTAAAAATGTATCCTATGTCATTCACGGGATCAAGCGAATCTAACGATACCTCATACGTTACCTTCAAGCTGTTCAGGTTGTAGCAGGTAACATAAAAATCTACATACATACTCGTACATACATACACTAGGAAAACATAACTCTCCTTCTGGGGCAGTCGGGTAAAAAGCAACTTTTTACTTCTCAGGTTACAGTGGTGCCTGTCACACACAAAAAAATCTATATATGTTTACAAAAGTACATAATACTTAAATTAAATTGAAGTAAATTGACACATGTGACATAAGTCATGACAGCAGCAAATTTTAGCTAAAACTACAATTATTTCCATATTATATTTATTTTTTATGGGACACAACAAATAAAGATCATGCCTGAATCCAGTTTTTGCAACTGTTTGACCTCAATGTTTGGATAAAAAAATATAACTATAAAATTTCACGCACGTTCTTAAGTGAGACAGACTTTAGGCAAAGTATATAATATATTAGTACTAACATACAGTGTGGACACTCCTGCCGCTCTCTAGATTGCGACCTCACCCCCTCGTACCCAGATTGATACAGATTGGTTACAGTTTGGTTTTCGAACGTATAGGATTTCGCCACCATTTTGTTTGTTTCGTCATTCCTTTTTTGAAATGTCATTTCTGGTCCGTTGTATGAAGTGTCCTGGGTGTGCTTTAGGTACCTATGTGCTGGGCGGCCATCTTGCCTCGTCGGTAAATTTAATAATCCCAGAGCCCAGACCCATCCTCGCCATCCTCAGACAAATGTCCACCCGCCACCCTGGAATTATGTAACATCTTGTGGAAAAACGGCTATTTTCCCATAGGCGGGGCGCGGGGGGCGGAGCTCGACCACGCCTGGCTGAGTGGGCGGGGCGTTGGATTTAGATTTTTGTTAGCTGGTTTAAGATCATTCGTTTATTTTCTTTGTGGAATAAGAGAAATTGAGATTGATATGACTGCATCAAAAATAAATTATGAATTATTGATAACAAAATTTCACTCCTAATGTAATGAATAGTGATACTTTAAAAATCTCACTCGCTTTGATTTCCATCAATTCTTTAATTTTTAATTCATAAAAAACACAAAGTGAAGTGAAAATTAAATGTCACATTGTGACGTTACGCCTAGTCATCATCATCATATCAGCTCATATATGTCCCCACCGCGGGGCTCCAGCCTACCCTGAATTAGGGCGATCGGGCCTTAGTCGACCACGCGGGCCCAGTGCGGGTTGGTCGACTTCACACACAACCTGCGAGTTTCTCTGCAGACGTGTGCAGGTTTTCTCACGATGTTTTCCTTCACTGTAAGAGCGTTGGATAAACATACATATGAAATCTAAATTCGAAATCACATTGGTACGTGGCAGGATTCGAATCACCACCACGCAGTCGGATTTACGCCTAGTCAATTCAAACATTTTGTAAAAAATATAGTATTTGACAGATAATAAAAAGTAACTCAAATCTCTGACAGTTATCTCATTCATATGGACGAAAAACAAAAGACAGCGTCGCGTTGACAGCGTTACAGATCAGCCAGTGAGTCACTGAGAAGCGTAAATGTTTATGTAGTGGGTAGTTACGTTTATTAAGAGCGTCGGTGCCGTAACGGCTATGGCCGCCGTCTCCTGTCCGGGAGGTCGTGGTTCGAATCCTGCCACGTACCAATGTGATTTCAATTTAGATTTCATATGTACGTTTATACGACGCTCTTACGGTGAATGAAAACATCGTGAGGAAACCTGCACACGCCTGCGAAGACATTCGCAGGTTGTGTGTGAAGTCGACCAACCCGCACTGGGCCCGCGTGGTCGACTAAGGCCCGATCGCCCTAATTCAGGGTAGGCTCGAGCACCTCGGTGGGGACGTATGTGAGCTGATATCATCAATTAGTTTAGTGGGGATAAAATCGCTGTTTCAGGCAATAAAATTACTCGAATATAGCATTTGTTTTTGTGACTAAGTAGATAAAAAATATTTATTCTCAACGGTTATCTATATCAATTTAAATAGTTGCTCTGTGAGCTGTAGACCTCGTGAGTTTTTCGAAATATCTGAAATGTTATATTTTTACGATTAAAACACGCCGCTCCGCCATTTTGAAGAATTTCCAAAAAATAATTCGACAAAAAAATAAAAATAATTATCGAACCTTTTCACAAAATTTCCCGAGAATCGGTTGAAGAATGCGACCTGATGAGGAGAACAGCCGGACATCCAAACAGACATACAAAAGCATTTTTGCCAAAGCTAAAACGGAAACGGTGCGAGTCGGACTAGCACTCCGACAATTCCGTACCACCACACAACTACATAGTATAATGACAATGATACCTATTAATATTACAAACTAAACTCATCAACGCGAGCTACAAAAATATGCTTTTTTTGTCATTCAGTTCGGACTCCTTAGTATGAGTACGACTTGCACAATGCCAATTTTTATTATTACTTGTTTTATTTCTGTATTAGTAATATAATCAGACCAAGTTTTACGCTTTTATGTGTTACCGTTTTTCATCATTACAGCTCATATACGTCCCCACCGAGGGGCTCGAGCCTACCCTGAATCAGGGCGATTAGGCCTTAGTCGACCACGCGGGCCCAGTGCGGGTTGGTCGACTTCACACACAACCTTCGAGTTTCTTCGCAAGCGTGTGCAGGTTTCCTCACGATGTTTTCCTTCACCGTTAAAGCAATCGGTAAGTATGTACGTAAGTTTTCGAAAAACTCATTGGTACATTGGCCGTCCAGATTTGAACCCCGTACCTCTGGTTTTTACGATTGAGCTAAATTAAAAATACTTCTAAAGACCTATATAAAAAAAACAAGTAGAATTTGTGTTTTTGTGTAGTTTTTTTTTCATTATTTTCAGTATTTGTTTTTAGAGCGACAACAGAATCTGTGAAAAATTCAACTGTCTACTTATTATGGTTCATGAAATACAACCCGCTGACAGACGGACAGACATCAGCAGAGGCTTAGAAATTGCTTAGGGTCCCGTTGGTCACCCATTACTTGGAGTTTCTCTGTGTGATCGAATCAGAAACGAGCATAAAAACTTAATTCCTCTTTTTGGGCCAATCAAGTAAAAATGTATCCTATGTCACTCACGGGATTGCGACGAATCTAAACTTACCTCGCACTCCAAAAAAAGTCCATCAAGCCGTTTAGGCTAGGCACAGAGCGTGTTTAAGAAATATGTTATACATACATACATAAATGCTACATTGTGTTGTTGACCAGTGTGTGTTGCCAGTGATGACACACGGAACTCAGACATGGTCGCTTACTATGGGCCTCATAAGAAAGGGCAATGAAGCGTGCTATGCTCGGAGTTTCTCTGCGTGATCGAATCAGAAACGAGGAGATCCGTTGGAGTACCAAAGTTACCGATATAGCTCTCAGAATCGCTAAACTTAAGTGACAGTGGGCGGGGCACATAGCTCGTAGAACAGATGGCCGTTGGGGCAGTAAAATGCTCGAGTGGCGACCGCGCACCGGATAACGTAGCGTAGGCAGGCCTCCCAATGGGTGGACCGATGACCTGGTGAAGGTCGCGGGAAGCCGCTGGATGCGGACAGCGCAGAACCGGCCGTCGTTGAAGTTGAAATCCTTGGGGTAGGCCTATGTCCAGCAGTGGACAATTTAATACCTACCTATATATTTCACATTACAACCTATGGATAAATGGTTTATTTCAATTCTATGTTTTCTTCCTTGACGAACGAATACAATATACTATCATTATATTCGAAGGAATATTTATACTCCTTATGGTAGGTTTAAATATAAATGTTACTCAAGGAAGTACGTCTATATTTATTAGGTGAATTGTGGGTAGCTCCACAAAATAATAAGTTCATTCCAAAAAACCTAAAAACTTTTAGGTACAAGTTTTTATTTGAAAATACTTAATTATTTCGTATTCCTCTCAGCAATCCTTTCATTTGATTCCTATATCATAGGGTTGCAATAGTATATTTTAAATCGAGGGACCATAATTATATCATACTAGCTGTTTTACCGCGGTTTCACCCGCGTGGACAACGTTTCTATGACATTTCGAGGGTGCGCAGTGCGCGAGCCGCAAGCGGCTCGCGAGCGTGGTAAAAAGTAGCCTATGTCTTGATCCAGGTCCTAATCTGTCTACCTACCAAATTTCAGCCAAATCCGTTCAGTAGTTTTTGCGGGAAAGCGTAACAGACAGACAGAGTTACTTTCGCATTTATAATATTAGTAGGGATATCAGAGGTAGTTTGACTCCCGAGCGTGCGAGGGAGTCAATGAAACCGAGGGTATATTAAGAGCCCGCTGGAGTTCATAAATCCCAAACAATTTAGTATTTGATTCATTTGTTAACCAAACAACCGATTTTGAAATAGTTTTATATCGATAATCGGATGTCTTCACACATAACCTTCGAGTTTCTTTCGGCCAACCCGCACTGGGCCCGCGTGGTAGACTAAGGCCCGATTGCCCTGATTCAGGGTAGGCTCGAGCCCCTCGGTGGGGACGTATATGAGCTGATATAATAATAATAATAATATTAAATCGGATGTCGTATATCTGTGTCGGTATCACATTACTTTTTTGAAAAACGAAACAGGAGTCTATTATACTATGTTCTGTCAAATACTATGTTAATCGAAAAACGCCAGTGTATGCTTGTTTTCTCGACCTGTCTAGGGCATTTGATTTGGTTTCCTATAAAATCTTGTGGAAAAAGTTAGAAGCAATAAAATTGCCTTCTGAACTAATACAGATTTTCAGATATTGGTATGGAAACCAGATCAACTGTGTTAGATGGGCTGACACGCTGTCCGAACCATACAAACTGGGGTGCGGGGTAAGACAGGGTGGACTAAGTTCACCTGGTCTGTTTAACCTTTATGTGAATGGGCTGATCGAGGAGCTCAGCAGCATGCATGTCGGGTGCCACATAGACAGAGTTTGTGTTAATAACTTAAGTTACGCTGATTACATGGTGCTGCTGAGTGCCTCGGTATGTGGACTGAGAAAACTACTTGGGGCCTGCGAAACATATGCAGCTGAACATGGGCTGATATATAACACGCAAAAAAGTCAGTATATGGTCTTTGAGGTTGGAAGTAACCGACTCACTGAAGTGCCCCAAATTACTTTGAATGGTACACCCCTAGAAAGAGTTTTTAGTTTTAAATACCTGGGTCACATAGTTACGCCCGACCTCAAAGACAATACTGACATAACGGAGGGCTCTGTCGGTCCGAGCAAATATGATATCCCGCAGGTTTGCGCGATGCTCTGTCGAAGTCAAGCTGACTCTCTTCAGAGCCTACTGCACCTCACTCTACACGTGTAGCCTGTGGAGGGATTATACGCAAAGGGCCTACGGGGCCCTCCGTGTACAATATAACAACGCGTTCCGGGTGCTGGTGGGGCTGCCTCGCTTCTGTAGCGCATCAGGCATGTTTGCAGACGCGCATGTAGACTGCTTTTACGCAACTATGCGTAAGAGGTGCGCGTCCCTGGTGCGCCGGGTGCGGGCCAGCCCCAACGGCGTCCTAAGGATGATAGGGGACAGGGTAGACTGCCCCTATATGCTTCACTGCTGCGGACTCCACGTACCCAGCAGTTAAGCAATATTTTAATGGAATTTTAATTTATTTAATTAACTACTAACACCTAGGATAAGTCACCTACTAACAAATTGTAAGTCTTTGTTACTTGAATAAATAAATAAATTATTATTATTATTATTAACCAATAAACTTGTTTTCCGTTTTTTACCTTGAAAACAAATTTATTGGAAAATAATGAATTCCTTTTTTTTTTCAAAAAAAAGTAGTATGATACCAACACAGGTATACGTCATCCGATTATCGATATAAAATTATTTTAAAATCGGTTGTTTGGTTAACAAATGAATTAAATACTACGTTTGTTTGGGATTTATGAACTCCAGCGGACTCTTAAGTTGGCGTTTAGTCTCGAGGTGCAAACTGTACTTTTTACTTTAAGTGCGAGAAAAATGGTCAATTTAGTACAAAAACATTTAATAAATATAACATAGTAAAATAAAAATCGCCCTGATTTAGGGTAGGCTCGAGCCCCTCGGTGGGGACGTATATGAGCTGATATAATAATAATAAAATAAAAATCACAAAAGATTTTAAAACACATGGCGCCACCTCCTTTGCGGAAAAAACCATGGAAGTAAAACTCTCAACATTTTCGCAACGAAGATGGTCCACACTCCACAGATAATAGTATATTTACGGGCTGTTTGAGTTTGTCTATGTCACATGAAGGAAATTAAAAAACTAATTACTTTTCACTCCCTAGAGACTAAAGTGATCACTTTAGTCCCGCTTCGTAGGGCTAATATTGGCGTTCTTTTCAAGCGACTTCCAAAAAGGAGGAGGTTCTCAATTCGTCTGTATTTTTTTTTATGTTTGTTACCTCATAACTTTGGTCTGGGTGAACCGATTTTTACCCGACTGCGCCAGAAGGAGGGTTATGTTTTTCGAGCGTATGTATGTATGTATGTATGTATAATTGTTTGGCACGCTCTGCAGCCTGAACGGCTGGATGCATTTTGGCTTGAGAGGTGTCGTTAGATTCGTATTTACTGTGAGAGTGACACTGGGTATATCAAAATAAAAAAAAATACAAAATGGCCGGTTTTTGGCGCCAAATTCAAATGTTTGACACGCTTTGCAACCAGAACGGCTGCAGAATATAATAATACTATTATATCAACTGATAAGTTAATAATCTGCGTAATCTTAATGTGTGTCATGTGTACGTAGGTTACTACACAAACTCATTCAATAATAAAACTAAAAAATTAATAAAATAAAATACGGTAATTTAAAAAACTAAAAAACCCGACTGCGTTTCTGTGTAATTTGTAAATGAAAAACCCTAAAACAAGAAAGTCGTCATACCCGTTTGCACTTAACTTAAGAAAAATTGTAGCAGTCGGGACCCATTCTAGAAAGTCAGCCGTCTAGTCAGTATATTGGAGTAATCTGCAATGTAATATAGGTATGTGCTCTCAATTCACTATTCCTCCATTTCTAGAATGGGTCCCGACTGCTACAATTTTTCTTAAGTTAAGTGCAATCGGGTATGACGACTTTCTTGTTTTAGGGTTTTTCATTTACAAATTACACAGAAACGCAGTCGGGTTTTTTAGTTTTTTAAATTACCGTATTTTATTATGATTCCTTTTTTATTAGAAAGCTAGTGCTTCCCGTGTGGTCCCATTTAAATTTTATCAAAATCGGTGTAGTACTTTAGTAGAAAATTAACAAAAACCAAAAATAATAATGCAAAAATGTACTAATTTGTTGCGATGGAAGTCGGTTTTATAACGTATTTAGCGTTTTCAATTATAGAGCATGAGAAGTGTAAAAAAAAATGGTCCGCCATCTTTAGGAGTCCCCCATATTGGATTTAGAATGACATCACTTAGCTAACCATGCTATGTCACCCAAACTAAATGTGTATGCACAATTTTAGCTCAATCGGTTGAAGATATCTGCTTCAAAATTAAAACGATTCCACCCGAACAAACATACATACATCATCATCATCATCATCATCACATCAGCTCATACATATATAGGATGACTTTTAATTATTTCTTGATAGCAAAGGATATGAATGTACTCGTGATTACAAACAACTTTCCCAAAGAAACTATATGTCGAATCAGAAAAAAAATTTTAGGTCCTCGGTACTTATCAAATCGACAAAAATGTATGAAGGACCAAATTTTTTTTCTTCATATTTGACATATAGTTTCTTAGGGAAAGTTGTTTGTAATCACGAGTACATTCATATCCTTTGCTATCAAGAACTAATTAAAAGTCATCCTATATATGTCCCCACCGAGGGGCTCGAGCCTACCCTGAATGAGGGCGATCGGGCCTTAGTCGACCACGCGGGCCCAGTGTGGGTTGGTAAACTTCACACACAACCTTCGAGTTCCTTCGCAGATGTGTGCAGGTTTCCTCGCGATGTTTTCCTTCACCGTAAGAGCGTCGGATAAACGTACATATGAGATCGAAATTCGAAAACACATTGGTACGTGCAGGACTCGAACCACGACCTCCCGGATAGGAGGTAGCGGCCCTTGCAGTTGCGCCACCGACGCTCTCAAACATACATACATTGCAAGTTAAATAAGAGCTTGTAAAAATATTGCACTATTATTGTACCTACGTCTTATTTTCATCCACGCTTAGCCAAGTACAAAAAACAAAAAGTTTTAATGTGCAAGCACTCTTAACTTTTGTCCAAACAAACAAAATGCTAATTCTGGAAACATTTTTACCTCCCGACGTTTTTCTTTTAAAAGCGTTTTTTCGGGGGGGTACTTTTCCACAGAAACTTGCGACTTGAAAACGAGGAATGGAAAAGTTTAAAGATGAATTTATACGGAGAAAGAGTACCGCAAATTCAATTGTGCAATTTGTTTCTGAATAACTCAGGAAAAGGAAAAACTGTTGTGAATATGTACATATATACCTAACCTCTTGAAATCTTAAAGAAGTTTAATCTTGGGGCTGGACATATTACCTACAGTGTATCGAAATATCTACAAAAATATACGTATAAGTTGGACAGGGCACATAGCTTGCAGAACAGATGGCTGTTGGGACAGTAATGTTCTCGAGTGGCGCCCGCGCACCGGAAGACGTGGCGTAGGGAGGCCTCCCACACGTTGGACCGACGACCTGTTGAAGGTCGTGGGAAGAAGCGATCGTCGTGGAAATCCTTCGGGGCGGCCTTTCTCCAGCAGTGGACGTCTTTCGGCTAATATGATGAGGTTTTATAGGATTGATATTTGGTACGATTATGGCAACATCATTTGACATAAAGTAAGTAGTCACGTGTTTTCAGAGAAAATGTATAATGTCAAGAAGTTTCACGATCGAGAATGGACTTTAATTAAGCTTACTAGGTACTTATCTAAAATTCTTGACTCATGATTCAAGATTCAAGATATTTATTTAAAATAGATGCAAATTACATACTTTCTGATAGTTATAAAATAATGATTACATAATTTCATTTGTAAAAAATCAAGAAATAAAAATTCTTTAGTTAATAACGTCAAAATCCAATCCTTGATATAAAAAAAAACAAATTATGTCACTAGAACATGAAAACAATATGACACGAGAATTTATACATTTAAATCATTGAATGTCATGAATGCCTTTGACAAGTGTAGGCTAGTTCACACGGATAGCACCCGGTCACGAGTATAACGCGAGAGTGAGCCATCGCTCCTCTCAACCATATTAGAGGGAAAGGAACGACCCGGCTCCCGATGCGCCACCATCCGCACGAACATTTAAGACTGACCCTGATTTTGATTGACCCGGTGGTCAGCGCTCCTGCTTAGTTATCCCTTAATTGGGCCTGGTGAATGAGAAATATTCAGGATTTTAAAAAGGCAGTGAAAAATTATACAGGGTGTAATAAAATTGGTGTAGGTCCCGTTAACTGGGGCTTCTACTCATATACTGAACAACTTTTGTTCTATTACTTTGCTGAAATAGCAAAAACTTTTTTTTAACTCTTCTTACAAAACGATCAGCTGATCGAACAATTTTGTGCATTTTTGTATGGAGTGTCCATTTTTTTTTGAGAATTGACTATGGGTCCCTTGGGGAAACTTGTTTAGTATGATGAGTAGTACCCCCAGTTAACGGGACCTACACCAATTTTTTTACACCTATATAAAAATGGTATGAGATGAAAATAGATAGATAAATGCTTTTATTCAAAACACAGCAATACAAAAGGATAAATAATATATTTTGTTTTCATGTAGGTGTTTATTTTATATAAAAAAACGTGGGAAATATCCACCTTCAGTTCCACGTGCTCATTCAGACTTTTGAAATTGTGGGAAATAATTTTCATTCCTCATAAATTGTGGAAAATAATTTTCATGCCTCATAAATTGTGGAAAATAATTTTCATTCCTCATAAATTGTGGGAAATAATTTTTATTC
Source organism: Coleophora flavipennella (assembly GCA_947284805.1). Taxonomy (NCBI): domain Eukaryota; kingdom Metazoa; phylum Arthropoda; class Insecta; order Lepidoptera; family Coleophoridae; genus Coleophora; species Coleophora flavipennella. The sequence goes on along the minus strand of OX369281.1, from coordinate 12,850,017 downwards.
CTTATAAATTTTGGTAAATAATTTTAATTCCTCATAAATTGTGGAAAATAATTTTCATGCCTCACAAATTGTGGAAAATAATTTTCATTCCACATAAATTGTGGGAAATAATTTTCTTGCCTCATAAATTTTGGGAAATAATTTTCATTGCTCATAAATTGTGGAAAATAATTTTCATGCTTCATAAATTGAGGAAAAAAATTTAATTTCTCATAAATTGTGGGAAATAATTTTCATTCCTCATAAATTGTGGGAAATAAATTTCATTTTATTCATTAACACAGGAGAGCCGATTGGCAATGATAGTTTTCGAAGCACGGAGCTTTATGTGTCGATAAAACAACTCAAAAACTGCAAATAACATTAACTCAAACAAATATACTAGATTTTTCGTGACGTAATGATTTTTATAGTTCCGTTACCAAAGGGTGAAAACGGGACCCTATTACTAAGACTTCGCTGTCCGTCCGTCTGTCACCAGGCTGTATTTCATGAACCGTGATAACTAGACAGTTGAAATTTTCACAGATGATGTATTTCTGTTGCCGCTGTAACAACAAATACTTAAAATTAGATAAGTGAAAAAATAAGGGGGTCTTCATACAAAAAACGTGTTTTTTTTTTAATATGAAGAAACTAGCGCCATCTAGTATGATGGTACGGAATTCTATGTGTACGGTTCTGATTCGCACTTGGCCGTTTTTTTTACATATTTTTTCTGCATAAATCACTCACAGTACACGGCAAAGTGCGAAACTGGCATTTTGAAATTGATCTACAGATAGAACTCGTTGATGTTTCGTTAGCGCCTTTACTTATTTTCTTAGACGATTTTTTGAGAATTTTAAATTTTGATATATTGTGGGTATAGGACTCCAATTGACCGCTTAGGAAATCTAAGTGTTATGTGGGAAACATAATCCTTCAGTATAATTAAGGGTAATAGTACCACCGGGGAACTAGCTGTAGTACACCCGAACGGACTTCTGGAAATGTGTTGAAGGGTAAAACAATTTTGCAAAAATATGTATTTATTAATTAATAACTTAAAATTAATTTTAATAATTTTGCGAACCCGTGCGTATGTAACGTCTGCGGCGCCGCGATTGAACTCAGAACGCCCCGTTTGACGCGAGCCGGCAGCGGCGAGCGGCATTTATCAAAGGAGCAGCTAATTCAGTGAAGGAATGACAAAACAAGTTCGTTTGCTTTGTAGATTTTTTGTATTCAGATATCTAGTACTAGTGGGTGCCCGCGGCTTCGCCCGCGCAGATCCCGTTTTATCAAAGGTGCAGCTAATTCAGCGAACGAACTTTACTCGACCGAAGGGATGACAAACAAGTTCGTTTGCTTTGTAGATTTTTTGTATTCACATATCTAGTACTAGTGGGTGCCCGCGGCTTCGCCCGCGCAGATCCCGTTTTATCAAAGGTGCAGCTAATTCAGCGAACGAACTTTACTCGACCGAAAGTATGACAAACAAGTTCGTTTGATTTGTAGATTTTTTGTATTCAGATATCTAGTACTAGTGGGTGCCCGCGGTTTCGCCCGCGCAGATCCCGTTTTATCAAAGGTGCAGCTAATTCAGCGAACGAACTTTACTCGACCGAAGGTATGAAAAACAAGTTCGTTTGCTCTGTAGATTTTTTGTATTCAGATATCTAGTACTAGTGGGTGCCCAACCGGTAACGACTCGGTCCATCTAACCAGAGGTACCGGGTTCAAATCTGGACGGCCAATGTACCAATGAGTTTTTCAAAAACTTACGTACATACTTACCGATTGCTTTAACGGTGAAGGAAAACATCGTGAGGAAACCTGCACACGCCTGCGAAGAAACTCGAAGGTTGTGTGTGAAGTTGACCAACCCGCACTGGGCCCGCGTGGTCGACTAAGGCCTAATCGCCCTGATTCAGGGTAGGCTCGAGCCCCTCGGTGGGGACGTATATGAGCTGTAATGATGATGATGAGTGGGTGCCCGCGGCTTCGCCCGCGCAGATCATGTTTTATCAAAGGTGCAGCTAATTCAGCGAACGAACTTTACTCGACCGAAGGTATGAAAAACAAGTTCGTTTGCTTTGTAGATTTTTTTGTATACAAATATCTTGCACTAGTGGGTGCCCGCGGCTTCGCCCGCGCAGATCCCGTTTTTTGCCGTTCCCGGGGGGATTTCCCAAAATCCTTTCTTAGCGGACGCCCACGTTCTAATTGCTATCTGTATTCCAAATTTAAGCGAAATCCGTTCAGTGGTTTCGGCTGTGCGTTTATATACCAGTCAGTGACCTTTTTCTTTTATATGTAGATATCAATGTTTGGTTCTGACTTTACAGGGTATCCTATCTTTAGGGCATATTACCGTGTGTGATTGATTTGACCCCGAACCTTTGTTTATTTATATAGTAGCGATTTATCTATAATTTAACCGTGCTAGACTCATCGTCGCCTCAAGAGTCTCTTTAGTATGTTCTAAATAATAATAATAAAAAGAGCGTTGGTGGTGTAATGGCTAGGGCCGCTGCTTCCAGTTCGGGAGGTCGTGGTTCGAATCCTGCTACGTACAATGTGTTTTCGAATTTCGATTTCATATGTATGTTTATCCGACGCTCTTACGTTGCCGGTGAAGGAAAACATCGTTAGGAAACCTGCACACGCCTGCGAAGAAACTCGAAGGTTGTGTGTGAAGTCGACCAACCCGCACTGGACCCGCGTGGTCGACAAGGCCCGATCGCCCTAATTCAGGGTATATGAACTGATATGAAGATGATGAATAATAAAAAAACCCGCCCAAGTGCGAGTCTGACATCACAGACGTTTTTTGTACGGGGGCTTGTATTTTTAGTTTTAATTTACTTTTATTTTTTCTGTTATAGCGACAATAGAAAAACACATGTACAGGATATAATACTTACCGATTGCTTTAACGGTGAAGGAAAACATCGTGAGGAAACCTGCACACGCCTGCGAAGAAACTCGAAGGTTGAGTGTGAAGTCGACCAACCCGCACTGGGCCCGCGTGGTCGACTAAGGCCTAATCGCCCTGATTCAGGGTAGGCTCGAGCCCCTCGGTGGGGACGTATATGAGCTGTAATGATGATGATGACAGGATATGATTTTGTACAGGATATGCAATGACAATGTCAGTGAGTGTCCTAAAGGTGGTCTCAAATGAAATGCAATGTTCTTGTCAGATGGATCTCTAATTGAACACTAATTTAAAAAATAATAAAATTATGCTAAGTCGTCGTGCGTCAATGCACTTCAAACTGGGTCGCGGGCAAAGTGCACTGTAGACTGCGACTGTTCCCAAATCTTAGCAATATTATTTAAAAATAAATAACATGTACGTATTTTAATCGTACACACATTTCGTGAATATTTTAATTTTCTGCCTATTAACGGTTCATGAAATACAGCCCGCTACAGACCAACGGACGGACAGCGGATGCTTAGTTATAGGGTTCCGGTAACAACCATTGCGTATGCGTAAGGTACCATAATTAATTAAACTCTTATTAACTTTTACGTCAAAAAAAACTCGTACAGATTTTTATACAAAACATTAATCTATTCGTACGGAGCATCACAAAAACCCTAACAAAAGCTCTAAAAAGGCAAAAAACAAAGTGTTTCTCCTGCAGGAAGCGGGAAAAGGGACCATCTCCACCCAAGTCCTGTTTTTTGTTTCGTCGAGGACATATTTTATTTACTAAGTGGCTATTTTAAATAAAAATGCGGTTTCGCCCCGTGGGCGCACAGTGGGACCGTTAATAAGTACAAAACTCTATATAAAATGGCGTAGAAACAACAGATTTATTACTTTTTGTAGACCTTTATCCGGTGTACGCAATTGTTTCTCTACTCCGTAATGTTTTCACATTTGTGGGTACTTTGAACTTTGAGGGGGATTTGTTCCTTTTAAACTTTTAAAATATTGTGTTACTGCAATTTGTTTGACTAATATTTTTATTTTATTACTAGCTTTTGCCCTTGGCTTCGTCCGCGTGGACATAGTTTTTATGACTGTCTTTGAGGGTGAGTCCCACCCTCTCTACCACCTCTGTGCAATAAATCACAACAATAAATTGTTCCGTTGCGATGTAAAAGAAATTAACCAAAAAAAGTGTACTTTTTCAGTTTCCTCAGGAACTGCATCGGGCTATGCCATTTTCACGGGATAAAAAGTAGCCTACGTCCTTCCCCGTGACACAGGCTACCTGCATGCCAAATTTCAACAAGATTGGTCAAGGTGTTAAAGCGTGAAAAGGTAAAAAACAAACAAGTAAACAAACAAACACATTTTTAATATTAGAAAGGATTATTATGGTAAAATATCGACGACCCAAGATAGACGTGCCTGGCAAAAGATGACTAGGAGAGCCGACCCCAAATGAAATGCGATAAGGCTAAGCAAAGAGAGAGATTATTATGTTAAAATATAAATCTAAAGCTACCCTGCTCACTTCATCATCATCATATCAGCCGAAAGACGTCCACAGCTGGACAAAGACCTCCTCCAAGTATTTCCACGACGACTGGTTATGCGCTCTGCCTGCGTCCAGCGGCTTCTCGCGACCTTTACCAGGTTGTCGCTCCACCGTGCGGAAAGCCTTCCTATGATATGTCTTCCTGTGCGCGGTCGCCACTCGAGAACTTTACTGCCCCAACGGCCATCTATTCTACGAGCTACGTGCCCTGCCCACTGCCATATAAGTTTAGCGATTCTGTGAGCTATATCGGTTAATTTGATTCTCCTACGGATCTCCTCATTTCTGATGGAATCACGTAAGGAAATTCCGAGCGGGTGACCTTGAGCCTTCTTATAAGGCCCATAGTAAGCGACTATGTCTCAGTTCCGTATGTCATTACTAGCAACACACACTGCTCAAAGACCTTGTATTACGAAAGAGACGTGAAGATATTGCGTAGCTTCCCGAACGCTGCCTAGCCGAGTTGGATTCGTCAATTGATCTCTTTCTTGAAGTTGGACCTACCTTGCTCGACCGTTGTCCCAGGGCCCTATACATATTCGTTAACAACTTCAAGAGTACACCCTGCTCAATTGTTATCAGGCAAAGTGGCAGGAGCACCTCCAGCGGAGGCACAGTCGGCATTATTATTATTAATCATTTCAGCTCATATCCGTCCCCACCGAGGGGCTCAAGTCTACCCGGAATTAGGGCGATCCGGCCTAGTCGACCACGCGGGCCCAGTGCGGGTTGGTTGACTTCACACACAACCTTCGAGTTTCTTCGCAGGCGTGTGCAAGTTTCCTCACGATGTTTTCCTTCACCGTTTATGAGCGTCGGATCCACGTACATATGAAATCGGAATTCGAAAAAAAATTGGTACGTAGCAGGATTGAACCACGATCTCCCGGACAGGTGGTAGCGGCCCTTGCCATGACGCCACCGACGCTCTAATAAAATAAAATAAAAGCATTTGTTTCCCTTTACTCATAAAAACAAAATAAAGATTTACAGCTTATTTACGAATTTCAGGAAAAACTAAATAATTGCACTACCTTGATGCCGCCTTTTCCTTTTTTCTTCACTTTTAATGGCAATTGTTATGTAAATTAATGTATCAATAACTCATTAAATAACAAACCTAACTAGAAGTACAAAAACCGTGTTGTTATTATGCTTTACTGTTAAACCAAAGTAAATATATTAGTACTAACATTCAGTATGGACACATAGATTCCGACCTCATCCCCTCGACACCCAGATTGATACAGATTAGTTATAGTTTGGTTCTCGAACGTATGGGATTTCGTTTGCTCCGTCATTTGTTTTTAGAAATGTCATTTCACGACCGTTTGTATGCAGTGTCCGGGGTGTGGTTAAACTTTGATCACTCAAAACTTAAAGTACTCTTTTTCTCATCATGACGTAATATGTCAAGACACAATATTATAGTGCACATATCTGGTGCTGCTAGAATACCCTCGATGTACTCTTTATTATGTTCAGTATTTTTTGCTACTATAATAATAAATTTAAAAAATATGAAAGTAGGTTTTCTTTATTTTGTTGAAACGTAGATGGCCTTATTTATGGTCTGGAGTCCAAATAACACATTTCATCCTGATTCCAACGATCCTATTTTTATAACTTTACTAATTAAAAGAATAAAATAAAAAACCCACTGCATAAAAATGTATCCTATCGCCACCTCGCACTCCAAAATCCATCAAGCTTTTTAGGCTAAAGGCTCAGCCGGAGAAACATACATACATACACACATGAGCATACACCCAAAAAATGTTACCTTCCTTTTTCGATAGTCGGGTAAAAAATCCCCCGCGAGCAGAAAGTACTATTCAATAACAGCGCCACCGCCTTGGATTCTCAAAGGTTAAAAGTTCACAGGCATGCGCGCGCGGCGATCGCAACATAGTAGCTAGCTACGATATTACGAACAGCGGGTAATATGGTGCGTGAACACCGCTCGTTATCGCACTGTGGTGAAAAATCAGAACATTGCTTCAGACCAAAAACTGAAGGGTAAATGCGCCAGTCATAGGTAAAAAGAATTAATGGCAAAAAGTTGGATTTTTGTCCAATATCTAAAGCATATAATAGCGTTATAATCGGGATCAGAATAGTTTATTTGTAAGAATACTGTATGTGATACATACCTACATATCTTATCCTACTTTTATTATAAATGTGAAAGTTTGTATGTATGGATGTTTTTACTCTTTCAAGCTTCTACCACAAGACAGATCGGGATAAAACTTAACACACATATAGGTTAGGTCCTGGAATAGGACAGAGGCTACTTTTTACCCCCCAGGAAAACGTCTTATTCCCACGGGAAAATCGAAAACAATTCTGGCGTAGCCGTAGGCGGACGGCTAGTAAAATATAACTATATCTACAAATATGAAGACATTCAAAAATTTATAATTATACAACCCGTGCAGCGTGCATAATATCTTAAATGAATGACTGAAAAATAACTTTCTTTTAAACAATTCATCATTTTTCGTGTTATTACAACAAGTTAGGCAATATATATCTCAAGAGCTTTTTACTATTTTCACTATCATGATTATTGAAAATAGTGCCCCTACATCTGCACGCAGGAAGACCTCATGACAGTGGCTGATAATGCTGTTAACGTGGCCAAATTCTGGGCTGCTACAGAGTGTAGTGTCTGCCATCGACACGCTAAAAAGAAGTTTGAAAATAATTAAAAACTCTTTTTCCATGATCTATCGAACTGTCTGCACTTTGACCACATAACAACCAGTGTGCGCACCAGAGGCGCTGCGCGGGCGCACGCTCGTGATCCTTACCGGCTCTCGATAATCGAACCACTGTGCAAACAGGCGTTCTCCATCCGCACGAATTTGCAAACAATCTCTTACTTACAGGATGAATCTGCAGACTCACATGTGCGGCGGTCCAGGGATTCCAATTCAAATCGGTATTGTGTCCAGAGTGGGAACAGTATACTTACATTTTATAATAAGTAGATACATAACTAGTTTTTAGCTGACCGCTAGAACGAGGGTGATTATTTTCGAGTGCGTTTATGTTTGTATGTATGTGTATATATGTATGTAGGTATGTATGTGTTGTTTGATTCTTACCTACCTTTGATTTCTTTAATTTTGGTTAATTTCGTGTATTCATATATAAAAATTAAAATTACTATTTCTTACTTTTAATTTAATTTCTTTTTGAAGTCAGTTTTTACTTTTTTTAAACTGTTATTTTATTTTTAATGATAACGCTATCTATATAATATTTTTATATATGAATTCACAAAATAACCCAAAAATAAAGATATCAAAGGTACTTGTAGGTACGATAATAAAAATTAGGGGCCTAAAATTTTTTTTGAGGTCCGTACCAGCACACAGATACTTGCCTACAAATGTTTTGGATTCAAAATTATAGTAACATTCATTCTAAGACTAGTAATAACATAGTATGGTTCATGTAATCTTACATTATTAACTGACCGATTAAAAAACATCCCGAGGAAACTTTCACATCTGATTACCAGATGAGTAGGAAGGTCTCGTTTCACATGTAAAGGCAGGTAAGTATACTTTATTGCACGCCAAAAAACAATACAGGACTTATAATTTTAGTTTGTAATATAAATAAAGGTGTAAACTAATTACCCTCCACGTGACCGCAGATGATGCTAAGTCCAACAAAAGCCAATTTTTGTTTATCCCTGCGATGGCATGGTTTATTGGGCCATTTTGCTACACAATAAGAGTGAAGTCCTTGCCTGCGTCAGTGTTTCCCGATTCCATATAATTTGGGGATCTTCAAGGCTAGAGTGAATAGGCATTATTTGAGTTTGCGTGTACCATCCTCGACTGCATCATCACTTACCATCAGGTGAGTTGCAGTCAAACGCACTCAAATTTTAATTAAAAAAAAGAAGAACGAAGTCTTCACCCTGTACCCAAACAACCGTGGGAGCTTCGACCGAGCGCGCTGCGCGTGCGACTACCAGACGCCCGAGGCGCCGCAAACCTCCCATTACTGCCCATCCTGGTCTACGAGCGGCCTAGCACCGGCATGTGAACTGGTTGAGACCTGGTAATAACAGGGCGAAATAACAAATATAGCTCTGTAGGAGTTAGGTATGAAACATCGCCAATTTTAGGGACTCCCACTCTTAACCGCCTCTGTGACGTAATGGTCAGTCTATTCGCTTCACACCAGGAGGTCGCGGGTTCTATTCCCGGCGGGGTCAACTTGTAAGAATCGGTTTGGTTGGTGGTAGGGCATTTGCCAAGCCCGCCTGGCTAGCTACCACCTTCTTATCTAAGTCTTGCCGCCAAACATCAGTGTTAACAACATTGACTTGTTCCGGCTTAAACATAAGATAGCCAGATCCCCATTGCGTTGGGGAATCTTGGTAAGCCCGCTTCCATCTTCGGCATCATCGTCACTTACCATCAGGTGAGATGATGCCAAGGGCTTACCAATTGAGAATAAAAAAAAATAAAAAAATCTCCGTTCCAGGTAATTGGACCCAATTGCTAAGCCTACGCTTAGTGTCTGTTTGTCCTACCTTCAAAATTATGTATCTTTGGATTCGTAACAGGGAGCTGACTAAAATTTTCAAAGATATGTTTATCCTTATCTTATCTTATCTTTGTAAGGGGGGGCTGCAGTTGCAGCGACACTTCGACCCAATGCGATCTTTTGTGCCTACCCGTATAACATTTGCACCCCAACCTACTCGATGATGTGCTGCATCAATGCAGCAATTCCGCTGATTGGAAGGTGCTTGCAGTCCTCCGGTATTGGGTAGCCATCACCTAGGAGGTACATACGCCTGCCAGCCAAGACATCGCAGTGACAAAGTAAGTGTTCTATGTTTATCCTTACCTTTACTAATATTATAAATGTGTTTGTTTGTTTGTTGCCTCTTCACGCTTTAACACCTCAACCAAACTTGACGAAATTTAGCATGCGTGTATCCCGTAAAAATAGCGTAGTCTAATACAGTTCCTGGGGGAACTTAAAAAAAAAAAACTCTTTTCTGGTTAACTTCTTTAACATCGCAACGGAACAACCGATTAGAAGGTGAAAAATGACATACTTGCGCTTGCGGTTCATGTACCACTTACCATCAATAAAAACCGGCCAAGAGCGAGTCGGACTCGAATTATATTTGCAGTTGGTAATAGAACATTTTGTATGGAAAATCTTTTAGCTTTTTACAAATCCAATTGCACATCTTAAGCTGGTCGACTATTACTCCTAAACTAAGAAAGCCTACTTAGCCGTGATAGTTTTACTTTTAAATTGATTAAATTTTTTTTTATTATTATATCAGCTCATATACGTCCCCAACGAGGGGCTCGAGCCTACCCTGAATCAGGGCGATTAGGCCTTAGTCGACCACGCGGGCCCAGTGCGGGTTGGTCTACTTCACACACAACCTTCGAGTTTCTTCGCAGGCCTGTGCAGGTTTCCTCACGATGTTTTTCCTTCACCGTTAAAGCAATCGGTAAGTATATGTACGTAAGTTTTAGAACTCATTGGTAATGTACATTGGCCGTCCAGATTTGAACCCGGTACCTCTGGTTAGATGGACCGAGTCGTTACCGGTTGAGCCACCGACGATTGATTACATGTCTAAATATAAAAAAAAACCCAGATGTCCTGAAACATCGATTTTGGAACACTTGACTAACAAAAACTAGCACTTTGAAGCTTAATATATTGCAAACCAATTGCTAAATCTAAAAATAATTTTAGCAATCTCACAGTGGTTTTGAAAAACCTATTCAACGATACCCCACACGATAGGGTAAACTTAACGAAAAAATATTCACCCCCTCTTTACACGTAGGGAAGGTACCCTTATTAAAAAAAAAAGATATTGTACCACTTTGTCGGCCTGATTTTTATGTATATCCATGCCAAATTACAGCTTTCTAGTATTCTTTCTACTGTACTCATTCTAGTCTCTGAGCTAAGCCGCGGACAGACGGACAGACAGACATGGCGAAACTATAAGGGTTCCTCGTTGACTTCGAAACCTTAATAACAATGCCAAGGGTACCTTACCCTTATTAAAAAAAAAGATATTGTACCACTTTCTCGGCATGATTAATATGTATATCCATGCCAAATTACAGCTTTCTAGTATTCTTTCTACTGTACTCTGTCTAGTCTCTGAGCTAAGCCGCGGACAGACGGACAGACAGACATGGCGAAACTATAAGGGTTCCTCGTTGACTTCGGAACCTTAAAAACAATGCCCAAGCGAGCAAAGCCGCGGGCAAAAGCGAATTAATAATAAGTTAGCTACCACCATCTTATCTAAGTCTTGCCGCCAAATATCAATGTTGATATCATTGGTGTGTTCCGGCATGAAGATAAGATAGCCAGTTCCCCATTGCGTTGGGGAATCTTGGTAAGCCCGCTTCCATCTTCGGCAACATCGTCACTTACCACCAGGTGAGATGTTGTCAAGGGTTTACCAATTGTTAATAAAAAATAAAATAAAAAAAGTGGATCCCCATACAAAAAGCTTGTTATTTTCAAAAGTTATTTGATTTTGTTCGGGAACTATATTTTCTATCACCAAAATTTATATTTGTCATCAAGTTGTATCACCTAATAAATAGATCTATCGCCACGAAATATTTTCGTTCTCAGATAAATAAAAATTGTTCCCAGGTATGAATTATCAAATTAATGTTAATATATGTGTAAAATAAGAGATCGATAACCAATAAAATTATATTGCATTACATGAATATAAACTTCGTTCTTATAATAACAGTTTTGTTACTTAAATAATAGCTCTGTGCTCAGAATGATAGATCTGTCACCAAGGAAGCGGGAGCGAGCGAAGCGAGCTCGGACTTGCGGAGCACCCCGACTCGGATCCGTTAGGTTCGGAGACTGTGCGGGGAGGCGAGCTTAGCTCGCCTCCCCGCACAGTCGTAGTGTTAGGTTTGACATGAGAATACAGAAGAAGCAGCCCCGAAGGGGCTCCGTCGACCACTCAATATGATTTATTGGTGATCTCTTTAAATTAGTTTGGTTAAATACTTATTAGGACACACCTATTATAATACATACAAAAACATTTATTTGGTACTAGACCTTATATCTCAGGATTTTAGGTGATTTATTGTGGAACTAATTTTGCATTGTTTGGTGACTACATTTTGGTGGCAGATCTACTATTTTGAGGACAAACCCTATTATTTAAGAAACACAAAACTAATTAAATTGGTGATAGCTTAAATGATACCCATTTTGTTCTATCGTAAAATAGCTATTTATGCAACTGTTGCATAATGGGGGTATTTAACACGAGTGTGGTTTATGAAACGAGCGCAGCGAGTTTCATAAAAGTATACACGAGTGTTAAATACTAATTATGTACAGTTGCATACAATAGTTTATCTACACTCATACAACAAATTTAAACTAAAGACAAAATAAAGTATCATTGTTTATTGTAATAATTATTGACATTTTGTATGGTACAATTATTAAAGGTTATTTTAGTTGCTGTTTCAGAATATCCGGGGGTGTCAAATTTTCGTCTATATCACTATCAGTTTCAGACATTTTACTGGGTTTTTAGTAAAAAAACTTGTAATAACGACTTACTTATTACAACGAATAACGAATTACATATTATACAAACTGCAGGAAAAATACAAACGTTAATGGCGCGAAAATAAATTTGCAGTAATATCGCACCGCGCATGCGCGCCGCCAAGGTTGCGTTCCGAAACACGCTAGTGTGCTCAAATAGCAAGCATCTGCGTAAAAATTAAAAAAAAAAACTTCATTTTGTTACAACTTTGCGATAACGAAATGAAATTTGTAAGGATCCTTAGTCACGGCTCCATCGAAAGGTATATCATTTGCTTAGCGTTTCTGATAAGTAAATGAAGGATTTACGACATGAGTGTAGATAAACGATAATAAGTACATAACAAAGTTAATTAAAATCAAAATTCAAACAGTGTTACATACCAGAGATATGCTATATATAAGGGGAGGTATATAGGTTACATGCGTCCAAAAAGTGAAGCAAATAAAATTATGCCAATTGGGATCTCTTTTCTTAGTACCAGTAGGTGCAACGGAAGCGAACTGCCTATAATATTGTGTGTGTAAATGGCTTCGATTTTCAAAATATGTTAAAGTAACCCATCTAAAGTAACAAATCTCTGGGTACCACTTTATGAATAGCATGCGGTATATGAAATAGTATCTCATCTGTGGTGCAGGTACCTATTGCCACGCCCAACCGCACTGCGCTAGCATTTAACACTGTCGAACGGTGCGGTAACAACTACCCTCAATTAACGTTCAAAAGAAAAATGTTAGTCGTGTTGCAATTTGTAGGGTTCCGTTGTCAAAATAGGAACCCTTATAATATGTAGTTTCGTCATGTCCGTCTGTCTGTCTGTCTGTCTGTCTGTCTGTCTGTAGGTATGTCACAGCCGTTTTTATCAAAGACTATTGCAGCTAGAATTATAAAATTTGGTATAGTTATAATAAGATAAGATAAATATACTTTATTACACTTGGTACATAATGAAAAAAAAAAATACTAGCAAAATACAGATTGATATGCAAAGGCGGACTTATCGCTTTAAGAGATTTCTTCAATCAATCAATCAATCAAATATGCTTTTTTGCACAATTACAAAAATTACAAAATACAAGTACAGAATAAATAGTAAAATTTTAAATTGTACAATGTAGGCGGTCTTATTGCTTAAAGCAATTTCTTCTAGGCAACCTTTTATAATCAAACTTTGTTATGGAATAAAATTTGTAAGAAATATTTTTTTCGCGCATCACCTACATGTAAAGTGGGGGTGATTTTTTTGGTTCAGTTACTCTATCGCGCGGAGAATCGTTAAATACTCGTAAGTCTATCAAAACTTCTGAGGGTTTGCAAACATCAATTTTCCGTTTATTGAATCGTTTACTAAATATTATAATGTTTAGAAACCGGCCAAGTGCGAGTCAGAACCGCACACAAAGGGTTCATTGCAACATACTAAATGTCGCTAGGTTCTTCACGTATAAAATAAACACGTTTTTTTGTAAGGAGGGAGACTTTTTTATTTAGTTTTTTTTTTTTGTATTTGTTGTTATAGGGGATACAGATATACATCATCTGTGAAAATTTCAACTGTCTAGCTATCACGGTTCATGAAATACAGCCTGATAAGATGACGGACAGTGAAGTCTTAGTTATAGGGTCCCATTTTTACCCTTTGGATGCGGAACCCTAAAAATTAAAACAACTTTAAATTTTTTATGAAACACGACTGCAAAAAAACATCATCCCTTTTTTGGAGAGTTGGGTTAAAATGTTGGGTTAAATCCAATATCATTTTCGGGATCAAGACGTATCTAACGGCACCTCGCACTCTAAAATCCATCAAGCCGTTTAAGCTACAGGCTCAGCCAAAGAAACATACATACATCCATCATCATCATCATCATCATATCAGCCGAAGGACGTCCACTGCTGGACATAGGCCTCCCCCAAGGATTTCCACGACGTCCGGTGGACCGCGACATTCATACATCCATACATACATTTTATGTTTTTTGGCTGAGCCTGTAGCTTAACTAACCAAATACTTAAACTGTAGCATAATAAATACATTTGTATGTATGTACATACATCTGAAAACCATTACCCTTCTCCTTCGGCAGCAGGGTAAATACGACTGCGTAGGCTTAATAATGCTCATATAGGTACTACGTACAGTAATAAGCTCCTTGAACCTCTTAGTACTGAACCCTAAAATATCCTTGTTACTTACCCTACACACACATACATTTAACATACATATTCAACGTGATGTTATCAAAAGGAAATCTCGTAAGGAAAATCACAAACGTATTTCATTTTCGTTCTAACGACTAAAACTAGAAAGAAACTAATGTGAAAATGTAAATGTTGAGTCCACCCCCAACCATTCGAATCAAATCAAATTAAATTAAAACAAATAATTTTAAATAAGTGTTTACATACGTTTTTAAATAGTAAAAAAAATTATTGTCTATTACAAACAATGTCATGATTCAGATTACAGTCTCAGGTAAGGTATTTGTTCGTTTAAGTGAACTTCAAAACCATTACTTACATATTTAATTACTGGCTTTTTCCCTTGGACATTCGCCCGCTTGGACATAGTTTTTATGACTGTCGTTAAGGGTGATTAGTAAATTATGTCGTTTCCCACCTACTCAACCATCTCTGTGCAAAAAATCACAACAATCCATTGTTCCGTTGCGATGTAAAAGAAATTAACCAAAAAAGAGTTAATTCACTCAGGAACTGCATCAGATTATGCAATTTTCCCGGGATAAAAAGTAGCCTATATCCTTCCCCGTGATGCAGGCTACCTGCATACAAAATTTTGTTAAGATTGGTTGCGGTTTAGAAGCGTGAAAAGGTAACAAACAAACAAACACATTTATAATATTAGTAAGGATTTCACAATTTATTGTACACAGAAAAAGGGACAAACATACATTCAAAAGTTTACACAAACAAAAAGTGCAGCTTATTTCTAAATGAAATTTCTTACAGCAGACATTGGAAAGATAAAGTGGCAATAGAATGGCAGACGATGTGTACATAATTAAGACTCTTAAGATAAAATTTTTGCCACCTCCGTGGCATAATGGTTAAGTCCATTAGTTTCAGGAGGTCGCAGGTTTGATCCCTGGCGGAGTTTAACTTTGTAAGACTCGGTTTGATTGGTGGAAGGGCATTTTCTAAGCCCGCCTGGCTAGCTGCCACCATCTTATCTAAGTTTTTCCGCCAAACATCAATGCTAACAACAATGATTTGTGTTCCGGCTTGAAGATAATATAACCAGTTCTTCATTGCGTTGGGGAATCTTGGAAAGCCCGTTTCCATCTTCGGCAGCATTGTCACCTACCATCAGGTGAAGCGTCGGTGGTTCATCCGGTAACGACACGGTCCTCCTAACCAGAGGTCCCGGGTTCAAATCCGGATGGCTAATGTACTAATGAGTCTTTCGAATTTTACGTACATATACTTACCGATTGCTTTAACGGTGAAGGAAAACATCGTGAGGAAACCTGCACATGTGATTCCCGATGTGTATGAAGGTCGCGTTGCACACGTCCGTAGGTGTAAATCTAAATGCCCTACACGTGACCGCTGGTGATCCTAAGTGCAACACAAGGCAACCGCCGTTTATCCCTTAAGTAGCACGGTTAATTGTGCCACACGAGAGAAGAGAGACAATCAGATGAGATGATGCCAAGGGATTACAGTGAAAAAAAACTTCAATATTAGACTATAGAAATTTTGATAACTTATTTCTAAATACCCACAGAATCGGAACAATATTAAATACTTAACCTACTATATGTAAGCGCATACTTTGTAAATCCTAGATTTAAATCAGAAGCGGTCGTAGCTCAGTGCAACTTGTGTGGGTTGGATCGATCCTGCAGGTAAACTGACCTGAAGTACGGTCATTACCTAGATGGATTCGACTGTGTTAGTGGAATTTTTCCGACTGTTTCTGTGCTTTACAAGTCACGTTGGTGCTAGTTGCTGTCACTAGATGGCATTCCTTAAGCCATGTGATGTGAGATGCCTTCTGAATACTTACTTCTAACAGTGGGGTTCGGCACTAGCCCTATAACCTCCACCAACTCGGACCTTAACCAATAATGTCAATCTTCAGATGACACTACCAACCCTCACTAGCACAACAAATACAACCCCCTAAACGGTAGCTCCCATCTGGAGCACCGCTGCTTGCCCTCCTTCCCTAGGGTGGGGTCTCTTCTGATGAAGGCTTCAAGGCCCCACGGGCTAAAGCCAACAGCAGGCGGCGTTTGGTGGGTAGGCACAGATCAGCTGTGAGTCCCACATAACCCGTACAGACGGCTGTACGGGTATCCTGAGGGTACCCTTGCGGGGTGCAAAAAAAAAAGGAAACTGGACCTGCCCACCCTGTGTGGAGTATGGCCTACCCTTTAAGAGTTTACAAAGAGACCCGTGCCACACCCCGGACACTCCATACAAACGAGCGAGAAATGATATACATAATTATAACTGACGTATCTATAGGCACGAATGCAGGTAGGGTTGAATCACACCGGCGGTATTGGTCACAAAATGTGTGTTAGTTATTTACTGAATGCTGTGTGAATACTAAACTCTTTTTTTTTTCATACTTTTCGTTGATGATATGGGGTCCAGGGGGCCCAGCCCCTCCACGTCCACGTCGCAGTTACCATTTACAATGTTTTTCATAGTCTCATACTGTGTATGGTGTATTCGGAAAGTGGTGTTTTTTGTTCGAGCGGTGGTTGTTTACAACATGACAAGTATGAAAAAAAAAAGATTTCAGTTAGGCCTTTACGTTCGGTAACTGGTTGGTTTTTATGCTTGTGAACGAAATCACAGCGGCGCGCAAAGTGAATATAGTGAATAAAAGTGCTTGCGTAGCTCGTCCTTTACGTTTGGTACCCAATCTACACCCAATCTGAGTGACGGGGGGGTGAGGTCGAATTTAGAGAGGGGCAGGGAGTGTCCATACTGTACGTTAGTACATATATATATATATATATATATATATATGATATATGATGATGATATATATACTGTGCCCGTGCTCTAGTACATCAGTATGTGAGCGCATACTTTATATATGTATAACATTATAAGGTGGTTCGATGAAGCTCCTCAATGCTCAATTCTCGCTAGATGGCGCTTGCTCCACAAATTTTTAGTTTTAATTTTTTTTTGAAGTCGTGGTTCCACATTTTTACCATAAAATACGTTTAGCGCACTCTTTACATAAATATTGAACTGTCGAAAAACACATTGTACAATAAATTGCATTGTAGTATCTAAAAATCTCAAATAAGTGTTCCTTCACGCAGTTTTGAACTCTACACTCACACATCCATAACGAATATAAAGTTCCTAGTGACGCTTCGAGTTCGATTCATTACACGAAATCGGAAAAAATCGTTCGGATTTGATTGTTTCTCCTTTATACGGGCGGGTGTTTTTTTTATCGAATCCGTTCAATTATTTTGCCGTTTCCGTGTAAGGAATCGAACTCGAAGCGTTTAGAATCGGCGTTCAGAATAATATCACTTCAAAACCAGTCAAATGCGAGTGTTACTCGCGCTCCGAGAGTTTTATTGTACTACACAACTATAAAAAACATACCTATTCACTTTACACACAAAATACATCAAGGCAAACGACAGAAAAATGTGTTTTTGATGTGTAACATCTTTGCTCTCGCTTTCCTGCAATTTGTGGGAGTGATTTCGTGAAATGGGACGGAAATGTGTAACATGGGACGGAAATGTGTAACAGGAAGTCGCGAAAGCGCGGAATTCTACTTTACTAGAGTCCGACTCGCACTTGGTCGGTTTTTTCGTTACTGTCAGATCCGCCACCCAGGTACAATATCGTCATCAAATCTAACTAACCTAAAGTATTTTGTCACATGTTACACATCATATGCGAGTACTGTAGGTCTTGCTCGAATTTTTTTTATTCAGTTCGGACTCTTTAGCGCGAGTACAACTCACACTTGTCCGTATTTTATTATTTGATATTTTACTTTTAAATGTGTACTATTACTATTACGCTTGTTTATATTACCGTTTATATGATACAACCAAAACAATAATACGTATAAAACACGTTTTAATTTTACACTTTTTCTTAAGTTCATTATGTGTTGTTACAACGGCAATAGAAAAACACTGTCTGTGAAAATTTCAACTATCTACCTATCACTGTGAAAATTTCAACTATCTACCTATCACTGTGAAAATTTCAACTATCTAGTATCTACCTATCACTGTGAAAATTTCAACTATCTACCTATCACTGTGAAAATTTCAACTATCTACCTATCACTGTGAAAATTTCAACTATCTACCTATCACTGTGAAAATTTCAACTATCTACCTATCACTGTGAAAATTTCAACTATCTACCTATCACTGTGAAAATTTCAACTATCTACCTATCACTGTGAAAATTTCAACTATCTACCTATCACTGTGAAAATTTCAACTATCTAGTATCTACCTATCACTGTGAAAATTTCAACTATCTACCTATCACTGTGAAAATTTCAACTATCTACCTATCACTGTGAAAATTTCAACTATCTACCTATCACTGTGAAAATTTCAACTATCTACCTATCACTGTGAAAATTTCAACTATCTACCTATCACGGTTAATGAAATACGGCCAAGTGACAGACACACAGACGGACGGACGGATAGAGGAGGCTTAGTAATAGGGCTGGTCAACCTTCGGGTACACCCTGGACACTTTATACAACGGGCCAGATGTGACATGTGAATGACGGAACCAACAAAATTGCGGTGAAATCCTATACGTTCGTTAACCAAACTGTAACCAATCTGTATCAATCTGGGTGACGAGGGGGTGAGGTCGCAATCTAAAAAGCGGCAGGGAGTGTCCACACTGTATGTTAGTACTAATATAATATACTTTGCTTTAGGTGTATGGACCCCTTAAAACTGGTGAATATTTCTCTCCGTTTGAAATCTAGGTTAATGAAACTTTGTGGTAAATTGTTGTGCTTGCACTCAATAAAATAAGGGTGAAAAGTAGGTTATTGTAAACGAGCTGTCATTAGCAAGCCCGAGCTGAAGGCGAGGCGTGTATTTCACGACGATTTTCTATACAGTTGTGGAACATTGTAAAAAAACAAATCAAAGAATTAAATATGTTTATTTAAAAATACATACGTACTTAGGTAAATAGAAAATGTCAGTTTTCAGAAAACGCCGCGTTTTTGCAACTGTACATTTTTCACAACGAAACTAGGCAACGGGCTCGTACGCGTATGCAGCCTATTCGATTTTTGACAAATGTTGATGTGAAAATAATTAAATTAAAACTATTAATTACATAAAATAAACAACCATTTGAAAGAATTTTAATAATTCAATGCTAAGACGTACGGAGCATTCATTTTTCCTTGTATAAAAATCTATCTGATTTCATTCTATGTATGAAAACTCCTTGCTGCTAAACTTTTTAAATTGACTTTTATATTTAAAAACTAAACTGCAAAAGTAATGATCGAGCTCGTAAAAGAAAGTCACGACGAGACGGCGTAAAAGAAAGATGCCGCATATATAATTTTCGGATCATAATTTATTATAGCCTCTGAAATTACGCCATGTTTAACAACTGAATTTGAAAAACTAATTTATGTATTATAATATAATAATTCTAATTTATCTATACAAGAACCGACTTAGTTTTAAGGCGGTAATTTCGTTATATTTTTACGTCAGTTACTCTTAAACGATAGAAAACCCAAGGTTGAAAAAAATACCCTAATTGTTGATGATGTTCCTTAAAGTCAAAAACACGATTGAGCAGTTTTGGCTCGATAGAAAAAAAATCCCAAAGATAGGTCTACACCGTTACTTTCAACTCTAGTTATTAAAGGATTAATTTAAAAAAATATATAACAACATTTGCTATGCTACAAAGTGAGTAATGTTATTATTTTTTATACTTTCACTGTAGTGTTCGATTGAAACGAAAAACCATTGAAAAAGTGTGGTTATTTTCTTTACTCTTTACACTTAAAGAAAAAGACAGATCGATACCTCGCTTTAATTAATTGAAAGGGCAATATCACCTTCAATAACACTACACTACCATAAACTTAAAAACGAAATCTCCTATACAAAACACATGAAGGAGTCATACAGTGGTCAACAAAAATGTAAACTATGATTTTTTTACCCATTGCGCCAGAAGGTTTATTTAGTCAATTAACACTAATGAGGTATATTTTTTTTTTAATGAAGACTTGGAAGTTATTTGACCTTTGTTCACCTCACGTATAAAACGTGAGGTGAACAAATATCGGTTCGATTTAATGAAGTTTGTATCTACACTTATTAATTACATTTTAAATAGCTTGTAGAAAAGATGGCCATTGGGACAGTAAAGTTCTCGAGTGGTGACCGAGTACCGGATGACGTAGCCTAGTCAGGCCTTCCACTCGGTGGACCGAAGACGACCAGGTGAAGGTCGCAGGAAGCCGCCGGATGCGGGCAGCGCAGGACCGGTCGTCGTGAAAATTCTTGAGGGAGACCTTTGTTCACAAGTGGACGCATTCGGCTGTTATGATGATTATAATGAAATGAGCGCCAAATAAAATATTCAATTGTATAACACTAAATTATAAATTATAATTATAAGTCTGTTGATTATTTCACCCCTTTTTCACTACTTATCACACTTCTATGCAAAATCAACACTCAGGCTTCACAACAAATATCGCACAGGATAACCACATGTCATGACCTGACACTTGAATACAAACTTAGATTTGCTGTTGCCCAACCGTGCCATTCATACAACGCTTCAAAGCAACTGAAAACTCAACTGCAAGACTAAGTTGGCCGGGAACTGAATATTTTCGATGGTACCCAAATTCAGGTGGTATGCAGTAGCGCGGAAAATGACATGTCAGCGTGTTCCCGTGAAGTGTGACTGTGACGTCACGGGCAATGACGTAGAGAGGTGTCGGGCTTTGTGGGGAGGGATTTGTGTTTAGTTAACGAAATAGACTGTTGATTCGTGGTTGGAGATCTGGATTGTTTGCGCGTAGATTTTTTCATCATCATCAGCCGAATGACGTCCTCTTCTAGACAAAGGCCTCCCCCAAGGATTTCCACGACGACCGGTTCTGTGCTACCCGCATCCAGCGGCTTCCCGCGACCTTCACCAGGTCATTGGTCTACCGAGCGGGAGGTCTGCCTACGGTACGTTTTCCGGTACGCGGTCGCCACTGGAGAACTTTACTGCCCCAACGGCAATCCGTTCTACGAGTTATAGGCCCCGCCCACTGCCACTTAAGTATGCTATGTATATAATAAGTTTAGCAATTCTGAGAGCTATGTCGGTTACTTTGGTTCTCCTACGGATCTCCTTGTTTCTGATTCGATCACGCAGAGAAACTCCGAGATTTTTTGACACTTTAATAAGGTAGGTACCTAAACTTAAGTCAAAGTATATATATTAGTACTCACACACATACAGTATGGACACTCCCTGCCGCTCTCTATATTGCGACCTCACCCACTCGTCACCCAGATTGATACAGATAGGTTACAGTTAGGTTGTCGAACGTATAGGATTTCGCCGCCATTTTGTTTGTTCCGTCTTTCGTTTTTTGAAATGACATTTCTGGCCCGTTGTATGAAGTGTCCAGGGAGTGCTTAAGGGGTAGTGGGCGGGGCAATTAAGTGAACGACATTCGGGAAGTTTAGGCCATACTCAACACACGGGGGACAACCGGGTTGGTGGAGGTGGTAGGCCTATGAGCGAACCCCTCTGTCAGTAGTTTATCAAGTTGCCAATAAGGCATCCGACTTAATGGCTGCCATCTAGTGGTACCACTGGCACTAACGGCTTGACGGGCTTCCTAAGCACGGAAACTGTCAAGAATAATGTCACTAACAGTCAAACCCATCCAGGTAGTGAACGTGCTTCACCGCCTCCGTAGCCCAGAGGCAAAAGTTCACTGGCTTTTGCACAGGAGGTCGCGGGTTCGATTCCCGGCGGGGTCATTTCTAAGACTCCGTTTGGCTAGCTACCACCATCTTATCTAAGACTTGCCGCCAAATATCAATGTTAATGTCATTGGTGTGTTCCGGCATGAAGATAAGATAGCCAGTTCCCCATTGCGTTGGGGAATCTTGGTAAGCCCGCTTCCATCTTCGGCAACATCGTCACCAAGTGAGATGTTGTCAAGGGTTTAAAAATTGTGAATAAAATAAAAAAAGTCAGGTGACACGCGTGATCGACCAACCCACACAAGTCTCATCGAGCTACGACCGTGACGTACCTACCTTACTCATCTTCATCATCTTCCTCATCATATCAGCTGAAAGACGTTCACTGTTGGACAAAGGCCTCCACCAAGGATTTCCACGAAGATCGGTCCTACATGCCCGCATTTAGCGGTTTTCCGTGACCTTCACCCGTTGTGGGTTCACCGAGTGGAAGACCTGCCCACGCTACGTCTACCGGTGCGAGTTCGCCACTTGAGAACTTTACTGCCCCAACGACCATCTGTTCTACGAGCTTTTTGCCCCGCCTACTGCCACTTTAGTTTAGCGATTCTGTGACCTATGTCGATTACCTTGGTTATTTTTAATGTATTTAGATCTAAATTACATTTTTGACATATCGCACATCCGCGAGAATAAAGGCACAATTGCAAAATTGCAAATATTACAGGAGAGAGGATTTAAATTTAAAAAAATGTTTGAATTGAAGCAAAAGCTACAAATCGAAACATACGAAGTCACAGTGAAATTTATAATTTTCTTTATATATTTCACTGTGTAAAAAGTAGGCTAGATGTAAAATATAGTTTGCTCAACATTAAAAATTTACAATACATTACACTATTATCCTACAAATGTGTCATTGTTGAACTAATATTTTTCACTTTAGTAATTGTGACAATTGTGTTATTATGCTCATTAGAGAGCAAATAAAAGAATACGCAATCTAGTGTAAAGTTTCTTTATTTGAAACTATTCAAATAATTGTAATACTCAACATAGTTTAGATTCATAACACTTAAATTAATTAACAGTCTTAAAAGTTACATTTTTATCATTTAAGTATTGGCACTTTAAAGACAGTCCTGTTTTGAAGGAACTTATAACCTTTTACACTTAAATTAGGTACTTATTAGCAAAAGTAATAAAAATAATTAACTTAAATAATCAATCACAAAGAAATAATCATTATCAGTTGTTGTTATTGTTATTACAAGAACTAGGTAATTAGAGTAATAAATAGTAACTATCACAAGGTAAGATGTTCTTCAAAGCGTAAAACCCTTGAATTATTTAAAAGATTTGAAAATGCGCATACTGTCTGGGCACGATATTATTTTGTAATAGTTACAAAAGATCTTCCTTTTTGCGTCCTGTTATACAAATTCTAGAAGTGTATGCAAGTTAGAATTGAATATCTTGAAGTGTTCCGAGCCTAATTCCTTGTTTACGAGAGAAACGTCCTGATGGGTTCTTGACCAAAACTTCCGTCCAACCACAATCGAATGCAGATCCGATAGCCTAACAGGTTCTTAATAGACGTCTTTATTTATTCAAATCGGAGAAATTGTCGTACTTCATCTCGTGGACATTAAAGGGTTTGCCAGTTTTTTTTCGCAGTTTGTATTATTTGAATATATTAATTGAACATACTGGTCAGGTACATAAATTGATCCCGATATCTGATAGAATTTTCAATAACTGAATGGAATCATAGCCCTCATTCTGCGTGTGACCATGAATAAGAAATTTATGATCCAGTGACTTAATTGTTAAAGTCATGACGGCAAAGTAATAACTTTAAATATAAATCTGTAAATAAAAAAAAAATAAAAAAAAATTCTTTTCTCAAAGAAATATAAAATTATTTACAATAAGTAGCATTACTGTCTACAGACTGACTAGTCTTGTTCCGTGTCATCGTGAAATGAAAATCAATTATAATAAGAATAATGGAGGTAGCCATAAATTTTACAAAAATAATAGGTATTTACTATGCTTGCCTTCAGAATTAGCTTGAAATTCTACAAAATCCTTGCTTTGAAACATTCCTCTTTCAATTTTCTTTACCACTGAAATGCAACGATTGTGCCACAAGCAGGCAACCCAAATTTGCCCATAAAATTGCTGACAGTTTCTAAAAACCACCACTAATAATTAGATAGTACATTCATAAATTTGATTTACTGAAGCTAAAATGACACAACATACATTTATGCCGTTGTAAAAATAAAAAATCTGGATGAACAACGACAAAAAATTCAGGGTCGCGTTCCATACCTCTGGAGGAACAATGGCAAAAAATACAGTTGTGCCATTTTCGTTCCAAATACTGAATAATATAAATGTCACAACTACCGAAGTGCCGATGTAGCTTCAACACATGACCACACTCTGCGGCCTCCTCCCGCGTAACTGTCAATCAGACGTTCTCACTCCGAGAGCAGGAAAATTTCGCACCAATTCGACAATGACACTTTCGCCATCTAGCGAAAGTTGACGGCAACACAACTGTGCCGTTTTTACTCCAAGCATATTCATACTTTGAGGTAATTCTGACATTGTTAACTCGTTTTAGAAAAAAAATGCAATTGTGCCGTTGTTCTTCCGGATGTGCGATATGATGAAAAGTACCTAACTTACAAAAACTACTGTCTAATTAACAATAAATAAATAATTAATATGTTTACAACTCATCATTATATCAGCTCAAATAGGTACGTCCCCACCGAGGGGCTCGAGCCTACCCTAAATTAAGGCGATCGGGCCTCAGTCTACCATTGGTCGACTTTACACTTAACCTTCGAGTTTCTTCGCAGGCGTGTGCAGGTTTCCTCGCTATGTTTTCCTTCACCGTAAGAGCGTCTGATATACGTACATATGGAATCGAAATTCGAAAACACATTGGTACGTGGCAGGATTCGAACCACGACCTCCCGGACAGGAGGTAGCGGTCCTAGCCGTTACGCCACCGACGTACTCTTAGAAATTGGTGTTATTACTTTGCATAAATAATTAGCGCGACATACAAGCTTTGCTTTGTGTGAAGTTACGTACTAGCATGGAAGTTATGTACCAGTATATAGGAAGTTATGTATAGTTATGTACTAGTATGGAATTTGAGACTCGTAATGAACACTTTTGTATTTAATTAATTTATCTAAATATATAAAAATTAATGCCATATTTCGTTGTAATTTTATAACTCAAGAACTGCTGGACCGAATTCTTTTTTTGTTGAGTTCGCTATTGTCAGGAGAAGGTTCTTATTTAGGGTAGGGTAATTTAGTGTAGTGCAGTGTAGGGTAGGGTAGTGTAGTGTAGTGTAAGGCGGAACGTAGTTCGCCGGTCCAGCTAGTTCTGTATAAATAATAATACAGGAAGAGTACAAATAAAAATATTGAAGCCAAAAATGTATTGATTTGTATGTTTATATGGTAACTACCTTTAGCCCGCAGCTTCGCTCGCGTGGGCATCCTTTTCAACCGACTTCCAAAAAGGAGGAGGTTCTCAATTCGACTGTATGTTGTTTTTTTTTTGTATGTTTGTTACGCGATATCTTCGCAGATTGTAAATCGATTTTCATAATTATTTTTTATTCGATACAGTATGCTCCCGAGTTGGTACCATATAAATTTTATCAAAATCGGTTTATAAATTTATTCTAAAGTTAACAAATAACAAAAATAATAAAGAAAAATTGTACTAATTTGTAGCGATGGAAGTCGGTTTTTTTAACGTGTTCAGCGTTTTCAATTATTATGACTAATCTTTGAGGGTGTGTGGTACGCGAGCGTAGACAGGAGTTTACTACAGGTCCCTCGGGAACTATACCGGGCTATTCTGATTAGCAGTCTATGTCACTTCCCACCCACTCAAATATTATTGTGCAACAAATCACTTCAATCCGTTGCTCCGTTGCGACGCCGACGTGTGCTAGCCTGGAAATGAGTTATTTCCTAAATCCCTCGGGAACTGTGTCGGGCTATGCTTATTAGTAGTCTATACCATTAGCCATCCCCTCAAATAGGTATCTTTGTGCAAAAAACCACAACAATCCGTTGCGATGTTAAAGAAATAGACCAAAAAGTGTTTTTTTTCAATTCCCCCAGGAACTGTTTCTGTCTACTTATGCTATTTTCACTGGAGAAAAAGTAGCTTATGTCCTTCCCCATGACACAGGCTACCTCCATGCCAAATTTCGTCAAGAGTGGTTGAGGTTTTGAAGTGTGAAAAGGTAACACACAAACTAACACATTTTCACATTTTAAATATTAGAAAGGATTTGCGGAACATTATCGTGTTATCAGAAATTTAAATCCTGAAGAATTTTGAGATTTTGAATAATCAAATCTTTAGAAACGTGGTTAGATTTTGTTTTCAATTTTAAACTATTTGTCCACCCAGGACTCCACAGCCTATTTTGTTATCTAGAATAATTGATATTACCCAGATAATGACTACTGCATCTAGAAAGAAGAATTGGATGATTCAAAAATTGTGTGAGAGCCGAGTAAAAATGACTTGAATTTACTGAAGCCTTTAACAAAATGCATAATCAATATGTATCACCATTTCATAAGAAAACAAGATAAATAAATAAAAACGTATACAAATATCATGTAAAAATATTCAGATCTGGCAGTTTTGTCCGCCATATTTACCTCCTTCGATATACAAATGCGTCACGCACGCCGCCTGGCGGACGCCGGCAGATACTTTGCTTACCGCAACGAGTTGACAATCTTCCAAGATGGCGTCTACTGCTAAACACAACCCTGTGCGGTGCCTGCTCCATCGCGCAAACTCACACAAAACTGCACTTTCAACCGTGGCCACAAAATTTAAACTCATTTGCATAAACTCTCAAAACAAAGCACCACAGCTTATTCAAGCTCACAATGTTGCGACGAAAATTCAAACGGTGTCCACCACCGACCATAGACAACCAGGGAAACCACTGCGCCATTGTACCACCACACACGTCATGGGCTAATTGACGAAGACTAATTAGCATGACGGAGCTATGTCTTCGCCGACAGCGAGCCGTCGAATGAAAACCTCCACCATGTTGTTACTGAATTTTATACTCCATCCCAGTCAGCAGAGCCTCCAAGTTTGCCTCCTTCAAATTCGTTATGCATACAGCACCAAGGGCTGTTGAATACTGTTCGCGTTTATTTATGAACAGGCAAACTTCTGGTGGCTGGTGGCGTGCGAAATGCGATATAGGCTCGCCCCGTGCCTCCCCGTGGCCTAGCTGCCAATGCCAAGCACGCTGCTGGCCGGCCGGCGCGAGCGGCACAATGCATGCCGCCACTGAAAAAGCCCTTTTTATGTATTCAACTTCACAACTCAGGCTCATCTGCAAGTCGTATTATGGACCTAATTAACAAGTTAATATGGGCGATCGGGGGCGCCGCGTCTGCGCACACTGGCTGCAAGGAATTTGACATTCAAATTTTGTGATTTTTGAACGTGTCAACGGCTGGGGCGGCACTGGATTTAAAATTCTGAAACGCGAAAGTTGGATTCACCTGAAATTTTACCGGTTTTGAAGCGGAGCACATTCTCCACTCGCAATTCTATGCGGGAGCATTGCGACTTTGCAATGGTAAGGAGCGTTCAGAAATTCCACCCCGCCCGTCTCCCCCATCACAAAGTATAATGATATCGTCGCCGTCGTTATTATGGGAGTCGTCATAAATATTTCATAGAGGAGGGCAGTAATGACCGAGTGACCGGCGGGCCGGCCGCGGACACGCCATTACGATATGATGCTCCTAATCCCCCCGAAGATCGCCTTGTTATCGGTGCACTCGCCACAAGTCGCAATAAGCCGGACTTTATTCCATGATTGTTTGTAATGCCGCGGCTATGGGCGCCCCTTGCCTGATCTTCGATTGATCATCCATCATGCTTGGCTATTGTTAGTTTCATTTTCTTGTCTAGAAAATTATTCTCGTCCACCTACCATATTCACTTATATTAAACGCATGTTACAAGTCATGGCGCCTTTCATCAATTTTTATTTTAATTCTTATTTTTTTTTAAATTTATTTTTATTTTTATGCGGACTTAGTAGCAGATTACTGTCTGAAAAAAATTGAGCCGAAGAATCGACTCGCTAAGAAGAAGATTACAATTCTTCCATTGTTTACTACTACTTATCCGACTATCCGTGTTTTTAGTTCAGCGATAAGCGTCGGTGGCTCAACTGGTAACGACTCGATCTTCCTAACCAGACGTCCCGGGTTCAAATCCGGACGGCCAATGTAACAATGAGTTTTTCGAAACTAAAATACATACACTTACGGATTGCCTTAACGGTGAAGGAAAACATCGTGAGGAAACCTGCACATCTGATTTCAGATGTGTGTGAAGATCGCGTTGCATACGTCCGGTAGGTGTAAATCTAAATGCCCTACACGTGATTGCGGGTGATGCTAAGTGCAACACCAGGCAACCGCCGTCTATCCCTTAGATAGCACGGTTAATTGTGCCACACGATAAGAAAGAGAGTTCAGCGAGATATGATTAGTTCATTGGTCGCTATAAATGTATTCTAAATTTTATGATTATTTAATGATGTAGCCTAACAAGATTCTAATAATCATCCAAAACTCGATCTATGACTAAACGTTAGTGTAACTTATAATTGAGTCGTTAGAGAGCGTCGGTGGCGTAATGGCTAGGGCCGCCGTCTCCTGTCCGGGAGGTCGTGGTTCGAACCTGCCAAGTACCAATGTGATTTTGAATTAAGATTTCATATGTACGTTTATCCGACGCTCTGACGGTGAAGGAAAACATTGTGAGGAAACCTGCACCTGCGAAGAAACTCGCAGGTTGTGTGTGAAGTCGACCAACCCGCACTGGGCCTGCGTGGTTGACTAAAGCCCGATCGCCCTAATTCAGGCTAGGCTTGAGCCCCTCGGTGGGGACGTATATGAGCTGATATAAATGAATAATTGAGTAATTCTATGCTAACAGAAAACCATTTTCATCAATTTGTTTGTCCCTACTGCCCACGGGCTTCAAAGACTCTCCACCTCTAGCCAATAAGGTTCCAAACAGTTGTCTGGACCTTGGCGTGCACGAGACGAGGTGCTAATCACCACGGCGACGGCCACTCGCCCGCCTTTGATCACTTGCTTTGATCGGACACTCGCGTCAGGGTACTTGCTGTCGAGTTGAATGGACAAGACTAGAGACTCACGAAGTCAATATCTAGTTCAATATTTTATTCAAAATGGATGCATTAGTTTCCCTCTTTCTGATGGTCATGAAATTTTATTTTTATTTCATCATCATCACGTCAGCTCATATAAGTCCCCACCGAGGGGCTCGAGTCTACCCGGAATTAGGGCGATTGGGCCTTAGTCGACCACGTAGGCCCAAGCGGGGTGGTCGACTTAACACACAACCCTCGAGTTTCTTTGCAGGCGTATACAAGTTTTCTTCACGATGTTCCACCGTATAAGAGCGTCGGATATACGTACATATGCAATGGAAATTCGAAAACACATTGGTACGTGGCAGGATCGAACCACAACCTCCCGGACAGGAGGTAGCGGCCCTTACCATTACGCTCCCGACGCTTATTTTAATTTATAATAATTAATATCATTTGAAGATGAACATAAAAAATATAGTAAATAAAAAAAGTTTTAAATTAAAATTAAATTGACCAGATCCTGATTGTTATACAATTGTTTGTTTTTTTGTGATTAAGGTGTAAAAGATTTTTAGTTAAGATTATGACACGGTACTTACGAAATCCAGTTACATTTTATCATCATCATCATCATCATCATCATCATCATATCAGCCGGAAGTTACATTTTATAAAATAAAAAAACAAAGTTAGTATCTATTTTATTCAAAGTGGTACACTGTTAGTAAATAAAATGACCTCGATATAAATTATTCCAAGTCTGAAAGTATTTTATATCGATTGATCAATTCCGGGAGCCTAATTTTACCGATAGATGATAGGTAGATGTTGCGATTGTAAATCAAGGTAATGTCCACATTACACTTGTGCCTCGACAATCCCGAACACACGGATCTCCTTTGACGACTCAAAACTTGTTAGAGACCGTATTAAAATTCAAAAACGACACCGAACTCCGACTCGATACCTGAAAACATTATTCAGGGATTTGAATAATGTGAATAATGATTTTGTTTTAGTCCGTGGTCCTTTTGCACCTCTCGTTTTAATGTATGCGAGGAAGAAAATCTGGTGCGAAGTTGGTAATGTGATTTTTGGTTGGACTTAAATGGTTTCCAAACTTAATTTTGGTGGGCATTTTGAGTCTTTGCCTAAAGCCTGTTTATGCAGTGCTCGCTTCGTGCAGGCTTCGCTTGTTTACACGTTGCTAGCTTTCATGAGCAATTTATGATAATGTAGGAGTTATTATGAGAATTGTCGTTTGGGCGACTAAAGTAAATTTGAATTTTGTGTTGTTTATGGCGTTATTTTAAGTGTTAGGCAAACTGAAGACTACTTTTCTAAAATGAAATACATTTTAAAAGTTATACAATCAATCAATCAAAACATTTATTTCGGACAACGTAATCCATAGAGTTTTAGTACAAGAAAATATTATAAATAAAATAAAATAAAAATATATACGCATGAGTGCACTATATTTGCCGTTATTTTTCTAAATTCTGACAAAATAAAAGTTAAAAAAACTAAAACCCGACTACGGAAAAGTATGATAACATAAGAGTTTCCCGTCTGAAACCATAGCCTTTATTTTTCCTTTCATCTGGGGTAATAACCGTGGTTGCAAGCCATAATGATAGGTACTTATGATAAAAATTTTGATTACGATACTACGGCTATTACCCCAGATAAAGGTAAAACTGAAGGCTATGATTTCAGGCGGGAGACTCTTGTTTCCATATTTTTCCGTTGTCGAATTTTAGTTTTTTTAACTTTTATTTTATTTCCATTTTTTGTGCACAGATTTTAATGCCACCCCACCTAGTTTATTGTGCTCAGGGTAGCCCCGTGTCGTGTCATTGTAGCGCGCGTACATTGAGCCGTCTCATAATATCGCTTCAGAACTTCCATTTGCTAAGAAATTAAAAATATTTGCATATATAATATATTATAGATAGCTAGATAGATAGATAGATAAAACATTTATTCAAAGCTACATAATATACAATTGATACACAAAAAAAAAATAAAAAAAAATTCTTATATCTAAGCTTAAATGTATAAAGAGGGTAGATATATAAAATTGTGCCGTAACTTTAAAATGGCTCCGACTCAGCATATGCTGCAGGTAATTATGTACCTACAGCGCTGATATTCTATTATATGTACTCGTATATTTAGAATCGCGATATGGCTCCCGGCTTAGAATCGGACCATCACATATCTTCCAATGGGGGTCGTAAGAGTCGACTAGGGACTTAAAACCGTAGAATGGGCAGCAGCGTCCTTTCTGTACATTGCAATACACCTGCAACCACACTGCGATCGCCAAACCGCCTGCCAAGCGTGGCGATTACGGCAAAACCCCACTATGAATACCACACCCAGAAAACGGCTCCTTGTCTCCGGCGGCCCTGCTATTCCTGGCTCCGGTATCAGTCATGGTAACGGTGGGGCGGGGGGTGCGAAGAATCCCCGGCAGATGCCAGGCTACCAAAACCCAACGACCTTTGGCCTTGGCAGCGTACATGCGGACTGACGAGAAGCTTACACACAGATAGAAATGATATCTTACTTTAAGACGGAAATATGTCTTGCAATTTTTTTTTAAAAGCAAATAATAAATGTCTTAGTCGAAAATATTTTACTTCATTCAAATGGATACTAAGCCACCCTTAGAGAATTATTAATTTTTATGTGGATTTTGCAAAATTGTAAGTACAAAAAGTACAGATTTGCAGTAAAAATTGCTTGCTTATGCCAAAATGCTACTACTTCTCGGCGTGAAATTGAAAACTCTCAATAATCCGCACATGATCCAAGAATTGTATTTCGGATAGACATATCGCCACTACTTCATATAACAATTCCAGTCGTCTTTCTTGAAGAACGATGGCATTTGTCAGACGAAAACAGAATTTTTAAAATTAATATTAATTTGCCTTAGTTCAAGATTTTTGAAGCTAGAACCAAAAGCAACCATGTGTATTGTACCAAAAACTTTACATTCTTGTCTCAAAACTATTTTTGTGTTTAGATTTTGAACTAAAGTTTTATCGTTAATTCTTTTTCTGATCAAGAAACAATACCACTTGGACGCAAACAATTATTGAAATCTTACTGGTTAATATTTAAGTGTTGCCATTAAAATAAGTTCTCCCTGAGCACATGGGACATTCATGGAAAATTTTAACGAATAGTCCGGGCGGCTGCTGCACGATTAATTACCCTATCGAGTTAATGGAAAATATCGCCTTCCACATAAAGTAGACCTAAAATAGGCAGGAAAAACTTTGATCTCCATGGCAGTGAAAAATTACGCCACCTACTTCGGACCATCATTTTACTTCATGACTCATGTGGTTAGTGAACGAAACCTTTTCGATGGTTAAAGTGTCTATTAGTAGAGTCTAAAACCATGTCTGTCAAGCGCGGTGTTAGAGGGTTTCGCAGTCCAACCATTTTTAGTGGTCACATTGGGAGGTAAATTTTACCTATTCGATTTACATGATGAAATCACGTCCTCGTCGTAGCTAAAATGATCCATTTTAAATATCAATTGATCTGCCAGTTCACGACCTGGTAATTTTTACAGTCCAACTAAATTTATCTATATATTAAAATAATTGGTGCGATTCCGTCCGGCCGTTCTGTCCAACCGGTTTGCTTATTTTTTTGAAATAAAAGGTTTTGTCATCAAGCATTAGAAATCAACTAGAATGTACGATTCCGTCCGGCCGTTTTATCCAACCGATTTGCTTATTTTTTTTAATAATAGGTATTGATGTACATTCTTGTCATCAAGCATCGGAAATTACCTAACTGTCGCCCTTCTCAATATATTTTAAAAAATATGAAATCTATACGAATCCGTCCAGGCGTTCAATACCACTGATTTGCTTATATTTTTAAAATGAAAGGTAATTTAAACATAGATTTGTCATCAAGCATTAAAAATCACCTAAATTCGGCCCTTCAAAAATAAACTAAAAACCTAATCTCCGGGAGTGCCGACAGAAGTAAAAACTTTTACAGTTTTATAAGTTTTCACTTTAAAAAAAAAGGAAAAAATGCAGAGATTTGTCATCAATCATTAAAAATGATCTAACTTTCGCTGTTCTCAAATTGTATCCAAACGCGATTTTCGTAGATTTCTTTTTCAATCTCTCCAGTTCTATATAAATTAAGAGGTTCG
The DNA here is from genome assembly GCA_947284805.1 of Coleophora flavipennella. Taxonomy (NCBI): domain Eukaryota; kingdom Metazoa; phylum Arthropoda; class Insecta; order Lepidoptera; family Coleophoridae; genus Coleophora; species Coleophora flavipennella. Next base: position 12,816,503 of record OX369281.1, on the reverse strand, counting down.
TTTTGTTCTAAGAATAAATTCTGGAATAAATTCTTTCATTTGAGTTTCATCATATAACTCGATGAGGTAAAATTTACCTTCAATATGACCCTAAAAAATTATTAGTTAGACTGCGAAACTCTTCAACACCGCGCTCGACCGACATGGTTTTTTAGATTCTATAATAAACACTTTAACCAACTAAAAGGATTCGTTCAGTAACCACATGATGTAAAATGATGGTCCGAAGTAGGTAGCGCAATTTTTTACTGCCATGGACCCCCCAAGCTGAGCCTTGCAAGACAGAAAGTTTTTCCTGCCTATTTAGGTCTACTTTTGGTGAAAGGTGGTATTTTCCTGTAACTCGATAGGGTAATCAGCAGCGGCCGCCCGGACTAGGAGACTTGTTTTTAACAACCCATAGACGTCACTATGCCGGGCAAGGCCGTAGCCAAGGCACTACTAGCTGACACTATCCGAGGCTGACCTATCGGTTATTCATTTAAGAACAGAACAGAAGCAAACTATTTATTAGTAACTCGAGTAGGCGAAGTTCTTGAGTGGCGACCGCGCACCAAAAGACGTAGCGTAGACAGGCCTCCCACGCGGTGGACAGACGACCTGGTGAAGGTCGCGGGAAGCCGCTGAATGCGGGCAGCGTAGGACCGCTCGTCGTGGAAATCCTTGGGGGAGGCCTTTGTCAAGCAGTGGATGTCTTACAGCTGATATGATGATGATGATGATGAACTCGAGTAGGTAACTCATTAGTCTCACTTTACACACAGAAATCAACGTAAGGAGACGTACCTAAACAAAGAGCGGCGCTTACTCTCTGCAGCATGATAATAGTTGATACGTCAAGCAGTTTATGCCCGAAAGTAAAAAAAATGAACAAAAGGCAAAATAACGATTTACTGCTCATACCTATTCTAAGCACGACAGAGCTTAAAATAAGTTTCTAGATCAAAATAAAAAGGGTAAAATACAAAACACAATTGGCAACCCTCTCCTTTACGAGTGAAACAGTTTTTTTTGGCGGGATTTGTGGTGGACGCATTCCTAGTTTTATTTTGTTGTTTTTTCATTGTTTTCTGCTGGGATTTTGTATAAGAAGTGGTGCATTTTGGAGAAAATCGTCTAGTGCACGTGAGCAATGTGGAGAACAAGAAAATAAAACTTTGCTTGCTGTGAACTCTGTCTGTGGGTGTCGTTTTATGGGTGTCCGATCATTAGTTAATTATCAAGCACGAATTGCCGAAAATTAAACTATCAAATAGTAGCGATTTGTGCCTGTGCACTGTCCAAAAAAAATGGATGAGAATTGCACATTGCTAGCAACGTGGGGTACCCCACAAGACGTAATTGAAAAATTTCGAGGTAAGTCCAGTTACTAACTAATAAAATGCTTGTATCTAGTTGCTTTGCTTGATGTCAAATGCCAATGCAGCTAGGTATAAGCGTGTTGTAAGTTGAGCCCAAACATTTGTGATTTTCGCCATTCTGCCCCTACACTCCAACCGTCCGTATTTTAAATGTATTTTAAATGTTGGACAGTAGTTTGAGTACAAGTTGACTGTGCATGAAGAGTTAAAAAAAATTATTTCATTTGACCTGTATTGGAAATTTGAAGTCATGTAAGTTAAATAATAACATTACTCATATTTCAGATTAATTTGGATTTTGAACGTTTGTACAAAGAGCAGTCAATTAATTTTTACAAATATTGGGAATGCTTTTTTGACAGGCTCCTAAAATTGAAGCAAAGTCAACTAACAAATGAAAATGCATTACAAATATTGGAAACATTGAATGCCTTTACGGATAATGGTAAGATTTCAAGTGCAAGTGTTTCAATTGATCATCATGTATTTCTATTGTATGAATTAATTTCAGATAAGAAAATCCCTCTGCAAATGAACCTGTTGGGCTACTTAGTTCCACCTAAGGGAAGATTGTCCAGGAAAATAAAATTTTCTTCATCCGAAGCTATAGAAGAACTAATTGTTCAAATGCATGTAAGCATTTTTTTTTACCTAAGTAGTAAAATCAACTTACATTCACATTTGAGTGGTACTATGTTCTCTTACTTAAGTGGCAGTGGGCCGGGTACATAGCTCGTAGAACAGATGGCCGTTGGGGCAGTAAAGTTCTCGAGTGGCGACCGCGCACTGGAAAACCTAGCGTAGCCAGCCAGGCCTCTCACTCGGTATACCGATGACCGAGTGAGAGGCTGAAGGTCGCGGGAAGCTGCTGGATGCGAGTAGCGCAGAACTAGTCTTGGAAATCCCTGAGGGAGACCTATGTCCAGCTGTGGACGCCCTTCGGCTGATATGATGATGTTCTCTGCTATTTAACGATTTGACCAAATAATATAATACTAAGCAAATACTATCTACTCAAAATGGAAATAACTAAGTTATGCGAAACACGTACTGAAATAATACCAATAATAGGAGCAACCGCGATCATAGCAAAATCAATTCAGATACTGTGAAAAATTAGGTGCCAAAATAGACAAACATAATATATAATACAAAAACAGGTAGCCATTCATACTTGTACAATGGTTTCAAAGCTACTAGGGGATACCATATTTTGTATTGGGGAATCTGAACCTCCTCTTCCCTGAGGGTTTCGGGGTGGGAGTTCAGAAAAATAACATTCCTAACTGGGTTGAGATTAAAAACAATAATATGGTATATTTTTTTAATCTCAACCCAGTCAAATTATAGCCTATGTGTTATTCTGATGTATAAGCTATATTATTGAGCTTCAATAAAATCCATTTAATTGTTTTTTGCATGAAAGAGTAACAAACATCCATACATACAAACTTTCGTATTAGTAAGGATATGTTTATAATGTCAACCCAGTCATGGTTGGTATTTTTCTGAACTCCCGCCCCGAAACCCTCAGGGAAGAGGAGGTTAGATTGGGTCTGCGATTTATTAATAGCTTACAGAAATAGTTATAACATTATGACTAATAAATAATTCATTTTCAGAACGCTGGAGACATCGACAGTATCGTCGAAAACCAAAAGAAGAAAGCTGCATCGTGGAACCTCACCGTGCAGCCTTATGTCCTACTATTAGGAAGCTAGCACGACTACTCAGCATTTTACATTGTGATTGATGACATCAAATATCAGATTCACAGTGCAGCAAAGGCCTTCGACCTTCTTTTTAAAATTTGTCACGTCTTTCACGTAAAATACCCACAAGCATCATCACACTTGTACCTCATCAGTCATCATACAAAAAAAGATTTACGGTATTACGACTTGCTATGTTATTATACCACCACATATAGAAATTTTAAACTTGTAAATTATTCTATGTGGGATAGATATTTGTTCCACCTAATGTGTAAAATTTTATATCAATCCGTTCAGCAGGTTTAGCTTCATTCAGTAACAAACATTTAATATTTTGCATTATGGACTTTTAATTGAAAGCAACGATCAAAATGCTTTGTCCTGAGTGTAAGAAATGAAATCAAAAACTTTAAACAGTACGCATTACATTTTGATTTAGTTCATAAAATTACCAACTATTTTTATAAATAGCTTTTATTGTAAGCTTACTGCTAGGTGTTAATTTGGAATTGTACAAGTTCATGCATACTATAATGATAAGCTTACTGCTGGGTGTTGATTTGGTCTTACTTTGGAATTGTACAAGTTCATGCATACTTTAATGATAAGCTTACTGCTGGGTATCGATTTGGTTTAATTTGGAATTGTACAAGTTCATGCATACTTTAATGATTATTTTTTCTATTAGTTTTTATTTTTTTGGAAAAAAACTTTTCACACTTTGATAAGTTTTGACCCTAAGAGTGTTCCTGGTACGGTGGCGGTTTATTTTACTGTGCTAATCATATTATTATGACCATGTTAATTTTTATATTTTTTATTATTATTATTATATCAGCTCATATACGTCCCCACCGAGGGGCTCGAGCCTACCCTGAATCAGGGTGATTAGGCCTTAGTCGACCACGCGGGCCTAGTGCGGGTTGGTCGACTTCACACACAACCTTCGAGTTTCTTCGCAGGCCTGTGCAGGTTTCCTCACGATGTTTACCTTCACCGTTAAAGCAATCGGTAATGATATGTACGTAAGTTTGTGAAAAACTCATTGGTACATTGGCCGTCCAGATTTGAACCCGGTACCTCTGGTTAGATGGACCGAGTCGTTACCGGTTGAGCCACCGACGCTTTTATATATTTATGACCAATTTAAAAGATATTTTATAATTCATACAGGTGTTGATTTCGGTAACGGACTTCCGATTTACGAGTAAAATTATAAAAAAACGAAACAACTTCGCGTTAAAACATACTTTTTCATACAAACCAGATCTAAGGTTTATAAAAATGTTTTTTTTTAATTGTATAGGTTAATGAATAGTTTTACCCCCTGATCGGAAGTCCGGGACTAAATCAACATTCATGTCATTTTTTTCAAAAAAATTCATTATCATTTTCGCGCTACAAATTACGAGTTTGCGACTATAATAATCATTTTAAAGCACACCACGTCGAACTCGGTAATGAAGAAAATTTGTATATTGTAAAATTGTTGTGACCAGTTGCCTTTGTCACTTGGTTGGCGGAATAATATTTATTATGTATCTTTTTATATAACTTTTATTGTAAGCTTACTGCTTGGTGTCTTACTTTTGAATTGTACGAGGTCATGCGTACTTTAATGATTATTTTTATATTAATTTTATATTTTGGGTAAATAAAAATAACTGGAACTACTTCATGTACTTTTAATTATAAAATTAACAAAGACTTTATTAAATAGGAGTGGAATTTACAAATGGAATAAATGCAAGACACAAATATATTAAAATTGAATAAACAATAGTAGTTTCTTCATAAACATATTTATGTAAATTAATTATTTTGAACTAACTAATTAAATGCACATTGTTTATACGATTCCATATCAATAAAAATTTTTTGGATTAAAATATAATGAAAAATTAAATATTTAAAATCACTATATAAATAAAATAGGTCAAAATACTCTTGCCCATTAGTAAATTCCACGCCTCTTAGAAGTGAAAGATTCTGTATTATGTATTTGCCAATTTTACTGTGCCGATGACCTGGTGAAGGTCGCGGGAAGCCGCTGGATGCAGGCAGCGCAGAACCGGTCGTCGTGGAGATCCTTGGGGGAGGCCTATGTCCAGCAGTGGACTTCCTTCGGCTGATATGATGACTGTGCCGATTTTATGACCATAGTAATTTTATTACATTTATGCCAAATTTAAAAGATTTTTTATAATTCATGCAGTGTGTTGGTTTGGTTACGGAGTTCCGATTTAGAGGTAAAATTATTAAAAAAAGAAATAAATAACTTTGCAGTAAAAACATACTTTTTTATACAAACTAGGTCTTAGGTTTGTATAAAAAGTATGTTTTCAAAATTTTTCGGTTAAATGACTTTCACCTCTGGATCAGAGGTCCGTGATCAAATCAACACCCTGTATAGGAAGCACTTCCATTAAAAAGTAATAAACTTTAATTGAAATATCCGAATCTTTTACATCAAGTAATTATCACTTTAACACAAAAGATCTAAAGATCTTAGCCTAAAAAATAGATAATTAACTAAAAGTCTTATTAAATCTCACCACGAATCAGAAACGTATTAAATCCAAGAAATAAAATTATTTTTGTCGAGTAAATAAAGATCCAAACGGAAAATCATTGAAATCTTGATAAAAAACTTTGAACTTTAGTTCAAGAGACATCATTTTTCAAATTCAGAATCACGAAGTCATGATTCAAGAATGTCTGCTTCTGCATCTGAATATCCAAAATCTAAGTACGAAACGAACACAAGTTTGAACTCAGAAATAATCTATTTTATACTAAGAACGTATCAAATGACATCTGATTAACAATTATGTGATGTAAAATCGTTACGCTCTTGGAACGAATAATATTCTTTTTAAAAAAAGATTGCTATTGTATCGAGCATTTAGTAGGTTCGTTTGAGCAATATACTTTGAACACTTTTATGTTTTCATCCGAGTAATTAATTTTTTCCTTATATAGGAAACTGGATATATCTTGGCCAAAATAAGTTTCTTTGACTGAAGAACTATTTTCTTTCTGTGCAGAACTCGAAGAAGTATTGAGCAGGTTACGGTGAGTTATCGTAGGTTTATGTGAAGTCTGAAGAGAGGGAGAGGACACCATGATCCTTAAATCCGGAAACCTGTTATATTTCCATGAGGGCGACTAACTGTCTCAGGGTGGTGTTGGGTTTCTCGTCCACAAGTCCCTCATTAACAATGTGGTCCAGATCGTGAGCGTTTCGACATTAACGGTATTCGATGAAGGTCATACAGGTAAACGCACCGACCACGGAACACTCCGACGAAGAGGTAGAGACTATACTGTATGAGAACATATCTACTTCCATACATAGCACCAGGACCCATTATACCGTTGTTATGGGGGACTTCAACGCGAAACTGGGCAAACGAAGCGATGGTGCGCTGAGAGTGGGAAAATTTGGATTCGGAGTAAGAAATGCACGTGGTCAGATGCTGGCCGAATTTATGGAGAAGGAGAGCTTCTTTATAATGAACTCCTTCTTCAAAAAGTCAAAACGGCAAAAGTGGACATGTTTGCATCCCAATGGTTTAACGAAGAACGAGAGTGACTTCATATTGTCGACAAGTAAGAAAATATTCATTGATGTCTCTGTAATCAATTCAATTAAAACAAGAAGCGATCACTAGATGATAAGGGGCACATTGAATCTAAAGACCAAGCTAGAATGATGTCGACTGATGAACTTCGACCAGCGCCCTTCCAGCTCCAAAACTCCCAGAGCTTTCAGCTCGAGTTGCACAATCGCTTTGTATGCCTGAGAAACTGCGAGAATGTGGTCGATTATAATGACAGATTTGTGGAAATTGTTCAACGTTCGAGTCTAAGATTTTTAAAACTCGCCGTTCAAACAGAACCAAAAAATCTCTGACTTCACCAGCAACCTCATGAAATAAAAACGCAGATTAGTTTTGCAGTCCTCTAAACACGCTATTTAGTATCTATATCTAAACAGGCAGATTTCTTAGTCCCTGACTCGCAATTTGCGCCAGTATAATACAAATTGTATTAAAGAGGCGATTTAGCAAAACAAAGGGTCAAAATTGTTCGCGAGAGATCTGTCTGTTGGACAAAGCCAAAAAACCAAAAAAAACTGACCAAGCTGAAGACTGAGGATGACAGGATCGTATCGTCTAAGACTGAGTTGCTGGAAGAGGTTAAGAAGTTCTACGAACAATTGAAAAATTGTCAGCGATCTGGCTAAAGACCCAAGAGCCAGACTAACCCAACACTATATGGAAAATATCCCGGAAGTCAGCCTGTACGAGTTTAGAATGGCTCTCAAACAGCTCAAGAACAACAAGACACCGGGTGATGATGGAATTACGGCTGAACTTCTGAAAGCAGGTGGATTACAAGTACTAAAAGCTCTTCGGAAGTTATTTCCGTTATATTCGAGGGACAAACGCCTAAGGTATGGCACAGAAGTGTGGTAGTGTTCTTCTTAAAAAAGTGTGACAACACCCGGCTGAAGAACTACAGATCCATCTTACTTCTGAGTCATGTCTACAAGCTGTGTTCGAGAGTCATTAAGAATCGTCTCGCACGCAGGTTAGACAGACGTAGGAAAACGTAGCGTAGGCAGGCCTCCCACGCGGTGGACCGACGGTGGTGAAGAACGCGGGAAGCCACTGGATGCGGGCAGCGCAGGACCGGTCGTCGTGGGAATCCTTGGGGGAATCCTTTGTCCAGCAGTGGAAGTTTTTCGGCTGATATGATGATGATTATGATGATGATACTTAGACTGTGCTCGTCAAGACCTTTCTTTTGATATCAAACTGGACATGAATATCCAAAAGATATTTTTTTTGGTTGCTTAGTTTACCTTTAAAATCCGCCGTGTTAATTTTTAAAAAATATATATCCCATGACACGCGTAGTGATGGCACGAATCCAAAGGCACCACATTTGTCAAGATCGGTTAAGTGGTTTAGGAAATACGAGGGAACAGATGAACATCCATACATACATACATAGTTTGTCAAAAACATAACCCTCCTATTTTCGTAGACATTACTCAAGCAAATAGTTTTAATTTCTTGGCAAATGGTCTCACAAGCGATAAATTGAGACGGCTCAATGTACGCGCGCTACAATCAAGCGAAACGACACGCGGCCGCGGGTAGCGAGGTGGGGTGGCGTTATACTCTGAGCACGAAAAATATGGAAATAAAATAAAAGTTAATAAAACCTAAAACCCGACTACGGAAAAGTATGAAAACAAGAGTTTCCCGCCTGAAATCATAGCCCTTATTTTTCTCTTCATCTTAGGTAATAGCCGTATTCGCAAGCTCTACCGTAATCAAAAGTTATGGCCTGCGACCACGGCTATTACCCTAGATGAAGGGAAAAATAAAGGCTATGATTTCGGGCGGAAAACTCTTGTTTTCATACTTTTCCGTAGTCGAGTTTTAGTTTTTTAAATTTATATTATAATACAAGGGTGGTAAGTAAATAACAAATAAGTGACATTTGTGAGTCCGAGCCGCAGGCGAGGGTTTACCATAGTCACGAGTTTGTCATTTCCTTCACACCAGTTGCGAAAAAATAGGTAAAATAAATACGATCGTGACAGAAAAACAAAATACTTGGGTACTACATACCTATCAAGATTTCGGCAAAGTTCAATTTACGCGACATGTGGCTCATTTTAAACTTCCGGGGAGTAATCTCACTTTGTTTTTTCCTATTCCTACACATAAGTATAGTTTTTTATTAGACGCAAGTATATTAACTATTCATAATTTTATTTGTATTTACAACTAAAACAACTTAATTCAGTTAAAATTGCGCCATATTTAATTGAGATAGGCACACATACGCATGCGTAAGTTTTTTTTATATTACCATAAATAGATTACAATAAGGCTTGGGATAATATTATTGTAAGCATCATAACCTCCTTGGAAAAGATGATCAATTCCTTAGTGTCACCTATGCGCTTCATTCATATTTATTCTCCTTCGTTCACAAAAATTGAACCCAAAGAGAATCTAATTAGTGTAATCAGCTATCATCATGTAACAAACTATCTTTTTTTAAATTCTCCTTTCAAAAGTCTTAAAGAAGATTATGTATTTGTAGTTATTTTTTTATTTGCTAGAAATATCTTGTTTCTCCGAGCTACAAATGAAATAAAAGTGGTAAAGTAAAAAGCACGTGTGCGGTAATATCAATTTTGCGCACAGTAAACTAGTATACAAAGTACCAATTTTTAAGCAACTGTATTGAAAAATTCCCTCCGGCCGTTCTGGCAACTAAGTTTCGTAACCAGTTGTTGAAAAATAAGAAATAATCTTGTTACGCAACTAGTTGTCCAAAAAGAAATTATATTCCTGAACCACAACTACCGTAGATGACAGTGGAGTTTTGCAACCAGTTGTCGGAAAGGAACTAAATGTCTTTTTAATGTTTAAAACTGTACAAATAAAATGAAAGACGTCTGCTTTTGGGCGCATGCCATGCAAAAACTACAGTATAATAATAGTAATAATAATAAAATTTATTTATCGAGCAACAAAGGATCACAATAGTGTTAGTAACTTATTCTAGGACTTAGACTAGATTACGATATTTAAAAAAAAAGTTTTAGGTACTTCTTTGATACTTGGTTTTTACGTAAAAAAAATCCCCGCGATGCTTGCGGCTCGCACACCGCTCTACCTGGATTTTCATGGCAGCGAAGCCGCGGGCAACAGGTGGTATTTTATAAACAAGCAGATAAAACATAAAGTTATTCATATAAAATACGTAATATCTAACGAAAAAAGCAATTACATCTCATTTCAGCAACAAAATTACTGGAAGACATCAAGATAACGACACTTCAAACTTTGCGCGCTATCTTATAATATCACTCCATTTGCCCGCTAGCTCCAGTGCTTTTGGCCTTTAATGCTTTACATTAAAGGCTATATTTATTGTAGGTAACAGAATATAAATTGGGTGAGATTCGTATAAGTGATTCCATTTAGAATAGGGTGACTTCCGTTGGATATGATATGCGAGGATATCGCACCTCCAGTATGAAAACGACTCAATTCAAAAAAGCAACTTCTCGGGAAATCGCTAAAAAAGATTGTAAATTTATGCACCTATAAATTCTTTCGTCGATTATTTTATAAATATTTAAGCTAGCATATAAGTTTAAACTGAAAATTTAAAAGAAAAGATTTAGCTATGAATCTGTTGAAAAAAAAAGTAAGTTAAAAGCGAGTATGATAGGAAAAAAAAGTTTTTTTATTATTGAGTCTTTATTAAACCGAAAAATACAACAAAAATTTTGACTGATTAGAAGATATGTCCTTTTTTGATTTAAAACAATGACTAATGCTTAGACTGTTTACGAGTTATGTCTTTTTAATATTTATGAGACGACATACGTTGTAGTAAGTTTTTGACATTTTCATGATGGAGTCTCTATTATTCTAAAAAAAACATAGATTTCTATTAACTTTGTGAAAATTGGGTCATGCAAAATGAAAAATGTACAGTATTGTACAGTACATGTAAAACATAACAGTCATTAGAAAAATAATGTAAGTAATTACTGTTAAAGTTTTCAATCAAAAATATTAATAACAAACACTTTTGGAGCATTGTTGTCCTTACTCTAATCTTAGGCATTTTAAGTTCATATCATGTCAGCCGAAGGACGTCCACTGCTGGACATAGGCCTCCCCAATGGATTTCTACGACGACCGGTTCTGCACTGCCCGCATCCAGCGGCTTCCCGCGACCTTCACCAGGCCATCAGTCCACCAAGTGGGAGGCCTTCCTACGCCAAGGTTTCCGGTGACCATTACTCGAGAACTTTACTACCCCAACGGCCATCTGTTCTACGAGTTATGTGCCCCGCTATGTCGGTTACTTTGGTTCTCCTACGAATCTCATCGTTTCTGATTCGATCACGCAGAGAAACTCCGATCATAGCACGCTCCGTTGCCCTTTGGGTGACCTTGAGCCTTCTTATGAGGCCCATAGTAAGCGACCATGTCGCAGTTCCGTATGTCATCACTAGCAACACACACTGGTCGAAGACCTTTATCTAAAGACACTGCGGTATCTGGGACGTGAAGATATTGCGAAGCTTCCCGAACGCTGCCCAATATAGTTGGATTCGACGATTGACCTCTTTCTCGAAGTTAGACCTACCTAACTGGACTGTTTGTCCCAGGTACACATATTCGGCAACAACATCGAATGCAAAGCCTCCAAGCGTGTGACACGGACGTTTTTGACATAATTTTCGTCTTGTCCATGTTCATTCTAAGACCTACTTGTTGAGAGGCTCTACTGAAGCCATCGAGCATTGTGCCTAATTCGTCCATAGTCTCAGCCATGACCACAATATCGTCAGCGAATCGAAGGTGGGTGATGTACTCGCCGTTGATATTGATGCTGAGTCCACCCCAGATTTTAAGTACTTGTAAAAAAATCAACTCTTGAATTTTAATGTTTCATTTGATGAAACCAAGGTCTTTAACCACTACTTTTTTCCATAAATTATTATTTATAAATTGTAAACCGTAACAATATTCTGATGTTTAATAGGCATTAACCACAAGAAATAAAACCTTAAATGGGGTCGTTGAACATAATTAAGGTTTTTATTGTCATAGAATTTTTATGGTTTATTAGAATAAGCAACAAGAAATAAAATTTAAATAATAAAATAATATATACATCGAGAAAATATGTGGCATGCATTATACTATTCTAATCTAGTACTTTTCTTTTTCTCTTATGGGATAGACAGAGTATCTAACGCCTAGAGTGGAGATTCTAACATACAAATTTCGTTTTTTTACTGACATCTGCCCTCATACGAGAAACAGCGCTTCTAGGAGGCCGTGTGTCAGCGGACTGATTGACAGCCTTGCGGGTCTGCCAAGTTTGCTCATGCTATTTGGCCGCCCGGAACTCTCCAATGGTAAGAGGTCAGTCGAGGTGCGTCGGTTGGACAGGCGTTACACCGCATATACATCCAGCATGTGCCTACTGTAAGTATACAGGTCATGGAGTGACGGCGTGTGCTGATTTCCAGGCAGGGGGAGAAGCGCCGTGGAGTCGCCAGCAACGCAGGTGGTACTTCAGCTGCCTAGGGCCGCATATGGTGCGAGACTGCCCTACGTCTGGGAACTTTCTGTTCTGCCGATGGCTTTACCACCAGCTCCTGGGCATGAAACGGATTAAAGTGGCCACTCAAGAGCGGAGACAGTCTCTCGTATTGAAACGCGAAAGCAGGGGACAGCGTTCACCTCCTTCACCAAGACAATAAGCTTCTGGATAGGGGAGGAACGTACCCTCGCCGACGTACGTTCCTCCCGCACGCGCAGGATGAGCGTAGGTACGTACGTTATCACAGATCCCCCCCATCGGAGCTTCGTGAAGCTGAAGCACGGGACCCTACTGGCGGGTGCTACATTTGTACACAGAGTCAGGGGCAACACACACAGGGCCAGGGGCCATACACGCAGACTAGGGGCCTTACTCAAGAGTATTCGGAGTTAGTCAGCACCATACCGCCTCATCTGAACCCGTGCATCTTTTTACAACTAGCGGAGAATCCCCTCATCTGTCCACGCTCGCCCACCATTTCGCCGTATTCCGATAACATATTACAGACCCCCGAGGTGGCTCAGGTAAGTACGGGGCTCTTCTTTTCAGCATGGAACCCGGCCTGAAACCCCTATCACCATTCCATGTTAGCCGTACTTACCGTCCTTGCCGCCCAGCTAGTCATAATACTCTTGCCCACTACTAGGAATTGCGCTAGGGGTCAAATGGCAAGAGAATGTCGGTACGAGCTCTGCCAGATACAGAAGCTCAAGGGTGTATCGTCTTAAGTGAACTGGTGAGCAGGCTAGGCTTACGTTTAGAGGCAAAATGCCATAGGCATTGGAGGGCAGGTTGCCCCTCTAAGGGGTCAGGTTGACATAATCTTTGAGCTTGACGGCGCTAGAGCTGTTCCAGGCATGCGTTGTCATACGATATCAGCAGTGTCGGGCAATGTGGTGGCAAGTGGCAAAGTTGTGCGAGAGCTGATAACAGGTAGTTCTAGAGAAGTTCTACGGTGGGTGGATGCGCTGCTAGGTACGCATGTCCGCAGGCTCATGTTGCGGAGCACTATAAGTAGAATAAACTAGTGTTATTTATTTACTAACAGTTAGTACGATATCTGCCTCATGTTTCATTTTCGAACACTTAAAAAAACATACTTATCCAATACCTACAGTCTTGAAACTAGTTAAAACGTTAATAAAGACATGTAGCACAAACATACTCAAAATTTACAAGAATCGAGACTCTAAAATAGTTCTGGGCAGATAAGGTATTAATTCGTTTTTGAATCAAGGGTTAACCTTCTCGGGAGGTACCCCAGAAGTTATGGGTTAATAACTAAATAATTTTTAATTCGTTTTTTAAAGGAAAAGTATTTTTTTTATTTATAAAATTTATCTGTCAATATAAATCTAATTAAATAAATAAATTAAGATTAATATACAATAATTACAATATTTTATTACATTCTCAGGTTGTTTTCATTATGTTGCCTCTTTTTCCTTTCGACATTGTCGGTGAACTTTTTTTCAATTTCGTATATTATTTTGTTGTTAAAACGACACATTTACTAATGAACCTCCGACTTCTTATTTCAGCTTACTTAAAAACAGACCCAATAATCAATGAAACATATACAATTACACTGTGTTAAATACGATAATGACAAAATTTTGAATAGGTCAAATCAGACCACCATACATAAGTTATTATTCGTTATGGAAATGACTTTAATATGAATCGGTCACTAAAACGAATAGTAACTTCAAAACTAAAATGATGTAAACTTAAATAAGTCTTCGGATTTTTTGGTAATGTCGGAAGAAAACAATCACATATCTAAATCGGTCGTTTTAATACTAAATAAACTAAGGTGAACTTACTGATGGTATCGGTATAAAAACGACTTAATCTGCGTTAGGTCACTATCTTTCCGTGTGCGTGAAGTCCTCTCCACAGCAATGTCAACACAACACTAAAAGCGTCGTTTTAGAACTGGCCACGCCCCGAAATTCTCCGAGTGGGAAAGAGACCAACACAGCGGTTTTGTCTTGTTCCCGCTCGAATGTGGCTTTTTATTAATTACAGATAGTTGGATGTGATTGTTTTAGGTCTTTTCACGAATATAACTCGTTTTTCAATTTTTTTGAATTGAGTCGTTTTCGTACTGGAGGTGCGATATGGTGTTTTCTACTAGGGTTCCATAGGTACGGTTCAGGAGAAAATAAGACGTGTGGCACTCGGGAACTGCCGCGGTAAAGCTATTGCATAGCATTTTTTATCAACTTATTCAATTATGATTATTTATTTATTTTTTATTTATGCATTATTTACCAGTACCATATAGTCCTTGGGGCGCGGGATGTTTATGTAATAAATTAACACTAAGAAAGTTAGAAAGTTAAAACATCATCGCGACCACCATCCCGACCACAATCACGACCACCATCGCGACCACCATCGCGACCACCATCGCGACCAGCATCACCACCACCATCGCGACCACCATCGCGATCACCATCACGACCACCATAGCGACCACCATCGCGACCACCATCACGACCACCATCACCACCACCCTCACCATCATCATGATGGATAGATAGATGGCACTGTAAGTTTTTTAGAACTCAATATATATTATTTTTTTTAGGGTGTCAGGTTTTTTTCGTTACGAAATTTCTTGATTCGGTCCCCTCAAAGCTCGCGATAAAAGCTATACAATAGCTTAAAAGCCTGACTGCTAAAAAGCCTGACTGTTTCAAAACTTAACACCTCTTTTTTGACCAGTCGGGTTAAAATTTACCCTATGTTATTCACGGGTTCCAGACCTTTCTTTCGTCTACTTTGTTTACAGGGCCATGTATGGCATGAAGAGGTGCTGGTTCTTCTTGTGGGAATTCCTCATAAAGCAGTTGCTCATAGTATTCTAGCAAGCTGTCACTGATCTGTTTGTTGTTTGTGATTAGTTGATGGTTTTTGCTCTTTATGTATTTGTTAACTTTAATATCCATTGTTGATCTCTATCTAGTTTTCGCAATTTTTAGCACTTCATTCTCTGTTTTAGCGTTTTCAAAATTGTCATTAATAGCCTGGTTTGAGTTGGTCACATATGGTCAGCGCACTCATACTCTATCTCCAAATCAGCTTCCAGATAGTTTCTCATCTCATCCATTAATGTATCACCTTAGGTCCATCCAGTTACCCCACTTAGTTCTAGGGGTTCTATCTACTATTGTTCTAATAGGCTTGTGTAAGTCGTACACAGCCACAAGTATGTGATGCTGAGATATTAGGGCCTCGCCTGGGATTACCTTGCAATCCCTGACCTTTTGCTTTAAAGGTGTGTCTGAGACTATAAAGTCTATTTGGGAGCCATTTCCTGCGCATTTATCAAATGTTCCAGTTTCTGTTGGAAGTTCGTATTTATCTAGGTTAGCGAGTGCCTTGCTGCAAAATCTAGGATTTCTTCTCCTTGTTTATTCACTTCACCTCACATGTAAAATCTATACAATATTTTTGTTTACAATTATTTATTTAAAAAAATCAACAGCTTACCATGATAATTGATAAAAGTAACAAAAATTCAGCAAAAATAAGAAATAAATAACAAAATAACTGTATCAGAACTTAAACAACCTCGGCTGTAACGGGACTTAGCATCAGGTGAGATGCAGCCAAACGTACCCAAATAAAAAAAAAAACAGAGCGAATCAAGACAGCGTGAATGCTATTCCAGACTGACAGATTTTTGTTGATCACAGTACCGCGCTGTGTGAGTATAGACAGACAATATAATATGTGTAAGCGAGATAACATGACCGCCGGCCGCCATTTACAGATTGTTTCTTTATCTACGAGGGTTATACTATAGTTATTGGTATTGTAACGAATATCGTATAGCATACCCAATAGACAGCCAGCCTTAGTCATAAAAATGTTAATGTATGAAAAACAAACAATGCGTAATATATGCGCGGGGGGACAAAATTAAGCGGGTCCTCGTCTGCCAGGCTCCTCGCTTGCATTACATCTGTAGTTAAGATAAAAGTCTATTGAATTGGGGGATTGATTTGTCGACGTGGTAGGTAGCTACGTGTGTTGTTTGTTACCATAAATTTGAGGAGATATACGAAGAGGTTGAGGTTATAAATTAATTTTGATGTTTTTAACCGCCTCCTTTGCGTAATGGTTAGTCCATTCACTTTCCATCAGGAGGTCGCGGGTTCGATTCCCGGCGGGCTCAACTTTGTAAGACTCGGTTTGGTTGGCGGTAGGGTATTTATATAGCCCGCCTGGCTAGCTACCACCATCTTATCTTGTCACCAAATATAAGACTAAGTTACGGCTTGAAGATAAGACAGCCAGATTCCTATTGCGTTGTGTGTTCCGGTATGAAGATACGACAGCCAGTTTCCCATTGCGTTAGGAAATGTTGATTAGCCCGCTTCCATCTTCGGTATCATCGTCACTTACCATCAGGTGAGATGATGTCAACGGCTTATCAATTGAAGAAAAAAATATTTAACAACTCAGAACGTCGTTAAAGACTCGTAACATCGTCCCCGCTGCTGGGGCGTTAGTGTCTTCCAAAACTCAGGAAGATTAGGCTATACTCCACACACGGGGGCCAGCTCCGGGTAGAACATCGTTAAAGACTCGTAACATCGTCCCCGCTGCTGGGGCATTAGTGTCTACCAAAACTCAGGAAGATTAGGCTATACTCCACACACGGAGCCCAGGTCCGGGTTGGTCGTTAAAGACTCGTAACATCGTCCCCACTGTTGGGGTAATAGTTTTTTTCCAAAGGCTATACTCCACACAAAGGGGCCAGCTCCGAGTTGATGGAGATTGTTGTGGACTAGTGGAAAACGCCACTGTTAGAAGTTTTTAAGGCGAAAGCATTGGAAACGTTGGTCGCAGTGAGCAGGGCCCATAGCTCGTATAACAGATGGCCTTTGAGGCAGTAAAGTTCTTGAGTGGCGACCGCGCATCGGAAAACGTAGCGTAGGCAGGCCTCCCACTCGGTGGACCGATGACCTGGTGAAGGTCCCTGGAAGGGAATTTATAATCAGTATTTAAAAAACGAACCGTATAAGCCTAGCCTTTGTTCTGACAACCTATCAAAAATTTGTCCAGATCGGTTAACATTTAAGAGGTGAAAATCTTTAACGCCGTTTGTACGAAAAGTCGCAGCTTCACAATCCTCTTAATTCTATAGGCAAAGCCTTTGTAAAACTACGTTAGTACTAATATATATACTTTGGTAAAACTGTTATAACCAAGAAAACTTGTAATGAAGGTAGTTGTGAAAACATCGGCCGTTCCCTCCGGCGGATGCACTTTGATCAACATGAGGGTACCTTGCTCGTTGCATTTTTATGAACCTGCTACTATTTCAATTTAAAAGAGATTCAAACATGTATCAGAGGAAACTAGAAAAAAATACTAACTGTAGTTTTAGCAAAACATCGCTATTACGACGAGAGACAAGATGAACCTTTCTTTTAATCGAATTCTTTTGTTCACGCTTGTGTCAAACTCCATCTCCATATCAACTATAAGACGTCCACTGCTAAACATTGAAGATTAGTGGTTATATCTCAAATTGATTCTGCTTTCAACAGTTAACGGCATTTAGTGAAACTATTTGCCACCGAGTTTTTTAGACTAATTCAACCCTGCTTAACCCCTATCCCGCTCCCTTCCCCCCTTTTTCCCGAGAATGTGTCCCGATTTGCGGTTTTTTTTTAAATTTTTTTTCGAAACTATTATAGATAAAAGAAAACTGTGTATGACAACAATAATCTACATTAAATTCTGTACAACAATAATATATAAATCATTTGACTGGCATTATAAATTTAGAAATAACGCCATCCCAAACTGTATTTTTTTTTGGAAAAGTTTTGGCCTTCGCAGTTAATTTATCGAAAAACGGTCAATGCTATGACGAAATAGCCAAAAAATTAATTAATTTTCATATATTTATCTTCAAAACAAGACTAACTTACCATCTTACGAGTATTCGTTCACGATTTTATAGGTCGCAGCGCAGACCGATAGTTACGTAGTTATAAGTAATATACAGGGAGTAAGGGATAGCTTACTGAAAACGTCGGGAGGATATTTGGACCATGATTCTAAACAACTTTCCCTAAGAAACTATATACCGAAAACAAAAAAAATTTCGCCCTCCCGTACAAAATTTCCAGCCCGAGCGTCAATTTTGTATAAGTGGTCGAATTTTTTTTTTTGGTTTCCGGTATATGGTTTCTTAGAGAAAGTTGTTCAGACTCACGGTCCAAATATTCTCCCTATATATAGTGATATAAAAGACTGGCTAGAATAAAGATATGAATTTATTGTATAAATTAGAATTATTTAATAATTTGGGGTATTATTAAGTTATGTTGGAACGTTTCATGTGTGTTTAATACACACAATTAATGTTATGTTGTAAAATGAAATATATTTTTTTATTTATGACACAGAACGAATCAATAAATAAACTTAACAAAAATTCTAACACAATCAACTATTGTGTTTTGGAATATATAATCAATTACGATAAACTGTTAAATACAGTCTGCATAACTTATAACTCTTAAATTTATTTATATAAATTTATTCCTGGTCTTTTTCTAGTCCAGCGTTTCCTTTAAAATAGCAGCCTGGTGTGCAAGGCTGCTTAACTTCCCTGCGACAAATACAAGCCGCAGTTATGCAACCTGCTCTACAGCCGCATGTAAGGAGATCCTTGCAAGCTTTTGGAACTGCTTCTAAAGTTATAAGCACTGGTATCAGCTTATTACTATCCTGACGCCACCCATAATCTGATGGGGAAAGCCGCTCGATCTCTCCAACATGTGCCTTTCTCCATATGAAAGTTTGATGATGAGCTCTGCGTATATGTCGTCGAGCTGCATCTGAAGTTGGTGGCAGAGCCTCAGGTGTAGTAACTCTGGAGAAGATGATGTGCCTTGCTTCATATGTTGTGTTTACAGGAGATTTAATTTTGTAGAGTCTAACCATAAACTTCTCTACGTCCGCGAGCGTTTCTTCGGTCAATGGGGAGACTCTTAAAAGAGAGATCAGCTGTCCGTAGAGTGGATAAACTTTCAGAGCCTCTGATTTACTGACTTTGTTTGCAACCTCGTGGATTGGAAGCTGCCAACAACTTCAGATGCAGCTTGACTACATATACGCAGAGCTCATTATTAAACTTTCATAGAGAAACGCACACGTTGGAGAGATCGAGTGGCTTTCCCCAACAGATTATGGGTGGCGTTAGAATAGTAATAAGCTGATACCAGTGCTTATAACTTTAGAAGCAGTTCCAAAAGCTTGCAAGGATCTCCTTACATTCGGCTGTAGGGCAGGTTGCAAAACAGCGGCTTGTATTTGTCGTAGCTGTAATTAAATGAGTTATAACTGTAAACTTCAAAACATATGAACCTGTGGAAGGTTTTCACTTTTTTTACGTCTGCCTCAGCAGATTCCAGGAGATGCTATTCTAATGAACCCAAACACGATACCACCGCTGTACGTTGGTAAGAAGTTGGGTATCCTGCAGATTACAGTAGATGCTGCAGCATCAGGTCAAGGTTACCATGTTCTATATACCACCTATTAATTGAGACTATTGCAATAAGCCCAAACACGATACTTCTGCTGTAAGTATTTTAGGAGTTGGGTATTCTGCCCATTCCAGGAGATGCTGTAGTATCACATGTTCTATCTAACACATATTAATTGAGACTATTCCAATGAGCCCAAACACGATACTTCTGCTGTAAGTGGTAAAGGAGTTGGGTATTCTGCCGATTGCAGGAGATGCTGCAGCATCAGGTCAAGGTTAAAATATTCTATCTAACACTCATTCATTGAGACTATTCCAATGACTGCAAACACAATACCTCTGCTGTAAGTTGGCTAGGAGTTGGGTATCCTGCAGATTCCAGGAGATGCTGTAGCATCAGGTCAAGGTTAGCATGTTCTATCTAACACCTATTCGTTGAGACAATTCCAATGAGCCGAAATACGATGCCTCTGCTGTAAGTTAGTGAGGAGTTGGGTATCCCGCAGATTCCAGGAGATGCTGCTGCATCAGGTCAAGGTTAACATGGTTTTGCAATATTTGCAAGGCACCAAATTTTGAATCGATCAGAACTGTATAAGTCGACCACATCCCTTCATCACCTGGATAAGAGCTGATGATCCTCAAATGGCTGAACTGATCTTCATCAATTCTAGCTAAGAACTACCACAAGGAAACTCGATTTTACGTAAAAAAACCTCATCAAAATCGGTCCATCCGCTCGAGAGCTACGATGCCACAGACACGCACTCACACAGACATTGGCGCCAAACTTATATAATTTTTGCGTCGGGGGTTAAAAAAGTAATTCATATGGTTTTAGGTCTGTGTTTTTTTTTTAAATTCTGTTTAATGAAATAAGAAAAAAAATATTAAAGTAAAATGCACATGTGTGGTAAAATTTATTAAAAAAAAATTACATGTCGCCAAACGAACTTATGGGAGGACTATGTCTAGCAGTGGAGGTCTTTGACTGACATATCAAATAATAAGCAAACTGGCATATAAAGAACCACTTTTATAGCAACTGTATTGAAACAATGTTATATAAACATAGTGCCAGACGTAGTGCCCAGAACAGTTCGTCCCACGTAGGCCTCTGTACATCCCCCCGTGCAGTATGGTGTGATTATGAAGGCATTGATTGATAGCGCAGGCTGGCGCCCACCCAAGCCCACCTGAATAGTTCTTTCTTACGCACTTACTTGTTATAAGGTGCGAGGTCTGGGTGTAAGTTATAAGAATTCGTGGGAAACCAGGGTCAAGTATGAACAGGCGGCGTTGGTGGCGAACCCCATTATCAAAAATTTTTAAGCTGCCTTTAGAGCCTTTGACATGGCTAAACACACTACATACACTGCTAACATTGCCTAGGGCAGGGATGGCGAACCTTTAGGATTAACGTGGCGATTTTCGTTGTCACAATTTTGTTCTTGGCATACTTACTTATATTTTTTAATCAATCCTAACTATTTTCTTGTAACAATAAATTTTTGAATCAATATTGAACTAGACTGGAAATCAATCAGCTGTAATCTCAGAGCTGCATTGTTACTTTGAACTAAAATACAAATCGTTTCGATCGGTGGCGTGCCCAAAATATTTTCTCACGTGCCATCTATGGCACGCGTGCCATTGCATTGGTTCGCCATCCCTGGGCCTAGGGATGTTTAAAAAAGTCATGAGAAACATGGTTTCTTAAAAAGCTATTAAAAACTACTTAAGACAGTGCGGTACAGAGTATAAAAACTTTCAAGATGGGCAAGTTCTCAGTTCTTATAAACATGGGTTCAGTGACTTATATATTACTGTGCATGGGTTCTACTAATTTCATACAATCTGTGCCATCCTTTTATGACGGTATAAAAACACAATTTTCATGTTCCGCGTGTTTTTACGAAAATCACTAAAAATTAATTAATTTATAAGAACTGAGAGGGCAATTATCTCTTATCTCGAATGTTTCTACCCTACACATGTCGCGTATTTTTTTAAAGTTCTTCAAAATACCATGTTCTGAATGAAAAGTCTAAAAATATCCCTAGGCAAAGTTGATGTGTGTATGCCATTAAGAGTCAAATTTATTCAGGTATAAAAAGAGTAGGTAGTGAACGTGCCTATGGTCAGTTACCCTGTTTGGTAGAAATAATCAGGTAAGTTTTACTGACCTGCGAGCGCTTCAGGGTCGACTTCATGAGGATTATCAGCAAGTCGGAGCAGGAATTCCAGAAGTACTAGAGATAGGCAAAAATGAAATAATTTTCAACTTAAGGCGGGTAATTTCGTTATTTTTGACGTCAATTACTCCTAAACGATCTAAAATCCCAAGATTGAAAAAAAATCCCTTGTTGTTGATGATATTCCTAAAAGTCAAAAGCTATTAGAAACACGATTGAGAAGTTTTGGCTCCATAGAAAAAAAACCCAAAGATAGGTCTACACCGTTACTTTCAACTCTAGTTATGGCTAATATTTTGAATTATAAATTAAAAAAAATATATTTTTTATGATATTGCAAAGTGAGATTTGTTATTATGTTTATACTTTCATTGTAATTTTTGATTAAAACGAAAAACTATCGAAAAAGTGAAAAAGTATAGTTATTTTATTTACTCTTTACATGTAAAGAAAAAGACAGAGACAACTGTTCAAGCATTAGTTAGAGTACCATAAAATCATCACGTGGGTTGACAGTTCGGGGCAAACCACTAATTAATTGATTTTAGAATTTCAAGACCATGTCGCCACAGCCCCGTAACTTTAGTCAACGCCTTGAAGATCGGATCTACGTACGTTTTGTCGCCAACACCCCTTGAGATCATTTTGTATTTTTTACCCGATTAGCCAACAAGGAGGACTTTGTTTTTTATGTGCATGTTTGTCTGTTTGCGGTATGTCTAAGTCTGTAATCTCTATTGGTGGACTCTGGAATGCAAGGTGTCGTTACATTCGTCTCGATCCTCTGAGTGTTATCATTTTTATCACGCTTTTATTAACTTCACCTGTATGTATGTAGGTATGTTTGTGACCGACTCTTTTGCACTCGATTGTGACCCACTTTAAACGGACAGAATTATTTAAAACTTTTTATATTTATCAAGATACAGTGACAATACAATAATTTCATAAGTTTATCTCAATATCCTGAACTAAAAATTCAAAACTTTGTACAAATTTAAAAATAAATAAAGTTAAAAAACTAAAAAGTACCCTTTTAAAGCACATAAAACTAAAAAGTGAAAAATAATTCTTAATATAAGCTGAAAACAATAATGAACGAAAAATATTAGTATTATTGTGAAAAAGCGTGGATTGCTCGATATACGAAAAATGTGGCACAAAGCGCCCAAAGTGTGTTTTAGTTTTTTAAAACTTTATTTTAAGTGAAATATGCTTTCTTATTGTTTTTTTTATTATTCTCAATTGGTAGGCCCTTAAATCCGGTATTTGACTGCCAGTCATTTGAGTTACTTTTTATCAACTATCAAAAACGACTTTTTGTTCTGAAATTGTTCGTGTTACAAACTTGTGACGTCATTGGCTTTGACGAACTAATTTAGTGATTTTGATAAATATAAAATTGAAATTAGAATAAAATGTTAAATGAATAAGTTTTTATACTTTTGAGAAGAAATGCTATATTTTAGTGAATAATATGTTTTAATTTATTTTAAACACTGTCAAATACCCTATTGCTTGAGTTATTGTAATTTGAAATTTGCAGCTGCAGTTTGACTGACACTCATCCATCCGCTGGTCGCCTCTTCTAAAACCATACTAATGTTTATTCTCCTGCAATCCGGAATATAAAGCGTTCCAGAGGAAATGATGGATTTCCGCGTCCGAAATACTTCCCAATTTATTCAAATTCATGCAGCGGGCCGCGGACTGTTTTGTTTTCTCCTATAAACTGTACATGAACGACCGGATATTTTGGATGCTGGGCATTTTACTGAAACGCTGAATATAACTTGAGTTCGGAATTAATTTTTGTTTATGGTGACATCTGTTGGATTTTCGTTGGGTTTTTGTTGTGGAGTCATTTTGGAATTGTCTGTAATTTTTGTTTAGTTACCTATTTAATTTCTTATCAACTATGGTCGAAACGCATATGTGTTAATCTTAATTTCATATGGATTCACAGTTTTATAACCTTTTTTTGAGCCAGCAATAACAAAAATATGTAGATATCGAGTGCATATTGAGAGTGAGAGGTTTTTTAGCCTATGTCCATCGTTTAATTCCATTTTAACTATTGGTGAAAGATTTTTTTAAATCGGACGAGTAGTTTCGAAGATTACCTCGTACATACAAACACACAAACTTTACCTTTTGATAATCTCATTGTCAGTAAAGATTAATGTAGCCAGAGATATGCTATATATAACAAATCTCTGAATGTAGATATAATGGGTATGAACTTTTTTCTTGGTTGTGCAGAAAATATCTCTCTAAGACACTAGATGCCTTTTAAACAAAATTTTGGACGATAAACAAAACTATAGTCTATTTCATCTAACCATAAACAGAGTCACTGTAGTCTTGTTTTTGTATGCACGTATTCAAGAAAAAAGTTGATAAATTTTTGCTAATTCACTAGACTTCAACACAGCGCCATCTATGTTTTTTTGCGGAAGCTGGCTCTAAAAAGGCTCACTGATTTGATGAAATTAAAAATTTGGAATTAGAAATAAAACTTTTCCTTTTGCAAAAACACGTTTTTTTTTATCCACAACTGAGAAGCCCTTGACATCATCTCACTTGGTAGTAAGTAACGATGATGCCTGTTAAAATTGATGTTTGGTGGCAAGATTTAGATAGGATGGTGGTGGCTAGCCAGGCAGGCTTAGAAAATACCCTACCACCAATCAAGACAGAGTCTTATTATGTTAGTCTGCCCGCCGGGAATCGTACCCGTGATCTTCTGTTGCGAAGCGAATAGAGCAACCTACGGGACTAATATATATACTGAAAGTATATATATTAATACTAACATACAGTATGAACCTCGTATGGACACTCCCTGCCGCTCTCTAGATTGCGACCTGACCCCCACGTCACCCAGATTGATACATATTGGTTACAGTTTGGTTATCGAACGTATAGGATTTCGCTGCCATTTTGTTTGTTCCGTCATTCCTTTTTTGAAATGTAATTTCTGGCCCGTTGTATGAAGTTTCCAGCGTGTGTTACGGGGGTGTTTATAACTATAAATAATCAGTGATCACCTATTGATTCCAATAAACATGAAATTTACCGCTAACCATCATTTTGTTGCAATAAAATTCGCATCAAAAATGTCTTTTATAAATAGCTTTTTTAACCGACTTAAAAAAAGGAGGAGTTTTCTCAATTTGACCGTATATATTTTTTATTTTTTTTATGTGTGTTCGCGGATAACTTCGTCGTTTATAAACCGATTTTGATGATTATTTTTTTGTTGGAAAGGAGATATCCCAGGGGTGGTACCATGATAAGGAAACCAGGATCTGATGATGGCATTCCAGAGAAATCGAGGGGAACCTTAGTTTCCTGTTTGAAGTCGGTTTTTTAAATTCAAAATTATTGATAATCAGACCAACTTCCTACTAATTTGACTATGACACTGTATATTTTCTCGACAATTCATTTTCTCACTCCATAAATACCAAACTTAATTAAATAAACTTAGTACGTCTAACTAAACCCTCCAGGCAGTCACCTCCCTCCCCCTTTCCCCCTCGGCTCACAAAAAACAACTTTCCATACCATCTGCAGGACAGTTTCACTTCATTTGCCCGCTAAAATGTGTATAAAAAGTTAAGGCGCCTCCCCCCCGCCCCTGCCGCCGTGCCGGAGTGTTCTTAAGACGTACTTTGAATAAGGCAGGCTACTCACATTGCGAATGAAGTCATTATATTATTTGCTGTTGTATCGACGTGTGGGAGAGAGACACCTGGAAAGAGCTACACCGACAAGAGCACCGCTCTTAAATTGTGATGATGATGATGATATCGACGTGTTTGGGTCGGTATTTGGATTACTGGAAGATCTAGTAAAGGCCTATGCTGCCACTTTAAATCAAAACCTAGAATGTATTATATTTATAGTATCTATGTTATGTTATTTTTATAAGTTTTATATATCTTTGGGTCTGTTCTTTTAGTACTAAGTTACCTGAGAATAAACGAATAATAATCATTAAAAAAATCAATGGATGGTTAATGGACTCAAAGTCGTAAGCGTGCCTTCCCCATTGGTATCTATTAAGCTTGATACGACAGTGGTTTGTAAAAATTATAATAACTACAGAAAAAAATCTTTTTAAAATTATACTACAAGACTCGAAATGGTAGTTTTGTTGTACCTCTTTTTAGAAGTTTAAACTACACGTTTGTAAATACCTTTCTGTTACTGATTTTAGACCCATCTTTTAAACAGACTTCAAAAAAAGGAGGAGGTTTCTCAATTCGACCGTATATATATTTTTATGTGTGTTCGTAAATAACTTTGTCTATTATGAACCGATTTTGATAATTCTTTTTTAGTTGGAAAGGAGATATCCCAAGGGTGGTACCATGATAAGGAAACCAGGATCTGATGATGGCATCCCAGAGAAATTGAAGGGAACCTCAATTTCCTGTTTAAAGCCTTTTTTTTAAATTATTATTATTTTTGAAGTTTTTCAAGTTGTGGGTATTTTGGAGGCACGTTCATCCGTTGGTACCAGTTGCTGTCACTAGATGGCACTAATTAAGCTGTGTCAGAAGCTCTATTTATAGGCTGCATAACGCGAGGCATTGATTGAAACAGTTGTCTCTGTCTTTTTATTTTAGTGTAAACAGTAAAGAAAATAATCACAGTTTTGCACTTTTTTAAAAGCTTTTTTCGTTTCAATTAAAAACAACATTTAATTTTTAAGAAACCTTTTGGCGTATTGAAAGTTTAGAGTAATCGGCTTAGAAAATTTAGAGCTACTAAATCAGTCTGGCTTGCTTACAGAATGCAAATCTCTGTTTTAAAAGAGGTTTTTTTGATATATTTTGAACCGACTTCACAAAAACAAAGAGGTTTCTCAATTCGACCGTCTATACATATATATTTTTTATGTGTGTTCGCGGATAACTTCGTTGTTTATGAACTGATTTTGATGATTCCTTTTTTTTTGAAAAGGAGATACCTCAAGGATGGTACAATGATAAGGAAACCAGGATCTGATGATGGCATCCCAGAGAAATCGAGGGGAACTTTCGAAAATCGTATTGGCGTTTGCAGTCGGTTTTTTTTTGTTATAAAAGTTAACAAAACGTGTTGCTTCAACTAACAAAATGAAGTCATTGAAATAAAGAATATGTTTACAAAATGTCACTTTGTATGTTTTAAAATTGCTGAGAAATATCGAGATTCCTGCGACTAAAGTTTCCAATGCTTTTGCCTTAAACACTTCTAACAGTGGGGTTTGCCACTAGTCCTACAACCTCCACCAACTAGGAGCTGGCCCCCGTGTGTGGAGTATAGCCTAATCTTCCTGAGTTTTGAAAGACATTAATGCCCCAGCAGTGGGGACGATGTTACGAGTCTTTAACGATCTACCCAGAACTGGTCCCCGTGTGTGGAGTATAGCCTAATCTACCTGAGTTTTGAAAGACATTAATGCCCTAGCAATGGAGACGATGTTACGAGTCTTTAACGACCAACCCGAAGCTGGCCCCCGTGTGTGGAGTATAGCCTAATCTCCCTGAGTTTGGAATAACATTAATGCTCTAGCAATGGGGACGATGTTACGAGTCTTTAACGACCAACCCGGAGCTGGCCCCCGTGTGTGGAGTATAGCCTAATCTCCCTGAGTTTGGAAAGACATTAATGCTCTAGCAATGGGGACGATGTTACGAGTCTTTAACGATCAACCCGGAACTGGCCCCCGTTTGTGGAGTATAGCCTAATCTCCCCGAGTTTTGAAAGACATTAATGCCCTAGCAATGGGGACGATGTTACGAGTCTTTAACGACCAACCCGGAGCTGGCCCCCGTGTGTGGAGTATAGCCTAATCTCCCTGAGTTTTGAAAGACATTAATGCCCTAGCAATGGGGACGATGTTACGAGTCTTTAACGACCAACCCGGAGCAGGCCCCCGTGTGTGGAGTATAGCCTAATCTTCCTGAGTTTTGAAGACATTAATGCCCCAGCAGTGGGGACGATGTTACGAGTCTTTAACGACCAACCCGGAGCTGGCCCCCGTTGTGGAGTATAGCCTAATCTTCCTGAGTTTTGGAAGACACTAATGCCCTAGCAGTGGGGACGAGTTACGAGTCTTTAACGATGTTTTGAGTTGTTCGATTTTTTTATCCTCAATTGATAAGCCCTTGACATCATCTCACCTGATGGTATACCAAAGATGGAAGCGGGTTTATCAACATTCCCTAACGCAATGGGAAACTGGCTATCGTATCTTCATACCGGAACACACAAATGCTGTCAACATTGATGTTTGGCTGCAAGATTTAGATAAGATGGTGGTAGCTAGCCAAACGGGGGTTTGAAAATGCCCTACCACCAACCAAACCGAGTCTTACAAGTTGACCCCACCGGGAATTGTACCCGCGACCTCCTGGTGTGAAGCGAATGGACTAACCTTTACGCCACGGAGGCGGTATTGTGAGTTGCTCGAATGCTAACCAAGAATCTTACAAGTTTGGGACAAATTTCCTGTGACGGATTCTCAGTCGCAAATGTATAGGCCCCCTTGCGCAGTTTTCCTGAATAATGCGAGTGTTATGGCTCGAAATATGGTTCATTTGCCGCCTCCAAAGTTCTCGAGAGGAAATCATATTCATATTTTTTACGCCTCAACTGTTCTCGACACAATTTGAATAAAGTATTTCGACTTTTTCATACTCGTGCATTACCATATTGTTGCTATCTTGTTATTGGTGGAATTAAATTATAATATTCTCGAGTAAAAACGCTTTTATAGGTAGATAGGTAGAATAGAAACATACATACCAAGATAGCCAAGATAATAAAAAAAATATGATTTTTCTGAATGATTGAAGTTGTAAATGAAGATGTTTAATATTATCTTATTACCTCATCGTCACTTACACTCTTTCTGTTATCGTGTGGTATAATTAACCGTGCTATCCAAGCGATAGACGGCGGTTGCCTGGTGTTGCACTTAGCATCACCCGTGATCACGTGTAGGGCATATAGATTTACACCAACGGATGTGCGAAACGCGAACATCATACACATCTGATGTGCAGTAAGTTTCCTCGCGATGTTTTCCTTCACCGTTAAATTGATCGGTAAGTATATGTACGTAAGTTTCGAAAAACTCATTAGTAATGTACAATGGCTCAACCGGTAACGACTCGGTCCTCCTAACCAGAAGTGCCGGGTTCAAATCCGGACTGCATTTGAACCCGGCACCTCTGATTAGGAGGACCGAGTCGTTACCGGTTGAGCCATTGTACATTCATCATATCAGCCACAAATCGTCCACTGCTGGACAAAGGCCTCCCCCAAGGATTTGTACATTACTAATGAGTTTTTAGAAACTTACGTACATATACTTACCGATCAATTTAACGGTGAAGAAAAACAGGACGGACGGGATTTGAACCCGGCACCTCTGATTAGGAGGACCGAGTCATACACTTATAGTCGACCACACGTCAATCAATAACGTATCACCTTACTACAGTAATAGTCTAAAGCGGACCTAAGCTAGGTATCGGTGGCGTAACGGCTAGGGCCGCTGCTTCCTGTCTGGGAGGTGGCGGTTCGAATCCTGCCACGTACGTACCAATGTGTTTTCAAATTTCGTTTACATAAGTGAGTTTATCCAACGCTCTTACGGTAAAGATAAACACCGTGACGAAACCTGCACACGCCTGCGAAGAAACTCGAAGGTTGTGTGTGAGGTCGACCAACCCGCACTGGGCCCGCGTGGTCGACTAAGGCCCAATCACTCTTATTCAGTGTGGGCTCGAGCCCCTCGGTGGGTACGTATATGAGTGTAAAACATCGTGAGGAAACCTGCACATCTAATCCCATATATGTATGAAGGTCGCAGGTGAACATCTGTAGGTGTAATAGTAAAGGCAGTATACGGCAGTGATGCTAAGTGCGACACCAGTCAACCATCGTGTATCCCAGGATGATTTACATGTATTAAGTAGTCAAGTTGGATACCACACGATAAGAGAGAGAGAGTAGTCAAGTACCTGAAATTGATTTTAAGCGGCTCTGTTTCAAGCGTCGGTGGCTCAACCGGTAACGACTCGGTCCATCTAACCAGAGGTACCGGGTTCAAATCTGGACGGCCAATGTACCAATGAGTTTTTCAAAAACTTACGTACATACTTACCGATTGCTTTAACGGTGAAGGAAAACATCGTGAGGAAACCTGCACACGCCTGCGAAGAAACTCGAAGGTTGTGTGTGAAGTCGACCAACCCGCACTGGGCCCGCGTGGTCGACTAAGGCCTAATCGCCCTGATTCAGGGTAGGCTCGAGCCCCTCGGTGGGGACGTATATGAGCTGTAATGATGATGATTTCAAGTAAGTGTTTACACGTTTTTAACACTTTGCCTAGTTTACACGTAAAAGGCATTCTAAACACGGGCCGTTGTTAATTTTTTTTTTTTCATTACGCTTGATCTGTTTGAGTATATTAAGATGCAAACTTTAAACAAAAATGCAAGACAGGTAATAGTTTGGAATAAGAAGCCAACTTTTTAAAATGCTTTATTTAAAAAATGATAAGCTATGAAAACATAAAAATTACTATAAATTTATTGACCACACTATTAAAAAAAAGTCAATACACTTTTAACAATTTACTGTCTTGTTTATGTGTATAAAGTTTCATTAGATTCTACTAATCCATTTTTAAGAAATTTTTATCCTTGATTTGAATGAAAACCAAAGAGCACCGGAAAACGTAGCGTAGGCAGGTCTCCCACGCGGTGGACCGACGACCTGGTGAAGATCGCGG
Source organism: Coleophora flavipennella (assembly GCA_947284805.1). NCBI lineage: Eukaryota > Metazoa > Arthropoda > Insecta > Lepidoptera > Coleophoridae > Coleophora > Coleophora flavipennella. The sequence goes on along the minus strand of OX369281.1, from coordinate 12,785,742 downwards.
GAAGCCGATGGATGCGGGCAGCGCAGGACCGGTCGTCGTGGAAATCCTTGGGGGAGGCCTTTATCCAGCAGTGGACGTTTTTCGGCTGATATGATGATGATGATGATGAATGAAAAACTAATTTCGGTAAGGCGCCTTAAATGAATCCACCATTTAACCTTGTAGTCAATCATGCAGGTTAAGCTATTAAAAGATTAAAATATACCGTAAATTCCAAAAGCAGAAATCTAGAATTTACTCGCTAAAGTTTGTTAGCAAAAACCTACTGAAATTCTGAAACTTGAAAACTTCCCCAGTATTTACCGAAGTCAATCCACCCCCGGCGACCGCGGACGCAAGTTGCTTCAAAATTAATATTTCTTTCATTAAAATCTTGTAATATTTTCCTCGCTGCATGCATAAGTAATGCTATGAATAAGTTAGGTGCAAAAATCTGGGGCCTGATTGAACGCTAGATATTATTGTTTCAATTCAATTTGGTTTTAAGGCGCGCGCGCCAGCGATGGATTGGATTGCTTTGTATGATTCGATCAGATGGTTAGACAAATATTTTAGATTCGAAGTTTGTTTTCTTGGTTTAATTTATAACTAAGTTTGTGATTCTTCTGAGGTTTTAAATAATGAATACTAATATTTATTTGAAAAATAAACACAGTAGGTATTGGTTGGTAGGAATGACTGATTTGAACTTTAGATGTGTGCGATGGTTTAGTATTTTTACACAATAACTAAGGAGTAAACAGATAGTGACAAACTTAAGTGAAACTCGTAAAACAGATAGCCGTTGGGGTAGTAATGTTCTCGAGTGGTGACCGCGCACCGGAAAACGTAGCGTAGGCAGGATGCGGGCAGCGCAGGACCGGTCATCGTGGAAATCCTTGGCGGAGGCCTTTGTCCAGCAGTGGATGTTTTTCGGCTGATATGATGATGATGAACTCGAACGTGGTGTGTGAAGTGGATCAACCCGCACTGGGCCCGCGTAGTCGACTAAAGCCCGATCGCCCTAATTCAGGGTAGGTTTGAGCCCCTAAGTGGGGACGTATATGAGCTGATATGATGGTGATGAAACAGATAGAGGGGTTTAGAGCTTAAATAAATTGTTAGTTTAGAGCTTCTAAATTTTAACTCATCAAACTTTTTATAATTTATTAAATTGAATAACAACTAAAAATAAGTATGTACATGCTGTAATGAACTCGTTACAATCGTGCATTGCATCTCAATGTACTCGAACAGGTCACGCGAAATAAAAAAAAACCGATTAATAATGGCTCGTTGTGTGTGAAGTCGACCAACCCGCACTGGGCCCGCGTGGTCGACTAAGGCCTAATCGCCCTGATTCAGGGTAGGCTCGAGCCCCTCGGTGGGGACGTATATGAGCTGTAATGATGAATAATGGCTCGTGTTTAGAATGCCTTTAGTCATATCAGCCGAAGGAAGTCCACTGCTGGACATAGGCCTCCCCCAAGGATCTCCACGACGACCGGTTCTGCGCTGCCCGCATCCAGCGGCTACATACAAACTTACATATAGGTGAAGTAATATAAGCTTGTTAAAAACAGTTTTTTTTATTATATGTTTCAATGCCTTTAGTATTCTTTCATAATTTAATTTTTTGAATCAGACGATGGACGCGCGTGGGCCCTTCAGACTCTCGCTTTTAGTTTGTAAAAAAAAGGAATATAAAAAAACATATAATAAAAAAAACTGTTTTTAACAAGCTTATATTACTTCACCTGTATGTAAGTTTGTATGTAACCGACTCCTTTGCACTCGATTTTGACCCACTTTAAACGGACAGATTTAATTCAAACTTTGTACATTTATCAAGAATCAGTGACAATATAATAATTTCATAAGTTTATCTCATTATACTGAACTAAAAATTGAAAAATAAATATAGCTTAAAAAACTAAAAAAAAAACACACTTTTAAAGCACGTCAAACTAAAAAGTGAATAATAATTCTTAATATAAGCTGTAAACAATAATGAACGAAAAATACTAGTATTAAGTGAAAAAAAGCGTGGGGCGCTTTGTGCCATATTTTTCGTATATCGAGCAACCCACGCTTTTTTCCACAATAATACTTAGTATTTTTCGTTCATTATTGTTTTCAATATTTTTTTTAGTTCGAGCGTGTTTTTTACTTTTTTTTAAACTATATTTTTTGGCCATAGGTTGCAGCTACGACTCTTAACCGCCGTATTCAAGGGAATCCGATAGTACACAAAGCGCTGTAAACCATTAAATAACCAAGTAGGTATAGCGCACCAAGTAGTTTCACACACAATTCAATAGCGGGTAGTTTGACAAAAACTGGCGTTCTTTTATTATCATCATTACAGCTCATATACGTCCCCACCGAGGGGCTCGAGCCTACCCTGAATCAGGGCGATTAGGCCTTAGTCGACCACGCGGGCCCAGTGCGGGTTGGTCTTTTATTATACGGGTACCTAACTTTTTTACAAGCTTTTATTTAACTTTCATTATTTGTATGTTTGTTCGGGTAAAATCTTGCAACTCAATTTTGAAGCTGATATTCTTCAACCGATTGAGCTGAAATTTTGTATACTCGTTCAGTTTGGATGACAATGCATGGTTAAATGTGTGACGTCATTCTAAATCCAAAATGGCAGCATACCCACGATGGCGTATTAGTTATTTTTAATTCACTCCTACAATATGGGTATCAAATGAAAGGGTTTGCTGAGAAGAATACAAAATAACTAAAATTATTTTCAAATTAAAGCTTGTAAAATAAAAGTTCTTAGGTTTTTCAAAAATTATTAGCTTCTCTTGTGAGATTTAACAAATCTAAGAAGTCGATTTTAAACGGCTTACAAGCTTACAATAATTATTGTATTGATTTGAAACTTGGCAAGTGTATGCACTTCGGATGGCAATACAATAATATGGTACCATCGAGGTGATCTGGTTAAGGAGTTGTATGGTAGGCCGTGGAACTCCATAACATTACAACGAATTCTAGCCTTATTTAATTAAGCTTGTTTTAATCGTCTTGAGATGCACTTTGGCCATAAATGGTTTCCAATCGTGTTTTGGTGTGTATAATCGTTCTTCTCGTTTTCCTGCAAACTGTGGGAGTGATTTCGTGAAAAGGGATGGAACAGGAAATGCGTATTTTCTTCAATCAAGAAGGCGACGGATGCCGCTTTAATTTTTTTCAGTCACGATGGCTAAGGAAACATGACCCCATGCCGCCTAATGCGAGATCGGAGGCCGAGCTCCGCGTAGGGCGGAGCCCGGAGCACGCACTGCGAGGCCGGAGGCCAGAGGCAAAGTATATAGTCGTATATTAGTACTAACATACAGTATGGACACTCCCTGCCGCTCTCTAGATTACGAACTCACCCCCTCGTCACCCAGATTGATACAGATTGGTTACAGTTTGGTTGTCGAACGTATACAGGATTTCGCCGCCATTTTGTTTGTTCCGTCATTCCTTTTTTGTAATGTCATTTCTGGCCCGTTGTATGAAGTGTCCAGGGTGTGTCGTAGTTAAGAAACATGTTTCAAATACTAAACTAATGAACTAAAGATGCGTTATGAAATTTCAGAAAAATAATAAAATTTTGGTCAAATGTCATTTCTGGCCTATTGTATGAAGTGTCCAGGGTGTGCCGGAGGGTTGGAAGGCCGGAAGGCTGGTAGGTTTTTACTTATGTCAGATGTTACAATCATACGCGACTACTGTACGGTTTGTTTCTAATGTTTTAAACTATAAATCAATTATTATATCAGCTCATATACGTCCCCACCGAGGGGCTCGAGCCTACCCTGAATCAGGGCGATTAGGCCTTAGTCGACCACGCGGGCCCAGCGCGGGTTGGTCGACTTTACACACAACCTTCGAGTTTCTTCGCAGGCCTGTGCAGGTTTCCTCACGATGTTTTCCTTCACCGTTAAAGCAATCGGTAATGAATGATATGTCAAAGTTTTTGTAAAACTCATTGGTACATTGGCCCGTCCAGATATGAACCCGGTACCTCTGGTTAGATGGACCGAGTCGTTCCCGGTTGAGCCACCGACGCTTTTTAAAATTAGATATATTAGATATTAATTATTGTCATTCACGTAATTATCGGTGGTTCTCTCATATCATCCGAAGGACGTCCAATGTTTGACATAGGCCTCCCCCAAGGATTTTTAAACGACCGGTTCTGCGCTGCCCACATCTGGCAGCCTTCCGCGACCTTCACCAGGTCATCGGTCCACCGAGTGGGAGGCCTACCCACGCTACGTTTTCTGGTGCTCGGTAGCCACTCGAGAACTTTACTACCCCAACGGCCACCTGTTTTACGAGCTATGTGCCCCGCCCACTGCCACTTAATTTAAGCAATTCTGAGAGCTATGTTGACTACTTTGTTCTCCTACTGATCTCCTCATTTCTGATTCGATCACGCAGAGAAACTCCTAGCATAGCACGCACCTTTGGGTGACCTTGAGCCTTCTTATGAGGTGGTTATCTAAATGAGCAAATTTGTTATCCACTTTATATAAGAACATTATATACTGGTAAACGCTGTGCTATTTTCATCTAATCACCTAATGGCATACCCTGGACACTTCATACAACGGGCCAGAAATGACATTTCAAAAAAGGAATGACGGAAGAAACAAAAAGTCGGCGAAATCTCATACTTTTGACAACCAAACTGTAACCAATCTGTATTAATCTGGGTGAAGAGGGGGTGAGGTCGCAATCTAGAGAGCGGCAGGGAGTGTCCATATACTGTATGTTCGTACTATTAAATATACTTTGCTAATGGTTAGTGGTTGGATTGGCAATAGTCACACTTTTGTTTGAAAACCAGCGTCGCCGCCTGTCTCTCACCCATCAACTCCACTATATACACAAGCAATAATAATACATATATACGAATTGCGCGCACTAATAAACAAAACACACTTAGAACACAGGGCTGCAATTGGGTCTCACACCATTTCCAGAGTATATACGTTACACACAACCACACGCAAATAAAAAGTATGAACACGTGCTTCGGTTAAGTATGATTGTCTAATCATACTTGAGGCGCGCCTGCCCAGCGCACATTTCCAATCCAACCTTATTTATCTGATCCGTGGGTTAGTGATGGTGAAGATGGAAGCAAGCTTACCAGAAATACCGAAGCCGTCACCGATCTTCTCTTGTCTTTTTTCAAAGTCTTTTATTTTTCTTTACTTTTCTAAGACTTGTAAATTGTAAGTGTATTTACGTACCTCGTAGCCCTCAACCTGGCCCCCTTCTCAGCCATCTTTGCATAAAACGCGCCCGCTGCATAATTCGCGACCGTTCTGAAAGGTAAGCATGGCTTAATTCGTTTTTATTCCCGCTGGTTTGGCGAGAAACGCCCTGCAGCTACTTGATTTGAAATCAACTTATTCTAGGCTTAGAACTGTTTTAGTGAGGTGGTTATTTCAAGGAACTTGTAGTTAGGTACTTTTTTTAGGGTTCCGTAGCCAAATGGCAAGAAAAAGGAACCCTTATGGATTTTTTTATTTTTTTTGTAGTTTTGGGCCTTTGGGCTCATGAAGGGCACGGAGCTATTGGATTACTCCAGAAACCCTCCACTGCCGAGTGGTGGGGTACAGTAAGTGGTTTTGGGGAGGGGCGTTAATTTGTTAAGGATTTAGCCAAGGTTTTTGGCGAATATTATTGGAGGGGGAGGGAGTTGGAGGAGGGAAAGGGGGAAAAGTGGAGGGGAGAACCCTTATGGATTCGTCATGTCTGTCTGTCTGTCCGTCCGTATGTCACAGCCACTTTTTTCCGAAACTATAAGAACTATACTGTTGAAACTTGGGGGAGGCCTTTGTCCAGTAGTGGACGATTTCCGGCTGATATGATGATGATGATCACGTGGTGGAATTCTGTGAACCACATTAAGATCTATGGATATGTCTTCAAAAATGATATTGAGGTTTCTAATTTTTTTTTCTAAACTGAATAGTTTGCACGAGAGACACTTCCAAAGTGGTAAAGTGTTGGTCCCCCCTGTAACTTCTAAAATAAGAGAATGATAAAACTAAAAAAAATATGTGATGTACATTACCATGCAAACTTCCACCGAAAATTGGTTTGAACGAGATCTAGTAAGTAGTTTTTTTTTAATACGTCATTTATTATAGATAATGGTGCGGAACCCTTCGTGCGCCAGTCCGACTCGCACTTGGCCGCTTTTTTGTATCGACAATTGATAAGTCCTTGACATCATCTCACCTGATGGTAAGTGACGATGATATCGAAGATGGAAGCGGGCTTACCAAGATTCCCGAACGCAATGGGGATCTGGGTATCTTATCTTCAAGCTGGAACACATGAATGCTGCTAACACTAATGTTTGGTGGCAGGACTGAGATAAGGTGGTGGTAGCTAGCCAGGCGGGCTATGAAAATTCCCTATCCAGAGGCGTATTTACCCTATGTCCAGGGGAGCACTTGGCCCGGGGCGGCAATAGGTGAGTGGCGGCAATAGGTGAGTGGCGGCAATAGGTGAGTGGCGGCAATAGGTGAGGGGCGGCCGGAGGTTTGGTTCACCGAAAAATAATAAAGCTAGCCAAGTGCGAGTCGGACTAGCGGTAATAAGTAATAAGGGTGTAGATTCACTACGAACATGCAAACAGAAGGTTACAGTATAAGGTGAAGTTTATCATGTGGCAGTATGTGTTTCTTGGCCGGTTTTTTGTCACTAAGAGGTGCGGATTTTTTTTATACCCGGGGCGCCGGATTCTTAAATACGCCTCTGGCTGGCCCTACCACCAACCAAACCGAGTCTTACAAAGTTTATACCCCCGGGAATCGAAACCAAGACCTCCTGGTGTGAAGCGACCGGACTGACCTTTACGCCATTGAGACGGTTTTTACACAAAAGCTATATACAGTCAGAAATGGTAATTTTTTCTTCAGTTAAGCTTGCTTGAATAATCGTTTACAAGTTGGTGTTTAGCACCATTTTTTTATGGCTCAGGCAATTTTTGACTTAATTCGTTTTATAGGATCTTCTTGAGAAAAAAATGACCATTTCCAAAGAGTGTGAACATAAAAACATCATCATCATATCAGACGAAAATCGTCCACAGCTGGACAAAGGCCTCCCCCTAGGATTTCCACGACGACCGGTCCTGCTCTGCCCGCATCCATTGGCTTCCCGTGATCTTCATCAGGTCATCGATCTACCGCGAGGGAGGCCTGCCTATGCTACGTTTTCCGGTGCGCGGTTGCCACTGGAGAACTTTATCTCCGAAACTGTTCACCGCCGCCCTAGAAGATGTTTTCAAGCTTCTGTAATTGTAATTGGTTTTAAAAAAATATAATAAAAAAAATCTTTACTTGCCAGGAAGAAATATAAGAATATTTTTTTAAGAGACTACTCTTTGGTTTCCAGCTCTTAATACGACGTAAGCTTTTAAAAAGAGAATGAAATTAACATTGAACTCCTTTCATGTAGCTGTATCATTGCCTCCGCAAAATAAAAACCAAATAAAAAACCGTCTGTTCCCATCAAAACGCTCGCATTGTCATCGTTGATGGGATTCAAGAATTCAATTCGGATTGACAGCCATTGTTTTTATTCCATAATTAATGTTATTTGGCTGTACATCCAGACACGCCATATAAAATTCTTGCAGTTTAAAAATAAAATCGAGTTTTGTTTGAAACTCAAAAAGAGAAAGAACAACATTATGTTTGCGTTCAAATGTAGAACGCGATTTTTATTTCTTTTCGTTTTGGTTCTATTTTTAAACGGCAGTGGGGAAATGCACTTTGCGGCGGGTAGTTGGAGAAGTTGGAGGCGGATGATGGTTGAAGTGTTGTCATATTTCTCGCGCGGGCAGTGTTGCCAGGTGACAGAGTACCCTCGGTGTAAGCTATGTGCATAAATTTCGCCAAGAGTTGTGTCATGGCGTCTTTCCTTTGTGCTGTTGAGAGCTTGCGCCCCAGATTTTGATGGAAATGCGGCTTAAATTTCAAAAAGAGGCCTTTGATTATTTTTTGGTTATGTAAGAGGTTGAGACTATGATTTCTGAAAAATTATCATTAATTAAAAATTTTGATTTGACGTTTTAGTGTACATAAAAGAAACTATTTTTTTTTCATTTATTTCATTATTATGCTTCTTGCACCATTAGATGCGAAGATATCAAGGGCTTACCAATGGGGGATCGGACTGCTAGTCATTTGAGTTACTTTTTGACGTGATAACGTCTTATAATTCGATGGAGCCGGCTGCACGCACGAAAAAATGCGTCGTTACCTCGCTCTGAGGCGTTCCGTGTAAGTCTTGAAGTGCAAGCGAGAGCGCGAACGAGCGACAAAGAAGCACAATCGGCCTTTACGTTCGGCAGCGTTCGACATCCGTCTCTCTCCTACTTGAGTGAGCGATGTGTCTGTGTGAACAGCTGCTATACTATAGTACATCTACATGATTTGATCGAGTGTCAAGTGCAGTGAAAAGTGAATGTGGTGTCAATTGTTTATAGCAACGATAATTGCGGCGATAAAGGTAATGATTCTTTCGATATTATGAAACCATTCCATCAGTATTTTCTTATGACGTTGTCACGTTCAACTATCGTCAGTAAACCGACTTTACAGACAACCGTTTTTTTTTATGATCTGCCAAAAACGAAATTTTGTTCTAACAATGTTTGAAATACCCACAAGTGACATCATAGATTTTTATCGTCATTGACGAACTTATTTTGCGAATTTGATTAATTAAAAATAATTAAAGACGTGATAGAAAACAAAACAAGTAAGGTTTTTTGAAACTTCAAGAGCAGAGCAATTTAGAAAATCATATTTCAGAATTTGTTTTTGATGCAGTCCGATCCCCTATTGTGAATTTAAAAAAACTTGTTACTAAACAAAATCTTCAAATAGGGAAACTTTCAACGTTGATTTGTACGAGAATGCGCGCAAATCTTTACGGCGTATGTAAAGGTAAAAATATTATTTTCTTCCTTAAATAAATTCAAATTTTCATCGCGAATGTCTCTGTAAAGTCTCTTTTTATCACTTTATTTCTTCGAACAACCGCAATAAAGCGGTTAAAGGGTGTACAAGGGTTAAAGCGCATCAAAAGTAACTTCCCTTTTCCGTCGGTTAGGGAAAAAGTGGCCGGGCAGGTGATATTTCGGCACGATATTAAAATGTTTCATGTAAATTTCAGTCTTTCAGTGGGATATTTTCGTATTTTGTCTGTCTCTCTGAGTTCCATATTCAAAATGATGAGTTTTATTTGGTGAAATCTTCAGGCTATAACATGAGTATAACCATAGTCTGTGGAGACCAGTTCTCCATTGCGTTGGGGAACCTTGGTAAGCCCGCTTACATCTTCGGCATCGTCGTCACTTACCATCAGGTGAAATAATAATAATAATAAGGGCTTACCAATAATGACTAAAAAAAAAAGACAAAGCCCACCTTGGTGCTAATGACGGACTCCACTGTCAAAAGTTTCCAAGCATTATCATATCAGCTCATATATACGTCCCCACCGAGGGGCTCGAGCCTACCCTCAGTTAGGGCTATCGGGGCCTTAGTCGTCCACGCGGGCCCACTGCGGGCTGGTTGACTTCACACACAACCTTGGAGTTTATTCGCAGGCATGTGCAGGTTTCCTCTCGATGTTTTGCTTTTGAAATGAAAGATGTTTTCCAAAATACATTTTTAATAAAATATATAGAAACGAAGGTAACAGAAGCTGAAGCTGAAATAAGTTTACAATGGAGATTACTAGCTGAGGTTTCTAACAAAATTCTGAGGTTAATAAAAGAGCTGGGGTCTTCAGCAAAATGGATGGAACAGAGATGGAGTCAGAATAAAATTAAAATTATGTATGGAAGTTTCTTTTTCCATCGGTCGTCGTGGAAATCCTTGGAAGACCTTTATCCAACAGTGGACGATTTTCGGCATGACACGATCGAATCAGAAATGAGGAGAATCGTAGGAGAACCGAAGTAACCAACATAGTACAGAATCGATAAACTTAAGTTGCAGTGGCCAGGGCACATAGCTCGTAAAATAGATGGCCGTTAGGGCAGTAAATTTTTCGAGTAGCAACCGCGCACCGGAACACGCAGCGAAGGCAGGCCTCACACACGGTGGACCTGGTGAAGGTCACAAGAAGCCGCTGGATGCAAGCAGCGGAGGACCGGTCGTCATGGAAATCCTTGGGGAGGCCTTTGTCCAGCAGTTGACGTCTTCGGCTGCTATGATGATGATGATGATGGGAGTTCGAGGCTGTACAAGCGGTCATAGCTGTGGGACTTGCGTGGTTGGGTCAATCACGTAGGCTACCTAACCTGAAGCATGATCATTATATTACTGAACGGGCAAAGTATACATATTTGTACTAACATACAGTAAGGAAACTCCCTGCCGCTCTCAAGATTGCGACCTCACCCCCTCGTCTCCCAGATTGATACAGATTGGTTATAGTTTGGTTGTTGAAAGTATACGATTTCACCGCCATTTTCTTTCTTCCGTCATTCCTTTTTTGAAATGTCATTTCTGGCCCGTTGATAGTGTCCAGGGTGTGATATTACTGAACGGGTTTGACTGTTAAATAGCATTTTTATCTACAGTTTTCATGATTCGCAAGCCATGTTAAGTCGTTGATACTAGTTGCTATCACTGGATGTCAGTTTTTAAGCCGTGTCAAATGCCCAGTAGGCTGCTTGATAAATTTCTAACAGTGGGGTTAGCCGTTAACCTTATAACTTCCACCAATGCGGGCTTGTGGTCACGGTGTGTGGAGTATGACCTAACCTTTCCAAGTTTAGTAAGAGACTCGTGCCTCAAGTGGTGACGTATGGGTTGTGAGGCTGTTGGATACAAGTGGTTAAGGATAAGGATACTTCCATACTATTTTAGTTACTTCCATAGTATAATGTCTTCTGGTATCTTACTGTGGGGGCATGCGGCTGATATAGAAACTATTTTCATCCTGCAGAAAATAGCTATCCGCGCAATCTATCAGATGCGATCACGTCAGTCGTTACAGAATAAGTTTAAAGAAATCAATATTTTAACTGTTGCTAGTCAATTTATATATGAAAACATCATATTCGTTCGTTAGAATTTGCATTAATTTCCTAAAAACAGTGACAGGCATAATTTGATTTTAAGAAATGTAAATAAAATAAATATAGCCTTTTCGAGACTGAGTAAGGTTGAAAAGTCATTTGTGGGGCAGTGTATAAGATTCTAAAATTAAATTCCAGAAAATGTAACTAGTTTGTCAGAGAATAAATTCAAGACTTGTCAAAAAATGCTTGTACTCTAGAGTATATTATAAAATAATTGATTATGTAAATGACAAAGATACATAATATGTTGATTCTATAACAAATACCATTACCTGAGACTGTAATCTGAATCATGAAATTATTTGTACCATACAATAAGTATTTTTTGACTATTTAAAAGTGTGTTTAAACACCTATTTAAAATAAATTACTTTGATTTGATTTGATTTGCTAAATTTTCGCTCTTATCTTCATTTACCATCAGGTGAGATCGTACCAAGGACTTATCAATTTGGATAAAAAATATGGGTAGCGATGTTTATTAAAAGGAGTAGGTTTACAATTTGACTGTATGTTTTTTTTGTGTGTGTGTTACGCGATTTTTTTCGCAAATTGTGAACCGATGTTCATGCTTTTTTTTTATTCGTCCCCTACAAATTTTATTAAAATCGGTGTAGTACTTTAGAAGAAGGAATAAGAATTTATACATACATACAAACATACTTTATTAGCAAATTAACAACATGGTCGCTTACTAAGGGCCTCATAAGAAGGTTTAAGGTCACCCAAAGGGCAATGGAGCGTGCTATGCTCGGAGTTCCTCTGCGTGATTGAATCAGAAACGACGAGGTCCGAAGAAGAACCAAAGTAACCGACATAGCTCTCAGAATTGCTAAACTTAATTTTTATAGCTCGTAGAACAGATAGCTAAAGAAACAAAATAATAATGCAAAATTGTTGCGTTGGAAATCGTTTTTTAAACGTGTTTAGCGTTTTTAATTATTCTTTGATTTAATTAATTTATTAGATTTCTAAATTCACCCCTGCTTGTTATAAGCCGTTGAGCAGCCCCGGTGTTTGTTTTGATTGTATTAATTAAAACTCGAAGCCCTCCAAGATTAACACCTCTCTTTTCTTATTAAGCAAATAACTACTGCATATTCATGTCCGGCTTCCGAAGGACCAACTTTGGTTTTCGTTCAACAGGGAAAAGATAACCCTGGAATACTTGAAATTTGTGATTCTGATTAAATAGATAATAACCTGACTAATTAAATCCTTACTTATAATATTGTTATCGTGAAAATGTGTTTGTTTGTCACCTTTTTACGCTTCAACCAATCTTGAAGAAATTTGGCACGGAGGTAACCTGTGTCACGGGGAAGTAAATAGGCTACTTTTTATCCCGTGAGAATTACAAAGTCGGATGCAGTTCCTGAGGGAATTTTTTTTGGTTGATTTTTTAACATCACAATGGAGCAACTGTTTATTCTGATTTTTTGCTGAGAGTTGGTTGAGGGTGGTGGGAAGTGACCGAGACTGCTAATCATGCTCAAAAGCCAGATATAGTTCTCGAGGGATCTGGAGTAAACTCCTGCGCCTCGCGCGCCACTCATCCTCAAAGACAGTCATAAAACGATGTCCACGCAAGTGAAACCACAGGCAAAAGCTAGTTAATTATAAAACTCGGCTGGTTAAAACATATCCTATGTCACTCAGGGGGTTAGGGCAAATCTGATGGCACTTTACAAAGTAAAATCCATCAACCTCGTTAGGTTACAGTCTCAGCCAAAGAAACAGACATTAATATGTACTTACATACATACATAAATACGTATATAATTACATTTTTACACAGACACACATATATACTACAAAGAGTGTTGGAGCCTGCCACATATTGGGCCAAATATCTATAGTTACCAATAACACCAAAAGAAGATGACATACTACATACATCCCAATGCATACATTCAAATCTCCTTTGGATGTATGTTCATTTCATATCAGTTCATATACGTCCCCACCGAAGGGTTCGAGCCTACCCTGAATTAGGGCGATCGGGCCTTAGTCTACCACGCGGGCCCAGTGCGGGTTGGTCGACTTCACACACAAACTGCGAGTTTCTTCGCAGGCGTGTGCAGATTTCCTCACTATGTTTTCCTTTACCGTAAGAGCTTCAGATAAAAGTACATATGAAATCTAAATTCGAAATCACATTGGTACGTGGCAGGTTCAAACCACGACCTCCTGGAGAGGAGGCGGCGGCCCTAGCCATTACGCTACCGGCGCTCATGGATGTATGTATTGGGATATAATATGTAGTATGTCACCTTCTTTTCGTATTTATTGCTCAACGGACTTGAATATAATTTGTTAGGTAGATAGGTCAAGCACTGGATTAACACATAGACAAATTTTATAGCACGCTTGTGGCTCGCGCACCGTGTAACCTCGTCATAAAAACTATATCTACGCGAGCGAGGCTGCGAGTAAAAGCTATTGTGGGAATAAATATCACTAGCAAAATACTATTCAGACTGTCTACATTGCACTCTTTCCGTTTCGTAATAAACTAGTTACCCAAAGGTACAGTATCCAGTTTAATTGGATACAAAAGACGTGTAATATAGCTTTGTTGCCCAGAAACGGGGTCTTTACGAGTACATTTTAATATTATTGTCCTGTATAATTAAGTGTTAAGGGATGTGGGAGTAATATTTTCCGCCTCCTTTTCTTCGTTGTAAACAAAGATCCAAATAAAAAGAATTTTGACTTACAGTTATGCAATGTGATTCAAAGAGTGTGATAAATGTACTAAGTGATACCACAATTATTTAACGATTAAATTAAATAAAAATTAATCAGTCCTAAAAATAATATTACACTAATAACTAAACCACCTAGAATTTAAATTATTACGTTTTAAAGAATGTATTTTGACTACAACAGAGTCAGAATAGATAAAAACCAGCAACTAAAGAAAATAGATAAGATTAGATTATTAACAGCGTCGGTGGCGTAATGGCAAGGGCCGCTACCTCCTGTCCGGGAGGTAGTGGTTCGATCCTGCCACGTACCAATGTGTTTTTGAATTTCGATTTCATATGTACGTTTATCCGACGCTCTTACGGTAAAGGAAAACATCGTGAGGAAACCTGCATATGCCTGCGAAGAAACTCGAAGGTTGTGTGTGAAGTCGACCAACCCGCACTGGGCCCGCGTGGTCGACTAAGGCCCGATCGCCATAATTCAGGGTAGGCTCGAGCCCCTCGGTGGGGACGTGTATATGAGCTGATAAGATAAGATGAGATATTAAAAATATCAAAGTGTAACGTGATCGTCAAAAATACAAAAAATCAATGTCACAAAAAATAATATATTAGGATGTTAATACAAACTAAAAATGAGATGTTAAAACAAAAAATAAAAAAAAAGATGTCAAAACGACATAAAATTTTAAATGTCAACAAAAACATTAAATTCATCATTACGATAAAAAATAATAGAAGTAATTATAATTAGGTTAGTTTAAAATGTAATATTAGGCAATGTTTACCCAAACTACGTTCCTCATTTCAGAACACTTTCCTGCGTAAAAAGGCAAGAGTATTTACCATAGACTTAACGATCCCTCTTCGCTTTGCAAACACTATTTTCCATTTTAACCCTTTATCAAAATTGCAACCCAGCCCTCAAGGATCAACCCGAAGCGAAAATAACACTGGCTAGAAAAAGGGAAGGAAAATAAAAAGGTTCCTCGCCGTGAAGCGTTCGTTCGCAGAATATCACTCAGTGCTGGGATATATCCCACTCCCTGCGTCCTGTTTTTATCCTACTTGACTCCTAATGTGGTGAATTCATACATGAACAATTGGTCTGGAGTGTTCTTGGGTCTGGAGGGGGGTTGGGAGAGGGGAGTTTCTTTTATAACATTTCGCAGCGGCCTGTTCTTAGGGCCGTCACTTTAATAGCTGCATAGGAATATGGATGAGGTGGTGTTGTCAAAGTGTTACTTCGCTTTATTGTCTATTAAATGGGAATGTGACTTCTTTGTGTCAGTCTCATTGTGATGCCTAGATCGTAAAGTTAGGAGGCTTTTGTCCTATCCGACATACATCATGATTTTCAATAGGAAATCTTTGTTACAAATCAATTTAAGGAAAAACAAAATAATATAATCTCTGAGGTTTACTTTGAAGCAATTATTTTATTTTATAAAAACCGGCTAAATGCGAGTCGGACTAGCAGTACCACCACACTTCTACCACCACCTAACTACATAGTATAATGATAATGATACCTATTCAAATTTTAAAGTAAAGACATCAACGCGAGTGACATAAATATACTACGTTTTTGACATTCACTTCGGACTCCTTAGCACGAGTACGACTCACACTTTGCCAATTTTTATTATTTGTCGTTTTACTTCACTATTACTACTACAATCAAATTAAGTTTCAAGCCTGCATGTATTACCCTTTTTACGATAGAGCTAAATAAAAAATCCTTCTGAAGACCTATAAAAAATACGTTTTTTTTGTATGGAGATCCCCTTATTTTTTCACTTCTACTAATTTTTAGTATTTGTTGTTACAGTGGCAACAGAAATACACATTCTGTGATAATTTAAATTGTCTACCTAGTACGGTTCATGAAATACAGCCCGCTGGCGGACGGACAGACGGACAGACAGCGGAGGCTTAGTAATAGGGTCCCGATGGTCACACGTTGGGTGTTAGGAACCCTAGAAAGTAACTGACTGCTAATTAGTATTTCTATTAGGAACTTAAAAGAGTTTGACTAGGTAACAAATTGGATAAGGTTTTTAAGCATGTGCAATTGTGCATGGTGTGACGTTGCGAAGCGTTTCGTAAAGACATCAGTCGCAGTCGCTGCTTGA
Organism: Coleophora flavipennella; assembly: GCA_947284805.1. Taxonomy (NCBI): domain Eukaryota; kingdom Metazoa; phylum Arthropoda; class Insecta; order Lepidoptera; family Coleophoridae; genus Coleophora; species Coleophora flavipennella. The sequence goes on along the minus strand of OX369281.1, from coordinate 12,769,780 downwards.
AGGGACCGCGGCTTGGACCCCCGAGCCGGCTTGTACCTGGTTCAGCAGATTTCACAGGCCATGCGGCGAGGATACGCAGCCATTGTGGTGGTACTTTTGAACCGGGTGCTGGCCAAATAAAGTTTTTTTGTAAGTTTGTTTTTTTAGTAGAGTATAATTATTGTTATTTTTGTTACCTATCGATTCGCATAATTTTGGTCGAACAAGAGTTGCTCGGCATGTAAAATCAAAGTATTTTTTTTGGAAAACCGGTTTTTCTCAGGAATGACACCATGTAGATATGCTTGGAATGTGAAAAATTCCCTAAATAAAAAGTTTCATCCAAGTCGTTAGAGACGTTGCGGAGAAACCATTCTATATTTTATATTTATACATAAGGATTGCTCATATTGAGTAATAGTACCTGGGCGACAGAGCTTGGCTCGGAATAATGTTTGCCCTGGGTGGGCATCGAACCCACAAACCTCGGATCAGTAGTCAAGAGCAAAATACGCGTTTTCTCAGAGATGAGACCTATCTAGATCGATTTTTTGCCCCCAAAAACCCCTGTATACCAATTTTCAAGCAAATCGTTGGAGCCGTTTCCGAGATCAGATTATATATTATGTCACCGTAAGATTGTAAGTTCCGTTACATTATAATCTAACGTGATTTATTTCGAGAGATTGTGAACTGTAACATATTGTTCACAATTACACTAGTAACATTGTAATCTCACTAGTGACATTACAATAACTCTAAGCGAATTAAAAAACACTAAATAAATGATGTTAGGTTCGGTCTGGATTGATTGATTTATCAGTCAAAGAGCCTCGCCAAGCGATGCTTCCCCCTCTGGGTAGCAGAATGCTTCGCAGCAGAAGAAATCATTGGTTTTATTCGGAGGTACAAGAATAGCCCGTGAAATTGTGAATCTGATCACAATTTCACGGGCTATTCTTGTGAAATTGTGATCCGATTCACAATTTACCGTTATATTATAATCTAACTAGTGAAATTGTAATATCGCGGTTTTCACATTATCCCGGTGACATACTCGTATATACACAAGAATTGCTTGTTTAAAGGTATAAGATAGATATTAAGATAAGGTAGGATTAGATCGCTTAATTAAAACATAAATCATTATATAGAGACACTTACCAAGTTTCGTTACTGATTAGAAATACATAATAAATAACAACTTCAAAAACTTTCTCAGTGATTAACTGTTCCGTAACTTGGGCCACAGCCCTGGAATCCGCCCGCCCAAAGGGAAAAGGCGGCCGCGACCCACTTCCCGCCCAGAACATAATCCTTTATGTACCGTCGTCGTTTCGCCTGAAAGCCTTATGTACTCGGATTTCCTTGTTCCTACCTACCAAGAACTCTAAGTGTACATATTTGAAAATCGTGGAGGTTTGTTTTAGAATTTTTGGATTTGATTTTGATTTATACTTATTTTTAACCGACGACGGTAATTTGAATTTAAGAAATGTAAATAAAATAGATATAGCCTTTTCGAAACTAAATAAGGTTAATAAGTCATTTGTGTGGCAGTGTATAAGACTCTACAATAAAATTCCAGAAAATGTAACTAGTTTGTCAGAGAATAAACTCAAGAGTCATATCAAAAAATACTTGTGCTCTAGAGGATTTTATAAAATAATAGATTATGTAAATGACAAAGATATATATGTTGATTCTATAACAAATACCATTACCTGAGACTGTAATCTGAATCATGACATTATTTGTAATATATATTTTTTGACTATTTAAAAGTGTGTGTAAACACTTATTTCACATAAAAATATTTTTGATTTCTGATTTTGATTTTGATTCTGCCCAAGAATAAGGTAATATTTTTCGGGTGTATGTATGTCTGTCTCTTTGGCTGAGCCAATAGCCTAAACAGCTTGATGGATTTTGGAATCTGAGGTGTCGTAAAATTAGTTTTGATCCCGTGATGAGTGATAAGTCGACCAAACCTCACTGGGCCCGCGTGGTCCACTAAGGCCCGATCGCCCTAATTCAGGGTAGGCTCGAGCCCCTCGGTGAAGAGTGACACAAGATACATTTTAACCGACTGCTCAAAAAAAAGAAGTATTGTTTTTGCAGTCGAGTTTTTTATTTTAATTAAATCAAGATATTAAGTAACGCAGACGATGGCAAAGATTGAAAACAAACTTTTGGATATCCTGAAAGTTTGAAAAAAAAATCTGTTGTTACTAAATGCAAGTTCATTACAAAAGACAAATCTGTTTTTTTATTTAATCTCGGAAGCGTCGGTGGCGTAACGGTTACGGCCGCTACCTCCTGTCCGGGAGGCCGAGGTTTGAACCCTGCCACGTACCAATGTGTTTTCGAATTTCGATTTCATATGTAAGTTTATCCGACGCTATTACGGTGTAGGAATACATCGCGAGGAAACCTGCACACGCCTGCGGAGAAACTCGAAGGTTGTGTGTGAAGTCGGCCAACCCGCACTAGGCCCGCGTGGTCGACTAATTCAGGGTAGGCTCGAGCCCCTCGGTGGGGACGTAATTACATGATCTGATAAGATGAAGGACTAATTTCGAGTCACTAATAATTTCCAAAAAACCGGCTAAGTGACTGTAAGGTTCGTGCACCAAGGGTTGAGTACCACCACAGATCTTCACACAAGTATATAAAAAAAAACCAGCCAAGTGCTAGTCAGAACCGCGCACAAAGGGTTCCGTATCATCATTCTAGATGGCGCTAGTACAAAGGGTTCCGTACCATCATACTAGATGACGCTAGTTTTTTCATGTTTAAAAAAACAAATTTTTTGTATGGAGACACCCCTTATTTTTCACTTTTTCTAATTTTTAGTATTTGTTGTTATAGCGGAAATAGAAATACACCATCTGTGAAAAGTTCAACTGTCTAGCTATCACGGTTCATGGAATATAGCTTGGTGACAGACTAACAGACAGACGGATGAACAGTGAATTCTTAGTAATAAGGTCTCGTTTTTACCTTTTGGATAAGGAAAACATCAACATCAACTCTTGAATTTTCCGGAATAAAAGATATCCTATATGTTAACCCGGGCTATAAGGAACAACGGTTCAAAGTTTTATCAAAATCGGCCTGATACTTTTTGCGTGATGCGCGAACATATAGACAGACAGAGTTGTTCCAAAAGTTGTTGGTTTGGCCTCTATATCGTTATTAATGTCCACCACAGTTATTATTTACCTAAATTATTTCATGTACAGACACGGCCCCGTTACAGTTTTATTATTATATAATATGTAATAGACAATATATTGTTTTTAATCAATCAATCTTTTTTTTTTATTTTACTTTTTGAGCGTATTTTTTAATATTGATTTCCGTGTGTCAACCGACATTGTTGTACAGTTAAATTTAAATTTAAAAGAAAACACAATACCATTTAACCCTAAATAGAATAAAAACAAAACAGTAAAAATAAGACACAAAACTCAAAAGCAATAAAAAGTGTCATCAACCTAAAAGGCAGTATACACTCGCATAAACTTCACATCATGTTGTGACTAAATAGGCTTTTGGGTAATTGCGGAGGTCTTCCGCAAGCCCGGACCGTAGTCAATTAAATATACACCCCCTGTATGTGTGTGGTCGTTTTTGTGGCTTGAGGTAAGAGAGCGGCGCGGCGGCGGCAGTTATGAAGTGCAGTATCTATTACGAAGTAACTAGTATGTCATCTGTGGTTATGTTACGAAGGAACTAGTATGTCATCTGTGGTTATGTTACGAAGGAACTAGTATCTCATCTGTGGTTATGTTACGAAGGAACTAGTATCTCATCTGTGGTTATGTTACGAAGTAACTAGTATCTCATCTGTGGTTATGTTAAGAAGTAACTAGTATCTAATCTGTGGTTATGTTACGAAGTAACTAGTATCTCATCTGTGGTTATGTTACGAAGGAACTAGTATCTCATCTGTGGTTATGTTACGAAGGAACTAGTATCTCATCTGTGGTTATGTTACGAAGTAACCAGTATCTCATCTGTGGTTATGTTACGAAGTAACCAGTATCTCATCTGTGGTTATGTTACGAAGTAACTAGTATCTCATCTGTGGTTATGTTACGAAGTAACTAGTATCTCATCTGTGGTTATGTTACGAAGGAACTAGTATCTCATCTGTGGTTATGTTACGAAGGAACTAGTATCTCATCTGTGGTTATGTTACGAAGTAACTAGTATCTCATCTGTGGTTATGTTACGAAGGAACTAGTATCTCATCTGTGGTTATGTTACGAAGGAACTAGTATCTCATCTGTGGTTATGTTACGAAGGAACTAGTATCTCATCTGTGGTTATGTTACGAAGTAACTAGTATCTCATCTGTGGTTATGTTACGAAGGAACTAGTATCTCATCTGTGGTTATGTTACGAAGGAACTAGTATCTCATCTGTGGTTATGTTACGAAGGAACTAGTATCTCATCTGTGGTTATGTTACGAAGTAACTAGTATCTCATCTGTGGTTATGTTACGAAGGAACTAGTATCTCATCTGTGGTTATGTTACGAAGTAACTAGTATCTCATCTGTGGTTATGTTACGAAGTAACTAGTATCTCATCTGTGGTTATGTTACGAAGGAACTAGTATCTCATCTGTGGTTAAGTTACGAAGTAACTAGTATCTCATCTGTGGTTATGTTACGAAGGAACTAGTATCTCATCTGTCGTTATGTTACGAAGTAACCAGTATCTCATCTGTGGTTATGTTACGAAGGAACTAGTATCTCATCTGTGGTTATGTGTGCAATGTTTGTAGGTAGGTATTTCGCAAAGATTTGCTGTGGATTTGCTACAGGGCGAGTAATTTTGATTGCTTTATTCGGATTTGATATGCAGCATGGTACATAGCTATCTTTGGCAGCAACTAAATAAGGCTGAAACGTTGTACGTGCCGGGATTTGAAAATTTGTTATTAGTTTTATTTTGTAGCTTTTTCCCGCGGCTTCACCCGCGTGGACAACGTTTCTATGACTTTTCAAAGGGGGGGGGGGGGGGGGGGCAGAGCGCGAGCCGCTACCTACTAAATTTTAGCCAGATCCGTTCAGTAGTTTTTGCGTGAAGAAGTAACAAACATACACACTCACAAACTTTGGCCTTTATAATATTTTGTATTTATATTATAGTTATTAGTGTGATAAATCTCATAAGGAGGCTCAAGGTCACCCACAGGGCAATGGAGCGAGTTATACTCGGAATTTCCCTACGCCATCGAATCAGAAATTAAGAGACAGGAGAACCAAAGTAACCGACATAGCTCACAGAATCGCTAAACTAAAGTGGCAGTGGGCAGGGCACATAGCTCGTAGAACAGACGACCGTTGGAGCAGAAAAGTTCTCGAGTGGCGACCGCGCACCGGAAAACGTAGCGTAGGCAGACCTCTCACGCGATAGACCGACGACCTGGTGAAGATCTCGGGAAGCCGCTGGATGCGGGCAGCGCAGGAGCGGGGGTAGTGGAAATCGTTGGGGGAGGCCTTTGTCCAGCAGTGGACGTCTTTCGGATGATATGATGATGATGATGATGATGTATTAGTCTCTCTATCTCTCTCTCTCTCTCTTGTCACCAATTTGTAGCTGTAATGTATAACAAGTGGTGAGACTACAAGGGTGGGGGCAGCTGTCATACCTAATCTTGTCATAATATCATTTCTTTACTTCGCCACCGAGGGACTCGAGCCTACCCTAAATTAAGGCGATTGGGCCTTAGTCGACCACGCGGGCCCAGTGAAGGTATGACGACTTCACACACAACCTTCCATTTTTTTCGCAGGCGTATGCAGGTTTCCTTACGATGTTTTCCTTTACAGTACGACTGTTGGAAAAACTTACATATGAAATTGAAATTCAAAAAGACTTTGGTACGTGGCAGGATTCGAATCACGACCTCCCGGACAGGATGCAGCGGCCCTAGCCGTTGCGCCACCGACGCTCTTAGGGTACATAAATGTTCTCAGTAGCACAGAAATGCGCCTAACACAGTATTTTTTTTCTCAGCACATTTCCATACAAACGCGGATTCAAATAGCAACGAATTCTATCCTATTATTAAGACTTCGCTGTCCGTCCGTCGGTCCGTCTGTCACCAGGCTGTATTTCATAAACCGTGATAACTAGACAGTTGAAATTTTCACAAATGATGTATTTCTGTTGCCGCTATAACATCAAATACTAAAAATAAAAAAAAGTTAAAGTCTCTATACAAAAAACGTGTTTTGTTTAAACATGAAGAAAATAGCGCCATCTAGTATGATAGTACGGAACTAAAGAAACTAGCGCCATCTAGTATCACGGTACGGAAGCCTATGTGTGCGGTTCTGACTCGCACTTATATCTTTTTTTTAATAAAAAAATAGATAACTACAAACTGGGATGGTAATGTTAGATCCTTGGCTGCTTTTTCGAAGACAGCAATATTCTGCAGATCCTCGTAGACTGCGCATAAGGAAAAGCATGATTTTTTTCCGCAAAATATATGGAAAATTTACCAGGTTAGTTTAAGCTCTCGTCTGAGCTTTCTATTGTATAAGAAAATACTGAGAAAATTATGAGGTGAATGAGTTTTTGTGCCATAAGTGTATTTTGAGTTTGATTATGTTATTTCAGGAACCTGGGTGGCCGAGCTTTGCTCAAAGCCTCCCAGTTTATATGAAACTAAGATTTTTTTAATACGCATTTTCTCAGGAATTACACCTATCTAGATACTTGGAATGTAAAACATAATTTAAATACATTTCATCCAAATTGTTATAGCCGTTTCCGACACACAAATTATACAGGCTGTAACAAAATTGGTGTAGGTACCGTTAACTGGGGGTTCTACTAATCATACTGAACAACTTTCCCCGAGGAAACCATAGTCAATTCTAAAAAAAATTAGGACCCTCCATACAAAAATGCACAAAATTGGTCGATCAGCTGATCGATTTGTATGAAAAGTATAATTTTTTTGCTATTTCAGCAAAGTCAGCGAAGAAAGTTATTTAGTATGGTGAGTAGAAGCCCCAGTTAACGGGACCCACACCAATTTTGTTACACCCAAATATACACTTTGTAACAAAATTGGTGTGCGTCCCGTTAACAAGAAACAGTCACTTTTATAGATATGTTAATTTAACAGCCCTCAATGTTATCATTACTGGGGCACAGGCAAGTTTAAATCTTATGTTTTATATTGGAGACTAGCTGTTTCCCGCGACTTTACCCGTTTTTCCCGTTTCTATGTCTTTTCGAGTGTGCGAGCCGCAAGCAGTTCGCGAGCGTGAAAAAAAGTAGACTATATGTTAATCCAGGTCCTAATCTGTCTACCTACCAAATTTCAGCCACATCCGTTCAGTAGTTTTTGCGTGAAAGACTAACAAACATACATCCATAAATTCTTACAAACTTTCGCGTTTATAATATTAGTAGGATAGATATAAACATGGAATAAGTGTCCACTTAACTTCTCAACCAATTCCATCACTTCCATTTTCTCCAATTATATTAATGGCGGAGCAGATACCACGGAAACTCTGTGGTGGGGGGGGGGGGGGGGGAGGGGGAGGTGGGATAGACAGGAGAGGGAGGGGGGAGATAAATAAAAGTGGAATGATAATGTAGGTGGAGCCAGTGATTTCGGCGAGGTCACCGTATCTCAATGAGTTGTGGCCGGGTGTCGGGTAGGCTGGCTTCAGAGAAAACGCTGTATCTGAAAATGAAACAGTGATTTCACTTAATTTAGATTTTTATTTCATACTAGCCGTTACCCGCAGCTTCACCCGCGTGGACAACGTTTCTATGACTTTGTGAGGGTGTGCAGTGCGCGAGCCACAAGCGGCTCGCGAGCGTGGAACAAAGTAGCCCATGTGTTAAACCAGGTCCCATCATGTCTACCTACCAAATTTCAGCCAGATCCGTGTAGTAGTTTTTGCGTGGAAAAGTAACAAACATACATCCGCGATTATTATATTAGTAGGAGTTTACTTCTACTGAACGGATCTGGCTGAAATTTAGTAGGTAGACAGATTAGGACCTGGATTAACACATAGGCTACCCTTTAAGACGCTCGCGAGCCGCTTGCGGCTCGCGCACTGCACACCCTCGAAATGTCATAGAAACGTTGTTCATGCGGATAAAGCCGCGGGAAACAGCTAGTGTTTAATACGAGAAAGCTACAATATTTTTAGCTCCCCGGCTACAAGTGTGTCGAAGAGCACAACATTCTGCAGATTTGCGAAAAGTCTGTAGACTGCTCAAAACAAAGAACATTCTTTTATCCCTTTCACACTTTTATCCTTATTGCCTTTTTATACAGATGGCCGTTGAGGCAGTAAAGTTCTCAAGTGGCAACCGCGCATCGGAAAAACTAGCGTAGACGGCCTCCCACGCGATGGACCGACGACCTGGTGAAGATCAAGGAAAGCCGCTGGATTTCGTTTGTTTCGTCATTCATTTTTTGAAATGTCATTTCTGGCCCGTTGTATGAAGTGTCCAGGGTGTGACCTGTGTACACTGAAGATGCACTAGGAGAGAATTGAAATGTGAAATATAAACATTTTAAATTCTCGCTTATCTTGTCTTATCGCAGCCGGTAGATAACAATCAACCTGATAGCCGGACAGTAGATATTTTTGCATTTAAGGCTTTCAGATGACTCAATCCGAGTAGGTTGAGACTCGTTAAAATAATATCGACCGTAAGTCTATTCATTTTAAGTTCAAATCAATGCTGGCTCCAACGAGGCTGTTACGTTGAAACCGCACGCCCAATTCTCGATTTCGATATCATGTTTTTATTACTTTTCTTTACTTTCAATAAGTTTTAAAACAATGTTTTCAATTTCAAATGAAAGGTGTTAAAGTCACCGATTTTTGTGTGTTGGTTTCAATCAACATTAACTATTTGTTTTTGAGAAATTTTGTAATACCAAAAAGAGGATCTACAGTATATTTTTTTTATATCAAAAGATGTAACATTTGTAAAATTGTATTCAATTAAATCAATTTCGGAGAGTGCGCGCAAGAACTACACGACCTCATTCCCCCCGCTCCATTCCACCGTCGGTCAACGAGACGCAGGGAGGGGTTGCACCCCTTTGTTGTTGATGTTCCACCTTTTCGCACGAATCTTTACGCTTCTTCATTTATTATGCGTACAGCGCAGGAGTGGAACTCCTTGCCTGTGTCAGTTTTTCCCGATTCCTATAATTTGGGGATCTTCAAGGCAAGAGTGAATAGGCATTATTTGAGTTTGCGTGTACCATCCTCGACTGCATCATCACTTACCATCAGGTGAGTTGCATTCAAAAAAAATTTTTTATTGCTTCAAGTATATTACGTATTTTTTCCATGGTGATAGCTTTCCACAGTCTTTCAATAATTTGTATGGAATATTGTCATTTGACCCCTCGTAAGGCCATAAGTGTTAATACCGACATATAGTAGGTGGGCCGTTAGATTTTTTAATCGCTTTAAAGCCACATAAAAAGTTTTAAAATGAAGTAGGTACCTAAATAGCATATTATGCGGTACTTTACTCCATTTAAAACACAATAAAATCAAGATGTAGCATTTTGAATGGTTGAAGCAATCTATTAAGGTTTCCAAGGTATATATAAAAAGTTACATTAGAATATGTTTTATAATTTTTGAAAAAAATTAAATTAATACTTTGTATTGAAGACTATTTTTATAGGGACTTTTAAATACCTGCCGAATAATTTCAAACGCCTACTTCATTAATTTAATTTTTCGTCTAATTTCACGTGTAATTCATTCGTTTCTTTTCGTATTCTTTCGTTACATTTCATTTGATTTGATTTTATTTTATTTATTTTATTGTGATTTGAATTTTCTGTATGTGGGTAGGTCCGTGGTTGACAGAATAAATAATTATTTTATTTATTTATTATTTATTTGTAAAAAAAAAAACATTCAGTCGTATTGAGAACCTTTTTGAAAGTCGGTTGAAACTAGATAACTTTTATTTTTATTTCGTCTGCAGATACCCAATCCTATGTGTGCACGGCTGCCGAAGAAAACTACGGACCACGGCTTGGTGGAAGGCGGATACCGTACGACGACCGGCGCGGGCGGTACGTCTGTAAGGTGGCCCATGAATAAGCATGAAACCGCGCTTTCATTACGACCTGCGGCCGGGCCTGGCTTTATTTGTTCTGACTCTGGGCGAAGCTTTTACGCGGCGCGGTTACTTTTAGTTTTATGAAAAGCTTTAGATTCTGGCTGAGTAGCTACCAAACTCAATGTTAGATCAACAAGACCCGAATAGTTTTTCAACTTATTTTTTGAAGTGCTCAGTACAGAGTTTGAAAATAAATTCAAATTGAAAACAATTAACGTAAATCAAAAATTCAAGTTTAGTGACTGGGAAGCTGTAGGTGCATACAATAGTAGATAAAAATTGTTTTCGCTTTACGATCAAAAGACATACAACTTTGATCTTAAGTTTGCTGAGTATGTTAAAAATTATTCAAAATTATTTAAAAGAGTTTGTTTGGCAGCTAAAGCCAACTTCATCTCTAAGAAAATTAAATATTCAGAAAATAAAATATAAAGCTGTTTGGTACGTAATTAATAAAGAGACGGGGAAAACGAAGCCGCGAGACAAACAATATGTCTTGCAAACTGATCGTGGTCTCATTTCTGATACCTTGGAGGTAACAGAAGAATTTGAATCTTTCTTAACAAATGTTCCACTTAAAACAACCGAGAGCCTTGACTCGTCGCCTATTCTCGAAAATCAATTAATTTCTGAAAATGTACCAAAGTACAAAGAAGTTTTTAAATTTAGAAAAATTAATCCACACACAATTATAAAAGCTTTTAAGTTGTTGAAACTAAAAAATACTGAGGATCTTTGGGGCATGTCTGTTAATTTAATAAAGTCCGTAATTAAAACTTTAGCCCCTTACTTGGCCGATCTATTCAACATTTGTATTGATACTGGAGTGTTTCCGGATCTCATGAAATTTAGTAAAGTTGTTCCACTCTTTAAGTCGGGAGAAAATAAAGACCCTAGTAATTATAGGCCTGTTTCTGTGCTACCAGTTTTAAGTAAGGTTTTTGAAAAAAAATACTAAACCAAACATTGACTCTCATTTTTAAATAATCAACATTAATAAATTGCTTCATAGCCTGCAGTTAGGCTTTACAAAAGGGCGTTCCACTAAGGACGCGGGAGTTAAACTCGTTAAAACATTTATGGTGCTTTTGAGTAATCCCAGAATGCGAAAGGGATCTTCTGAGATTTGTCAAAAGCATTCGATTGTGTTGAACATAAAACTCTGCTTGTAAAACTGGACCATTACGGTGTTAAAAATAAGGATCTAGATCTTTTAGAGTTAAGTAAATAGGATACAAAAAGTACAAATAAATGGTACGAAATCAAGGTGTTCATGGATTAAGATGGGTGTGCCTCAAGGCTCTATCTTGGGACCTTTCCTTTGTTTTTATTTAATATTAATGATCTACCATTCATGGTTGAATCACTGTCGAAAATTGTGTTGTTTGCGGATGATACATCACTAGTTTTTAAGGTTGACAGAAAAACTGATATGTCTTACCAAGTAAACGACACTCTTTCAAAAGTTTACAATTGGTTTACTATAAATAACTTAGTTTTAAATGTAAAAAAGACCAAATGCATGAAATTCACATTACCTAATGTTATTGAAGTAAACAACAATGTATCCTTAGCTGGTAATGTATTAGAATTTGTAAATCAAAGCGTGTTATTAGTATTAACTGTAGATTTAAGGTTTCAATGGGGCCCGCATATAAAACGCTAACTGGCAGGCTTAGCTCAGCCGCATACGCAGTCAAAAAAATCAGGCTCTTTACAGATATAGACACCGCAAGACTGGTATGTTTCAGCTACTTCCATAGCATTACGTCTTATGAGATTCTTTTGTGGGGACATTCAGCTGATATAAATACCATATTCGTTTTGCAAAAAAGAGCGGTTCACGCGATTTATGGAATGCGTTCTCGTGAGTCGCTCCCAGATAAGTTCAAATATATCAATATTATGACTTTCCCGTGTCAGTACATTTATGAAAATATAATGATATAATGTATATACGTAAAAATCTGCATCTCTTTTCGCTGAATAGTGACAGGTACAGTCGAAATCGGATCGAATCGAATAGGAATAAACTTTAAGTAACTTAAGCCAGACTTAGCAAAATCAATAAATCCTTTGTGGGACAATGCTCACTCATGTATAACAAATTACCCGTTGATGTGTTAAATTTGTCAGAAAAACATTTTAAAAATTGTATCAATAGAACTCTTTGTAAGAAAGGTTATTTTAAGACATCCGAATATTTAAATGACAAAAATATATGGGTAGACAGTGTTTCTTCTATCAACACCGCGCACCCTCTAAGTCAGTCACAAAAACGATGTCCACGCGGGCGAAGCCGCGGGCAAAAGCTAGTTTACCAACCAATAATATCCCCACTTCTGGGGTTCGGGTTATTTCTTAAGTTCCAAACTAGGAAAAGTTAGGTCATTCTCCACTCACGGGGGGCAAGTCCGGATTTGTGGGGGTTTTTGGGCCCATGGCGAACCCCATTTTTAGTAATTTTTAAGCCGTCTATATGGCCGTTGACACGGCTTAATAACAGTCATCTAATGATGGTAACTAGCACCAATTCTATAAAGTGTTTGCGAAGAACGGAAACAGTCTAATATATTGCATTATTAGTTCAACCCATCCTGTTAATGACCTTAAATATGGTCAGTTTTAATATGACCATATATATGGTCATTCACGGAAGTCACACTAACCTACAACCGCATTCTTATAATCCATCATATTACCAAAAGGCTCGAGCCTATACCTTGAATTAGGGTAATCGGCCCTTAGTCGACCACGCGGGCCCAGTGCGAGTTTGTTGACTTCACAAACAACCTTCGAGTTCTTTCGCAGGCGTGTGCAGTTTTTTTTTAGTATAACTTCGATGTTTTTTCCTCACCATTAGAGCGTCAGATAAACGTAGATCATCATCATATCAGCCACAAATCATCCACTGCTGGACAAAGGCCTCCCCCAAGGATTTCCACGACGACCGGTCCTGCGCTGCCCGCATCCATCAGCTTCCCGCGATCTTCACCAGATCGTCGGTCCACCGCGTGGGAGGCCTGCCTACGCTACGTTTTCCGGTGCGCGGTCGCCACTCGAGAACTTCACTGCCCCATCGGCCATCTGTTCTTATACGTAGATATGATATCTAAATTCTAAAACATATTGGTACGAGGCAGCATTCTAACAACGACCTTCCGGACAGGAGATATACGCCACAAGAAAAAAAGTACTGTTTGCAGAAAGAAATACAGTAACACAACTAATCAAACAATTTGCAACTCTATCAACTAAACCACAGATTACTAATTAGTTACTAACTAAACTCCGACTTATAACTAGTCAGTACACCCGGAAAAAACAGACCAATCAATGTCGCAACTGGAGATCTCCAAGAAATTCGCAACATTGGCAAGAAGGACGAATACCCGAACGGGCATTCGTCAAACGCACGCAGGCGCTTGAATTTCAAATGTAGCGAGTGACGGGCGCAAAAACTTGCCCTCGCTGACTTGCTGGCTGCCTCATTATCATAGTCAGTTTGTGAGAGGCTGATGTTGGAAGAGTTTTGGGTTAGGAGGCATCAAAAGTGTTTAAAGATCGATTAAATTTTGAAGAAGTTCTGTATAGAAAGTTCTGAATTGCATATCTCTTATCTATCTCGTATGTGAGCGTCTGTGGCGTGATGGCTAGGGCCGCCTCCTCCTGTCCGGGAGGTCGTGTTTCGAATCCTGCCACGTACCGATGTGATTTAGAATTTCGATTTCATATGTACGTTTATCGACGCTCTTACGGTGAAGGAAAACATCGTGAGGAGACCTGGGGAGTTAAATTGCTAAGTTTTGTTAGAGTATAGTTCCCTCGCCCCCTTCCAGCTAAACCGCTATTTTAGGACATCAGATTTTTTTAAAACATTAGGTCGTTTATTCAATTTAAAAAGAAAACTATTACGGCTAAGTAGGCTCTTTTAGTTTAGGAGTAATAGTCGACCAAATTAAGATGTGCAGTTGTATTTGTAAAAAAATTCTGTACAAAATGTTCTTCTATCAACTGCAAATATAATTTTGTTTTTTTTAATTATACATTTATTTTTTGAAAGGGAACCCTACTTTCCGCCAAGTCGGACTCCGACTCGCATTTGGTGGGATTAAAAAAAGTGCCACTGATATTGATAAAATTTATACGGGAACCAAACCTGGCAGCAAAAAAATCATGAAAATAAGGTAGTTGACAGCAAAAAAAATTATGAGATATTATTTTCTAAATTCAACTCCTCATGAAAAATTTAAAAACCTTGCTAGTTTTGTTTTTTATCAAGTCTTCAATTTTTAAATAATCAAATTTAGAATATTAGTACTTACATTAATGACTATGAAAAACTGTGACGACACGCCTTGCTATTACAAACATTAGTAGAACAAAATTTCGTTTTTGACAGATGACAAAAAGTAACTCAAATGACTAGCAGTCGACTAGCCTATTTGCAAAGACATCGCGTAACAAAGGAATTCAGAACCTCCTTTTTTTGGAAGTTTTATAAGATACTATTTTAGAGAAAATTAAAGAGGTTGCAAAAATTAACTTTAAGAGTTCCTTATCCAAATCATAACCGACATAGCTCTCAGAATTGGTAAACTTAAGTGACAGTGGGCAGTACACATAGCTCGTAGGACAGATGGCTTTTGAGGTCATAAAGTTCTCGAGTGGCGACCGCGCACCAGTAGACGTAGCGTAGGTAGGTCTCTCACTCGGTGGACTGACGACCTGGTGAAGGTCGCCTGAAGCCGCTGGATGCGGGCGGCGCAAGACCGGTCGGTACTGAACTCTGGGTAGGTACGTAAGCTCGGCTCGGATTTAGCTGACTTTTATACATTTTAACATTTTTATTATCTCAGCTTACACATTCTCCAAATAGAGCTTTCTTAGGTCTACAATCCCAAATCATGTAGGTGGGTAGCAAAAAGCATCTTCAGCGCCTGCCGCGGACAGCCACTCGAAACTAAGTTGGTGATAAATCGACCCGTGGCGACATCTAGCGACTCTGCGCGTTATTGTTATACCCTTATGTACAAGCCGCGAAAGAAAACTTGGTGTTACTTTAACATTTTTAGACAAATTTAGGACTTAACGCTGTGAAAATAGGGGTTGGGTTTAGAACAGGGGATGGTAAAGTTATATTGGTGAAAATGATGTCACGAAAGTTGGGGGATAATATTGTAGCAAGTTAGAAATAACGGCAGTAGTTACGACGTCGATGTGATAAATTTGGTATATTAATTGGGTCTCGATGGAAAATACCTACGTATTTTACCCAACTGCACAGCAGCAAAGACTGGGTTCTGACGATGTATCTGGGATTGTTTATTACCTCTTAGCAGCCGAATAATATTTAGTTAGGTATATATTCACTTTAAAAATAAACAACTAAGTATATTAAAATAAAATAAATATTGAAGGGTTCCCATACAACAAACATGATTTTTTTTGCTCATCTTTGCTCGATATTGATAACGGCAACAGGTAGGACGCTTGAAAGTTTCACAGAATATTGAGTTATATTATTCACTTTTAAAATAAATAATTAAATAAAAATAAAATTAATATTTAAGGGGGACTCCCATACAACAAACGTGATTTTTATAGATAATGGTACGGAACCCTTCGTGCGCAAGTCCGACTCGCACTTGGCCAGTTTTTTTAACGTGTTTAGCGTTTCCGATTATATATCGAAGGAAAAAGATTTAAGTGTTCATTCTCATGCTTAAAGGATTCCCTACCAGGAATCTAGACAATATTACTAAGTCTACGCTATCTGTCTGTCTCTGTCCGACTGTATCTTTTGAACCAAAATAGAAAAAAACTGGATAAAATAATAAACGAATAGTGAATTTAAAAACAAGGTATTGCGGATTTACTGACAAATTATAAATAAATAAATAAATATTCTGGGACAAATCACACATGGTCATCTGGCCCCAAAGTAGGATTCCTTGTGTTATGGGAACCAGAGACTGATATACATACTTATACAGGGTGACTTTTAATTACTTCTTGATAACAAAAGATATGGATGTACTAGAAACAACTTTCCCAAAGAAACTATATGTCATCAAATCAGGAAAAAAATTAATTTTTGGTTCTCGATACAATCATGTTAACAAATCGGCAAAAAATGTATAAAGAACCATTTTTTTTTGTTTTGACATATAGTTTCTTTGGGAAAGTTGTATGTAAACACGAGTACATTCATATCCTTTGCTATCAAGAACTAATCAAAAGTCACCCTATATACGTTGAAATACATACATATATAGATATTTAACACCCAGACACAGAGCAAACAAATCTTCTTATCACACAAATGTTTGCCCTGGGTGGGGAACCCACAACTCTCGAATCAGCAGTCAAGAGCACTAACCACTGAGCCACCGAGTCAGTTATAAAACGCATCGGTCGTCGTGGAAATCCTTCGGGGAGGCCTATGTTCAGCAGTGGATGTCCTTCGGCTGATATGATGATGAAGATGATATAAAACGCATCACAATATTTTTATAGGTACCTACCAGCTTTTATTTCAGTGCACAAAAAACGAGGAATGAAATTTGGTCTGGCTACCAAATCAAACTTATATTATAAAGGCGAAAGTTTGTGCGTGTATGAGATTGTATGTTTGTTACTTCTTCACGCAAAAACGAATGAACAGATCTGGCTGAAATTTGGTAGGTCGACAGATTAGGACCTGAATTAACACACAGGCTACATTTTTCTGCAAGCGGCTCGCGAGCTGCGCACCCCCGAAAAGTCATAGAAACGTTCTACATGCGGTTGAAGCCGCGGAAACAGCTACTTTAAAATAAATGCGAATTGAGGAAGCACAGTACATAGCGTTTTTTTAAGTTTGGCAGCTGTCTTCAGAAGTGAAGCCTAAAAGTTATACCTGAGCACGGGCAGTCTAAGGTCGGTACAGGTTCCAAGTTAAAGCGAGGAAGCCTTCAGGATCTTTATCAACTGTTTTTAAAATACAGGAGTTTCAAGTTTGGCAGCTGTTATTCTAAATGAAGATATTGACGAGATCTATCAGTTGTCATCAGAAAAAGAGATCTCGAGGAGATCTAATATTACAGTTTTTCAAAATATTCTCCTTTGCATTTTGAACATTTTCTCATTAGGTCAAACCAATATCGAAAACACGAGGACAACTGATCTGATGGCATGTTTTCTACGTGCTGATTTAAAACGATCACTGCCTCTTCTGCGTTCGTAAAAGTGACATCTCTCATCGCATCTTTAATTTTTAGGCAAAAAAGATCGCAGGGTGCCAGGTCCACACTGTGTGGGATGGGTCACGAGCACTACATTTTCGGAGTCCAAAAACGACTTTGCTTTCTTGGCTGTGTGGGAAGAAGAATTGTCATGGTGCAAGTGGATTCGGCTTTTCGGTCGCTTCTCTCGTCCTTTCTGAAAAATGTAGTGGTGTACCACTTAGCATTGACACTCATTTGATCCTCAAATGATATCGTGCAAACTGGACCCGTACGAGAAAAAGATATATCATTTTTTATCCACGTTCCTTGCCTGTTTCAATTTTCTTGGTCTATTCTTGCTTCCGAACTCCCATTCACAAGACTGCTGCTTTATCTGTAGTTCAAAACAATAAATCCACGTTTCGTTTCCTGTATCAATGGCAAACTCTTCAGGTAAAAATCCTGCATCTGTGGAGTAACCCTGCCACGTATCAATATGTTTTCGAATTTCGATTTCATATGTCACGTTTATTCGCCGCTGTTACGGTGCAGGAAATTATCGCGGGGAAAGCTGCACACGCCTGCGAAGAAACTCGAAGATTGTGTGTGAAGTCGACCAACCCGCACTGGGCCCGCGTGGTCAGGGTAATTCAGGGTAAGCCCTAGCCCCTCGCTGGGGACGTATATGAGCTGATATGACGATGCTGATGATGAAATAACCTGCATTACCCTCATTACTTTCAATTAATCCAAGTATTTCACAGCGTCGGTGGCTCAACCGGTAACGACTTGGTCCTCCTAACCAGAGGTGCCGGGTTCAAATCCGGACGGCCAATGTACCAATAAGTTTTTCAAAACTTACGTACATGTACTCACCGATTGCTTTAACGGTGAAGGGAAAATCGTGAGGAAAACATCTGATTCCAGATGTGTATGAAGGTCGCGTTGCACACGTCCGTAGGTGACAATCTAAATGTCCTACACGTGACCGCGGGTGATGCTAAGTGCAACACCAGGCAACCGCGGTCTGTCCCTTGTATAGCTCGGTTAATCGTGCCACACGATAAAAAGAAGAAGTATTGCATTTTCATGTCATATGTAGCCAAAAAAATGTGTTGATATATTATCTACGAATTATGTACAAATAACTACTTTGAATTTACCGATATTACCGATTGCTTTAACGGTGAAGGAAAACATCGTGAGGAAACCTGCACAGGCCTGCGAAGAAACTCGAAGGTTGTGTGTGAAGTCGACCAACCCGCACTGGGCCCGCGTGGTCGACTAAGGCCTAATCGCCCTGATTCAGGGTAGGCTCGAGCCCCTCGGTGGGGACGTATATGAGCTGATATAATAATAAATAATAACTACTTTGAATAAATTATTGTGCTCAAATGCATTATTATTATCTTTAGTAGGTACATTAAGGGACCTCCAAGTCTACATATATGACTAAATTCTAAGCTATACAGGGTGTAACAAAATTGGTGTAGGTCCCGTTAACTGGGGCTTTTACTCATCATACTGAACAACTTTTGTTCTATAACTTTGCTAAAATCGCAAAAAAAAACCAACTCTTCATACAAATAAATGAAAACAACAAACAAACAAAAATTTATGAAAACGTTAAACACGTTTAAAAACCGACTTCCATCTCAACAATTTAGTACCTACAAGTTGGCATTATTATTTTCAGTTTTTGTTAATTTTCTTATAAAGTACCACAACGATTTTTATAAAATTTATATGGGACCACACGGGAAGCATTAGCTTTCAAATAAAAAAAAGGGTCATCATAATCGGTTTACCCAGTCAAAAGTTCTGAGGTAACAAACTTAAAAAAAATAAATTCGAGCGAGCCCTACAGTACTCGCATATGATGTGTAACATGTGACAAAATACTTTAGGTTAGTTAGATTTGATGACGATATTGTACCTGGGTGGCGGATCTGACAGTAACGAAAAAAACCGACCAAGTGCGAGTCGGACTCTCGTAAAGTAGAATTCCGCGCTTTCGCGACTTCCTGTTACACATTTCCGTCCCATTTCACGAAATCACTCCCACAAATTGCAGGAAAGCGAGAGCAGAGATGTTACACATCAATAAATACAGACGAATTGAAAACCTCCTCCTTTTTGGAAGTCGGTTAAAAAAAGCTGTACCTTTTGTATGTCTTTTATTTTGTTTATTGTTTGTTTGACCCTATTTGTGATTTATATAAATGATCTTTTGTTATTACTATTTTACTACTTATAGGTACTTAGATAATTTTGGGTACCTACCGATCAATTGAATTTCTAAAACATTTATGAAAAGTTTCACGCAACTGATAAAATGAATTGTAGCTAAACAAAAATTCGTAAATCTGTGGGGCCATTCGTCACAAGTGCACCGCAATCAATCTCTTCGGCCCCATCTCCTTGCTGCCTTCACCTCCTTTTAGTTCAGTTCACCCTCTGCCAACGAGATGGCGCTGCTTCGAATTAATTATGCATACTGATGACCGCGCGTAATGAGCTGGCGGAGTTTTCCCGCCGTTTTCTTGGCGGGGAAGAAAATTTGGCAACAGCAAGGAGATTGCGCGCAAGAAGAATGGCTTGATGATAAAGCTGGCTGTTTTCGTAATAAAGGTGGCCGGTAGCAACCTCTTTCTTAAATGAGCAATATTTTCCGACATTATTTACATAAAAACATCTTATTACCGGAATAGGATTAAGAAAATCAAAAGTATGCACTGATGTATAAAGATTTGTTTGAATTTACTTACGAGTAGGGTGCGTACCCAGAATGTGCTATCGAAACCTAATTTCCTAAGTTTCACCAATATTCGTGTCTAGGTAGCTTGTTAAAACTTGTAGCACCTTTTTAGGGTTCCGTAGTACAACAAGGAAACCTTATAGTTTCGTCATGTCTGTCTGTCCGTCTGTCCATCTGCCCATCTGTCTGTCCGCGGCCTAGCTCCTAGACTATTATAGTAGTTAAGAGCTGAAATTTGGCAAAGTTAAATATAATAATAACGTAGAGAGAACTGTAAAAAAAATTTGGAAAAAAAACCGTTTAGGGCCGAGTACCTCCCCAACAAGTAAAGCGGGGATAATTTTGTGTGAGGTATAGTTGGTTAGAGCTTAAAAATAGTTATGAGTCTTTTAAGATCATTTTATAATTTAGCGTTCCGTTTTCGAAAAAATAGAGTATCCCCGCTACCTAACAACTAAACCGCTGTATTTGTAAATTTGAAAAAAATTATGAAAGGTGTCTTTATATAATGAATTTAAAAGGAAACTATCACGGCTAAGTAGGTTTTCTTAGTTTATGAGAAAGAGTCGACCAACTTAAGATGTGCAGTTCGATTTGTAAAAAGTTCATAGATTTTTCATACAATATGTTCCATTACCAACTGCAAATATAATTTTTTTTTTTTAAATCAACATTTATGTTTTTTTTTTTTAATTAAAATTATTAAATTGCGCGGAATACACCAGAATAGGTCCGGCGGCGCGGTTGTATTCTGAGCAGTTTGATAATTTAATAAAAAATAAATTGCGAATTGACCATTAGTTTCTTGGGCTAAAGTTGTTCAGTTTCATGAGTACAAGCTGCAGTTAAATAAAAGTGCGTACCTTTGTTAAGACCCTGTATATTTAATGTAAAATAGAGAAATCCTAATAAAATATTCTTAAGCTAGATTCTAAAACAGTCACATCATAAATTTACACATATTTGAGGTTCATGCTAAGAATTTATGACAAATTTACACATATTTGAGGTTTATGCTAAGAATTTATAATAAATTTACACATATTTGAGGTTTATTGTAAAAATTTATGCCTTGAGCAAGAGATAACTTATATACCTACTATAATTATAGGTTGTCATCATCATCATCATCATATCAGCCGAAGGACGTCCACTGCTGGACACAGGCCTCCCCTAAGGATTTCCACGACGAACGGTTCTGCGCTACCCGCATCCAGCGGCTTCCCGCGACCTTCACGAGGTCATTGGTCCACCGAGTGGGAGGCCTACCTACGCTACGTTTTACGGTGCGTGGTCGCCACTCGAGAACTTTACTACCCCAACGGTCTATGTGCCCCGCCAACTGCCACTTAAGTTTAGCAATTCTGAGAGTTATGTCGGTTACTTTGGTTCTCCTACGGATCTCCTCGTTTCTGATTCGATCACGCAGAGAAACTCCGAGCATAGCACGCTCCATTGCCCTATGGGTGACCTTGAGCCTTCTTCTTAGGGTGTCAAAAAAAAAATCTTACTTTTTAATTCAAGTGTAATTTTTGTTATATAAGATAAAAAGCTACTTTAGGTATTTCAGCTGAATACAAAAACGATTTATTGCAAAACACCTTGATGTAACCTATGTCACTGCCAAATAATCATTTATTTAATTTCATTTCCTTTTTAAAAGTCGAAAGCCCGCATGACAATTTTATAGCCTTAATGATTTTTTAAATTTAAAGATTTAATGTATTTTATTATTATTTATTGTAAAATTGACATTCGCTATTGCGACATTGTTATTAATTTAAAGATTTAATGTATTATTGACATTCGCTTTTGCGACATTGTTATGATTGATTATATCCCTACTAATATTATAAATGTGAAAGTAACTCTGTCTGTCTGTTACGCTTTCCCGCAAAAACTACTGAACGGATTTGGCTGAAATTTGGTAGGTAGACAGATTAGGATCTGGATTCAGACATAAGCTACTTTTGATCACGCTCGCGAGCCGCTTGCGGCTCGCGCACTGCGCACCCTCGAAAAGTCATAGAAACGTTGTCCACGCGGGTGAAACCGCGGGAAACAGCTAGTTTAGATATATTTTTGTAAACTTAATTTCGCAACCTGACCTGCAACACGAAAGTTGTCAATAAAATTATTGTATTGTATTGTATTGACCGCGAAATTGCCACGAATGCATAGACTATTACTTCCAGACCATTTTACTAAGTTGTTTTTGATACAATTTCAAATCTTTTATTTACTAGACTATTGGCATGTTTTTAAATTTCATATCGACTTCCCTAAATCGAGCTATTGGTCAGTGAAAAGCGCTCAAAAAGGAAATAGAAAAATACTCTCCTCATTTCCATAGTCTTTGAAGGGAAAACATAAATATTGAGGAAGAATAAAAAAAACAATATTCACACGTCAATAGTTCGGGATATATCGGATGGACGGTCAAAGTAAGGGGAGGCGGGACCCTTAAATGTTTTATTATGGAAAGCTTTTAAAGGAGAACGTTTATTTTAGATAGCATTGAAAGAAAGTGATGAAAACTAGTAGGTGTTGAAACATTAAGGTTAACTATTTAAATATACATTTTTCAATGTGAAATTGTGTGTTCCAGTAAAAGTAAAAAATGTTCATTTAATAGTGTAATTCAAATGAAATTCTATGCTTTGGCCCTCAGCAGTGCCGGCCTTTTAGGCGTAAGATCAAAATTTTGAGGCAATTTTACAAAAAAGTCGTATGAAAATAAAACCACCTTCAAACATTACGTAAGTTTTTTTTTTTTTTTTTATTAAAAATTTGAGTGCGTTTGGCTGCACCTCACCTGATGGTAAGTGCTGATGCAGCCGAGGATGTAACACGCAAGCTCAAATAGTGCCTATTCACTCTCGTCTTGAAGATTCCTAAATTATACGAATCGGGGAATACAGATGCCGGAAGGGAATTCCACTCCTTGGCCGTTCGCATGATGAAGGAAGAAGCTAAACGCTTCGTGCGAAAAGGTGGAACATTGACGACAAAGGGGTGGAACCGCTCTCCGCGCCTGGTCGTCCGATGATGAAATGGAGAGGGGGGAATGAGGTAGTGAAGTTCCAGGGCACACTCTCCGAAATGAATCGTGTAGAACACTGATAGACAGGCGACTTTGCGGCGATGCTCGAGGCTTTGGAGCCTGTTTGATACAAGTTCCTCGTCGCCAATGAGTCTCCTAGCGCGTCGGTCGATAGAATCATATTGGTATTCAGCCGTTTTGACGATTCTAAAGATCAAGAAATCAACAGTTACAGCTTCGTAAGTTCTACTCAAACTAAAAGACATGCATAGCCAATCATACCTACAAAAGGAATCAATCAACACTTAAGGGTCCCCTGGAGGCTTGAGTTTCCATACAAACTAAGTTCTGTCTTAACACAAAAGCTACATGCCGGATTGAATCCAAACTTTGCAAATATATTGAGTAGATACATATCGATGTTTTTAATTTGTTTTCCATGTACTAATTTAAAACAGAAAAAATAAGAGCAGTTTTAAAATTATTTTAAGCCTTAGTTTAGTTATGTTTCAATTTACTACGATGAACACTAATTAGAAACATCGATATATTGTAGCCCTTGAACAAAAGACATCAACGAGACATACACGGCTAAGGCTACGTACGACATTACATAGTCCTTGAATGAACAATAGAAATCAACGAGTCATACACGGCAAAGTCCTTGTACAAAAGACATCAACATACATACACAGAAATGGCTACGTACATTTTAGCCCTTGAACAAAATACATCAATGAGACAACTACGGCTACGTAATTAAATTCCTTCAAATAAAGATATCAACAAGTTATACACAGCTATGGCTAAGTAATTAAAGTCCTTAAACAAATGAAATTAACGAGTCATACACAGCTACGGCTACGTAAATACAGTCCTTGAACATAAGACATCAAAAAACTTACATAATTACGGCAACGTAGTTATAGTCCTTAAACAAAAGACATCAACAAGTCATAAATAGCCATGGCTACGGAACAATATTATAGTTCTTGAACAAAAGACATGAACGAGTTATACGCAGCTACGGCTACGATATTATACGATTGAGAAAAAGGAATCATAATTGTAGTCCTTGAACGAAAGACATGGACAAGTCATACACAGCTATGGCGCCGACATCATACTCTTTAACATAAGACATTTACGAGTCACACAGCGTAGTTGTAGTCTTTGAACTGAAGACATCAACAATTCATACACAGCTATCGCTACGACATCGAACACTTAAACGAAATAGATGAACGAGTCATACACAACTACGGCTACGTAATTAAAGTTTTGGAACTAAGTACATCAACAAGTTATACACAGCTACGGCTAAGTAACTATAGTCCTTGAACAAAAGAAATGAACTAGTCATACACAGCTACAGCTATGAATTATAATTCTTAAACAAAAAATATCAACAAGTCATAAACAGCTACGGCTACGTAATTATAGTCCTGGAACAAAAGACATCAACAAATCATACAAAGCTACGGATACGTAATTATAGTCCTTGAACAAAATACATTAACAAGTTATACACAGCTACGGCTAAGTAATTATATTCCTTGAACAAAAGACAATAACAAGTCATACACAGCTACGGCTACGTAAATACAGTCCTCGAACAAAAGTCATGAACAAGTCATACACAGGTAAGGCTACGTAATTATGGTCCTAGAACAAAAGACATGAAAGAGTCATACACAGCGACGGCTATGTAATTATAGTCCTAGAACAAAAGACTTCAACAAATTAAACATAGCTTCGGATACGACATCATATCATTGAACAAAAGACATGAACGAGTCCTACGCAGCTACGGCTACGCCATTATACTCTTAAATAAAAGGAATTATCGAATCATACATAGCTAATGCCACGACAGTATAGTCCTTAACAAAAAGACATGAACGAATTATACGCAGCTACGGCTACGTAATTATAGTCCTTGAACAAAAGACATGAAGAAGTCATACACAGCTATGGCTACGATATCATACCCTTGAACAAAAGACATTAACGAGTCATGAATAGCTACGGCTTAGTAGTTATAGTCCTTGAACTAAAAACATCAAAAATTGATACACAACTATGGCTATGACATCAAACACTTGTAAAAAAGAAATAAACGAGTCATACACAGCTACGGCTACGTAATTAAAGTTTTTGAACGAAAGACAACAACAAGTCATACACAGCTACGGCTACGTAAATATAGTCCTGGAACAAAAGACATCAACAAATATAATCCAAAATTCAGAATTCATATCGGCGCATTTGCTTCCGAAGTCAATTCAAAAGCTTTAGTATTTCGATCAAGTAAACACTAACAATAAATGAATTTACAAATCATGATTGATTAAACAAGTAATAAACAATTTTTTAACAATTCACTATTGACTAAAATCAGAAATAAAATATTCCTACGTGAAAAAGTTGTTACGGATGTGACGTGTAGAATTAAGAACTGGAAATAGGCGTGTTATTCACTAAAAATCTAAGCGCTGAAAAAATATTTTTAGCGCTCAATTCGAATGATTGAGTTCACTGCAGTATTTGTCCGTAACAAAAAGTATTCATTACAAAAATAAGCCTTTTCTACTTCCGTTTGGTAATTTTCGTAATACATAACCTCAAATCATATCACAAAAGTATTAATTCTTACCAAGTCGTTACCAAAATGAAAACAAGACAACTGTGCTACAATCTAACTTTTTAAATATTTTTATGGCTTTGGCTTCAACGATTCAATGTATGATTATGACAAAATTTCGATGTATTTTGTGCAGGATGCCAAGGCCATTTAAAAAAGCGCGCGTAGAGCCATGGCTAAACATCGCGTATGATTAGGCTATATGGATGAATTTTTGACGGTTTACAATTTTCTTTTATTTATTTCACGGTCGTAGAAGTATTGTATGCCCTTGCACGCAATTAGCTATTGTAACACTCGTGCTGTCTATTCTATTGATCAAGAGTTTTTTGGCGGGATTTGTGGTGGACGCATTCGTAGTTTTATTTTGTTGTTTTTTCATTGTTTTCTGCTGGGATTTTGTTCAAGAAGTGGTGCATTTTGGAGAAAATCGTCTAGTGCACGTGAGCAATGTGGATAACAAGAAAATAAAACGAAGGAGGACGTGAGAACCCAACTTGCTCTGGGTGCAGTTTTATAGACGCCCAACAGCAACTGGGTGTTCCACCTCAGAATGCAGCTGCTGCAAATGCTGTCAAGAACTTCAGAGAAGATTTGTAATGCACCGGCACTAGCATTACAAATCCAAAAACAAATGAAGAAAGTGAAAACTATTTACGAATCCGGCTGAAGGACTAGTTTCCATGGCCAAGAAAAATTCACAACAAAAAAACTATTGTTCCACTCAGCTTCGCTTCGTGGCACAACTAGGACTCATGTAACGATGGCTCTCATTACTTCGTAGTGGCATAAATAACTATTATTTATATAAAAGTTTAAATTTTAAATATGTAAAGTTAAAATTTAAATATGTATTAGTGTACATATATATTTATATAATAGTTACTTTATATGTATAGAATAATAATATTAGCATGTATTATTATTATTAAGTTAGTTAATTAAGTTGCTTATTTCTCTGCCCTTAATATAAAATTAAGTATTTCGTGCTTTCCTATAATGAAAGGTTGTCTGGAAGAGATTTATTTTAGCAATAAGACCGCCTACTGTACACTTTATTATAGTATCTCTACGTATTAACATTACGAAATTGTTTTGGTGTACTATAAGTGTAAATAAATAAATAAATAAAAGTTTGTATTAAACCATAGGGATTCCTCGGAAAAAGTTTTTCAAAATCACGGGTACAGATCCACCGTATAAAGACCCCTTATTAAAGCCAGATGACAGCTAATAGACGCTCTTTAATAAAAAACCATGTACGTACACTCGTAATGGTTACTACATTCGCTTCACACCAGGAGGTCGCGGGTTCGATCCCGACGGGGTCAACTTGTTTGGTTGGTGTTAGGGCATTTTCTAAGCCCGCCTGGCTAGCTACCACCATCTTATCTAAGTCTTGCAGTTAAATTTTGAAGTGCGAGATGTCGTTATATTCGTCTTGCACCCGTGACTGTTAAACGATACATTTTTACCCGACTGGTCAAAAAAGAGGTTGTTTATTTGGCTCGCTCTGTAGCCTACACGGCTTCACGGATTTTGGAATGCGAGGTGTTTATTTGGCTCACTCTGTAGCCTACACGGCTTCACGGATTTTGGAATGCGAGGTGTTTATTTGGCTCACTCTGTAGCCTACACGGCTTCACGGATTTTGGAATGCGAGGTGTTTATTTGGCTCACTCTGTAGCCTACACGGCTTCACGGATTTTGGAATGCGAGGTGTTTATTTGGCTCACTCTGTAGCCTACACGGCTTCACGGATTTTGGAATGCGAGGTGTTTATTTGGCTCACTCTGTAGCCTACACGGCTTCACGGATTTTGGAATGCGAGGTGTTTATTTGGCTCACTCTGTAGCCTACACGGCTTCACGGATTTTGGAATGCGAGGTGTTTATTTGGCTCGCTCTGTAGCCTACACGGCTTCACGGATTTTGGAATGCGAGGTGTTTATT
Source organism: Coleophora flavipennella (assembly GCA_947284805.1). Classification (NCBI taxonomy): domain Eukaryota; kingdom Metazoa; phylum Arthropoda; class Insecta; order Lepidoptera; family Coleophoridae; genus Coleophora; species Coleophora flavipennella. Next base: position 12,742,036 of record OX369281.1, on the reverse strand, counting down.
TGGCTCACTCTGTAGCCTACACGGCTTCACGGATTTTGGAATGCGAGGTGTTTATTTGGCTCACTCTGTAGCCTACACGGCTTCACGGATTTTGGAATGCGAGGTGTTTATTTGGCTCACTCTGTAGCCTACACGGCTTCACGGATTTTGGAATGCGAGGTGTTTATTTGGCTCACTCTGTAGCCTACACGGCTTCACGGATTTTGGAATGCGAGGTGTTTATTTGGCTCACTCTGTAGCCTACACGGCTTCACGGATTTTGGAATGCGAGGTGTTTATTTGGCTCACTCTGTAGCCTACACGGCTTCACGGATTTTGGAATGCGAGGTGTTTATTTGGCTCACTCTGTAGCCTACACGGCTTCACGGATTTTGGAATGCGAGGTGTTTATTTGGCTCACTCTGTAGCCTACACGGCTTCACGGATTTTGGAATGCGAGGTGTTTATTTGGCTCACTCTGTAGCCTACACGGCTTCACGGATTTTGGAATGCGAGGTGTTTATTTGGCTCGCTCTGTAGCCTACACGGCTTCACGGATTTTAGAATGCGAGATGTCGTTAGATTCGTCTTAGTGAGTGAAAAATGGCATTACAAACTGCGACACAGTCCTCGACTAATGCAGTTGCTATCGTACACTTTAAATTTGTACCCGTAGTTTAAGTTCCAAATAAATATATTTTTGATGTGTAACATCTTTGCTCTCGCTTTCCTGCAATTTGTGGGAGTGATTTCGTGAAATGGGACGGAAATGTGTAACATGGGACGGAAATGTGTAACAGGGAGTCGCGAAAGCGCGGAATTATACTTTACGAGATTCCGACTCGCACTTGGTCGGTTTTTTTCGTTACTGTCAGATCCGCCACCAGGATCGTCATCAAATCTAACTAACCTAAAGTATTTTGTCACATGTTACACATCATATGCGAGTACTGTAGGTCTCGCTCGAATTTTTTTTTAAATTTAAAAAAAAGAAAGAAAAAAAATAGGTTACATTTTACCCGACTGTACAGTACAGTTTTTATGCTGTAGGGTTTTTAATTAATTCCGAATTTTTTTAGTTTACGTCTCGTTACTTCCTGTACTGTGCGTAAGAAGTTTCTACATGTGCTACATTGCCATGTTACGTAAATATGCGATTGCAACATAACGTAACTGTTCCCCATACTAGTTATTATGCACCCACTGGACACTGCCCAGGAAAGGAAAATAAGGGGAAATTTATAGATATTCCTCGAACCGTTATATTTTACTGTTATTGCAGCCTTTTATTCCATAAGAAGGCCATTTTACCATTTCTTTATTGATAAAAACTCTCTGGAGATTTGGTTTGGTTATTGGTTTGAATAAGATTGATATTAGGTGGACTCGTATTGCAAGGAACAAAATGTCGGACGCCGATGGATGCGGGCAGCGCAGGACCGGTCGTCGTGGTAATCCTTGGGGGAGGCCTTTGTCCAGCAGTGGACGTTTTTCGGCTGATACAATGATGATGATGAACAAAATGCCTATTTTGATTTAAAAAAAATTAACTTCATAAATTCTGATCTAATTTTGTTCTTTAAAAATTAGGTAGGTACACTCAACCGCAAGTCTCAGTTTCGCTTTGTGCGAAGTAACAAAAGTTCACAACATAGTTCATGTTTCATTTTGCGATATATATTCTATGAAGCTTTTCTAAAATAATATAAATAGCTAAATAATAAAATAAATTTGAGTTAAGTTTAATATACATGTCGAAGGGGGTGGTTATGGATGGCCTTATGGTTCACGTCCTTAAGTATTTCGATCGTGGGCGTCGAAATAACAATGCAGCTATATCACAGAGGTCCTCCTTTAATAGTCTTGATTATTCGGCAATCGAAATTGTACAGGATGCCTTGGATTACAATGGATGCAAACGCGGTGATCCCAGCGATAGCGTGACACGTCCGTTTTGCTCACAGATCACCACTACTTGTGTTCTGCTCGACGCTCCGTCAAAAAGTGTCTGCTCCGAGACTAACATCCAGCTAATATGGCTTCTCAACCCAGTGTTGCCACCTCAATCAAAAACAGCCTTCCGTTAATACGTCATCTTTGCTACCATAAACGATCGGCTCACGAGTTCAAGCGATTGTCACGCCACCACTGGTTTCACCCAGGTACTAATACCACACGTTTGATCCAAATAAAGCTTAGCGATCTATGTAAACGTATCTCGAGCTAATATTGGTCGTGTTTTCAATGACGCTCCGACATATAGAAATTAAAGTCTATAACAAATGAAATCAAGCTTCAACACCTCAACCAATCTTAACGAAATTTGACATGAAAGTAGCCTGTCATAAGAAATGGCAAAACCTATTTTTTATCCCATATATTTGCACAGTCCGATACAATTCCTGAAGGAACGGAAAAAAAACCTCTTTTTTTTGCTTGTTTTATTTACATCTCCACTACATTCTGGTGCTGCTGACTGACCTTGTCAAGAACCTAGATCGTTATGATAGTTATGAATGTCGCGAGAGAGAAAGAAGCGACTGTTAACACGGAGAAAAGATCTGCCTCAACCATTCACCCTAAGCAAAGTATACATATTAGTACTAACATACGGTATGGACACTCTCTGCCGCTCTCTAGATTCCGACCTCACCTCCTCGACTCCTAGGTTGATACAGATTGGTTTCAAGTTTGGTTCTCCAACGTATAGAATTTCGCAGTGATTTCATTTGTTTCGTCATTTGTTTTTAGAAATGTCATTTCTCGCCCGTTGTATGAAGTGTCCGGGGTGTGCCCTAAGCACAATCACATCAGCTCATATACGTCCTCAATGAGGGGCTCGAGCCTACCTTGCATTAGGGCGATCGGGCCTTAGTAGACCACGTGGGCCCAGTGCGGGTTGGTCGACTTCACACATACTTCGAGTTTCTTCGCAGGCGTGTGCAGGTTTCCTCACGATGTTTTCCTACACCGTAAGAGCGTCGGATAAACGTACATATGAAATCTAAATTGGTACACATTGGTACGTGGCAGGATCGAACCACGACCTCCCGGACAAGAGATAGCGGCCCTTGCCATTACACCGAAGAGGCTCTTGCCTTGCCCTAAGCACAATAGGTTTAAGTAACTAAATAGCGGGACATCAGTGTTCGTTTCCTAGCTATAAAAATGTTCAATGCTGTCCCTGCTGAACTAAAAACAGTCCGAGAGCATACATTTTTTTAAAAATATGCTCAAGACCTTCGTGTTGGAAAAGTGCTTTTATTCAATACTAGCTTTTGCCCGCGGCTTCGCCCGCGTGGACATAGCTTTTATGACAATTTTTGAGGGTGAGTGGTGCGCGAGCCGCAATCAGCTCGCAAGCGTGGATATGAGTTTTCTCCAGGTACCTCAGGAACTGTATCGGGCTATTCGGATTAGCAGTCTTTGTCACTTCACACCCTCTCAACAAATTCTATACAAAAAATATCTTTAATCCGTTGCTCCGTTGCGACGCCACCGACGTTGTCCCCAGATCCCGCAGGAACTATGTCAGGATATACTTATTAGTAAATTATATCATTTTCCACCTCATCTCTGTGTTAAAAATCTCACCGATTAATTTTTTCGTTACGATTTTGAATAACTTAACGAACAAAGAGTATTGTTTTAGTTTTCTCAGGAACTGCATCGGGCTATGATAATTTCCTTAGATACAAAGTTGACTATGTCATTCCCAGTGATACAGGATACCTGCATGCCAAATTTCATCAAGATTGGTAGAGGTGTTGAAGTGTGAATAGGTAACAAACAAACAAACACATTTTCACATTTACAATAATAAGTAAGGATTTCTAAATCTTTAATAACATATAGAGCGTCGGTGGCAGAACGGTTAGGGCCACTATCTCCTGTCCGGAAGGCCGTGGTTCGAATGCTGCCACTTAACAATATCTATACGAATATCGATTTCATACTGGTATGTACGTTTATCCGACGCTCTTACGGTGACAAAAACATCGTGAGAAAACCTGCACACGCCTGCGAAGAAACACGAAGCTTATGTGTGAAGTCAATCGACCTGCAATGGGCCCGCGTGATCGTCTAAGGCCTGATCGCCCTAACTCAGGGCAGGTCGAGCCCCTTGGTGGGGACGTATATAAATAAATTCAAATCATTGTATCAATCTAGTAATGAACCCTCCTAAAAAATATTAATATGGGTCAAATCCTTGAGTCGTATCAGCTCCAAAGTAGCCCATGACGCACTTCTCGTTGCCGCGCTGGATGGCAATAGACAACCTTAGCAGCAGGTGGGACCTCGCGTCACATCTCCTCTCTCGAAGGCGACGGCCAATCTCCTTTGTGAAGGCAAAAGCCTCTGAGGGTTCAGCAGCCGGTTGTCTCACAGACCAGCGGAACGTTCCTCTCTTCCATAACACCTGTTTAAACCCTCCGGCCTTTTGCCATCACATCGACTAAAGCCCGGCGGCTGCATCAAAGATGGAATATTCCATCTAGCCGATACCAGTGCCCTCCGAGTGAGGTCATTAAGGAATTGGTGACGTGGGAATCTTCACAAACAACGACCGCAACTCAGTGAGTGATGGCCAATTGCCTCCACCGTGGACCCGCAAATACATTGATGAGGTTCACAGATATTGATATTGCAGGCGGAGAGCAACTGCCACACGCAAACAGTCGCCGTCAGAAGAGTTCCCATATCTGTGCCTCCTGTTAAATGAAGCTAAACTCGATTTATGTGTTTTTATTTTTTTTACACGATTGCAATCTATAAAAAAATACCTATCTGTTCGTCTATGACACACATCGCTACGTGCCATAGTTCCAGAGAGTTGTGTAAAGTAGCGTATGCTGAAAAATACATAAAAGAAATCCACTCAAAAGTATGAAATAATATTTTAATGTTTTAACACAACTTAAGCGTGTTTTATTATTCCTGCAGTGCCATCTATTGACATTTTGCTGCTATGATTATAATGTGTGTAGCTTATATGTTGAAAAAGTACTATATATTTTTTATTGTAAGTATCGATAGATAATTTCCCACGGGACCTCTTTAGTTTTCCGTGATAAAGAATACCCGACTATACAATGATGGTCAAAACATCCCATCTCAATGTAATGGTTTCATATTGTTACGTTGAGCCATTCTAAAGATACAATTTTTTGCATTCCTGCAGGAACCCTTATTTTTTTGGGATTTACAATGTCCCAGTTTTAGTTCGCGATAAGGGTATCAACGTGTAAAATTTGATTGTAATAGGTCAAGCCACATTTGCGTGGTGAGCCATTCTTTAAATGAATCTTTTGATTTTCCTACAGGAACTCTTGAATTTTCCGGGATAAAAAGTATCCTATATGTTAACCCGGGCTATAAGGAACCACCATACAAAATTTCATCAAAATCGGCCTGGTAGTTTTTGCGTGATGCGCGAACATACAGACAGACAGACAGACAGACAGACAGACAAAAATTCCAAAAGTTGTTGTTTTGGCCTCTGTATCGTTAGTAATGTCCACCACAGTTATTATTTTCCAAAAATATTTCATGTACAGACACGGCCCCGTTACAGTTTTATTATATTATAGAAGTTACTACCTGACTTATGGGTTATAGATTTTTATCTACATGATGTTTGTTAAACCTTTGACTTATTTATTGCAATTTGATTTTATTGATTCATTAATTTAATTAATTTTTTTCTTTATGACACTTTTGTCTATTTGACATGTTTATTTTTTTAAATTGTTTGATATTATTATTTCATATTATTAGAGTTTTAATGACAAATGTCTTTATTGTATTATATTTTTTTAGTGCTTCGTTAATATTTGATATTGTTTAATGTGTTTAATAATTAATTTAATGTGTAACGATTTAATTTGTTTTAAATGTATGCTTATATTAATGTCCAACACAATTTATATTGTAAACAGGAAACGAACTATGAAACTATGTATGTAACATCTTAATGGAACATCGGATTGTTCTGATTTTTCAAGCGACTTCCAAAAAGGAGGAGATTCTCAATTCGTCTGTATGTTTTTTTTTATGTTTGTTACCTCAGAACTTTTGACTGGGTGAACCGATTTTTATGATTCTTTTTTTATTTGAAAGCTAGTGATTCCCATGTGGTCCTATAAATTTTATCAAAATCGGTGTAGTACTTTAGTAGAAAATTAACAGAAACCAAAAATAATAATGCAAAAATGTACTAATTTGTCGTGATGGAAGTCGGTTTTTTAACGTGTTTCGCGTTTTCAATTATTGCAGAGAGATGTTTGAGGAGGTGGGAAATAACTTAAGAGCCTGCTAGAGTTAATAAATCCCATATAAACGTAGTATTTGATTCATTTGTTAACCAAAGAACCGATTTACAAATAATTATTATCGATAATCGGATGACGTATATCTGTGTCGATATCGAATTACTTTTTTTAAAAACGAAACAGGAATCCATTTAATTTCGAATAAACTTGTTTTTCGTCTTTTACCTTAAAAACAAGTTTATTGATCAATAATGGATTACTGTTTCGTTTTTCAAAAAAGTAATGCGGTCACAAATGCGGTACAGACACAGATACACAACAAATCGGTTCTTTGGTTAACAAATGAATCAAATACCACGTTTATATGGGATTTTTTATTATTATTAGACATTTATTACAAACAACTTAGTCCATAGTTTTGTTAGTAACATAGATCTTAATTCTAGAGTTAGTAAAATACAAAAGGAAAACGTATAAAAACAGACTTCAATACTACAATCTGCTGGATCCATGCATCCGAACCCAGCGACCCAGCATTGGAGAGTCACACCGGTCTACATATACGCTCAGGATTCTGTTGGAGCTGGCACGAACGCGGCCCAGCAGTGACGCGCATCGCTTTCTTATTATAAGCATGAAAGCCGTCGGTTTCCGCCTCAGCCAGCATGTCTGATGCACTGCAGAACCGCGGCAGCCCCAACAGCACCCTAAACGCATTATTATACTGGATATTTATTTTATGAACTCCAGCGGGCTCTTAAGTTTCAGCCACGTGCACGTCGGCTTTGCAACGGAGCAACGGATTTACGTGATTTTTGTATAGAAATAGTTGAGTGGGTGGGAATTAACATGGACTGCTAATCAGATTAGACCGATATAGTTCCCGATGGATCTGAATTTAACTTGTAGGAGTAGATCATGTAGGGCGTGGGTATAAATAACGCCGTACGTGCACACAAATCGAGTTTAATGAAGAAATAGTAGGAATATAATCCATCATAAAGAGCATGGTCAAATTTATCTTAACCTCTGGCTAATAACCCAAGCAGAAATTTTGACCCGAGATGGGTCTTCAAGAGGGTATTAGTTTCAAATAGTTTTTATTATTTATTATTATATCAGCTCATATACGTCCCCACCGAGGGGCTCGGGCGATTAGGCCTTAGTCGACCACGCGGGCCCAGTGCGGGTTGGTCGACTTCACACACAACCTTCGAGTTTCTTCGCAGGCGTGTGCAGGTTTCCTCACGATGTTTTCCTTCACCGTTAAAGCAATCGGTAAGTATATGTAATTTTGTATATGTAATTACGTAAGTTTTTGAAAAACTCATTGGTACATTGGCCGTCCAGATTTGAACCCGGTACCTCTGGTTAGATGGACCGAGTCGTTACCGGTTGAGCCACCGACGCTTTTTTTTCAAATAGTTATTTTACATAAATTCCCGAAGTTTTGTAATTAAAAAGAATTCGGATTTTGATCAAAATGTGACACGTTGTTATGCGCCAGCGCATGAGAAAATAGATCAAAAGCAAGAAGGATAAATACCAGCAACGCGTTGCCGCGTTACAAACTCATGTCTACGCTCGGGAGCCGCTTGTGGCACGCGCACCACTCGCCCTCCTTAAAGAGTCATAAAAACGATACCCACACGTGCGAAGCCGCGGGAAAAAGCTGGTTTATCCTATCTTTACTTCTTAGGGTTGCCACAATTGTAAAAAAACCCTTTTCATTTTTTGCTCTATGATTGTGTGTACAATGTGGCTGTACAATTATTTTATAGCGACGCGTTTATTATTTTAAGTTAACCAAGCAATCTGCAACTAATTACGACAGAATTAACATGCGCCGACCGATTTCTTTCCCTGTCTTCCAGAGAGTGCAAATAAACGCTAATCCCATCTCTTATCTTTTGCGCTAATGTCTTACAATTTGCATTTTGACTGTTAGCAAAAAGCAAGCAGTTGTTGCTTTCTGGATTTAGATTGTAGGGATTACAAGATTTGTGATGTTTTGGAGTGGAGTCAAAAATATCTTAAACTATTTTTCACGGCGTTAATGGCGTAACGGTTACGGCCGCTACCTCCTGCCCGGGAGGCCGTGGTTCGAATCCTGCCGCGTACCAATGTGATTTCGAATTTCGATTTCATATGTACGTTTATCCAACGCTCTTACGGTGAAGAAAACATAGTGAGGAAACCTGCACACGCCTGCGAAGAAACTCGAAGGTTGTGTGTGAACTCGACCAATCGGCACGGGGCCCGCGTTGTCGACTAAGGCCCGATCGTCCTAATTCAGGGAAGGCTCGAGCCCTTCGGTGGGGACGTATATGAGCTGATAAGATGACAAGATTTGTGATGTTTTGGAGTGGAGTCAAAAATATCTCAAACTACTTTTCATTCATTCAGTTCGCTTCAAAAAGTTATAATTTTGAACAAAAAAAAAACTAATTCAAATAGAAAACTAAGGTGACGTCATAGTTTTGCAGCGACATTTATGTACTCATTTTGTGATTTTGGTGAATTAAAAATCGAAGACTTGATGGAAAACAAAACGAGTAAGGTTTCCCGAAGTTTAAGTAGGAGGGCAATTTAGTGATCAAGAGTTCATAATTTATTTCTGATCCTGTCGTCATTCCTATGGATTACTGACCGACTGACCAATGTCTAGCACGACATTTAAGAGATACCAGCAGAGCATCATAGATGACGCTGAGAGAAATAGGAACGCGTATCAGAATTACCAGTGTATTGCTCGCAAGTTGAGCAAATCAACACGCTGAGTCACGGTCCTTTTGTACTACTGCAACACACATATTATGTTTTTGTATTCTTATTTCTTTGCTCTTTTTAATTTGTTATGTTTTGTTTTATATTAAGTATGAGTGTAATAATATGTGTGTGATTGCAGTGACAAATAAACGTGTTATATATTTATCTATCTATCTTTTAAGGGTCCCCAGTAGGCTCGAGTTTCCATACAAACGCAGTTCCGCTTTAATATAATTGAAAACGCTAAACACGTTAAAAACCCGACTTCCATTGCAACAACTTAGTAAATTTTTGCATTATTATTTTTGGTTTTTGTTAATTTTCTAATAAAGTACTACACCGATTTTGATAAAATTTATATGGGACCACACGGGAAGCACTAACTTTCAAATAAAAAAAGAATCATAAAAATCGGTTCACCCAGTCAAAAGTTATGCGGGAACAAACATAAAAAAAACAAAAAAAAACATACAGACGAATTGAGAACCTTCGTCTTTTTGGAAGTCGCTTGACAAAAACCAATTGAATCCAAACTTTGCAAATATATTGAGTAGACACATATCGATGTTTGTAATAAGTTTTCATCGTAGTTAATTTAAACAAAACCTAAACGAAGGCTTAAATTAGTTTTGTACTGAAAGTTTGAAACTGCTCTTTTTAGGGTTAAGTACGCAAAGGGTAAAAACGGGACACTATTATTAAGTCTTCGCTGTCCGTCTATCTAAGTTAGGGCGATCGGGCCTTAGTCGACCACGCGGGCCCAATGCGGGTTGGTCGATTTCACACACAACCTGCGAGTTTCTTCGCAAGCGTGCGCAGGTTTCCTTACGATGTTTTCCTTCACCGTAAGAGCGTCGGATATACGAAAATATGAAATCGAAATTCGAAATCACATTGGTACGAGGCAGGATTCAAACCACGACCTCCCGGGCAGGAGGCGGCGTACCTAGCCGTTACGCCACCGACGCTCTAAATATATAACACTAAATATATCTTTTTCAATTTTTTATCTGCGCGTGCACAACATTAACCACATCATCAGGGAAATCCCCAAAAAAGAAGTCTGCAGAATTGTTCACCCTTTGGAAGGACAACACCGACTAGTCTAGGTGAAGAACTTAGAAAAAGTTTTGTGATGACTACACAGCGAGCCATCCTCATTACATCAGTAGAAAGACGTCCACTGCTGAAAAGGCCTCCCCAAAAATTTCCACAATGACCTGTCCTGCGCTGCCCAAATTCAGCAGCTTCCCATGTCCTTAAACAGGTCCTCGGTCCACTGATCGAGAGGCCTACGCTACAACTTCCGGTGCACGATCGCCATTCGAGAACTTTATTACCCAATGGCCATCTGTCCTACGACATATTTTTCTTATTGACAGACGTAGATATTTTTGTGAAGAGCAAAGCAGCACTGGCAACACTTGTACAAATTAAGAAAGCTCTGAAAACGCGGGAGGTGGAATCAAAGGAGATCCTAATTGCGTTGCGTGAAGACTCTTTGGTATGGTAATGCGAGCAGCGCCCTCTGTCGGGGAGTAGCGAGCTTTGATGTCGACAGCGGAGCAGCTCATCGGCGCCCGGTGCATTTACATAGGCAGGGGCAATGGAAACTCATGGAAATCGCAACGATCTTAAAAAAGCTGTTTAGTTATTAGTTCTTTCTTTATTAACTTTTTTAACCGCCTCCGTGGCGTAATGGTTAGCCCATTCGCTTCACACCAGGAGGTCGCGGGTTCGATTCCCCGTGGGGTCAATTTGTAAGACTCGGTTTGGTTGGTGGTAGGGCATTTTCTAAGCCCGCCTGGCTAGCTACCACCATTTTATCTAAGTCTTGCCGACAAACATCAGTGTTAACAACATTGATGTGTTCCGGCTTGAAGATAAGATAGCCAGTTCTCCATTGCGTTGGAGAATCTTGGTAAGCCCGCTTCCATCTTCGGCATCATCGTCACTTACCATCAGGTGAGATGATGCCAAGGGCTTACCAATTTTGAATAAAAAATATATAAAAAGGTAACAATTAACCCACTTACTACGGAAACTACTATTTTTTTATAATTGCATGTGATTTGTAATCGTTCTACTAGCTTAGAAAAATAATAATAATAAAAAAATAAAATTTTCGGTGTTTATAACAGCTGGTAGGCGTATCTGCGTTAAATTAGAAAAATATTTATTTATTTAGTGCACATCAAAGCAACTGATCTCTAAATTAAAAGTTTAAACTTCAGCATTAATTATTTTTATCAAATGTTTCTTTTTATGATTTCATTTTTTTGTTACTGATAACATCGATATGTATTTAAACATTAATTGCTTATTATAAAGGATAGAAATAAGATCTCTGGTGTCACAGTAACGAAAATATACTGTAAATTTTCGAACCTTTGACAACAGAAATTATGAGACCGACACAAAAATTCTTAAAAAAGTTGATAGTTGGATATGTTTAATGGCTTACTTTTAATTTGAATAATAAAACAGTTAATTTTTATTTAGGAACGCTTCTGTCTCTTTGTAAGTAGTAAAGAAAAGGAGATTTCAAAAAAACACGTCTTAAGTTAATTGTTACCTTTAGTGAATGTCATTTTATCACTGACATGATATGTTACCATTGAACTCAAATTAAAATATCGTGAATAAAATTGTTATATATATAATTATATATGTATATAGTATACAAGTACTCCATTATTTAATAACTATTCATCAGAACTATACATTAGACATTAACATTTAATATGCGACAGTTGACATAGAAGTTAGATATTTACATTTGACTTTGACAGTTGAAATTTAACACAAATTTACCTGCATACATCAGTTTAACAAAATCCCTCGGGAGTTTTGCCTTTTTATGATATGAAAAGTATCCTATGTTTTTCTTTGCCCTTTACATTACCTCTGTGCTAAATTTCAGCTAATTCGGTTTGGTAGTTTAAGTTTTCGAAATAAACATACAGACAGAATTTCTAAGTAATCATAGCTATCCTATACAAACCATGCATTTTACCGGGTAGAAATTAGCCTATGTGTTAATCCAGTACTTGATCTATCTACTTACCCAATTTCATCCAAATCTGTTTAGTCATTTAGGCGTATAACTGGAACAAGCAAGCAAACAAGCCATCATACAAACATAAATCTATAATCATCTTCATCATCATCATCAACATATAATCCGAAAGACGTCCATTGCTGGACATAGAAATGAAATGAAATGAAATGAAATGAATGATTTTTGTTCACATTTTTGATAACGTAAACAAAGTTTAAATAGAACTTAACTTAAATTCCCTACTTGATTGAGTGCAGGCACTTAGATATTTGATACAGAAAATAAAAACAAGTACGAAAGCAACTTTTTTATCTGCCGTTAGGGCGACATAATTGTTTTTTATATAAGCACCATTTTATTAATTTCAGAGTTGACGCGCTGTTAATATATTCCTGCGCAAATTGAAAAGTTTGAGAGTGTCCGCAGATTGAAACACCCCACTGATTTGAATAACGGGAAGACCAATATATCTTCAATTAAAAATTAAAAAGAAACCGGCCAAGTGTGAGTTGTACTCGCTCACTAAGGGTTCTTTGAACCCCACTTATCCACACAAGTACAACAATGCTACGCTTACTCATTTCAATCAATGAATGATTCTGATTCTGGTTTTATTTTCAACTAGCTTTGGCCCGCGGCTTCGCCCACGTGGACATAGCTTTTATGACTCTTTTTGAGGGTGAGTGGTGCGCGAGCCGCTATCAGCTCGCAAGCGTGGACATGAGTTTTCTCCAGGTACCTCAGGAACTGTATCGGGCTATTCGGATTAGCAGTCTTTGTCACTTCCCACCCCCTCAACAAATCCTATACAAAAAATCACTTTAATCCGTTGCTCCGTTGCGACGCCACCGACGTGCGCGAGCGTAGAAAACTGTTGTCCCCAGATCCCTCGGGAACTATGTCAGGATATACTTATTAGTAAATAATATCATTTTCCACCTCATCTCTGTGCTAAAAATCACACCAATCCATTTTTTCGTTACGATTTTAAATAAAACGAACAAAGAGTATTGTTTTAGTTTTCTCAGGAACTGCATCGGGCTATGATAATTTCCACAGATAAAAGGTTGATTATTTCATTCCCAGTAATACAGGCTACCTGCATGCCAAATTTCATCAAGATTGGTAGAGGTGTTGAAGTGTGAATAGGTAACAAACAAACAAACACATTTTTACATTTATAATATAAAGTAAGGTAAATCTTCTTTGTGAAGGCAAAGGCCTCTGAGGGTTCAGCAGCCGGTTGTCTCACAGACCAGCGGCACAAAGCAGTAATTGGCCTCCAAGACCGAGTACTTATTATGCTTCTTTCTCACCGCAAATTGAGCAGCAGTACCGTACAGGTGAGGAGTGAGGCAGAAAAAGTGGCTTCCCAAAGCAGACACGTTCCTCTCTGCCATAGCACCTGTTTAAACCCTCCGGCCTTTTGCCATCAGATCGCCTAAAGCCCGGTCGGCGGCTGCATCAAAGATAGAATATTCTATCTGGCCGAGACCAGTACCCTCCGAGTGAGGTCATTAAGGAATTGGTGACGTGGTAATCTTCACAAACACGACTGCAGCTCAGTGAGTGATGGCCAATTGCCTCTACCGAGGACCCGCAAATACATTGATGAGGTTCACAGATATTGATATTGCAGGCGGAGAGCAACTGCCACACGCAAATAGTTGCCGTTAGAAGAGTTCCCATATCTGTGCCTCCTGTTAAAAGATGTTAAACTCGATTTATGTGTTTTTATTTTTTTACACGATTGGAATCTGTAAAAAAATACCTCTCTGTTCGTCTATGAAACACATCGCTACGTACCATAGTTCCAGAGTTTAAAGTAGCGTATGCTGAAAAATACATAAAAGAAATCCACTCAAAAGTATGAAATAATATTTTAATGTTTTAATACAACTTAAGCGCGTTTTATTATCCCTGTAGTGCCATCTATTGACATTCTGCTGCTATGATTATAATGTGTGGTATGTGTAGCTAATATGGGGAAAAGTACTCTATTGTTATTATTGTAAGTATGATAATTTCCCACGGGACGTCTTTAGTTTTCCGGGATAAAGAATACCCGACTATACAATCATGGTCAAAACACCCCATCCCAATGTAAAGGTTTCATATTGTTACGTTGAGCCAATCTAAAGATACAATTTTTTGCATTCCTGTAGGAAACCAATTTTTTTTGGGATTCACAATGTCCCAGTTTCAGTTCGCGATAAGGGTATCAACGTGTAAAATTTGATTGTAATAGGTTAAGCCACATTTGCGTGGTGAGCCATTCTATAAATGAATACTTTTGATTTTCCCACGGGAACTCTTGAATTTTCTGAGATAAAAAGTATCCTATATGTTAACCCGGGCTATAAGGAACCACCATACAAAATTTCATCAAAATCGGCCCGGTAGTTTTTGCGTGATGCGCGAACATACAGACAGACAGACAGACAGACAGACAGACAAAAATTACAAAAGTTATTGTTTTGGCCTCTGTATCGTTAGTAATGTCCACCACAGTTATTATTTTCCAAAAATATTCCATGTACAGACACGGCCCCGTTACAGTTTTATTATATTATAGATTCGGGCTCCTTAAAGCCTCCAGGAGGCTCGCGTTTCCATACAAACGTAGTCCCGTTTTCATACAAAGACTTCATGCCGGATTAAATTCAAACTTTGCGAATATGTTAAGTAAATACATATCGATGTTTGTAATTAGATTTTATCGTAGTAAATTAAAACATTACTAAACAAAGGCTTAAATTAGTTTTGTACCGAAAGTTTGAAAATGCTCTTATTTTTACCGTTTTATATTAGTACACCCAAACTATTAAACATCGATATGTGTGTACTCAATATATTTGAAAAGTTTTAATTCAATCAAGAATGTAGTTTTTGTATTAAAGCGGAACTACGTTTGTATGGAAACTCGAGCCTCCTGGAGACCTTAACGCGATAATAATTCATTATTATTTCACAGTTTTTACTATTTCTTGTTTTACTTAGACTTTTTGCGAAATTACTATCTATGTTAGACATAAGTTGATACTTTTGATTGTAGGTTCTTGGTGAAACGTTATATCACACATTTTTTATTTTTTATTAAATTTACACTAATTCCAAAGAAAATAAATAAAACTACACGATATAAATAAACTAAACGTTATAATTTGTCAGCGACTGGTTTAGAACACCATCTTCAGGCAGACTATTTATTTACACAATGTGTGGCTGACATACGTGTAGTTTTATTTATTTTATGTGAAATTAGTGAAAATACTTGTATATACCCAAATGTGTGATAGACATAAGTAAAAGTGTTACAAATAAATCTATGGACTTTGAATGTCTGAAAATATTTTTTTATTTATTATTTTTAAGTTTTGATCTTAAACCGCACCAATGTTACTTACTCTTCAAAATACAAAGAAAAAAAAACACCTTTCAAAACACGATTCTTGTTTATTTTATTCTTTTCAACTTTTTTTAAATTTTCATTATTATTAATTACCCCACTACAATAACACGTATTCTATGAAAATTTCAGTCAGTAACCGCCTCCGAGGCGTAATGGTTAGTCCATTCGCTTGTCACCAGGAGGTTGCGGGTTCTTACTTAGATAAGATTGTGGTAGCTAGCCAGGGAGGGGGGGGGGGGGTGGAAGATACCACTGGGAATCGAACCTTGTAAAGCAAATAGACCAACCATTACGCCACGGAGGCGTTTAAATTTTAACATAACACCCCATCACTTTTGGGGTCTCGGAAGGTTAGTAAGTTAGTTAGTGTGAAGTAAGCCTATCCTTCCCAAATTGGGGAAGTACGTCCTTGATCAAAACTACTAGTTTAGGGTGTACATATAGGTAAACATTCTGAAAGTTAGACACTAGAAGATAATGTCCCTAATTTTCAACCAACTTCCAAAAACGAGGAGGTTCTCATTTTGACTGTATTTTTTAAAAATGTTTGTTACCTCAGAACTTTTGACTGGGTGAACCGATTTTGATGATTCTTTTTTTATTTAAAAGCTAGTGCTTCCCGTGTAGTCCTGTATAAATTTAATCAAAATCGGTGTAGTACTTTATTAGAAAATTAACAAAAAACCAAAAATAATAATGCAAAATGGTACTAAGTTGTTGCGACGGAAGTTGGTTTTTTAACGTATTTAGCGTTTTCAATTATTCAATCACGTCATTTAAGGACACATTATCGTTTTCTTAAACAGAGTCCTTCTCTGGTTTCCCCGTCGCCATTAATTTGTGTCCAACCAAAATGACTGGACATGGTATACGAAATCTTTACCGAAGCGTGACGCGTAATAACGGTCTCACACACAAAACAATCCGCTTTTTACATGTTTTGTATGCGCTCCACACGCCTGTGACCGGCCTTACATACCCAGGTATGTACTAAGGAACAGAAAAAAAGGCATTTTAAAATATACGACTAGTTTTTAACTCAGACTTTCTAGAATAATCCTTAAGGACCCATTATTTTGAAGGCCTATCGAAACAGGCAATTAGTATTCAATTATATAATCTTAAAGATCATGGAATATTATACTATTGATTTTAGATAATTTGACTGAACTAAAGAATAAAATATTTAAAACGGCTGTTATCTATTACGAAATTTATTATTGAAATCATTTTAACTAAATACCTGCACTTTCATTTTCCCTTGTCTGATGCATTAGTTAGAGTAATTGCGTTTAAAAGAGTTTTTATTAGAATTTAAAAGTTAACTGTAATTTTTTTGCCCATTTTTAGTGGCGAAATATTTCGAAGGAGCAACCTTTTTAAGTTTTTGTAGTCAAATAAGGAACACTTACAGTTTCGCCATATCCGTCCATCTGTCCGTCGGTATATCACCGCCATTTAAATGAAAGATTTTGAGAGATATTAATCAAATTTGATATGATCATAAAAAAATGTTACGCCTTTTTTATCCACAATTTGGTAAGCCTTTGACATGATCTCACCTGATAGTAAGTGACGACGATGCCGAAGATGGAAGCGGGCTTACCAAGATTCCCCAACGCATTGGGAACTGGCTACCTTATCTTCAAGCTTTTAAAAATTTGGAACAAAACCTGTATTTTTAGAAACCCTTTTCTACTTTTAAATACATAGTAGGGCATTAATTTATTTAAAAGGAAAATTATCACGGCTAAGTATACTTTCTTTGTTTAGAAGTAATAATAATCAGTAATAATAGCGCCGGAAAAAGTAACGTAGGCAGGCCCCTTCACTCGGGGGACCAATGACCTGGTGAAGGTCGCGGGAAGCCGCTGGATGTGGGTAGCGCAGAATCGGTCGTCGTGGAAATCCTTGGGGGAGGGCTATGTTCAGCAGTAGACGTCCTTCGGCTGATATGATGATGATATTATGAATAGTCGACCAGCGTAAGTTGTGCAGCGGATTAGTATAGAGATCGTAGTAAATATATATTTTTTTAATTATTTTTTTATTCACAATTGGTAAACCCTTGACAACATCTCACCCGGTGGTAAGTAACGATGTTGCCAAAGATGGAAGCGGGCTTACCAAGATTCTCCAACGAAATGGGGAACTGGCTATCTTATCTTCATGCCGGAACACACCATTGATATCAACATTGATATTTAGCGGCAAGATTTAGATAAGATGATGGTAGCTAGCCAGGCGGGCTTAGATAATGCCCTACCACCAACAAAACTGAGTCATACCTTTGTGAACTTTGCCTCTGAGCTACGGAGGCGTTAAAATTCTAATTGATATTAATATTCTAATAATAATATTCTATTATATTAATATTCTATACAAATTCCAAGAACATCTTTGATATTTTTTAAAAAAAGACTATGGAACCCTATTACTTTGCGCGTGGTAGGACATGTACTTGGCCATATTATTCGTATGTTTAAAAAATTTTGTGAGCGGTTCCCAACATTTCATTTACTAAATACATGCCTGTTAAGTAGTAGGTAGTATTCAAACAATGCCTCCAGTGGTCTGTTGCGATCTCAAGCGATTACATTTCGGACAATCAAAATATTGGCTTTCTGACATCCTTACCGTACAACTGCGATTCTATCTACGTTTAGACAGAATAAGGTTTTTCTTTACTTGTACGTAACTCTATCTATTATCTAATAATAAGATGAATATTTATTTATACATTTTTTTTTTATTTTTTTTTTCTTTATTTATTTTTGAAACCAGGGTGGAGACAAAACCCGAACCCATATGGTTTATACCCCAAATCAATATCTATCTATACACCTTTTATAACTCAAGAACGGCTAGACCGATTTCTCAATTTTTTTTTTGTTGAGTTCTTTATTGTCAGGAGAAGGTTTTAGGGTAAGATAGGGTAGTGTAGAGTAGGGTAGGGTAGTGTAGTATATTGTAGGGTAGGGTAGGTTAGGGTAGTGTAAGGTGGCACGAAGTTCTTAGGGACAGCTAGTATATGTATATTATAAAAGATAGTATATAATGTGTGTGCCGCTAAAACTAAGAAACGAGTCCCGGTACGATCAAGGAAGTTATATGGAGTGGTAGCCCTCTATCCCCCATCCATGAAGAAGGTTGCCGTTTTTACCTGAAAAGCGTGCTTTTGAAGATATAATGACTGGAAGTTTCGCCCTCTAGAAATTTCAAGAACAGCCCAGAACATTTGAAAGTATTCGAGAGCATTCCCCAACAACATCCCAGATCATTGTGAAACATTCCAGAATACTCGAATGTTGTGTGTGTTCTGGAACATTTTAGACCATTTGTAGCCTTTTTGTATGGGTGGGGGCTACTCCCTGAGCGAAGCCGGGTACCCCAGCTAGTATTTTATATAATATACATGATAAAGGTGATTCCTGCATTTTTTTAGGTATAAAATGGATTTTTAAATACAGTTGTTGTGAAGTGGTACTTTATATGTCAGATGATTGTGCACGGCTAAATAATTAACTTAACTAAAACAACATAACAGTTTCATAACTTACTGCATAGTTTACCTTACATTAACCGCCTCCGTGGCGTAATATTTGCGTCCATTAGCTTCACATCAAGAGGTTGTGGGTTCGATTCCGGGCGGAGTCTAACTTTGTAAGACTCGGTTTGATTGGTGGAAGGGAATTTACCGAAGCCGGCTTGGCTAGCTACCACCATCTTATTTAAGTCTTGCCGCCAAACATCAATTTTAACAGCATTGATGTGTTCCGGCTTGAGTTTCCCCATTGCGTTGGGAATCTTGGTATGCCCGCTTACATCTTAGGCATCATCATCATTTACCATTATGTGCCAAGGGTTTACCAATTGTGGATAAAAAAAGTTTATCTGATACTGGCTGTATTCGCACTTATCTACATTCGGTTGACCGTACCTACATTGCGTCAGCGCAGCCTGATCGACGCACACGCGGTTCGTTACGAATAAATTTGCATATAATTTCATAACCACTGGCCACGGGAATAAAATTAGACGCACATGGGACGAAAAAGCCGTTGTTTTTACTTTTTTCGAACATTCTTTTTTCAAATTTGAATGGGTGTTTGTTTCGCTTTCCAGTGGCCAGTGAACGCGTATGAAGCTTGTAATTCCTAAATTAGTTTTGTTCGCTGCTCAGCGTAAATACAAGTCTGAATTTCATAATTATCAATATCATCGATATTCATAAGTTATCTGTTGATTTGACAAGTTTCAACTTTAATTAACAAACAAAGGTTCTTATTTAAATATTTAACCAGTTATTGATTTTTTAAAAATATTTTTTAGAAAGTGAGGTCTGTTTTTGTGGTTTGTCGAATTTGTGTAAACATAATTATTATGTAGTTGTAAACTGAGCCGGGTTAAAAGAGCCTAATATAAATTAGAGCCTGTGTCATTTTAAAACAACATTATGTACAAACCTCTTTTTTCACAAATTTGACTTTTAGGGTTCCGTAGTACAACAAGGAACCCTTATAGTTTCGTCATGTCTGTCTGTCCGTCTGTCCGCGACCTAGCTCCTAAACTATAGTAGTTAAGAGCTGAAATTTGGCAAATACATATATAATAATAACGCGGAGAGAACTGTAATTTTTTTTTGTAAAAAATAGTATTTTTAAGGGTACCTCCCCTACAAGTAAAGTGGAGCTGATTTTTCTTGTCTCGTCAAACCCAGTCATGTGGGGTATAGTTGTGGATATAGCTTAAAAAATAGATGTGCGTCTTCTAAGACCATTTTATAATTTAGGGTTCCGTATTCGAAAAAATAAGCTTGAAAGCGCTAAAAGTTTTCATCGCGCTTTTCTCACAGGTAGGTATAGTAGGTATAGGTAGTTCCGCTATTCGATCCTAGATGGCGCTACTTGTATCACACGTATAGTCTGTCCGGCAACTTGTAGAATGTAGAGTCATTTGAAGATGAGTTAACAGAAAATTCCAATTTGAAAATGAATATGATAATCTTTGCAAAAAATACATAATCAGTATCAGTGTTGCTTCATAGTATAGTTGAAATGCATAGGTCCCTAGGAGGCACCCAATTTTCCATTTAGCCTAGAACTAACGTCAATATGAAAGCTTAAAAGTAAAGAAAGACCCTTTTCCCACAGGATGTTAACTATCCGGCCGAAATCTGTCCCAAATTCCACAAACTAGAAAATCAACTCATCAAAGACCTTACAGCTGGACGAGGCTTTTTGATTTGCGAATTCGTGGTATACTTAAGTTCTTATTAACTTTAAACCGACACATCTTTGATTACAACGTTGAATCCTACTAATATTATAAATGCGAAAGTTTGTAGGAATGTATGGATTATGGATGTATGTTTGTAACTCTTACACGCAAAAACTACTCAACGGATCTGGCTGAAATTTGGTAGGTAGAGAGATTAGGACCTGGATTAACACATAGGCTACTTATTTCCACGCTCCCAGGCCTCTTACGGCCCGCGCACTGCGCACCCTCGAAAAGTCATAGAAACGTTGTCCACGCGGGTGAAGCTGCGGGAAACAGCTAGTATGTCCTAAACGGCAGGTTTGTGTCAAACACGATCACAAATTATTTAAGTAGGACACTTTTTTATCGGCGCTTAAAATTATAATTAGGCTAAAAGTGACGAACGTACTTAAAAAAATCTGAGTTTAGCATCCCGCACGAGCCAAGAACACAAAAGGACAATCACATCATGCCCAATGAGTATTTTTATCTCTAGAGGGAGATTCTACGTCAGGTACATGGCCCCACGCGAAGTATGCCGTACGGCATACTCCTCCTTATAGGTTGCTGTAGTAGAAGTAAGATAAATATAGATTATGTCTCATACAGTTTATATTTATCAGCTACATCTTTGAATCTATTACGTGATACGCTTATAAGTCGAGATACATCTCCAGAGGAGAAATATAATGGTCATTTCTTCTCTGGAGATGCACAGAAACTAATTGATTCTGTCTGACATTGTTTTTGCATCTGTGTGAGTGCATACTTATAGTAAGATAGACTAAAGAGCATTTGTATATAACTTAGTATCTTATCTGTGGCCTCACTGCATTTAAACCTCTGTTCTGTGCACCACATTAATACAATAATTGACAACTCTATAAACGTAAATAATTGAAAACGCTAAACACGTTTAAAAAACCGGTTAAGTGCGAGTCAGAACAGCACACATAGGGTTCCGTGGCATCATACTAGATGGCGCTAGTTTCATGTTTCAAAACCCATCATACTAGATGGCGCTAGTTTCTTCATGTTTAAAAAAAACACGTTTGTTGTATGGAGATCCCCTTTATTTTTTCACTTTATCTAATTTTTAGTATTTGTTGTTATAGCGGCAACAGAAATACATCATGTGTGAAAATTTCGGCTGTCTAGCTAAAGGTTCATGAAATACAGCCTGGTGACAGACAGACAGACCGACAGACGGACGGACGGACAGCGAAGTCTTAGTAATAGGGTCCCGTTTTTACCCTTTGGGTACGGAACGCTAAAAACCGACTTTCATCGCAACAACTTTGTACAAATTGCATTAACATTTTTTTAGCAATTCTAATCAAATTAACATGAGACCAATTCAAAAGCATACTCTATCGAATAAAGAAAGAATCATGAAAATCGGCTCCCCATTGCGTTGGGGAATCTTGGTAAGCCCGCTTCCATCTTCGGCAACATCATCACTTACCACCAGGTAAGATGTTGTCAAGGGTTTACCGATTGTTAATAAAAAAAAAAAACAATTTGCGAAGATATCGCGTAACGAACACACAAAAATATAATACATACAGTCGAATCGAGAACCTCCTCCTTTTTGGAAGTCGGTTAAAAACTGACTTTAGTCGCAACAACATAGTAAAACATTGCTATTTTGTTTGTTCTTGTTAATTTACTAATAAAAATTGTCAATTTTTTTGCAATAAGTATGATCAACCTTGACGTATTATCAAATAAAAAAAGAATCATGAAAATCGGTTCACAGTTATGAGGAAATCGCGTAAAAAACATTTTTTTTATTCACAAAATTTTTGTAATATGAACAACCTTGACGTACAATCGAATAAAAAAAGAATCATGAAAATCGGTTCATAATTGGCGAGGATGTCGCGTAAAAATATTTTTTTTATTCACAATTGGTAAGCCCTTGGCATCATTTCACCTGATGGTAAATGAAAAAGATTCCGAATATAGAAACGGGCTTACCAAGATTCCCCAACGCTATGGAGAACTGGCTGAACATACAGTCAAATTCATCATCATCATATCAGCCGAAAATCGTCCACTGCTGGACAAAGGACTCCCCCAAGAATTTCCACGACGACCGGTCCTGCGCTGCCAGCATCCATCGCCTTCCCGCGATCTTCACCAGGTCGTCGGTCCACCGCGTGGGAGGCCTGCCTACGCAACGTTTTCCGGTGCGCGGTCGCCAAATTAAGAACCTCTTTTTGACGTCTGTGAAAAACCATATCAGGCTGACTTTTCTAAAGGTATCTTACTTAAAATCATAAGCTCCGTAGCTCAAAGGCAAAGTTTACTGACTTTACACAGGAGTTCGCGGGTTCGATTCCCGGCGGGGTCAATTGTAAGACTTGGTTTGGTTGGTGGTAGGGCATTTTTTAAGCCCGTCTGGCTAGGTACCGCCATCTTATCTAAGTCTTGCCGCCAAATATCAATGTTGATATCATTGGCATGAAAATAAGATAGCCAGTTCCCCATTGCTTTGGGGAATCTTGGTAAGCCCGCTTCCATCTTCGGCAAGATCGTCACTTACCACCAGGTGAGATGTTTTCAAGGGTTTACCAATTGTTAATAAAAATAAATAAAAAAAGAAGCCTGTAACAAGCCTCTTCCGACCAAATACTGAGTTTATAGCAGCTACCTAATAAAACCGGCCAAGTGCGAGTCAGAACCGCACACAAAGGGTTCCGTACCATCATACTAGATAGCGCTAGTTTCTTCATGTTTAAAAAACATTTTTTTTTGTATGGAGACCCCCTTTTTTTTCATTTTTTCAAATTTTTTGTATTTATTGTTATAGCGGCAACAGAAATACATCATCTGTGAAAATTTCAACTGTCTAGCTATCACGGTTCATGAAATACAGCCTGGTGACAGATGGACAGACAGATGGCGAATTCTTAGTAATAGGGTCCCGTTTTGACCATTTGAGTACGGCACCCTAAAAATGAGCTCCAAAAATAATACCGTTTGGAATGTGCGGAACGCCTCGTCCATAGATTTTAGGTCTTTGCCACAGTTATCGATAGCAATCACTATCTTACCGATAACGCTTGTTCATTTGTCCGTTTTCGTTTTCCGCCGGTGACCGCCGCACCGCCGCCCGCGCATGAATTATGTATGAGCTACCGATTCGCCCATATGCTGGTACTTGGTCCTTCGAGGGAACGTGCTTACTATAGATAGGGTGCGAAGAGGTTGAGTTATTTTTAAACTTTTATGTTGAAACTAGTGGGTGCTCGCGGCTTCGCCCGCAGCAGCTTCGCCACGCAGTCCTTTCTTAGCGGATGCCTACGTCATAACGTCTACCTGCATGCCAAATTACAGCCCGATCCGTCCAGTAGTTTGGGCTGTGCGTTGATAGATCACTATGTCAGTCAGTCACCTTTGAGTTTTATATATGTAGAGATTGACAACTCATAGGTATGTGGATTTTTATTTATTTAAGAGTCTCCAGGAGGCTCGAGTTTCCATACAAACGTAATTCCGCTTTAATACAAAAACTACATGCCTTAAATATGATGTTTGTAATTAGTTTTCACTGTAGTAAATTGAAACGTAACTAAACAAAGGCTTAAATTAGTTTTGTTCTGAAAGTTTGAAAATGCTCTTATTTTTTTCCGTTTTTTATTATTACTTCGAAAACTAATTACAAACATCGATATGTGTTTCCTCAACATATTTACAAAGTTTGGATTCAATCTGGCATGTAGTTTTTGTATTAAAGAAGAACTACCTACGTATGGAAACTCGAGCCTCCTGGCGGCCCTTAACGGGCACAAGTATAATTCAAAATTAGTGATGTAATCGCTAAACTGAAGTGGCAGTGGGCAGGGCACATAGCTCGTAGAACAGATGGCCGTTGGGTTAGTAAAGTTCTCGAGTGGCGACCGCGCAACGGAAAACGCAGCGTAGGCAGGCCTCCCACGCGGTGGACCGACGACCTGGTGAAAATCGCAGGAAGCCGATGGATGCGGGCAGCGCAGGACCGGTCGTCGTAGAAATCCTTGGCGGAGGCCTTTGTCCAGCAGTGGACGTTTTTCGGCTGATATGATGATGATGATGATGTAATGTTCCAGCAAGAACCTGGAATCAAAAGTATTAACTTAAAGATGTTTTCCAAAAACGTTCGTCCGACCGTCACGCTTACTCTAGCGGCTAAACCAATGATCCGATCAATTTTGAAATTAAGAAATGTTTAAAAATATGATTTATTTGTCTTTTTTTCATTAAAGCTGTCATAGAACAGAAAATGAAACATGCGAAAATTACAAAAAATAGCTGCAACGATTTTGATCAAACTTTTCAAGTGCTAATAAGTGGTATAGTATTTATTATTCTGGAAAAATTCTCTGAGGCAGGCTCCCATACAACGGCATTTTTGTATGCGATTTTATCTACGAATCAATCCTTTATTATTGCTTAGCCATAATAATTTTTATTGTTGATTTTATGTACGGCAGATGTAGATAATAATTATTAAGATAAAGGCCGTAGCCGAGACTGTACACTTTTTTTTTACTTTAAAAGAGTTTTATACCTAAAAACATGTAAAGATCCATACAGGATGAATTTAAAATCATTATCCAAATTTTAAAATAAGTATTAAATTTATATGAAATTCAACAACTCTGTTAACTGCCTAACCTAAATTAACCATTCAGGTTTAACCATAGTAGCTGACTAATTGATTAGTAGATAATTGGTAAATAAATATAAAAAAACCGCCTCCGTGGCGTAATAGTTAGTCTATTAATTTTACATCAGGAGGCCACGCATTCGATGCCCGGCGGGGTCTAACTCGATTTGGCTGGTAGAATTCTGGTTTAGAATTTGTCCAATTAATTCAATTTTGCAAAAGAGTTTTTTATTTTTTTTATTAAAAATTTGAGTGCGTTTGACTGTAACTCACCTGATGGTAAGTAATGATGCAGTCGAGGATGGTACACGCAAACTCAAATAATGCCTATTCACTCTTGCCTTGAAGATCCCCAAGTTATAGGAATCGGGAAACACTGACAGAGTTTTCTATATACAACGTCCTGTATGTGATGGCTAAATAGGGCTATTTGTTTTATAGACATTAAATTAACGGTGACATTAAATGAACGGTGGCGGATTCAAGGGTCACACACTCCGCAAGTATCACCCGCTATATAATGAAGGAACACAAACTGACCCGGTAGCATAATGGTTAGCACTACTGACTGCTAAGCCGAGGGTCAAGGTTCAAGTCCCTCACGAAGCAAAAATTGGTATAATAAACAAGTTATATATTTAAAAGCTTTTATTTAACTTGTAATGTATGTATGTTTGTTAGGGTGAAATCTTGCAATATAATTTTGACCCACGATTTCCGATTGAGCTGAAATTTTGCATACATATGTATATCGCGTGACAATGCAATATTAAAAGCTTGTACCTAAAAGTTTTTAGGTTTTTTGAAAATAATTCTGTGTTTGAATCCACTGATTTACATCGAAAGTATTTCTTTGAGATATAATGAAGTAGAAGCCCTTCCGAAAAAAATGAGTTCTATTTTATCTAACATACTGTTTAAGGCTTTAAGATGACTCAATCCGATCAGGTTGATACGTGTTAAAATAATATCGAACGTAAGTCTATTCATTTTAAGTTCAAATCAATGCGGACTTCAACGCGGTTGTTACGTTTAAACCTAATGCCCAATTCTTGATTATTACATGTTTTTATTACTTTTATTCACTTTCAAAAAAGCTAAAAAAAAATATTAGTTTTCAAGAAATTTAACAATTAATGCCGAAACAGGGTTTACACTTCCAGTATATTTTTTACATCAAAATTGGTAATATTTTTAGAATTGTATTCAATTAAATCGATTTTTTATTACGTACTTTAAGTATATTATGTATATTTTTTCCACAGTGATAGCTTTACAAAGTCTTTCAGTAATTTAAATTTAATATTGTCATTAGACCCATTTTAAGGCCTTAAGAGGATCCTCCTACCTAAGTAACGCCGCCATCAGTTAAAAAACAATTACTCACTGAGTAAATTTTGCGCGGTCGCCTCTCGAGAACTTACTACCTCAACGGCCAACTGTTCTACGAGCTAAATGCCCAGCCCCTGCCAATTAAGTTTAGCGTTTTTTTTATATATTTTTTTAAATAAAAATTTGACTACATCTCACCTGATGGTAAGTGACGATGCAGTCGAGGATGGTA
Organism: Coleophora flavipennella; assembly: GCA_947284805.1. Lineage (NCBI taxonomy): Eukaryota > Metazoa > Arthropoda > Insecta > Lepidoptera > Coleophoridae > Coleophora > Coleophora flavipennella. The sequence continues at coordinate 12,715,063 of OX369281.1, read as the reverse complement.
CTCGGAAATTCAAATAATGCTTCTTCACTCTCGCCTTGAAGATCCCCAAATTGTAAGAGTCGGGAAACACAGACGCAGCAAGGAGTTCCACTCCATCGATCCCGTGAGTTATGCCGGTTACCTTGGTTAATTTAACCTAACCGTTATTTTTGCATATCAATTTGTAACCGTAAAATAAGGCTTGTTCCATCTTTACTCAGCCAGTTCCCCGTATATGGTGGTGTTCCGGTATTACAGCTGCTATGAGCCACTGTTGCCTCATAATTACCCCATAGTACATAGTGTCGTTAAGCTATCGCCTCGTAATTACCTTAAAGTACATAGCGTTGTTAATTAAAAATATACCAGGGCAGGGGTAAAAACATGAAGAATAGGGGAAACTGTAAAAAGTGTTGAAATATTACTACAGTAGTAGTTTTCATATCAAGTGTAGATCGTATTCACGAAATCGTTTCCCACACAAACCTTAAATTCATCAACATATCAGCCGAAGGACGTCCACTGCTGGACATACAAATACAAATATTCTTTATTTGCCATTAAACAAGGTACAAAATTGATGTTAGTTTAAAGACCGTAGACTCTCTTGTTTAGCCATTTTATGTTATAGCATGCAAATTTATAACTAGAAACATTAAAAAAAGCAAGAAAAGAATAGATTAACAAACATACAAACAATTGATTTCACTCCACATTTAGAATACGAAAACATGTCAATATTTTAAATAAATCCACATCATGTCATGTTTAAATATAGTTGTAACAATAATTTCTATTAGGGTTATTTATGTGTCAAAAATTCATTGACTGAATAAAACATATTTTGAAGCAGCCACGCATGCAATTTGTTCTTAAATTTATTAAAAGGTAATTATGTAATATCATCAGGTACTTTGTTAAATATTCTTTGTCCCATCCAAAAACAGTTTTTTTGAAAACTAGTACTCTAGGGTATGTCCTCTACAATTAATCTGTTGGGGTTTCTCCTATTTCTTTGCACTCCATCTCTAGCCTCTTTATAGTATACCTTACAATTTATTTTAACGAATTTAGCCATTTCGAATATGTACAAGCAAGGTAACGGTATTATATTAAGCTTACTAAATAATTGTCTACATGAAGTGTCAGTCACTACACCAAATATGGCCCGTATGCATTTCTTTTGCGAAATGAAAGCTTTGTTCACATCTGTGCTATTACCCCACATTATTAGACCATATCGAAGGACAGATTCGACGTAAGCATGGTAGGCTGCTACTGCTGTAGGTCTTGATGTCACTTTTGTTAATTTGTAAAGGGCGAAAGTAAAACTATTCACTTTAGCACATACCCTTTCAATTTGACCTTTCCAATCTAACTTATCATCTATGATAATACCGAGAAACGTAGTCTTTTTAGTGCTCTGTAATGATTGTCCATTGTAATTAATATGTATTGAGTTTTTGGAATTATTGTAAGTAATGTTTTATTTAAATTAATTTGTAAATTGTTATTTTGTAGCCATTGAACTATTTTAAATATTGTACTATTTACTTCTGATTCATGTCTCTGTAATGTCATTTTCTTATCAGTTGCAACTATTACTGCAATGTCGTCAGCAAATAAGGTAGTTTTATGATTGATCAAGTCAGGTAGATTATTAATATAAATTAAGAATAATAGTGGTCCAAGTACACTACCCTGTGGTACTCCGAATTCATTTTTCTGGAACCCAGATTGGTATTTTTTAGTCATGCCTTGTTTATCCAGTTGATTTCAACGCATAGGCCTCCCCCAAGGATTTCCACGACGACTGGTTCTGCGCTACCCGCATCCAGCGGCTTCCCGCGACCTTCACCAGGTCATCGGTCCACTGCGTGGGAGGCCTTCCTACGCTACGTTTTCCGGTGCGCGGTCGCCACTCGAGAACTTTACTGCCCCAACGGCCATCCGTTCTACGAGCTATGTGCCCCGCTTACTTAAAATTACTTCTTAAAAATGGACTAGCCGTTTCTAATAAAACTTTATACACGTAATAAACAAGTCACGAAATTTTAGTTTATGGCTCGATTACATTTAAAAAAATATTATGTGGCCACTAAATAATAGAGATTTAAGGTTTTCATAAAAATCCTAACATTCGTTAATCTTTTTTAAAACAAAGAATTTCTAAAATGTAATATATCCAAAAACTAGAATTTCATGATTTGCTTAAGTGTATAAAGTTTCATTAGAATTAGTCCGTCTATTTTCAAGAAGTAGATAGTAATTAAAAGTTCTAACGCTAGTACACTCTAGTTTTTTTTCTAGTTTTATCTTTAGTGACCTACTAAAATGATAATGGTAAGTTAGGTAAATTGGAAAGATGTTGTTGGAGAATTGGCGGGAAAGACATAAACGTAAAAGTCCTTGTTATAACCAGTCTAGGCTGTCTATTGCAAATTACAAAACGATCCAAGCAGTTTACTTAATAGTTCAAATTCAAATTTATTTAATTGCCTTAATCATGGTATAAAAAGATCGTAAAATGTTTAGCTGGAGTTTATAATAGCATGCAAAATAATTTTAATCTTAGTCCGCAGTAATCCAAAAAAGTACAAAATAAGGTCAATCTTAATCTAAAGTAATCTACAAATTGCAGTCTAGGCTATCTAATACTAATTACAAGACTATTCAACCAGTGACCATAATAAAATTACAATAGATGCATTAAACACTGTAGTTTCTATTGGGTGATTTTGGTTTTTTGGAAAGATAATGTTAGGTTTTTGTAAGGTCCTCATTATGACCATGGTCTAGGCTATGTAATTCTAATTACAAGACTATTTAATCAGTGACCATAATAAAATTATAATAGTTGCATCGAACACTGTAGTTTCTATTGGGTGATTTGGGTTTATTGGAAAGATAATGTTAGGGATTTGTAAGGTCCTCATTATGACCATATAGTCTTAGCTGTCTAATGCTAATTACAAGATTATTTAATCAGTGACTATAATAAAATTACAATAGTTGCATCAAACACTGTAGTTTCTATTGGATGATGTGGGTTTATTGGAAAGATAATGTTAGGGATTTGTAAGGTCCTCAGTACGACCATAGTCTAGGCTATGTAATGCTAATTACAAGACTATTTAATCAGTGACCATAATAAAATTATAATAGTTGCATCAAACACTGTAGTTTCTATTCGGTGATTTAGGTTTATTAGAAAGATTATGTTGGGGATTTGTAAGGTCCTCATTATAACCGTGGTATAGGCTGTCTAATGCCAATTACTAGACGATTCAATCTGTGACCATAATAGTTGCAAAAAACACTCTAGCTTGTTAATGGTGGTTTGGGAATTTTGGAAAGATGTTGATGTGGAATCGGCAGAAATCACATATTTGTAAAAGTCCTTGTCTAAGCTGTCCATTGTAAATTACAAGATGATCTAAGCAGTTTGCATATTAGTTGCATGAATACTATAGTTTCTAACCTATATAACTGCCTCCGTAGCTCAGAGGCAAAGTTCACTGGCTTTACACAGGAGGTAGCGGGTTCGATTCCCGACGAGGTCAATTGTAAGACTCGGTTTGGTTGGTGGTAGGGCATTTTAAATATTTTTTGCCACCACATATCAATGTTGATATCATTGGTGTATTCCGGTATAAAGATAAGATAGCCAGTTCCCCATTGCGTTGGGGAATCTTGGTAAGCCCGCTTCCATCTTCGGCATCATCGTCACTTACCACCAGGTGAGATGTTGTCAAGGGTTTACAAATTATGAAGAAAAAAAAATTAAAAAAATCTATTGGGTGATTTAGGTATTTTGGAAAGATGGTGTTTGGGGAATAACAAAAGTCCTCGTTTTAACCACACTTTAGGCTATCTAATGCTAATTACAAGACGATTTAATCAGTGACCATAATAGAAAGATGTTGTTGGGGAATCGGCGGAAATCTCATTAGTCCTTGTCTAGGATGTTTATTGTAATTTACAAGACGATTCAAGCAGTTTTCATATTAGTTGCTTCAAATACTCTAGTTTCTATTGGGTAATTTGGATATTTTTGAAAGATGGTATTTGGGGAATGGTAAAAGTCCTTGTTATAACCATAGTCTAAGCTATCTTATGCAAATTACAAGACGATTCACTCAGTGTCCATATTACTTGCATCAAATACTTTAGTTTGTCAAGGGTGGTTTGGGTATTTTTAAAAAAGATGTAGTTGGGGAAATTGACGTAAAATAATATCCTCGTTATAACCGCAGTATAGGCTGTTTGCCGGCAGCGTCCATATTATTGGTATCAAATACTTAAGCTTGTTAGGACAGGAGTGAACCTAGCTGATAACTTTTCATAACATTATGATATACGATCCCTCGCAAACAAAAATGGGGCACACGCACACACTACGCATGGCCAGATGATCGCACGCAGGCAAGCGCATCGCCCGAACTGCATTAATGGTAATGCATGCAAATGCATGTATCTCGCGATCGGCGGGGACCGCGCTTCCTTCCGCGCTAATTATGCGCCCTACGGGGCCCACGGCTGGCGGAGGTTACTGTGATAAGGTCAGTGTGTAATACCCCTAATAACTGAGGGAAAAGTTTCGTGCGACCGTTCGTTACGTTTCGTACAGGTAACGTGGAATTTGTTACGCGTTGAGTCTTCTCATTCAAGCGTAACCTGTCTTTGTGTGGTAAATCGTAACAATAAACGTGTAATCTAACAAAATGAGCTCATATGATGATGATGATGAACACAGAGAGCAAATGTTATTGTTAAAGGCATTAATGACATTTAATGATTTTTATGTATAACTTTTCGTGTCATATTGTTTTCATGTTCTAATGACATATAAGTTTGTAATAAGTCCGTCTTTGTGCATGATACTTCTATTCTGCATCTAAAATTGTATATTTTGTTGTACAATAAAGAGTTCACAACCAAGCAAACAAAAGACTATACTGGTACCTTGATTCCACCTCCAAAGTTCATCATCAGATCAACTTCAAAATACAAAAAAATCTATTGTCACCGAGAATACGGCTTCATATGAAATTTCAGCTAAAACGGACTTTTGTAAGTCACTCTAAAATTGGATGTAAGATTTGACATAAACATTTGAAGTCAAATAAAACCTTGTAATAATAATAAAATAAATGTAATAATAATAATAATAAAATAAAGTGAAGCTCTTTACGACTTATATGTCCAAAAATGCTTGTGCTCTAGAGGGTATTATAAAATAATAGATTATGTAAATGACAAAGATATATATGTTGATTCTATAACAAATACCATTACCTGAGACTGTTATCTGAATCATGACATTATTTGTAATATACAATAAGTTTTTTTTGTCTATTTGAAAGTGTGTCTAAACACCTATTTAAAATTAATTATTTTAATTTATATACACACTATTTAAAAAAAAAAACACCCTATATAGGTACAGAGGGTTCTTCTATGCGTTTTAGCAACTCTATCGTTACTAAGAAACAAGTAAGCAGTCTTCCAGTTTATTGCGCCCAGCATGACGTCACAGGATCAGTTTTATTGCCCGCCGTAGTTAGTGCAAATTGAGTCAATTTGTGTGCCCGTGCGCAGATACGGATCTGCGGGAATTAGACGGAAAAACGCAGTAACTAATCCCATTGGATGCTGGCTTTATAGGGATCGGGAGAGCGCCGTCTGATGAGGAACAGATCTTAGATGCATACTAATTAATTACAAGGGAAGATTTTGTATCTCACTTGATTAGAAGAACAAATCTCTTTTTCTGTGAACCTATAGCTTTTTTAACTAGCGCTTTTGTAACGCTAATGGCAAAGTATATATATATTAGTACTAACGTACAGTATGGACACTCCCTGCCGCCCTCTAGATTCCGACCTCACCCCCTCGTCACCCAGATTGATACAGATTGGTTACAGTTTGGTCAAAGTATATATGTATATTAGTAGGTACTAACATACAGTATGGACACTCCCTGTCGCTCTCTAGATTGCGACCTTACCCCCTCGTCACCCAGATTGATACAGATTGGTTACAGTTTTGTTGTCGTACGTATAGGATTACGCCGCCATTTTCTTTGTTCCGTCATTCGTTTTTTGAAATGTCATTTCTGGCCCGTTGTATGAAGTGTTCAGGGTGTGATAATGGTCTAGTTATGACATAGTCAGTACAAGAAAGCATAGGTTAATAGATTTTTTTTTGTTTGTGGGTCCATGGTTGCCTGAATAAAGAATTTTTTTTTAATTGTTTATTTATTATAGGAAGTTAATATACAGGGTGTAACAGAATGGGTGCAGGAGTTGTTAACTGGGGCTTCTGATCATCATTATCCTGAAAAACTTTCCCCAAGACACCGGAAAAAATGACAAATGGAAATTTGTTAATTTGCAAAAAACTAGGACTTTGCACACAAATCAATCATCAGTTACGAATATTGTACTGTCCAAAAACTTTGTTGAAATGATATAATGCATAGTACTTTTAAACATTTGATCAGTGTCATAAACAGAAGCCCCAGTTAATAGCTCCCGCACCATATTATACGGACACACAGCTCATATACGTCCCCAACGAGGGGCTCGAGCCTACCCTGAATTAGAGCGATCAAGGCCTTAGTCGACCACGCGGTCTCTGTGTTTATCATCATCATCAACATCATATCAGCCGAAATTCGTCCACTGCTGGACAAAGGCCTCCCCCAAGGATTTCCACGACGACCGGTCTTGCGCCGCCCGCATCCATCGGCTTCCAGCAATTTTCACCACGTTACGTGCTACGCTACGTCGCCACTCGAGAACTTTACTGCCCCATCGGCCATCTGTTCTACGAACTATGTGTCTCTGTGTTACTAACCTATAATTAGTGTGTATTTTATATGAATTTCTTATTATTCGTTTTAAAAAAAAAATCTATTCCATTCCATAATGTTTTATAGATTGCTGATTTATATTGACACTGCAGCAGCAACTCGTTGGACAACTTTCGCGTTTCCTATTGGTTGGCTGTCGACACTATACTTCATAGTTTAGGTGACAGAATGACAGACATGCCGGGCAAAAAACTAGTGGTTAGGGAAATAACAACAATTACTAGTAATTATTGGAAAGGTATACGCGTAGATACAGTAAAGAGACTACGACCTATCATAGAAATTGGAGATCTTTTCATCATCATATCAGCCGCAAAACGTCCACTACCGGACAAAGGCCTCGCCCAAGGATTTCCACGAAGACCTCTCTCGCGCTGCCCGTAGCCATCGGCTTCCCGAGATCTTCACCAGGTCGTCGGTCCACCTCGTGGGAGTTCTACCTACGCTGCGTTTTCCGGTGCGCGGTCACCACTCGAGAACTTTACTATCCCAACGGCCATCTGAATCCTGCCCTGCTCACTGCCACTTCAGTTTAGCGATTCTGTGAGCTATGTCGGTTACTTTGGTTCTCCTGCGGATCTAATCTATATAACTCACACGATAATTATAATCTATTTATTTCGAATCCAAATAAAAACCGAAAATGTGACATTTTGACCCAAAAAGCGTCAGGTTACTGAGACACTTTGAGAGAAAGAGAGGGAAATCAATGTTTTGACACTTGGTCGGTTTTAATTAATTTTAACTTCACTTTGTTTATAATTATACCACGATTCCCGCTTGTATATATTACCGTTTTTGTGATACTTAGAGTAAAAATTTAAAAAAAACTTATAAATAAATCCTTTTAAGGAACGATGTGTTCCTATACTCTTAGAGAGCAAAGGGAGATATCTCTATAAGGGAGGTGGTATGCCTGGGGTCCGGCCACAGAATAGAAGAATTAAATAGAACGCTGATGTTTATTTTTTAGTACTAGCACCGAGCGAGCCATTACACATACAGCACACTACAAACAGGTTGATGCTATTGGGTATTTTTTTAAAGTAACCTCCCCCAAAAACAAAAAAACAAACCTTTAAAATCATTTAATAAAAATAGACTTAAAACTGTATAAAATAAGATTGAGTTTATGAAAATTGACAGAATGACAACGGTAAGGTGATACCAGAATAGTAAAACTGCCCAGTTTAATTGATGAACACTAAAAGTTTAAAAAATAATGTGATTGTTTAGAACTAAATAAATAATATGTAATGTTGTGCAATTCATTAAAAAACATTTATTTCGAATAAAATTTCAGATCGTAATACTAGAAGTATGGTTATTCAATTGAAACTTTCCGTGCAATAATTTTTCCAAAAATGGTATCATTTTCATAGTGTTGTGGTTATATTAAGGCATTTTTTAAATATCGATAGATTATATTAGGAATGCGAGGTATGGTAGGTTTTTCAGTTACTGCGTCGATTGCTACGAAAGTGACCACGGATCCGTCGTCAGAGACCTCAAGGACCGTCAGATATCGATTAGGTGTTTATTACACGTACTATAATATTACACGTACGTACACTTTACTATAATATAGTGTCACAGTTCTGTGCCATGCGCGCTGCGATGCGGTCGATTTACCGAGTCAGGGAATTAATAGTGATACATTTTACGTGTCGAGCGCGGCTCGCACCGCTGCTCGCGTCATCAAAAGCACCTCCGACGCGCCACTCATCGTCAAATAGCTCCTGGCGTTCCTGCAGCAGAAGCTGGACGTGATGGACGAGCTGTCTGCCATCCACATCTGTTCCAGCAACTTCAGCGTGAGTGACATCTGCAGCGCCAGAGGTGCTCTACCGGTCACTGAAGATCTGTGGCACCTTCGCTCCCCATAGAAAGGGTGATGAACATGGAAAGAAGTCCCTTTAAGACATCATTAAGGTCCTGAAGGAGACGGACTCCGACGATATGCCGTCGTTTGTGGCGCGGGAGCTGGCCAAACTACCGCCTGTCAGGTTCGACCACGTCGACGTCACCAGCCTGCTGAAGGACATCGTGTTCCTAAAAAAGAGTCTGACCGACATGCAATGAAGTACGTTCGCTACACAGCACTGAAACTAGGCCAGCTTACATCGACGCGCTACGTGGAGTCCTCGACAAACAACCGACGTCGAGCTCCGTCGTGTCAGCGATTTCGTCGCAGCCTGTGTCGCCGCCTGTGAGCGCTGCCCGCGCGGCCGCTCAGCCCCCGCCGCGGGCGCCTATGTCCGTCAACCCAACGCCACTGGTTCGTGCGAGCTGCCGTGACTTCACCGCCACCGCACGCCACCGCCGGCGACCCGCACCACCTAAGTCGTCCGGAAAACCGAGGTCGCCGCCTACATCGAGCGACCCCTCTCGTGCCAGGGTGGATGAGGAGGGTTTCACCTTGGTACAGAGGAGGTGCAAATTCCGAAGGCAACCTCGCAGAAGCTTGTGTGGTACGGCCGCACCGGAAGAGGGCTCCGTGCTGCGTGCCGCCACACCGAACGTCGCGCTCTACGTGTCGTGGCTGCACCACTCGGTCACGGCTAAGGACGTGACGGAGTGCGTCCACCAGAAGTCCTGCTACGGCCTGCGGGTGTTCCCGCTGGAGTCGCGCCACTACGTGCACTTCACGTCGTACGTGGTGCGCGTGCCGAAGCCTCTGCTGGAGACCATCGCCAGCACCGACTTCTGGCCGAAAGATGTCGTGTTTTGGCGGTTCCGAGGCACCATGCCTATCAACGCGTCACCGAAACTACTAACATCTTGGTTAAGTTACACACTGACATACATATAATGTATTATATTTATAGTATCTATGTAATGTTATTTTTATAAGTTTTTTATATATCTATGGGTCTGTACTTTTAGTACTAAGTAACCTGAGAATAAATGAATAATAATAATTATATAGTAATTGAACCTAGCGGATCGAGTTCGGTACATATTACGCTCGAACATCTTTAGCGTGACCGAAACATTATTTACTTTTATTGGACTTCAAACTGAAAAAAAATCGAAGTACCTATATAGGATGTTAATAGAACACATTTTTTTAAGAAAGCTACTCATGAAACTGAACAACTTCTGTTTTAAAACATTACTGCAATTTCAGAATTTATACAAAGTTAGAATACAACAACAACCTAACAACCTGTACATAGAACAGATGGCTGTTGGTGCAGTGAAGTTCTTGAGTGGCGACCGCGTAACGAAAAACGTAGATTAGGCAGGCCTCCAACTCGGTGGACCGACAACCGCTGCTTGCAGGCAGCGTAAGAGCGGTCGTTGTGGATAACCTTGGGGGAGGCCTCTGTCCAGCAGTGGACGTCCCTTGGCTAATAAAATGATGTACCTAAAGCGGGTTCCGATGCGAAGATAATAAAACCCTTAGTTACTATTTTTAAACAATGTAATGTTACTATACATAAATACTTCGTACTTACAAAAAGTAAACCTAATAATTTACCCTAATATTTAATATTTACCGTAGTCCGCGGACTGCTTAGTCGTGCCACTGTAAATAGGTACTTATTGCTGTTTATAACTGTCAACATATGCGTTGCTTAGCAACCTTTTTCTGTTGACTTCGAGTTTTATGTTTTTACGAATGGGTAACAAACTATTACGTTTTTTAAGCCACGAAATACTTTGTTGCTTACCTGTACTAATGATTTATTTCAAGGAAAACTAAACTAAAGCTTTATTAAAACTATAATTTTTGCTACTTAAAGATGCTTACTAGATACTTATACCTACTTACAGTAAAAATATTCATGAACAAATCAAACACTTTCATCAAGCCCCAAACTATGTTTCCCAGTACTATGGGGTTGTAAATTTGTAAAAAGTAAAGAAAATATTAGAACGACCGATACGTACTGAAGTCAGTATGCAAACGTCTACATGAGGCAGAGCAAAACATTTTATGTATTTTTTGTTTGGTGTAACCACAAAGTCATCATCGTTAAAATGCTTTGAGCAAACAGTGCTTGTTTTTGTGGGAAACCAATTACTGTTACGCCCTGTACTTGTGATCCACTTTTCCTTCAATTCAGGATTTTTTGGAAAACTGAAAGTAAAAATAAAAATATATCGTTGAAAAATATCGACAACACCCTCGCACTAAATAACAAAGACCCAAAAACAAATATTCATATTTTTATATAACTATTGATTTTCATTAATGTTTTTCACTTACACATGGTAAGAAACTCCTCCATTTTTTTAAATTCACTTTACTACTTGCATTTTTGCAGCTTATTATAGCACATTTCGGCATTTTGTCACAAAAATACTCGGAGCTCAGCTTGTCATGAAGTTGTGCAATTTCTGCGCAGTACAATCATTTACGAATGACAGTAACATACCCGTTTATGCATGAAGGCGACGCGTGTGCCACGCCTCCTTACGCAATCTATCGGAGCGGAAAAAAATTTTCTTATCTGTGGGTCCGGCCGTGGACCAACTAGATGGTTGGCACTTGTATATAAACTCAGTGCTGAAAAAATGTTAATAGCGCGTTCTTGATGTGACGGCAACTGCAGTACCCGCCACTCGTTTCTTAAATGGGTTCCCCCTTAGTTTTATTTATTTATATTTTATTTCCACTTATAGTACCCCAAAAACAATTTCGTAAAGCTAATACATATATAGATATTATAATATAGTGTACAGTAGGCGTCTTATTTATTATTGTTCTTATTGGTCTTATTGTTATTTTGTACTTTTAAAACTATTTTTTTGGTAAATCCTCCAAAGTAGCCAGCTATCAATTACAGTTCAAAAGACACATGCCTATAAAAGTCGGACAACCGGACATAATTTAAAAATTAAGAATTACTCTTGATTACCCCACGAAACGTATATACATTCATTCATTCATTCTTATCAGCTCATTTACGTCCCCACCGAGGGGCTCGAGCCTACCCTGAATTTAGGGCGATCGGGCCTTAGTCTACCACGCGGGCCCAGTGCGGGTTGGTCGACTTCACACACAACCTGCGAGTTTCTTCGTAGATGTGTGCAGGTTTCCTCACGATGTTCTCCTTCACCGTAAGAGCGTCGGATAAACGTACATATGAAATCCAAATTCGAAAACACATTGGCAGGTTCGAACCACGACCTCCCGGACAGGAAGCGGCGGCCCTAGCCACGCCACCGACGCTCTTCTATCCTGTCTTCGTCCTGTATTACATACCGGAGCAAAAAAAATCTTTTCTGACTTTGCCAATATAGGCTAATTTGTAAGTACCAATAAGAAGGCCAATTAACTCTTTGCTCAAATTGTCATATATCGATGATCCAGAGTAAAAAAATTGGATAAAAAAAAACTCGGTCCTCTTAACCAGAGGTTCCTGGTTCGAATCCGAATGGGTAATGTACCAATGAGTTTTACTAAACTTACGTACATTTGCGTACCGATTGCTACCGGTGAAGCGATACATCGTAAGGAAACCTGCACATCTGATTCCAAATGTGTATGAAGGTCCTGTTGTACACGTCCATAGATGTAAATCTAAATGACGACACGTGATCGCGGGTGATACTAAGTGCAACACCCGGTAAAAAATGTCTATGCTCCATTCCACCTTCGGCTCGTTGAGGAGGAGGTTTCACCCCTTTGTTGTTGATATTCAGCCTATACGCACGAAGCGTAACGCTTCCTCATTTATTATGCGGACAACGATGGAGTGGAACTCCTTGCCTGCGTCTGTGTTTCCCGACTCCTATAAATTGGGGATCTTCAGGGCGAGAGTCAAGAGGCATTATTTTAGTTTCCGTGTACCAATCTCGACTACATAGTCACTTACCATCAGGTGAGACAAAGTCAAACGCATTCAAAATTTTAATTTAAAAAAAATGCCTTAGATTTGTGCCTAACTATGTATAAAAGTATATCCAATGTGTTGCTTGTTACTGTCTATCTATACTTGGATGCATTTTTCAGTGCAATTATAGCTATCGAAGTAACCGGGCGAGCAATCACTAATCAACCGGTGCGGGCATGAAAATGGCAACCGCTTTACTTTGTAGCAAAAATTATAGGCCTATCAGAATGTGGGAATTTTGATGTGAAACATCTGTTGGCGCGTCTTGGCAGTTGGCGATTCGTATGCGTTGACAGAAAACGGCATGACACTCTCTTATTCTGTCATGCCCCCTCTACGCCACTGCTCTAGAATCGGCGTCCCTCATTGTATGCCCAAGTAGGTTGGTAAGTGGGGACCCTATATCATAAACCTGGTAGTTTAGCGTGTCTGGTAGATATACGAGAGGGAATGCTCCCGAGTGATCTCGAATTAGTGACAATCTATTTCTTAAAAAAAAAAAACAAATCTAATACGACTCTGTGCGGCCGTTCTATTTAACCGATTTGCATATCCTACTAACATTATAAACTCGAAAGTTTGTAAGAATTAATGGATGTATGTTTGTTACTCTTTGACGCAAAAACTACTAAACGGATCTGGTTGAAATTTGGTAGGTATACAGATTAGGACCTGAATTAACACACAGGCTACTTCTTTCCACGCTCGCGAGCCGTTTGCGGCTCGCGCACTGCCCACCCTCGAAAAGTCATAGAAACTTTTTCCACGCGGGTGAAGCCACGAGAAACGGCTAGTTTTTTTAAATAAATGAAAGTTACTGATGCACAGATTTGTCATCAAGCATTAGAAATCATCGAACTTTCACAATTCACAAGTTACACCCAAATTATGTTTTCATAGCTTTCTATCTCTATATCTCCGGTTCTGATTGAAGTACTCGGTTCATTTTGCTCTAAAAACACTCGCTGGAACGATTTCTTTAATTTGAGCTATTGCTTACTTAAATTGGTTGAGTTGAAGGGAAGCTAGGTGTGAACGTTCAACGCGCACATCCTCGCACACCGCGCAACATCGATACCGCGCACTACCGAACGCGGCTCGCCCAGCGTCCACTATGGGATAAAGGCCTCCCCCAAGGATTTCCACGACGACTGATCCTACGCTGCCCGCCTCACCAGATCGTCGGTCCACCGAGTGGGAGGCCTACCTTTGTTACGTCTTTGAGAACGTTCACTCGAGAACTTTACTTCCCAACGGACATCTATTCTTCGAGCTATGTGCCCCGCCCACTGCCAATTAAGTTGAGCGACCCTGTGAGCTATGGCGGTTACCTTTGTTGTCCTACGGATCTCCTGGTTTCTGATTCGATCGCGTAGGGAAACTCCGATAAATGTTATGATGCTTTTTTCATTATTCACAATTGATAAACCATTGATATCATCTCACATGATGTTAAGTGACGATGATTCCGAAGATGGAAGCGGGCTTACCAAGATTATCTGACGTAATGAGGAACTGGCCATCTTATCTACATCAATGCTGTTTTAAAATTTATGTTTGGCGGCAAGACTTAAATAGACTTAAATAGGTGGTAGAAAGGCGAGCTTACAAAATGCCCAACCAGTAGCCTTTCTGTTAATCGAGGTCCTAATCTGTCTACCTACCAAATTTTAGCCACATCCGTTTAGTAGTTTTGGCGTCATACATCCATACATTCTTACAAACTTTCGCGTTTATAATTAGTAGGATAGGATAACGTTGTTCATCATCATCATATCAGCCGGAGGACGTCCACTGCTGGACATAGGCCTCCCGCAAAGATCTCCACGACAACCGGTTCTGCGCTGCCCGCATCCAGCGGCTTTCCGCGACCTTCACCAGGTCAAGCCGTATGGCTCCCGGCTTAGAATAGGGCCATACTATTTCTTCCAATAGGTGTCGTAAGAGCCGACTACGGGACTGAAACCGGAGGATGGGAAGCAGCGTCTTTCCGTGACTTGCAGCCAATCAGCAACAACACTGCGATCGCCAACCCACCTGCCAAGCGTGGCGATTACGGCAACACCCCCCCAATGATCGACACAAACGTTGTTAGTAGAAGTTATTAGGGCGTCTCATTTAGATAATACCAATCGCACTTTAAACAGCACCCTATTACCGTATGACAGACCGGATATGCGGTCAGCGCGACGACCAATCGCAGGCCAGCGCAGCTCGCCGGAAGCGCTGCGCGTGATTCCATGCGCGACACACCACGGGGTTACAGGGGCTTGTAAACTTTGAAAGTTTTTTATTTTATATTTTTTTATTTAATAGAAACAAACAGTCATTTAAATAAATCTATAAAACTTCTTACTTCAATATAGACCTATAGTTTCCTTAATTATTAAATTATTATATTAAATTACAAAAAGCCATCGCTGTGGACGATGCATGTTGAACATTATGAAAGTTACCGTGAAGTCCATGGTAAGTCTTGGGACTTGTGTTGTGACGGGGGATAGCTAGCGTACACTGTTCAAATTACATATCTATATTTATGGGAGCTTTAGCGAATCCAGTTATCTGTGAACTTGAATATGAAAATGTGTTTTTTTGTTACTTTTTACGCTTTTCAACACCTCAACCAATCTTGACGAAATTGAAGTTTCTACTGGGGACATTTTTTTCAAATTATTTTGGCCACTGACGTCATCATTTTTTGTGAAAAACCTTAAAGAAATACCCAATGGATAAAAAAATATAGATGTTCAAATAAGTTTCTTATAATAGTCTACCTTTTTTTTAACAATATGACAATTACAAACGAGATGGCATATATGTAATTATTTATGGCCGAGCCGCAGACAAGTTTGCCATTTGGTATCTTCTACGCCCATGTATCAAACGAAGTTTACCAATTAAGTTGTGAAAAAAATTAATAAAAAACTGCATATACCTAACTATAAAAAGTACGAACACAACGCGAACACTTTGTCAAGCAAAAAACGAAGAGAGTGAACCAAATCATGACAGAAAAGTTTTGACAGCTTATCATGGGGTTGCAATTTAACAATTCTAAATTATGGCATATCTACACTTGTAAAACTTACCTTTATGCCATACATTTTAATTAAAAAATAAACATTCACAAACTCTACATAAAGTCAGCAACACTACATTACACAAGGTTTCACATTTATGCTATCTACAAATTGTGAATGCTTTAAGGAGCTCAGCGGTTTGGTGAGTAAGTCTGCAATCATATTTTCAATGCGTAAGTATTTTACTTTTACAAAATCTTTCCGTACTATAGTTATTTATGATACAAGGGTGGTAAAAAGGTCAATAACAAACGAGTGACATTTGTGAACCCGAGCCGCAGGCGAGGGTTTATTTACCATCGTCACAAGTTCGTTATTTCCTTTTACACCCATGTATCATACGAAGTTTTTCAATACAATTGTGAGAAAATAGATAAAATAAAAAAACGACCGTGACAGAAAAACAAAATACATGGGTACCTGTCAAGGCTTCAGCAACCAAAGTTCATTTTACGCGACTTGTGGCTCATTATAAATGTCCGGGCAGTAATCTTACTTTGTTGTTTTCTTACATACACATAAGTATATTTTTTATTACATACGAGTATATATTAACTATTCATAATTTTATTAGTTTTCACAACTAAAACATCTCAATTCAGTTTTACGAAAATTGCGCCATATTTATTTATTATTTATTTATTTATTTATTTAATAATTACAACGGGTAATTTACCCAATTACAGTAATTATAATACAATAATATTGTAGCTAGCAGTTTTATTTATTATCATAAATAGACTACAATAAGGCTTGGGATACTAAACCTCTTTGGAAAAGATGACCTATTCCTTGGTGTAACCGGTTCCATTTTATTCATATTTTTTCTCTTTTCTTCGCAAAGATTTAACCGAAAGAGAATCTAAACAGCTAGCGTTATGTACTATCCTCACGGAGGCACTACCTATCTCTTTTAAAATTCTCCTTTCAAAAGTATTAAAGAAGATTCTGTATCTTTGGTTATGATATTTTTTATTTGCTAGAAATGTCTTGTTCCTCCGAGCTAGAAATAAAAAAGTGGTAAAGTAAAAGCACGTGTGCGGTAAAATCAGTCTTGCGCACACTTGACTAGCATATAAAGGATCAGTTTTCGAGCAACTGTATTGAAAATTCCTTTAAGTACATACAGAACTGCGATTATGAAGTGCAAGTATGGACGAGAAGGCGATTCTCAGCTGGCGCATGCAGTAACTTGGGGCGAAAATATTCACTTTCAAGCTATGCATGTATGTTAACATTCAAACCATGCATACCAGCATGAATAGTACTATTTTTACCTACTGCCCAAAAAGGAAGCGATTTCGGGTGTATGTATGTATGTCTGTTTCTTTGGCTGAGCCTGTAGCTTATACGGCTTGATGGTGGCTTTAGGAGTGCGAGGTGTCGTTACATTCTTCTTGATCCCGTAGTAACAAAGGATAGATTATTAGCCGACTGCCCAAAAAAGGAAGGGTTTTCGGGTGTATGTATGTATGTCTGTTTCTTTGGCTGACCCTGTAGCTTAAACGGCTTGATGGTGGATTTAGGAGAGCGAGGTGCCGTTACATTCGTCTTGATCCCGTAGTAACAAAGGACAGATGTTTAGCCGACTGCACAAAAAAAGAAAGGTGAAGTTTTCATGTAGTCGGGTTTTTAATAAGGATGACGACAGCATGAGAAATAAATTATGAACGCTTAATCACAAAATTGCCCTCCACTTAAACTTCGGGAAACCTTACCCGTTTTGTTTTCCATCAAGTCTTCGATTTTTAATTCACCAAAATCACAAAATGAGTACTTAAATGACGCTGCAAAATTATGACGTCACGCCTAGGTATTTCAAATATTTTAAGAACAAAATGTCGTTTTTGACAGATTATAAAAAGTAGCATTCTTCATCCTTATTGTTAAGGCAATTGATTAAGGTAATTAATTATGTGCAAGGTCTCTTTAGATCCCCGAGTGTAATATCAGTCGGGGTTTTTTTTTTTACTTAAAGTCTTCTTTTATGCTTATGGTTCATACAGTAAACAGTAGCAACAGCTGAATCTAAAGATGTTTAAGTTCTTGAGTGGCACCCGTGCACTGGAAGATGTAGAGTAGACAGGCCCCCCACACGGTGGACCGACACCCTCGTGAAGGTCGCGGGAAGCCGCTGGATGCAGGCAGCGCAGGACCGGTCGTCGTGGACCTCTTTTGGCTGATATGATGATGATGAATCTAAAGATGTTTAAGTATCATACTAATAACTATATTTAACATACTTTTAACCGCCTCCGTGGCGTAATGGTTAGTCCATTTGCATCACACCTAGAGGTCGCGGGTTGATTTCCCGGCGGGTTCAACTTTGTGAGACTCGGTTTGGTGGTGGTGGTAGAGCATTTTCATAGCCCGCCTGGCTAGCTACAACCATCTTATCTAAGTCTTGCCGCCAGCATTAATGTGTTCCGGCTTGAAGATAAGATAGCCAGTTCTCCATTGCGTTGGGGAATCTTGGTGAGCCCACTTCCATCTTCAGCATCATCATCACTTACCATCAGGTGACATGATGCCAAGGGCTTATCAATTGTGTATTAAAAAAAATACAAAGTATTTAAGAGTCTAATAAATAGGTGAAAAGTAGTGAAATTACAGGGTGATGTTATGCGGGCGGCGCGGCAGCGGCGCTATCAGTCGGATGTTATTTCACGTCGCTCACGGCTGCGCAAATAGTCGACTCCCACCAATTATACACACACCATGTGCATAGAATAGTCAGAGATAGAAGAGTGATAGAAATGACTTTAGTTCCTTCTTTGTTTTTACCACGACTGGTAAACTCTTTCATCTGTAGTCATAGTTATTTAGGTATTCACAAATTGTACACACACCATGTACATAGAATAGTCAGAGATAGAAGAGTGATACAAAGGACTATGGTTCCTCCTTTGTTTTTACTACAGTTGGTAAACTGTTTCATCTGTAGTCATAATAATCTAGATAGTCACAAATTATACACATGCCATGTACATAGAATAGTCAGAGATAGAAGAGTGATAGAAAGGAATATGGTGAATATGAGTCCTCCTTTGTTTTTATCACGATTGGCAAACTCTTTCACCTGTAGTCATAATTATCTAGGTAGTTACAAATTATACACATGCCATGTACATAGAATAGTCAGAGATAGAATAGTGATAGTAAGGACTATGGTGACAATGGGTCCTCCATTGCTTTTACCACGATTGGCTAACACTTTCATCTGTAGTCGTAATTATCTAGGTAGTTACAAATTATACACATGCCATGTACATAGAATAGTCAGAGATAGAATAGAGATAGTAAGGACTATGGTGACAATGGGTCCTCCATTGCTTTTACCACGATTGGCTAACTCTTTCATCTGTAGTCGTAATTATCTAGGTAGTTACAAATTATACACATGCCATGTACATAGAATAGTCAGAGATAGAATAGTGATAGTAAGGACTATGGTGACAATGGGTCCTCCATTGCTTTTACCACGATTGGCTAACTCTTTCATCTGTAGTCGTAATTATCTAGGTAGTTACAAATTATACACATGCCATGTACATAGAATAGTCAGAGATAGAATAGTGATAGTAAGGACTATGGTGACAATGGGTCCTCCATTGCTTTTACCACGATTGGCTAACTCTTTCATCTGTAGTCGTAATTATCTAGGTAGTTACAAATTATACACATACCATGTACAAAGAATACTCAGAGATAGAAGAGTGATAGAAAGGAGTATAGTGACTATGGGTCCTCCTTTGTTTTTACCACGTTTAACCGCCTCCGTAGCTCAGAGGCAAAGTTCACTGGCTTTACACAGGAGGTCGCGGGTTCGATTCCCGGCGGGGTCATTTGTAAGACTCGGTTTGGTTGGTGGTAGGGCATTTTCTAAGCCCGCCTGGCTAGCTACCACCATCTTATCTAAGTCTTGCCGCCAAATATCAATGTTGATATCATTGGTGTGTTCCGGCATAAAAATAAGATAGCCAGTTCCCCATTGCGTTGGGGAATCTTGGTAAGGCCGCTTCCATCTTCGGCAACATCGTCACTTACCACCAGGTGAGATGTTGTCAAGGGTTTACCAATTGCGAATAAAAAATAAATAAAAAAAACGTTTGGTAAACTCTTTCATCTGTAGTCATTATATAATATATAAATGAACCCCTATTTCTTCTGGTCATCGCATCACTGTTACGGTTACTTGTTACCTATAACCGTTACCGAGGAATACTCGGAGGGTCCAAACTTATAAAACTGTAAAAAAATTTACTTATGTTGGCACTCCCGGAATGGTTAGGTTTTTGTTTTAATCTTTGTCACAGTCGGTCGGCGGCGGGTATGATTCGAGGCTTCATGCGATTACCGCCAGGTGGCGCTTCCCACGGAATTCATAATTCCGCCCCGGCTCGGATTGTCCGGGATCGCCTTAATTGTATTCACGGATACAACAGATTTATCAACTATTATTTCATATTATTATTTTAATTCGGATTCTCCAAATTGACAGTTTTGGTGGAATTGCTGATGAAAATTCTTGGTAAATTTTATCGAAATCGATGTAGAATTTTTTTAGTAAATCATCAAAACCAAAAATAATAATGCAAAATTAACTAAGTTGTTGCGATGGTAGTCGGTTTTTTAACTTGTTTGGAGTTTACAATTATTAATAATTGACAACGCTTAACTTTTTAAAAACAACAGACAATCTCAACATTTATGCTACTACTCGTATGTGTACCTATTATTTTTGTTTTTGTTAATTTTATAAAGAAGTACTGAACAGATTTGGATACAATTATATTTAATTATAAAGCCTCCGTGGCGTAATGACCCATTCGCGAGACCCTTTTATTTTTTCTTTTTTTCTAATTTTTAGTATTTTCTTTATTCACAATTGGTAAGCCCTTGGCAACCTCTCATCTGATGGTGTGACGACGACGCCAAAGATGGAAGTGAAATTTCAATTGTATAGCTATATGAAATACAGCCTGGTGACAGACGGACAGACAGACTCTTAATAGTAGGGTCCCGTTTTTACCCTTTTTGTACGGAACCCTAAAAATAATTATCATAAACGTTTCGCCGTCGTAAATACAAAAGCAAACATCCAAGGCGTTGGACTACTGTCTGAATGGACTTACACTGTGACGTTAGTATGTCTTATACCAGGGGTTCCTAAACTTTTAAAACCACTAAATACCTTTCATTTTATGGAACCCCATATCAAATGATTACAAATCAAAGACACCATGATTTAAATAAAAAAAATAACTTTTATTGGAAATATTTTAAAATTGAAATATTTTTTTTTAAAATTTAACTTTCAATGTGAAGAATGAACTTGTTTCACTGTTTTATCAATAATTCCTTTATAGTTCACTATTATGTCACGGAACCCCGGTGACTTTTCTGCGGAACCCACTTTGGGAATCGCTGTCTTAGACTTCATATAGCGTCACTTTGTTCTCGTTGGCCCGACTCGGATTTTCATAAATTAACTAAATAAACGCATTGACATAAATCTTCGCTTTTATTTAATAAATTTAATTTAGTAAATAATATATTTCGCTTATGCTAGAGAAAAACGTAAGGTTTTTGTCTTTTTACAAGCTTCTATTTAAATTGCAATGTATGTATGTTTGTTCGGGTAAAATCTTGCAAGCTAAATTTGACCCACTTCCCGGTTTTTGATTGAGCTGAAACTTTGCATGCATATGTATATCGCGTGACAATGCAATATTAAAAACCTGTACCTACAAGTTTTTAGGTTTTTCGATTTTTTTTCTAACTGACCCAAGACGAACCCATCAAAGTAACTACACACAAAAGGAAACATATAAAATATTATTTTACGGAGCGTTCAAGAATTTTCGAGTCACTACAAATCCTGCAGGAGAGTGACCGCCTTCCTTTAACACAATTATGTGATGTAGGATTAAAGAAAAAGTTTAATAAACCTAAAAATCGACTTAAAAAAGGAATTCATTCAAAAGTATGAAATAATATTTTTATAAACGAATACACGAAATTAAAAAACAAAAACGAAATCAAAGGAAGATACGAATCAAATCAGGACCTACAATTTTTTTTGAGGTTGGTGGCAGCACACAGCCACTTACATATCAAATGTTTTAGATTCGATGGCATTGCTGACACCGACCTCAAAAAAAACTTTAGGCCCCTAATTTGATTCGTACCTACCTTTGATTTCGTTGTTGCTGGTTAATTTCGTGTATTCGTTTATAAATATATTATTTCATACTTTTAAGTTCATTTCTTTTTGAAGTCAGTTTTTAGTTTTTTTAAACTGTTTTTGAATTTTTTAGTGACAATGCTATCTATGTAACAACATTAAACCCAATCACCTACTCGCCAATAGGAATCATTATATCATAATGCATGTGTTTCAGAGTCCTGTGGCTTCCATCATCATCTCAGCAGCATGAAAGTTAAGGAGTCAAACCTTCCATCATCAGCTCACCTGAATATTCTGAAACAATACAGCTATCGGTCTATACGTACCTACGTATCTAAGTAAAATATTTAAAGAATTATCATCCAACTCCTAACCGTTAAGGAGTTGTACCTTCCATCATCAGCTCATCAACATGAGATGATGACTATCAGACGTAAATACCCTAATAGCTTGTATTACGTGCCAATTAAATTTGAGAGTTGCCCTCGATTTATCAGATCCTGACTTGGTGACAATGGGACCACATCAGGAGTATACTGTTTAGAACAAAAAAAAATTGAAAACCGGTCCACAGTTGACGGAGAAATCGGTGAACATACATGAAAATTTACAGACGAACATAGAACCTCCTCCTTTTTTGAAATAATCGGTTAATGAAATTAATGTATGTTTGTAAAGTATGAGTTACGTCAATTTTCGCGTATACCGATGCGTGAAATGAGAGATTGTTCGCATCTCTGTTGAGCGACGGGCGGCGCCGCGCCGGTAGGTAGTAGTTGATAGGTAGCCAAGTAGCCATATTGGGAAGATGTTATAATATACTAGCTTTTGCCCACAGCTTTGCCCACGTGCACTTTTTAATAATTATGTAAAATTTTGCATTGATTGTGTAATTTTTTGCATGTAAAATTACATAAAAAGTAACTAAAATTAACTAAAATTGTAGAAAAAAGTTTACATAAACCTGTAGAATGTACTCAAAAAGTCGTGTCATATCGACTCATATACGTCCCCACCAAGGATCTTGAGCCTACCCTGAATTAGGGCAATCGGGCCTTAGTCAACCACGCGGGCCCAGTGCGGGTTGGTCGACTTCACACACAACCTGCAGGTTTCCTCACGATGTTTTCCTTCACCGTAAGAACGTCGGATAAACGTACATATGAAATCTAAATTCGAAATAACATTGGTACGTGGCAGGTTCGAACCACGACCTCCCGGACAGAAGGCGGTGGCCCTAGCCATTACGCCACCGACGCATATGTATGTGGTCTATGGTACTAAAGCCTTTTCGGAAACCGGCTTGTTCGGGAGGCTGGAAGTCGTCAAACCTGCGTGCGAGACGATTCGTAATGACTCTCAAAAACAGCTTTTAGACATGGCTCGGAAGTGAGATGGGTCTGTAGTTCTTCAGCAGGGTATTGTCGCTCTTTTTGAAGAAAAGTACGACCAAACTTCTGTGCCTTGCCTAAGACGTTTGTCCTTCGAGTATAACGAAATTTAATAATTTCTAAAGAGCTTTAAGTACCGGTGTTCCACCTGCTTTCAGAAGTTCAGCAGTAATTCCATCAACATCCAGTACCTTATTGTTCTTGAGCTGTTTGAGAGCCATTCTAATCTCGTACAGGCTGAAGTCCAGGATATCTTAAATATTTTGTACGTTTGCAATAAATTTCTTGAAAACCATAGGACGGATGATTTTTTTTGGATAGAAAGAAAGAAAGAAAGAAATAAAGTTTATTCGGCAAAAAATAAATGGAAAAATAATTACAATATTAGGTACTTAATTGAAATAAACTTAAAAATTAGAAAACTATTGCCAATAGAAAAATCATAGATGGGTTTGATCTATGGATCTTAAAGTTTATACAGTGGTTTACAATATTTTTCGGTATATTACATTAAACACATCAAAGAGCAATGCAGTACTCGTTGATATCTTTTGTATGACTGACACGTTCCACTTGATAGAAGCTATACTACGATCATATTCAAAAATGACCTCAACGGATATAGTGGTGTAGGAACCGTGTGTTACTACTTGACAAGAGCAAAGGGAGATATTATCTCCACCAGGTGAGGTGATATGCCTAGGGTACGGCCGTGGACTTGTATTTATACTCAGTGGCAAAGAAATGTTAATAGTGCGTTCTAGATGACAGCTGACACCACAGTGGCCCACAACGACGGCGATCTTTGGATATCTCGTGAAATTTCAAGCACATTTAAAATTTTAATAGTCTATAATATTTTTCTATGTAATTTTTTGTAGGTACTTAATATTATATGAATTATAATTAACAATAACAATTGCTTGTGTAAAAAAAGTAAGAAATGTAAAAAAAATACAGACCATTTTAATAAACTTGAATATTTTTCTTTTAAATCACTGGTATTTTTTTAAATGATTTTTCAAATGATAAAAATTATGACGTCTTAGGTCGAAATAGTGTAAAAAAGACGTTAGTAAATTATTATTTCAATTGACGAATTTGAAATTAATTTGATTGTTTAGTGTTTTTACAGTATAAAACTGTAATCTATCCAAATTGTTATTTTTATTTACATGCCTTAAAAAAACTGAACAATTTCAAGTATTACAGAATTCTGTACTTTCCTACTAATCATATTACTTACTTTTTATGAACTGTCAAAATCGAGATTTTGTTCTAAAAATGTTTGAAATACCCACAAGTGACTTCATAGATTTTTAGCGTCATTGACGAACTTATTTTGTAATTTGATCAATTAAAAATTGAAGACGTGATGGAAAACAAAACAAGTAAAGTTTTTTGAATCATATTTTAGAATTTATTTTTTAATGCAGTCTGATCCCCTATTGTTTGAAACATTGAACTATGACGTCACACAAAAATTCTATTGTCGTTGACGTACTATTTATGTGTTTTTGATAAATAAAAAAATGAAAAGATAAAAAAACCAAATGAGTAACTGTCAAATTGCAGAACTCAGTGAATTTAATTTTATAATTTATTTTTGATGCTGTTATGTACCCAATTATGTTTCTCAAAGAGAATGTCATCGCTATAAGAGATGGGACTTAACTTTTGAGCCCCGCCGGAACCCACGTGGGCTCCATAGATTTTTAAAGCAAGTTTTGTTAACGAAATATCAAAGTTTGGGTCCCAAAGCGAGATGTAAATAGAGTAAAGCCAATAGAGCAAGTGAGAGAAATGTAGTCCGCCATGGAAACACCACTAAACTTCATACAACAAATAAAGTTGTGGCAGCCTGATGTTACTCAGCATGTAAGTCTATAAAGTAATATTAGGTCTTTACCTATGAAATTGCCGATTGTATAAAAAAGTTCAAGGATGAAAATAAATATTAAGAACAATAGTTATTAAAAATATTTTTTTCTCAAAATAGCATTAGACTTTTAGACTTTTATCGCAGCAGTTTCTTCGTTACTAACGTCATATTTGGGAATACCCAGCATAAGACTTCGTCACTTTCAGGAAAATTCAAGAAAATTAACTAGTCTGAAATTTTGCCGCATCTGACCACTAAGAAAACGCCTTTGTCCCATTCAATGGTACATAGCTCAGGGGATTGGAACATGAAATACATGCCACTAGTAACTAACAAAAGACCATAAGTAGTGTCACCATAAGGTCAATAATGAAAAACAATAACTTTTTTATTTTCAATAAAAATTGGCATTGAACTTCAAAAACTGAATCGGCAATTTCATAGGACCAATATTTGTTAGGACCTAGGATTTCTTGGTGGACCTATTACCTACCTAATCAGCTTTTTACTTGCCAACAAGTAAGGCGCAGTACGGTGAAGGAAAAAACATCGTGAGGAAACCTGCACACGCCTGCGCAGAAACTCGAAGGTTGTGTGTGAAGTCGACCAACCCGCACTGGGCCCGCGTGGTCGACTAAGGCCCGATCGCCCTAATTCAGGATAGGCTCGAGCCCCTCGGTGGGGACGTAATATGAGCTAATGATGATGATGATCAGTACGGCGTCTCAGGCCACGCAAACATGAGTTCAGTATTATAAAACGAGAGCACAATTCCAACGATTTCAATATTCTTCCAATCGAAGTAGGCGCTGATCACGTTGGCGAGTCATAATGAGCACAAGAAAGTCGCTGTTTTGAGTGTAAGAAATATGCCTCGGTATTGGGATGAAGAACACTCAACGACGATGAGCAGTGTGACCGTCATGGTGGCCCCATAGAGAGGGCCCTGCAGGACTTCACCGATGAGGATTATTTATATGGTGTAACAAAATTAGCTAAAACTATTTTAACTGGTGCTTCTACCCATGAAACTGAACAACTTTCCCCATAAAACCCATAGTCAAATCTCAAATAAAATTTTGAACTTAGCATACTAAGTTGGCTGAACAGCTGATCGAGTTAGTATGGAGGAATCAATTTTCTTTGCGATTTGACTACGGGTTCCATGGGGAAAGTTGTTCAGTTTCATGGGTAGAAGCACCAGTTAAAATAGTTTCAGCTAATTTTGTTACACCATACCGACTTTGACCAAGGTATCGCTGGAAAGATGAAGTCACCAAAGACCTCAAGAGTTGGAGGTGCCCGAATGGTCAAACTTGGCACAAAATAGGAGAGAGTGGCGCACTATAATGTCGGAGGCCAAGATCCACTTCGGGTCGCTGAGCCAGCGAAGTAGTAGTAGTATACATTATATGTAGTATTCTCTCCATTACCCTGGACACTTCATACAACGGGCCAGATATGACATTTTAAAAAAGGAATGACGGAACATACAAAATGGCGGCGAAATCATATACGTTCGACAACCAAACTGTAACCAATCTGTATCAATCTGGGCGACGAGGAGGTGAGGTCGCAATCCAGAGAGCGGCAGGGAGTGTCCATACTGTATTTTAGTACTAATATATATACTTTGGTATTAAAGTAAAGATGGAGCTTGTTAGTTGTTTACTGGCCGATGGCACAGTAAACAACGTATTTACAGTATCTACTGGTGTGTAGGTGGTTATTTTAGTTCATTTCACGGTTGAGGCTGCGCCGAAATCGATGCAGTTGGTACACAATGCATTGCGTATGCACGCATGTGGGGGAGGGGGGGGGAGCGGGCTTACTCGACCCACTGCAATGTAAAGTATATACAGGATCTTAACAAAGTATATACAGGATCTTAACAAAGGTATGCTTTTAGTTTTATATGGAGCTTGTTTTTTTTTTATTTTTTTATTCACAATTGGAAAACCCTTGACAATATCTCACCTGGTGGTAAGTGACCATGTTGCCGAAGATGGAAGCGGGCTTACCAAGATTTCCCAACGCAATGGGGGACTGGCTATCTTATCTTCATGCCGGAACACACCAATGATAACAACATTGATATTTGGCAGAAAGACTTAGATAAGATGGTGGTAGCTAGCCAGGTGGGCTTAGAAAATGCCCTACCACCAACCAAACCGAGTCTTACAATTGACCCCGCCGGGAATCGAACCCGCGACCTCCTGTGTATAGCCAGTGAACTTTGCCTCTGAGCTACGGAGGCGGTTGTAATCATCAAACTGAACAACTTTCCCCAAGAAACCCATGGTCACTACGCAAAAAAAAATTTTTGGACTTCACATGCAAATCGTACAGCTGGCGCGCAAACTTTGTATGGAAGTCCAAAAATTTTTTTGCGAATTATCCATGGGTTTCTTAGGGAAAGTTGTTCAGTTTCATGAGTACAAGCTCCAGTTAAAAATAAGTGCATCCCTTTGTTAAGACCCCTATATATTAGTACTAACATACAGTATGCACACTCCCTGCCGCTCTCTAGATTGCTATTTCACCCCCTCGTCACCCACATTGATACAGATTGGTTACAGTTTGGTTGTCGATTGTATAGGATTTCGCGGCCATTTTGTTTGTTCCGTCATTCGTTTTTTAAATGTCGTTTCTGTCCCGTTGTATGAAGTGTCCATGGTGTGGTGTGGTAATGTTGTTATGTTACAATCTATACGTAAACGACTGACGAGCGAAACTTTCTGTGAAAATGTGTGCCTACCGTGCAAATGGAAAAAAAACCCAGCCAACCACACAAAGGGTTCCGTAGCATCATACTAGATGGTGCTAGTACAAAGAGTTCCGTACCATCATACTAGATGGCGCTAGTTTCTTCATGTTTCAAAAAGAAGATGTTTTTGTATGGGGAACCTTATTTTTTCACTTTTTCTAATTTTTAGTATTTTTTTTTATTCACAATTGGTAGGCCCTTGGCATCATCTCACCTGATGGTAAGTGACGATGATGCCGAAGACGGATGGGGGCTTACCAAGATTCCCCAATTCGTTGTCATAGCGGCAACAGAAATACATCATCTGTAAAAATTTCAACTGTCTAGCTATAACGGTTCATGATATTCAGCCTGGTGACAGACGGACAGACAGACGCACAAACCGACGGACTGACAGCGAAGTCTTAGTAATAGGGTCCCATTTTTACCCTTTGGGTACGGAACCCTAAAAAGATTTAATATTAAGTTGGTTGATACTTTTGATTCTAGGTTCAACATTTTATGACACATTTTGGTATATTTACACTAATAATATTTTATTTTATTTTATTTTACCTTATTTGGAAAACAAACAGTATTTTATGACTATTTAAAAAAGCTAATTAACAAACTAAGTACTATTTATATGTTTTCACATGTACAAATCTACACGCTAGCTAAACTTAAAAAATAATTATAATAATAATAACAAAAATAAGTAGAAATAAACTTAAACAAAATCTAAGAGGGTGTTAAAAATTAAAAACATAAAGATAACAAAAAAAAAACGATGACTTTTGAATTTTAACAGTTAGGGAACCATATTGAACCAATGTTTAGAAAGTAGAGCTTTAACTGTATGGACCTTGGAATTAAACAATTTGGGGAAAATCTGTTGATTTGTTGAATTCATTAAGCTTGAAGATGGTGTTCGAAGCCGGTCGCTGACAACTTATAAGTGTAGTTTAATTTGTAATAAATATACCAAAATGTGTTAATATTAGGTGTGTATCATCACAACTAGAATATTTATTTTTTGAGGGTCTCGTACACCCAATCAAAAAATCATAGAATCAGAAATGAGGATATTCGTAGGTGAACCAAGGTTAACGACGACATAGCTCACAGGATCACTAAACTTTTGTTTCATTATGTAGGGCACATAGCCGCTGGGGTAGTTAAATTCTTGAGTAGCGGCGATCGCGCACCGGACGGCATAGCGTAGGTAGGCCTCCCACACGGTGGACCGATGACCTGGTGGAGGCCTTGGGGGAGACCGTTGTCCAGCACTGGACGTATATTTCGGCTGATATGATGATGACACCGAACGCGACCCTACTAGTAAGACTTCGCTGTCAATCTCTTCGTCTGTCAACTGGCTGCATTTCATGGACCGAATAGGTAGACAGATGAAATTTTCACATACGCGGGCCCAGTGCGGGTTGGTTCTGTAAAGACCTATTACATAATCATCATATCAGCCGAAAAACGTCCACTGCTCTCCCCCAAGGAATTCCACGACGACCGGTCCTATTACTTAATATACATATAAAATAATGTATATGTCGCCGGCAGATCGTAAGACTCCGAAAGATCGCGATCTGCCCAGATATTCCCAGGCAGATCGCTAAAAGCCCAACTATTTCATCGCGGGGCTCCGATAAACACTAAGTCGACGGAGTCCTGCGTAACACCAGACATGCTAAACGAACCTAACCTTAAGTGTTTTTCGGAGCCCCGCGATCACGATCCGCCCAGAATATCTAGGCGGTTCGTGATCTGCCGAGTACTTACGATTTGCCGCCGACATACATTGCCTAGGGGTATTTTCAAAATTTTCAGGTAAAACATGGTTTCTTGAAAAGCTAATAAAAAAATACTTAGGACATGTGCAGTATAGGCACAGTATTACAATATAGCGGCTTACAGTAGCGCAACGAATGTACTTACGCAGAGCAACGGAAGGGTACTTGCGGGGCAGCGGGCGGCGGGGCTAGTACATGCGCCGGCGGCGCATCGTGCGACATCAAAGGCGTTGCGCTACTGTAAGTCATATCGTAATTATAAAACTTTCAAGATGTGCAAGAGCTATATTTACGAGTACCTCACATTCTCAGTTCTTATAAAAATGGGTTTTACTAATTTCATACAATCTGTGCCATCTTTTTATGACAGTGTAAAAACACAATTTTCATTTTCTGCGCGTTTTTACAAACAACCACTAAAAACTAAATTCATTTATAAGAACTGAGAGGGTATATATAGCATTTGGTCATCTTGAAAGTTTCTACACTACACACATGTCTTAAGTATTTTTAGGGTGCCGTACCCAAAGGGTAAAATCGGAACCCTATTACGAAGTCTCCGCTTTCCGTCCGTCCGTCTGTCACCAGGCTGTATTTCATGAACCGTGTAAGCTAGACACCTGAAATTTTCACAGATGATGTATTTCTGTTGCCGCTATAACAAAAAATACTAAAAATTTGAAAAAAGTAAAAAAAAATAAGTGGGTCCCATACAAAGAACGTGTTTTTTTTAAACATGAAGAAACTGGCGCCATCTAGTATGATGGTTTTTTGAAACATGAAACTAGCGTCATCTAGTATGATGGTACGGAACCCTAAGTATGTGACTCTCACTTGGCCGGGTTTTTTATAGTTCTGCAAAAAACCATGTTTTTTTATAAAAAAACCTAAAAATATCCCTAGGCAAATTTAATGTGTGTGTGTATTTATTACTTTAGCTGCTTTACGAAAGGTTTTATAAGTAAATCAGTATTGAAACGAGTAAGCGCTAATCACTTTAATTAAATCTTAAAATGTAAACCACTTTCACTTATAAATAAAATTTCCGTTTCTGCTGGAAAAAAAATTTTGAGAAGTAAGCTGTATCCTTTGTGAATAAAATGAGTATTTTATGTATTATCCGGTGTACAAAAAAAACCGACTTATTTCGCAACAACTTAGTACATTTTTGCATTACTATTTTTGGTTTTTGTTAATTTTCTAATAAAGTGCAACACCGATTTTGATAAAATTTATATGGGACCACACAAGAGGCACTAGCTTTCAAATAAAAAAAAATCATAAAAATCGGTTAACCCAGTCAAAATTTCTGAGGTAACACACATAAAAAACATACAGTCGAATTGAGAACCTCCTCCTTTTGGAAGTCGATTGATAAAATAAAAAAATAAAATGAAAGAAAAGAGATACCGTTAACAAACTAAACACATTGTTAACAAATATATACAAGTTTTAACGATGAGCAATGATTATAATAAATAATCGTTACTACGTGTTTTGATATTCAATCTTGCATTGAATTGCAAATTAATAGTTTTATGAATTAGTTGTTGCTATTCAATTCATCAACGAAATCAAGAGTGTCAAGTGTTAAAAGTATAATTTAACGTTTTGAAGTACTTAGTGTGAAAATTCTCGCCTCCACAATGGATCTCATGTATAATGTATTTATTTATTCCGCATTAATGAAGGAAGGTCATTCATTCATTTCAACTGGTTTTACCGTTACAAATTATCTCGCAAATTTAGACATATTATATAATGTTACGAAACTTTTCTCTTTCAGAAAACAGCTGGGTACCCACTAAAGGAACAACTGGAAATACCTTAGGTTTCAGCGTAGTAACAAACCTCGGCTCCGTAGTTCCGCTACTCGGCGATAGATGCCGCTAGTAAGCAGCACGTGGAAAGCTGATTTTCACTCCGCTCACGTAGTCTCGTAGACGTTTTAATAAAACTTTGTGTCGTGTTTATTTTGGAAGTGTCTACCTCAATTTTAAGTCCTCTTTTTTTAATATCAGTTAGTCTACCCTTAGCTTTAATTAACTGTAGTGTTACTTATATGCACCTCTTTTTACAGTGATTGTACCTTAGTTTAGAGAAACTGTTTTATAACTTTAGTTTTAATTACCAGTTTAATTTTAATTAACAAGGTTTAGTAGCAAACTAAAATTTCTAGCAAATAAGGTTTTAATTACCTTAATTTTACGGAAAAGGTCGCAAACTTTGCGTTTAGCGCAGTGTGACTGGTATAAACATATGGCTGCAAACCTCATAAATGTTGATTGTGCTCATAAATTGATTTTTTTTTTATAAATTTGCTGAAACAAAAAATGAACTTTTATACAGACTTGGGAAAACTTTTATACAAGCTAATGATCGATCTGTATGAAAACCTTTTTTTTTTTTGATTTTAGCAAATTTGTTGTACAAATGTTGTTCAGTTTCATGAGTAGATATAGAATCACAAGTTAAGAGGTTTAAAGTTATGTACCAGACACCTTGAATGACACAAAACTAACATAACTTAGGTATTTGTAACATTATTTAAATAAAATTTACTAATAAAAATAAAATTTTAACCGCCTCCGTGGCGTAATGGTTAGTCCATTCGCTTCACACCAGTAGGTAGGTCACGGGTTCGATTCCCGGCGGAGTCAACTTTGTAAGACTCGGTTTGGTTGGTGGCAGGGCATTTTCATAACCCGCCCTACCGCAATCTTATCTAAGTCTATAGCCGCCAAACATCAATGTTAACAGCATTGATGTGTTCCGGCTTGAAGATAAGATAGCCAGATTCCCATTGCGTTGGGGAATCTTGATAAACCCGCTTCCATCTTCGACATCATCGTCACTTACCATCTGCTGAGATGATGCCAAGGGCTTATCAATTGTAAACAAAAAAAATATAATTAACAATTTATACATATAGCAATAAGAAAGTAATGTCTAGTGTAAAGACGCAAAATAAATTAAGTGACATAATGCCAAGGGCTTACCAACTGAAGATAAAAAAAAAACAATGTTAACAACATGAGAAATAAAGAAATTAAGTGTTCAGTATTTTAGCAGCAAAATAAAACCTTGATCCATTGAGGAACAAGAATCACGCAATAATCAAAACAAACTCATTTGAATGCTTCAAAAGCAAATTATCGGCCAGTGTTCGCTCGGCGGATCTCCTTAATTAATATTTTCCATTATCGGATAGATTGCGAACCCTTCCTGTATATACATACGTACATTAAATAGATACACCTGTACGTAGATATATATATAGGCACTGTAGCTCCAGAGGAACAAGCTTGGAATCATATCTGTCGTACATTACAATCGTTATCAACTACATTCACGGATACCTACATTTCATTTCCCGTTCGCACACCCACAATCAAAATTTAAAGCACACACTCACAAATTAGCGTGCACACTCCTTCGGCCCCTTGCGTTGGTTTAGATGCATGTATTTGTGTGTGTGTGCAAGTTTTTCCCGTAGATTTTCAGCGTTCATTTGTGTGTAGTGGATCTGTCTGTCTCGTTTCAACTGTATGTTGGTTTCTCTTTCTTTCCTTGTGAGTGGACAGCCGACAACGGCGGGGCATAGATAGATCGTTTCTATGTCGTCCGCCGTTAAGACTCTATTATTGTGTGTTTAGCAGTGTTTTGTAAGTCTTTTGTACTTTATTACATCGTTGCTTAGCATTTTGTCTCAGCGTAACTGCTTTTATGATTAAATTGGTCAAATAAAACTTATCTTTCAGAATTTTATTAACATTAAGTAGTTGATGCCGCAAATCAGTGGTTGATATTCATAATACACATACACATATTTGACTTCCAATTTTAAAATAAGTAGTACATTATGCTTTGCAAATTGTTTTTTTTTTATATTCTTGTTTTAAAATTTGCTTGATAAAAAGAAATAGAGAAAAGTCAAAGAGTTAAATTGTTCAATGAAAAGTAAATTTCCTATTTAATTTACGTCAATTCTAATAAAATGGATTTTCATATAAAATTGCTCAAAATTGTTGAATCGACTGATCAATTTATATGAACAGTCCACAGTTTTTTGTCTGTTGAGGCAAATTTTCATCATCATCATATCAGCCGAAGGACGTCCACTGCTGGACATAGGCCTCCTCCAAGGATTTCCACGACGACCGGTTCTGCGCTACCCGCATCCAGCGGCTTCCCGCGACCTTCTCCAAGTCATCGGTCCACCGAGTGGGAGGCCTGCCTACGGTACGTTTTCCAGTGCGTGGTTGCCACTCGAGAACTTTACTGACCCAACGGCCATCCGTTCTACGAGCTATGTGCCCCGCCCACTGCCACTTAAGTTTAGTAATTCTGACAGCTATGTCGGTAACTTTGGTTCTCCTACAGATCTCCTCGTTTCTGATTTGATCACGCAGAGACACTCCGAGCATAGCACGCACCATTGCCCTTTGGGTGACCTTGAGCCTTCTTATTAGTTGCGAAGTAAGCGAAGTTGTTTAGTGGGTACAATAAGTTAACGGCTCCGACACCAATTTTGGTGCACCCGCCCTGTATACAGGACGACTGGTAGTATATAAGTATGTGCAAACCCTGGGTAGCACAATGCTTCGCAGAAGACGAAATCATCGGTTTTATTCGGAGATACAAGAATGGGCTGTGAAATTGTAAGCCTATTGACAATTTACCGTCATATTACAATCTTACTGAATTTAGTGTAGTGAGATTGTATAATATCGCAGTTTTGACAATATCTCGGCGACATAATATATAAAATTATTAACTGCTTGCTAATAATAAAATTAAAGTTATCAATTACTGTTTAATTGATTTTATGTGACTGGAAACTTCCATAATGACGATAATGAAACTAATTTAGTTAGGTATTTAGTGTTTTTAAATCACTGTTGCTAATATTTCTAAGAAAACCTACGTCACACTCTTTTAAAGTCATTTTACATTAATAATGTGAGATGTATAAAATGTATTTTATGATAATCCAAGTTTACGAATAGTAAGGTCTTAAATAATTAAATCTATCACTATCAATGCCAATCATGTAGGAATAGATTCTGGCAGTTGCCGTGGTATAGACTCAGTCTGGTCTAGCCGGGGGGAGGGTTGCGCGGGAGGGGCAGTGGGCGGGGCGCGCATGCGTGCGGTTGTCAAGACAACGGCACGTAACGCGCGTCTGTGTGAGTAGGCGGCGCGGTGTACGTATGTTACGGTAGGGAAACTATAGGGTTGGTTTGGAAACCTTGGGTTGGAAGTTTTGTGTAGTTGGTATGGAAAATTCACGCTAATAAATTTTTACTTGTCTCTTTTGTGAAGTGTTTTGATGTTTCTCTGAATGGTGATTTTGTAATTTTCATTTATTAAATCATAACATTCCCATGTAAAAAAGGTTTGTAATGCTATAGGCCCTAGAATATTCTATAAGAACACCAAATTATATTAGTTCTGTCTCGAGTGGTGACCGCGTACCGGGAAACGTAGCGTAGGCAGGCCTCCCACTCGGTGGATCGATGACCTAGTGAACGTCGCGGGAAGCCGCTGGATGCGGGTAGCGCAGAACCGGTCGTCGTGGAAATCCTTCGGGAAGGCCAATGTGCAGCAGTGGACATCCTTCGGCTGATATAATGATGACGATGATGATTATTTCTGTAATTAATTTACTAAGCTATTGTTTAGCTTTTATCGCGGGCTTTGAGGGGACCGAATCAAGAAATTTCGTAACGAAAATAAAACCTGACACCCCAAAAAAAATATATATTGAGTTCTAAAAACTTACAGTGACATCTATCTATCCATCATGATGATGATGATGACGATGACGATGACGATGGCGATAGCGATTGATGATGGCGATTGATGATGGCGAATGATGATGATGATGAACTTTCTTAGTGTTAATTTATTACATAAACATCCCGCGCCCCAAGGACTATATTGTGGTACTGGTAAATACTGCATAAATAAAAAAATAAAAAAAATACAATTAAGATGATAAAAAATGCTATGCAATAGCTTTACCGCAGTAGTCCCCGAGTGCCACATGTCTTTTTTTTATTTTAATTTAAAAAATTGTACCTATCAGATAACTCAAGACTTATGCATGCAAAAAAACCGTAGCAGAAAATGTATTTTTATCACATCTATTCAAAAAGTACTGTTTGGTTCTAAACCAAACGAGACCAAAATAGCTCTTCGATGCCTCGGGAGGAAAAGTTATTAAAATTTGGAATGTGGATATTGTTCGTAAATCTTCCAATTACCAAAGAGATCGAACATCAGCAAGTAGCCATTCTCATTATACGACCAAGAAGAACGCAGGTATACCTACGTAAGACAAGGATGTACTTACAATACAACATTTTTATCAAATCTATAGCTGTGTACCTCTCGAGTCTCGGTTCATGTAACAGTCGTAACGTGAACGGCCCGCTTCACTGGATGTATTAAAAGAAACCACGCGGACCAATAAAAAAAGTTTGTGGAAAGGATAAAATATGCAATCAACCTTCGTTATTGTTTAGTTCGGATTTATGCTGATAATTAAACGAAAAATTAGTGTGCCTGTCTCAAGCAGTGATAACAAAACTATAATATTACCTCGAGATGACATTGCATCGGATGCTAAAAATGTGCAATAAATTCTGTTACCCACAAAATTCCGTGAAAATTATATGAAAGCATATGACAATTGCATGCTTCAGAAAATTGCAAGAAGAATATATTTTTTAGAAAAATGTGTTTCTATGTTATGTATTATTGTTCCTAATTGTTGTAAATAAATAAACATAGGTTCTATATTTATTCATAAGTTGTACTTAATTATTTTCTCATAAAGGCTGATAAAAAGTAGAGTGCCCACCTCGAGAGACACTATTTTAAACTCAAGTGTTGTTATTTGAATCACTCGCTGTGCTCAGGATTCTACTTTAGAATCTTTTGCTTCGCTCTGGATTCGAAAATCACTCTCGCCTTTAAAATAGTTCTTTGCTTCCTAGGTAAACAATCTACTATATTTTACTCTATCAAAACTACGGGCTGAGTTAAAGAAACAGACATAGATACATAAGTAATTACAAGTCGGGAAAAAATACCTACTTACGAAAAATGAGACTATTCGTGGCTTCTAGTCTCTAATACTACCCACTGTATGAAAATTGTGTAAAATATTCTTCTGTGACTGAAAAATCTGCCCGCCTTTTATAATTTTCGTCATTAGACTATATTAGTCAATTGCTGGACATAAAAGTGCACCATTTATATTGATCTTCGCTCTTGCGCATCCAGATTTCGTTCGTCAGCAGGCTTTTGCAACCATTATTTTATAAAATTCTACCTACCCTGGGGCGTCCGTTGCTACGCTTCATCGTAAAAATCCAAAACAACCGCACTACTAGGGTAGGTCTGGTTAGACCATACTCTTCACATGGGGGGCAAGCCAGGGATGTTGAAAGTTGTAGGGCAACCCCACTAACAGAAATTTTTAAAGTCACCTACAACGCATCTGACACGGTTTAGCGTAATCCCATCTGGCGATTATCAAACGGAACCAACGACTTAACGTATCTTGCGAAGCACGGAAATGGTCGAGAAAAATGCCAGGAAAAACGAAGGAAACATGCGCAAAATACTCAATGATTTCAATTAAAGTCCATAAGAATGAGTTAATTATTTGTTATATTGGTGGCGCTAGTGTGCTAATCGAACCACCCTAATCGAATTAAATTTTATATCAAAACGGACGATACTCAGTAACCTTACTATACCGTACCAACTTTGCACCGCATTCCGCGCACACAACGTGTACAATGTACATACAAGTGTCACGTTCCACGCACACATGCAAGTGCTTCCTTTATACGCCCAGTACTCGAGTGTAGGTATTGTTATACCTATGCATGTATAGCTTCTTCTTGTAAGTACTTTAACTCCATGGAGACCTGAAAGGAGTTTCACGAGGGCGCCTTTCCTTTTGAACGGAAACCTTAGTAAAAGCCTTTTAACCGTTATAAAAAAGGATGTGTCTTCCGAGACTTCGGCCAGTATCAAAGAGTTTTTATTTTATATTTTGCATAAGATCTCCTTTCTATATTTTAAGATGGCCGTAAACTTTGTGAAAAATATCTCAATAAAGAGGTGTTATATTAAGGATGTGCGTAAAATGGCGTAAAATAACAAGTGCGTTCGAGTGAATCTTTTGGGAAAGCGTTTCAAAGTTAATGCCGTTTTTATGGGTTTGTTTACGTGCTTAGAAAGGGCTTCTTGTCCTATATCGCATACATCTAGTTGTGTTAAAAGATAAAGTAGAAACATGGTTAGACTTCAAAGTTTAACAAGCTGATGTTTTACTGCGTTTGCTTAAACGATATTTATGTTCAGCAACATCTTTTTAAATATCAAAAATATAAAATTATGATTTAATAAAATATGTATTTCTTTTTAACTCTTACATCATATAAAACCGTTACACGTGATAGACTCGTATAGACGAACATATAATCCTAAAATCGTATAATCATAGTACATATAATAATAACACGTATAATCTTATCAACTTGATCACTTGTTATTAGCGAAACCAACATGTTTTTTTGTTTGTTATCAATTAATAGACCTGTAGGTCTTATTGCGTTATGTTATTGATAACGGTGTTTGTTCAAGGCTGTTTGTGTCCTGAATAAATAAATTAAAAAAAAAATTTTCAAGAATTTACAATGTTTGCTATTGGTATATAATATCAATACAATGGTAATATTTTTCAATAAAAAAAATTGTGGTCCTAGGCTTATGTATTATTTATCTAGGCGGTATATACTTTTTAAATTTTAATGTTTATAGTTTGTTTAAATTAAGTACCTTATATTAAATTTATATTTTTACTTCATGTCTTTCTTTCCTTCTTTAACTAAGTATTTTTATGCCAACAGAAATAAAGTACTTTGTTTATCTTTTCACTTATACTCATAGCTCGTAAAGTCACGTCATTGCGAATACCAATAAAAAAAACCTTGTCTTTGAAAATAGAACAACGATCTCTGCGCCGCTACACCGCAGCGCTAACACGTTGCGACGCCGCGTCCGCGTCAACGCGCGCCTTTTCCTAATTTTTGGCGAATTCTCACAAAAATCTTCCAAAAAATATCGATGTGGCGAAGAGGCCCGAAGGTCACGGCCCCATCGATCCGGTAGAAAGTGAGACCAGCTGCAGGCTGCCACTACTAACACCGTCCCGCGGGCTATGCCGCCTGAATTAATCGCGCATATATTTGAATACATTTGAACAGGAGCGCGCTGCGGTGTCGTCGCCCCCTTAAGTTTTACCGATTTTGTTTGGACTCGGCTTTGTGAGGTGTTGGATACAGGTCCAGGTTTTGAGACCTGCTCCAGCTCCCGGCTTTGCCTGCGGGCAGGTGGAACAACAAGGAACTGTCGGTCGCAAGTGTCGCAGCGATTCAAAGTTGAGAGCTCGTTTCTGCGAAATAAGTTTTGAACGTGAATTGGAGTATTTGAAATTATGTGTATGGGGTGGAACTCGTCGCCTGCGTCTGTGTTTCCCGACTCTTACAATTTGGGAATCTTCAAGGCGAGAGTGAATAGGCATTATTTGGGTTTGCGTGTACCATCCTCGACTACATCGTCACTTACCATCAGGTGAGATATAGTCAAACGCACTAAAAAAAAAAAGATATTAAACACTTATTCAGTCCATTTTTTTACGTCTTATATTAATCTGCCTACTAGAGTTATTTGGATATAAAATAAGTGATCCATGATCTGATTACATCTAAGTGCAATAGATATTTAAAAATTTTATTGAGTTATCCTAATTTGAGCTTTCCTAATTAATGTCGGTTATTAGACTAAGTATTTAAGAAGTACAAGAATTTTTTTATTTCTATTGGTCTTCAGTAGTCATTTGTTATGTTCACTTCTATTGTTCTTTTCCTGCATTGGCTTCCAAGCTTCAGACCGTCCTCCGAAGCCAACTCCTGTCAACAAAAGAAGATCATTCTAATGCCAACAAAGATCAGATTTTTTTTATTTCTATTGGTCTTCAGTAGTCATTTGTTATGTTCACTTCTATTGTTCTTTTCCTGCATTGGCTTCCAAGCTTCAGACCGTCCTCCGAAGCCAACTCCTGTCAACAAAAGAAGATCATTCTAATGCCAACAAAGATCATTAACTGGCTATGTCCGGCAAGGTGTGACGGCGATGCTGCCGCCGGCTGAATGACAATAACTCGAGAGCGTGTCTCTCCCAACAGACCCAATTTACACATCAATTGTTAACCGCCTCCGTGGCGTAATGGTAACGACCAT
This sequence comes from Coleophora flavipennella, assembly GCA_947284805.1. Lineage (NCBI taxonomy): Eukaryota > Metazoa > Arthropoda > Insecta > Lepidoptera > Coleophoridae > Coleophora > Coleophora flavipennella. Next base: position 12,674,939 of record OX369281.1, on the reverse strand, counting down.
TAGCTTCACATCAGGCGGTCGCAGGTTCAATTCCAGGCCGGAGTATAACTTTACATGACTCGGTGGAAGGGTATTTTATAAGCCCGTCTATCTCCCTACTACTATCTTATCTTTGGTCTTGCCGCCAAGCATCAATGTGTTCCGGCTTGTAGATAAGAAAGCGAGTTCCCCATTGTGTTGGGGAATCTTGGTAAGCCCGCTTGCATCTTCGGCATCATCGTCACTTACCATCAGGTGAGATGATGCCCAGGGTTCACCAATCGTGAATAATAAAAAAACTGGTTGTCTGTAAAGTCGGTTTATGGACGATAATTTTACGTGATAACGTGTCACAAGCCGAACGCTTAGGCCGATCGTGCCTCTCTATCGCTTGTTCCGCGCTCTCGCTCAGGCGGGACGTGACAATGAGGACGTGACACTTTTTCGTGAGTGCAGCCGGTATACATCGATTTATAAGACGTTATCACAAATAGTATGGTCCGATACACCAGCAGCAAAGTATATATATTAGTACTAATTAACATACAGTATGGACACTACCTGCCGCTCTCTAGATTGCAACCTCACCCCCTCGTCACCCATATTGATACAGATTGGTTACAGTTTGGTTGTCGAACGTATAGGATTTCGCCACCATTTTGTTTGTTTCGTCATTCGTTTTTTGAAATGTTATTTCTAGCCCGTTGTATGAAGTGTCCAGGGTGTGAAAGCAGTATACCTGTCAACTGTCAATAGACTAGTACTCTGTATGGTCACACCTCGGTCACTGACAATCAAATGTATGAAACAAACGCGTTCCTACGCACACAGTCTAAGCTCGTGTAGGTGAACGCGTACCATGCTTGTGTGAGTGAGATAAGACATGCTAGGGTTGCGGTTGAGGCTACTGAGCGGGGGTGGGCGGCACTTTCAACGGGAGGCAGGGAGTGACCATACTGTACGCTAGTACTCTTTATTGTACTGTGGTATGGTTGTGTAAATCGGGCCGTAGACGTGGAAAGTTCACCTATTACTATGCAGAGTGCGTGAGCGCACAGCGTGTGACGAGCTGCGTTGTGGACTGTGCGTGGCATCAGAAACAATGAGCTTAGTAGGGACAAAAGGATGGTTGTTTGGAAAAAAGTTTTTTAAAAGGCTTTTTTAAAATAGGTGCTTTTACAGATATTGAGTTTAACAGAGCGCAGTTATGTCCGTTGCGTGCTGTATGTGGCGGCAGTAACTTTATGTAAGGTGACGTTAGCCCTTAGCTTCATCATCATATCAGCCGAAGGACGTCCACGATTCTGCGCTGCCCGCATCCAGCTGCTTCCCGCGTCCTTCACCAGGTCATCGGTCTTTGGATTAGCTTGTAGATTTTCCACCGTTTAAAATGAATACAACTTATATATACCTAATTATAATTTATAAATAATTATTTACTGCGCACTGCGCACCCTCGAAAAGTCATAGAAACGTTGTCCACGCGGTTAAAGCGCGGGAAACAGCTAGTTCTTTATAAATTAAAATTATAAGAAGCAGAAAAAAAAATTGAATTGTATTCTATACTGGTAAATAGTATAAAGTATATAGTTCTATATAGTGTAAAAATAAAATAATAATAAAAAAAGTGTATAATTGTATATAGTGCATATTATTATAATATATGAATTGTGTCTTCCGCCATATTTAAATTTAAGTGTATTTATGTTTCTGTCAATGTATTGTGGTTGTATGTACAAAAACGTTACAATGGTATCAGTATAAACTGCAGCATAAATGAATTAAAATGGGGTTAAATAATATAACAGGATGCTACATGATACGTAGGATTTTCACTCAATGCCTAAATATGAACTCCGGCAAGAAAATAAATCTTGGGGTAATATGGAATACTTTTGATTTTTAATAGGTATAAAGGTAAACAATATAAAACTTTTCACATGCTGAAAAATTACTTAAATTTACACATATTTAAATAATAAAAGAATTACCCAATTTTAAATAGATTGCCGGTTTGGCAACGATCGTTGCTTCCCCTTAATTTAAATATTGCCTATAATATTCAAACGTTAAAAATTTTAAATTAATAAAATCTTCCTGAAATACCCTTATTTTGTTTATATTATTAAAAGTTACGTGATTTTTTTTAAGAAATAAAATTTGTGTCCACTTTCCTTTAGCTGAATGTCCGGAGAAAACAGTACCGCGATGAGCCAGGTGGTGGATAGGAGAGCTCCCCCTCACTGTCTTTGGGCGTACTCTCGGTGGAGCAGCGTAACTGATGGCCTGGCTTACTCTCGGTAGAGCAGCGTAACTGATGGCCAGCTGGCGGAGGATACGGCTCTGTTCCCGGTGTAGCCAAGTAAAGTAGCTGGTTGGGTTTTAAAGCTCGAGGGCGGCGGGTAGGGCCCTACGAAAAAAGGTAAAACTTGTTCGCAGCGGAACCAAAAACATATACAAAGCGGAATTTTTACACAAAACGCTTACCTCAGATAAAACTTGAGAGCCTCATTATAAAACACCATAATTTAAATATTTATAATACGAAAAAGTATAAAATACGACAACAAATCGTCATCTATTTTTCTCAGTCTTGTCAAAAGCTCGCAATCATTTTTCACATTCTATTTTCATAGACGAACAAGATCAAAAGAGAATTTAATTATGAAACGCAAGAAAGAAGATCGGCTTGAATCGATACTTTGCGTTTCAAAACTTACTAAATTTTTCAATCCAATTTTTTGTACGCGAACGCGAAAACATTATAAATTGTTAATTTACATCCAAAAACATTATAAATTGTTAATTTACACGCGAAAACATATGATTTGTTAATTTACAGGGGAAAAATTATGAATTGTTAATTTACACGCGAAAAGATTACAAATTGTTAATTTACATGAGAAAACATTATGAGTTGTTAATTTACACGCGAAAACATTACAAATTGTTAATTTACGTGAGAAAACATTATGAATTGTTAATTTACACGCAAAACATATAAATTGTTATATAATTTTTTAATAAACACGCGAAAACATATAGATTGTTAATTTACACGCGAAAACATTATAAATTGTTAATTTACACGCGAAAACATATAAATGCTTAATTATTGTTTATGTAGTCTTAAATTTAATTATAGGGTACACAGTTCGTATAGAGTATGGAGAGTACATTAGTAACGAGTAACGAACATAAAAAATGTTTTATCGTTAACAACCAATAAGCATCATTACTGCTATGACATGTGTCTCTTACCAAAAGCTTGAAGCATCCTTCATGATGATGTAATTAGTAGTTTGATAATTAGCAGTTTTGACATAAGTTGTATTCATTTTAAAGGGTGGTAAATCTACAAGCTAATCCAAAGACCTATGACCTGGTGAAGGTCATAATGACGATGATGATGAGACATCCTTTAAGCGTTTGATAAGAGACACACGAAGATGAAGCATCCTTTAAGCGTTAGATAAGAGACAAATGATGATGAAGCATCCTTCAAGCGTTTGATAAGAGACACATGATGATGAAGCATCCTAGAAGCGTTTGATAAGAGACACATGATGATGAAGCATCCTTCAAGAGTTTGGTAAGAGACGCATGCCCTAGCAATGAGGATGCTTATGGGTTGTTAACGATTTTTTTTATGGTCGTTACTCTTTTATCATGATGATGACGGAGCATCCTCAGTGCTTTGGCGTGTGTCTCTTACAAAACGCTTGAAGGTTAAGCCACAAACGGGGGTCAACTCCGGGTTGGTGGAGGTTGAAGGGATAGTAGCGAACACCACTGTCAGAAGTTTCCCAAGCCACCTATAAGGTATCTGACACGGCTTAAACGCCTTAAGCAGCACGGAAACAGTCAAGAAGAATGCCAAAACCATCCAGATATTGACCATGCTTTAACCAATTAGTACTAGCATTCAGTATGGACACTCCCTGCCGCTCTCTAGATCGCGACCTCACCCCCTCGTCACCCAGATTGATACTGATTGTTTACAGTTTGGTTGTCGAACGTATAGGATTTCGCAGCCATTTTGTTTGTTTGTTGAAATGTAATTTCTGGCCCGTTGTATAAAGTGTCCAGTGTGTGCTTTAACCAACCAAATAATACTGAGTTACGACCGCTTAAAATATTTTTGCTAAATTAAGTTAACTTTTAAAAAAACAGTCTTCTCGTTATTCTGGTTTAAGCATCACTTGCATCATCACATTATTGGCTTGAAGCTGAGATAGCCAGTTCCCCGTAGCGCTAAGGAATCTTGTTAAGCTAGGCACTTACCATCAGGTGAGATGATCATCGGCATCAGCCAAGGGCTTACCAATTGTAAATAAAAAAAACTCTCTCCTATCGTCCCTGTTTTCCACTAACCGTTACTTCTGCGGCTCCGCACGTCCGTGTCCACATCCTCTTGCACTGTACGTGTCCGTCGATGTTATCTCCCGATATTGCCTTTTTGGCCAAGACAGTACCGTACCCGTGGCGCACCTTTACCGGGGGATAAAAGAAACGCCGCTCAACCTAAAACCGGTAGCAGACCATGCTAAATCATTGGTTTGGAAACTTTTACAAGTTAGAAATAATGGCTTTTCATCATATCAGCCGAAAATCGTCCACTGCTGGACAAAGGATTTCCACGAAGACCGCATCCATCGGCCTCCCGCGATCTTCACAAGGTCGTCACCAGGCTCAAGGTCACCTAAAGGGCAATGGAGCGTGCTATGCTCGGAGTTTCTCTGCGTGATCGAATCAGAAACGAGAATGGCTTATATCTGTAGCAAAACAAAGTGACAACTCAATTTAACTTATCGAAATTCTAAATAATCATTCCAAAAAGAGAACTAACGTACAATAGGCTGCTATAAGTTACTGTTTATAATCTGTCAAAAACGAAATTTTGTGCCAAAAATGTATGAAATACGAACGCGTATTGTCATAGAGTGTTATTGATGTATTCATTTTGTGATTTTGCTTAGTTAAAACTTAAAGACGCAGTGCAAGACAAATTAAGTATAAGGTTTTTTGAAATACCTAAATTTAAAAAATGGAATGATTTTTTTCTCAGGATTTATTTTTGATGCAGGCAATTGAAACTACATTTTTGAGTTATAATTATTCTAAACATGGATTCAGATATTGTTAAAAAATAACTGTGAGCATCCCCCTGGCAACAGATGCGTAACATCCAGTAAGCCTTCAGCCTTTAGTCACCTCTTTCAACAAAAATAAATAGAAGTCCCAAACGGAGAAAAACACTTTCTCCCGGGATTAAAAAAAAAATGTATTTGGGAAGTACATTTTTAAAACTTTTCCTACACATTCAACTTATAGTATATTATACAAATCAATATGACTGCTAGTCATTTGAGTTACTATTTGACATGTGTCAAAAATGTCATTTGGGTATATATTTTTTGTTTTTTATATAATACACAATAATGTACTCATTTTGTGATTTTGATGAATTAAAAATTGAAGACTTGATTGCAACAAAACGAGTAACGTTTTTAAAAATTTCAATAGGAGGGTAATTTAGTAATCAAGAGTTCATAATATTTCTTTTATGTAGTGATTACCCTAATTTAATAGACATCCCCAGGGATTTTTTTTTTTTTTTTTGCGTTTTTCCGAATTATGCTTTATTTAAGATATTCATGTTTCTTATGACAAAAATTAGAAAAAAAAAACATTATTTCAGCCTTTTTGAGAAAAAAATACTTTGTCTTGTATTTTATGGGAGGTACACTCATCATCATCATATCAGCCACAAATCGTCCATTGCTGGACAAAGGCCTCCCCCAAGGATTTCCACGACGACCGGTCCTGCGCTGCCCGCATCCATAAGTAAAACATATATATCCATAGGTACACTCAAAATATTGTAAATAAAAAATCTAAAAAGGTACCCTATAAAAATATTTGAAAACTAAATTTGCAAAATTTTATCAAAATCGGTCTCACTTTTCTTGTAATACTATATATATGTGGGTACATAATACACACATACCTATTTTTTCAAACAACTTTTTTGTTGTCTACCATTGACAGAGTAAGTTTTTACTAAAATCTCGAACTCAAGTTTTCGGACGATCACATAACTTTTATTAACTTTTAATTTAACTTTTATTTTTACTCCTTCGTCCCTTGAAATTAAACAAAAAATCAAGTTAGCTTAGTTTGTTGACGGTTTTATGGGAAAATCAACGCTTGATGTTTAAGTCCAGTCGCGTTACGATAAGCGTTTAAGACGTAATTTGTGGTAATTAGACGAAGATATACAGATAAAAGCTAGGGTTTGAATGAATTCATGAATTCTTTCCGATCGGTGTGTTTGATCATATGTATTGATTGATATAGATTTTTAGTAAAAATAAAGTGTACATTACTCCGAGGGAAGCAACTCATTCATATCAGCAACAGGACGTCCACTACTGGACAAAGGCCTCCCCCAAGGATTTCCACGACGACTGGTTCTACGCTGCCCGCACCCGCAGTCGTCGTAAAATCCTGGGGGACGCTTATGTCCGGCAGTGGACGTCCTTCAGCTGATATGATGACGATGATGCTATGCACTCCTGCCTTAAATACATTTTTATTAACCTTCTTCTACTCTCTTCTTCTATACTTATCTACCTACAACTTCAACATTCCCATGAACAAGGTTATCCTAAACATCGGAGGCACCCTCCCTCCACTACATAGGGGGCGTCGACCCCAGCATTGCGATGCGCCACACGCTCTATACTTTTGTCGCCAAATGAGGTTAGCTCATCTTTGCCGGGGTCATGTCATGTAGGTCACAGGTATGCTCTAGTTCTCCTCCAAGATATTATTGTGTATTCCACACAAGTTCTTAGAAGGTACAGAGGCCAGCACATCAAGCTAGACACTTTGGACTTTGTACCGTCCTTATGCCGTATGCATATGGATCAGAATCGCACTACGAGTGTCTAGCTTGATGTGCTGGCCTCTGTACAATGAGAAGTCAGTGAACGTATTCAACATAAAGAAGCATTGAATAGCTTCAATATTCTTTTGGTATATCCAAATACGATTTCTGACTTGAACATCATTTTGTTGTATAATCAATAATACGAGTACTTTTTGAAACGGAAACCATACTGTATTTATTTCAAAATTTAGATCTACAGTAGAACGCCGATTAAACGAATCGCCAATTATCCGAATCTGTCCTAAGCGTAATACCTCTATTATTGTTCTGAATTTTTATATGTACTTTGTATTTTTGTTAAGGCCTGATGGGGTTGCAACTTACTCTGATCGAGATGTTCAAGTGAGCGTTATTGTAGAACTGTGTTTGTTAAACTTAATAAAGTTTATTCTTTGTGTGACAGTTCGTTTTATTTTTATTACCAGTTTATGTCCGATTATCCGAATCGACCCTGGTCCCAATTAATTCGGATAATCGGCGTTCTACTGTATTTTGCTATCCTAGCCTCCAGAAGTACAATAAAACCACACATGACCTAGTTCAAATTTATCATCTAATTGTACATCATAAGTAGTGATAGCCGTATAGCTTTAAGAAAACAATAAATAATGTAAGTATTCATAATTTTTATTTCTATGATAACATTAACTAAAATTTATCACTAATAACGATGGTTTAAGCGACATCTGTAGCAAGACATTTTTGTGGCTGTTTATTTTATTTATTCACAATTGGTAAGCCCTTGGCATCATCTCACCCAATGGTAAGTGACGATGATGCCGAAGATGTAAGCGGGGTTACCAAGATTGCCCATGCCCAACGCATTGGAGAACTGGCTATCTTATCTTCAAGCCGGAACACACCAATGTTGTTAAAACTGATGTTTGGCGGCAAGACTTTAATATAATGGTGGTAGCTAGCCAGGTGGACTATGAAAATGCCCTATCACCAAACAAATCGAGTCTGACAAAGTTGACCCCACCGGGAATCGAACCCGCGACCTCCTGGTGTGAAGCGAATGAACTAAACATTACGCCACGGAGGCAGTTAAAAGGCTATTTTTTGGGTGACATTGCTATGGTTGTGCATTTTACCAAACAAACGCTAAACACGTTAAAAAAACCGACTTCCATCGCAACAACTTAGTAAAATTTTGCATTATTATTTTTTGGTCTTTCACGGCCACACCAAAAGAATCGCTTTCGCCTTTCGCGGCTGCTTCAGCCAAGTAAGTATTTTGATACCGAGTTCACCCAATCAAAAGTTCTGAGGTATCACACATAAAAAAAAAACATACAGTCGAATTGAGAACCTCCTCCTTTTTGGAAGTCGGTTGATAAACATTCGTTGTTCTTCCAAAATTTCAGCTAGCTCCATGATTTCACGGCCACACCAAAAGAATCGCTTTCGCCGGTCGCGGCTGCAGTGTGCGTCGCGCGACGAACACGAGACCGGCAGAGCTCATGCATTTTACATGAGGCCCTTGCCATTGTTGAGCACCGAGTTTCAGCCAAGTAAGTATTTTGATACCGAGATCTTTGAGAAATTACGAGTTTTGGTGTGTGTCAGTAATAAATAGGGCGTGTTGTGTTTTAAGCGATTGGTTAAGGCGGTAATATTACAGATTTTCGTTATTTTTGAGGTCAACTACTCCTAAACGATAGAAAACTGAGAGTGTCGGTGGCGTAACGGTTATGGCCGCTATCTCCTGTCCAGGAGGTCGTGGTTCAAATCCTGCCACGTACCAATTTGTTTTCGAATTTAGATTTCATATGTGTGTTTATCCGACGCTCTTACGGTGAAGAAAAACAGCATGAGGAAACCTACACTGCACACGCCTGCGAAGAAACACGAAGATGTGTTTGAAGTCGACCAACCCGCACTGGGCCCGCGTAGTCGACGGCCCGATCGCCCTAACTCAGGGTAGGCTCGAGCCCCTCGGTGGGGAAGTATATGAGCCGATAAGAGAAGAAGAAGATAGAAAACAAATACCCTTATTGTTGATGATGTTTCTTAAAGTCAAAAGCTATTAGAAACACGATTAAACAGTTTTGGCTCGATAGAAAAAAATCCCAAAGATAGTTCTACACCGTTACTTTCAACTCTAGTTATGACTAATATTTTGAAGTATAAATTAAAAAAAAAAATAGAAAAATATTTGTTATGATAATATAAAGTGAGTATTGTAATAATGTTTATACTTTCATTGTAGTTTTTTAATTGAAACGAAAGACCATTGAAAAAGTGTGGTTATTTTCTTTACTCTTTACACGTCAAGAAAAAGAGAGAGACAACTGTTCCAATCAATATCTCGCCTTAATAATCAAGATAATTTGTATGGTTACTTCATTCAGTGAGGCGATTTTCAATCTGTTTATTCAAACTATTGACCAATGTGTATAAATTGCTAGGGATGACTTATGGAACTGAGATATGGTCGCTTTTAACGGGTCTCATAAGAAGGCTTCTAAAGAGTGATGGAGCGTGTTATGCTCGGAGTTTTTCTACGTTATCGAATCAAAGAGGAGATTTGCAGAAGAACTATAGGAACAAACATATAGTAGATCGAACAACAGATGAAAGTTGGAGCATTCAAGTTCTCTAGTAGTGGCCGCGCACTGAAAGACGTAGCCACACCCTGGACGCTTCATACAACGGGCCAGAAATGACATTTCAAAAAAGGAATGACGGAACAAACAAAATGGCGTCGAAATCCTATACGTTCGACAACCAAACTGCAACCAATCTGTATCAATCTGGGTGACGAGGGGGTGAGGTCGCAATCTAGAGAGCGACAGGGAGTGGCCATACTGTATGTTAGTACTAATGTATATACTTTGACGTAGCGTAGGCAGCCGCCCTACTCGTTGAAATGACGACCTGATGAAGGTCTCCGGAAGCCACAGGATGCGGGCAGCGCAGGACTAGTCGTTGTGGAAATGGGAGAGCTTTGTCCAATAGTGGACGTCTTTTGACCAATCATGCTTTTAAAGTAAGATAATAAGATTTTTTCTCAATTACTTTCATAGTGTAAATAAATCAGGAAAACTTCTGAATTATCTACACAAGAAACACGAAGTCATGTTTGTAATTAAGGGAAGTTTCAAAGTCATATCTAATGTAATTTATCCTAATACCTTTATACGAGCAATTCCTGTATATATTTATATATAATCTGAATAGCGGAAACGGCTCCAACGATTTACTTGACAGTTAGTATACGGGAAATCGATATAGATACGTCTCATCTCTGGGAAAACGCTATTTTCCGAGATTTTCGCACTGGAGAATGCCGCGCTAGGTGTATCATAGGTAGCGTTTTTTTAAATGTTTTTGATGGCTCTGGGTACTACGCCCCGAGCAAAGCTCGGTCACCCAGGTAAGGTCTGTGTCCAGCTAAGTTGTTTGCCATTGTCGCTTCCAATATGTGCAAACAAAAAAACCTACCTACAAAAATATTTTTAGGATTCAATCACCTAGATACATCATCATCATCATATCAGCTCATATACGTCCCCACCGAGGGGCTCGAGCCTACCCTGAATTAGGGCGATACATATACAAGTACATACATATACTTGTGATGTTGTACATATGTAGATACATATACATGTAGAAACACAATTCGGTCACATCCTGGACACTTCATACAACGGGCCAGAAATACATTTCAAAAAAGGGATGACGGAGCAAACAAAATGGCGGCGAAATCCTATACGTTCGACCAACAAACTGTAACCAATGTGTATCAATTTGTGTGACGAAGGAGTGAGGTCGGAATCTAGAGAGCTGCAGGGAGTGTCCCTACTGTATGTTAGTTAGTACTAATATTAGTATACTACCACTACCACTGTCACTACCACTGCCACTGCCACTGCCACTGCCAGTACCACTACTACTACCACTACCACTACCACTACACTACCACTACCACTACACTACCACTACCACTACACTACCACTACCACTACCACCATCACTACACTACCACTACCACCATCACTACACTACCACTGCACTTCCACTACCTCTACCACTAAACTATCACTACACAACCACAACACTACTACTACACTACTCCTACACTAAAACATCCACTACCACTACAACTACCACTGCCACTACCACTGCTACTAACACTACCACTACTACTAAATTACCACTACCACTACTACTACCACTACACTACCACAACACTACCACTAACACTACCTTTACAAATACCACTACCACTACCACTACCACTACCTTTACCACTACCACTACCACTACCTTTACCAATACCACTACCACTACCACTACCTGTATCAGTACCACTACTACTACACAACCACTACCACTACACTATACTAGGTACTTTTTGTAGATATTGCAGAAATTTTAAGGTCATTATTTACACCTTGGCTTACTTTATTTGAGTTTAAGTAAGGATCCCTAATATTTTGACAATGTAATACAGCCTATAGCAACCGCTGATATTGTAGCTTCCCAACCGTGAAAGAAGTTTTTAAATCGGTCCAGTAGTTTCGGAGCCTATTCAAGACAAACAAAGAAACAATCAAATCTTTCCTCTTTATAATATTAGTATCACACACACACACTCACGCACACGTAAATATAGATATCTCTTTAACATACGAGTACATAACCACAACACAACACAGGCAACTAAAACTACTCACTTTTTGGGGGTGCTGGTGCCTATAGCACAGGCTTTGAGCCTATTTTAGGTACCTATCAGCCGATCCAAGTGTTTTGTATCAGCCGTTTTTGCAAAATAAATAAAAATTGTTTGTTTGTTTGTTTGTAGTATAAATATATATACTTTGATTCGGTCCTACATGTCTCTACATCTTCCTACATGTGTTGAGGCTCGTGGCGGTGCATACGTAGCGTCAAACTTTTAACGCCGGCTTTAATGAAGCCGCGCAGTGTCAAGGGCTCCTGTTCAGCACTTTACATGCTATTTTGGTTTCCTTGAGTTTGCTCATTTACATTTTGGCGCTGTTCGCGAGTAAGGTCCCTTGCCGTCGGTATTATCTTTAGCTTTAAGTGTTCCGTTTTCAACGTGATAAGATAACACTGTTTGGGGTTAGGTAATCTTGTTTCTTTAGCTGAAGTCTTCATAAAATTCTGATACCTTTATGTGAACTTCTAAAGTTTTATGGTACTCTTTGAAATTTATTATACTTTTTTTTCTAATTTCATGTAGTTTTATACAACACCAGCTGTGTCCGCGACTTCGTCCCAATTTTCCCACGGGAACTCTTAAATTTTCCGGGATAAAAAGTCCTTTATTTTAACACGGGCTTTTCCAAAAATATTTCATGTACAGACAGACACGGCCCCGTTACAGTTTTATTATAGATCTTTCGCAGAAGTTTCGTAGTCAAGCTTATTACTTATTATTACTGATGATCCACTTTTTAACTACCTACCTAACCAGGTTAATAATTCTAGGGTTTTTTTAATTTACAATTGGTAAGCCCTTGACATCCTCGTTCGGCGTCATCTTCAATACCATCAGGTGAGATCTTACCTAATGGTATGTGACCATGATGCCGAAGATGGAAGCGGGCTAACCAAGATTCCCAAACTCAATGGGGAACTGGCTATCTTATCTTCAAGTATTATGAGTACAACATTGATGTGACTTAGATAAGATGTTGGTAGCTAGCAAAACCGGCTTAGAAAATGCCCTTCCACTAACCAAACCAAGTCTTACAAAGTTAGACTCGGCTGGGAATCGAAGCCGCGACCACCTGATGTGAAGCTAACCTTAGGAGTTAACCATTACGCCACGGAGCTGGTTAATGGAATCTTTATGTAAAAGATGCTTGTAGAAAGTAGTGTAGGGGAAGCGTTGCATTTATCTAACTCGAGGAAGGTGGTAATTAACAAGATCATAGAATGCATAATCTAACTATTTAAAAAAACACTGCTAAAATAACTCCTATGTTAGATAGGTATACTAAAACAAGTTTTAGCACTTAGTCGACGATAAATTTAAATTTCCACAAGAGCCCGTATTATTTCCACTGACGAGATTCCCATTTAATAATCCAGGCGTAGTCTAGGTATTTACTAGCAGGGGGGATGTGAGGGAGGAGATCCGGAGGGGGGAGGTTAATGAACCCTCCGGGATGCACGTTGGTACTCGCAATAATATTAGTTCTGCAGAAATGAAAGCTTGCTGGTTTCAAGCGGGGAAGTGATATATACTTACTGTGGTTTCAGGTTGCTATGGAAATAACGGAAATGTTGAAATGTACCGCGGAACTCGGTGATATTTTTCTCATTTAATTAGAGAAAATTGAAGTAGACACTATACAAAGGCTTCCAAAACCAGTAAAGTACGTTCAGGGAATTCACTGCAGTACACCCGAACGGTGTTCTGAAAATGTGTTAAAGTATATAACAATTTAGAAAAATAAAAAAAAATACGAGTGCGCTTTAGACCACACGACTGAAGTAAAACTTCTTTAGCTCCATCTATATGTATGAAAGGAAATGTTTAGTCTTCAGAAAATAATCAAATCTTTTTTGCCGTAAGGAGATATAGACAGTTTATGAAAAGAGTTTTACTATCCTCTGAAAATTATCAAATCTTTTTTTATATTTTGTTTGTTTTCATCGTTTTGACAACCGCTATGTTGCCTTGGGAACCGATTTTGGTGATAAACAAAAATAAATAGTATCTCTATTTCTATCTTCACTAATTTATATATCCCTCTCGACTTCCGTTCGCCTCGCCCGGACACACTTCCGTAACGCTCTCGTCACGCATCTACCAGCTTACTTCCCAAGTATTGTATAATACTGTAGTCTTTGATATACAGTATTCTTCTTCTGGCATTGTTTTGTCACTTTCCTTTTTCAAGGTCTGCTGTAAGAGGTTTCAGAAATAAGCAGTACCTATTGTATGTTATGATCATTTTAGGGTTCCGTACCCAAAAGGTAAAACGGGGCACTATTACTAAGACTTCGCTGTCCGTCCGTCTGTCACCAGGCTGTATTTCATGAACCGTGATAACTAGACAGTTGAAATTTTCACAGATGATGTATTTCTGTTGCCGTTATAACAACATATATACTAAAAATTAGAAAAACTGAAAAAATAAGGGGGGGTCTCCATACAAAATACGTGTTTTTTTAAACATGAATTAACTAGCGCCATCTAGTACGAAGGTACGGAACCATATGTGTGCGGTTCCGACTCGCACTTGGCCGGTTTCTTTTCATGTATTTTTGTCCCTTTTTCTGTTTACAATAAATTAAGACATAAAAAAAATTTTTGTCACGTCCAATGTTGGACGAAATATCTTCAGAATCGTCGCCTTCATTAATATTTTAAGACTGAACAAGATTCTTGCGACCCCGAGCGAGTGTAACATCGGCGGAGTCGCGCTTGAACTCAGGTCGGCCCCTTTGACGCAAACTGGCCGTTTGACGCGAGCTGGCAGTGGCGAGCGATATTTATCAAAGGTGCAGTTAATTCAGCGAACAAACTATAGGTAATAGTACCTAAAAAAGTATCTACCAATTTTTAATTACCCGACATAAAAAAAGAAGAAGGTTTTTCAATCGACTGTATATATATTTTATGTGTGTGTTCGCGGATAACTTCGTCGTTTATGAACCGACTTTGATGATTCTTTTTTTTTGTTGCAAAGGAGATATCCCAAGGGTGGTACCATGATGAGGAAACCAGGATCTGATGATGGCATCTCAGAAAAATCGAGGGGAACCTTAGTTTCCTGTTTGAAGTCGGTTTTATTTGGTCAAAATTATTATACTGTAAAAGTCTGTCAGTATTTTACTACTTTATTATTAATCAGGGAGAATCTACACATTGATTGAGATATTTTGACAGTCACTTAAAGATAGTTTGGCTTTTTTTCAATAAATTTTCATATATTCGTTGGTGACAGTCCTCCGTATGCCACGGAGCCATTTATTGTCCTCGGCTGAAAATATTAAGGAGTAATCATTTCTATGTGAAACATCAAGGGAAGATTATGTGTTTACATTTTGACCTTTAAGAGCAGGCTGGTGAACAAACTGATACTGAACCATAAGGTATCAGCTTTACAGTTGAATTTCGCGTGAGTGTCTTAACGCGACTTACGTCCTATACTCGGGCGTAAATGCACATTTTCGTTTATTGCGAATTTGGTAAACGTTATAGAAAAAAATCGTCTTAGCCGTTTTATCAATACCTTTATTCTATTACTGGCGGTATATATTTCATGCGCCTAACTTATGTAATGTAAGAGAAAAACCATATAATCTCTCAAAACTACATGGTTTTACAAAATAAAAAGTATCGAGCGAAAACCAAAAAATAGTGTTTTAGTTTTAACCATACCAAAGAAAAAAGTTCAAAGAATCAGACGTTTAGTTTTTACGTTTAGCAAGCTTGAGACCGACTCAATATAGGGTAAAGCCGGATAGTTGCCACACTTTTTGAAATCACTCTATATGTCTCAGTACAAAAAACAAAATACTTTTTTTGTAGAACAGGCTGATACTTTGGTTTTTTATCTACAAATTTATGATAAGTAAAAAAACATTACCTAAAAATTTTTACAGTATTGGCAATTTTTGCGGACCTCTGTATTTTGGGGTATCTATCCCTAATCCATGTAAATTACGTTTAGTACATCTACCCCCAAAAACTCTAGTCGCATTTTGCCTTCCCATGCAATTGCACAGAGACATGAGACACGGTCAACTTAGTGGTAATTGGAGAATCTTTGGATAGATTAGTAAAATAGCATGCGTTTCATACGCGAAACTAGAGTAATTACAATCGCAGCAAATATTCCCCTGGGGCAACTATCCTGGTTTTACCCTATTCTAGAAAAAATGCACTCCGAAATTATTTCAACTCATACTTCCTCTACTTAGCAAAATTTCCGCAAACCTTAGATATCCCTTATAAATACCAAAAACACTTCAATTCTTAGTAACAGCCAGACCCAGGCTATATCGGACGGCCATACAATACTACCTCCATGACGTTTGAATAGGCGGCCATTCTGAAATTTGTTTGGTGATCGTGCTCGCTGCGCCGACGCAGACCGCTCGCAGTTTTGTCAATACTGTCCAGAGCTACTGTTTAATCAGTCGTGCATTCATCTGTACCGCCTTTGACGAGTAATTGCTGCCGATTGAAATGTTATGCGAAGAAGTAATGTTATTGGCTCTATTTATTTTCACATTTAAATAGGTTCGATCTTGAGATATTGCGTAGACGCGTTTGCTAGTCTTAGTCTGCAAGGGGATTTATTTTATGATCTGTAAAATATTGTGAAATGGCTTGTAGTGAATAATGAGAGCAAAACGTTAAGTTTCATCGTTAAGGGTCCCTAGGACACCTCATACAACGGGCCTAAAATTACATTTGAAAAAAGGAATGACGGAACAAACAAAATGGCGGCGAAATCCTATACGTCCGACATCCAAACTGTAACCAATCGAGGGGGGGGGGGGGGGTGAGGTCGCAATCTAGAGAGCGGCAGGAAGTGTCCATACTAATGTATATACTTTGCCAGGAGGCTGTTTCCATACAAAAGTAGTTCCGCTTTAATACTACATTGAATTGAATTCAAACTTTGCGAATATATTAAACAGAGACATGTCGATGTTTGTAATTAGTTTTCGGTGCACAAATATAAAACGGACAAAAATAAGTCTTCGTTTAGTTATGTTTTGATTTACTACGATGAAATCTAATTTCAAACATCGATATGTGTCTACTCAATATATTTGCAAAGTTTAGATTCAATCCGGCACGTAGTTTTTGTATTAAAGCGGAACTATGTTTGTATGGATACTCGAGCCTTCTGAGGACCCTTAATTTTAAATAATCTTTTAGGTACAGTGAATGCCTTAGCCTTAGATGATAATGATGAAATACACTGAAAACAGAGCACCTTTAAAAATACACTGGGTTTCGTCAAGAATACTCCTGTTAACAATCCTACAAAAACACAGGCAGCAATTAGAGAGGAAAATGCTCGTAATATCGAGAGTGGGAGAACAATAACGAAGCAGCCATTAAAATAAGAGCTGAATAATAAATGAAGCCGTCGTCGCTGAAATTACAAAAAGAAAAAAAAAGGAAAAATGAAGAAAAAATGGTCG
Source organism: Coleophora flavipennella (assembly GCA_947284805.1). Lineage (NCBI taxonomy): Eukaryota > Metazoa > Arthropoda > Insecta > Lepidoptera > Coleophoridae > Coleophora > Coleophora flavipennella. The sequence continues at coordinate 12,657,856 of OX369281.1, read as the reverse complement.
CGGTTGATGCATAGAAATACAACCTATAGCGTCGACCAATCAAAATTCCACGTCAATTAAGTGAGGAGATCGCGGTAAAAGGAAAATTGAAGGAAAAACTGAGGGTGGCTGCGGTAGATAGGGATGTAACTTTAGATTCGATAAAGTATTAATGAAAAAGAAAGAAAAAACACATAAAGTAGTATCGGATGATAATAACAAGCATGATTATGAATCATCAACAAGATACAATGCTAAGTATTCAAACACAACGTCAAAACATTAAAATTTAAAACACTGTCAAAACAATAAAGTCCATGTGGTTTATCTTTAGTGATTTGTAAACCATAGTTTATTAGATTAGATTAGATTATTTATTTCATGTCAGTAGTTACATTATTTACATAAAATATATAAAAAAATGTCAAAGTGTAACACGACCGTCAAAAAAATACAAAAATTCAATGACACAATAAAAAATAAGATTACAAAACATAATAAAAACAAGATATCAAACAAAAAAATAAATAAGAAGTTAAAGCAAAATTAAATTTTAAATGTCAAGCAACGTTTTACCTTCACCATAATGAAATGAAAATAAAGGAAATAAATGCAATTATTAAATTTCTTCTGCAGAAATTCGTCGACATTATAAAATTCATTAACCAACAAAAGGTTTTTAGTTTAAATAACCAGCAAACTGCTTGTAGTTTTGTAACTAAAAAAAAATTGAAAAATATTTGTTGTTGTTGCTTTTGCCGGTGGACTAATCTCTACTGGCCTCGGTTCTTCGCCAACACCTTAGATATCTTAATAATTTAATACCCATCCAAAATAATTATATCGATATTCATCCATCACTTGGTTAAATCTATGGTCTCCATCCCGAAGTGGAGAGCTATGGAAATAGAGTCTGTCCCCGCATTGCGAAGGCATCGTAAATGGATTTTATCACTATATAAAATATTCCTCTATTTTCGAGTTACGCCGTTTTGCCTTGTGACGGTGCGGCATCGGATCACGTGAAAGCGGTAATAAGATTTAAGTGCTAATACGTTTTGATGTCTGAGGAAAATAGATGTCCTATAGGTAAGGTATTACAGGGAAATTTGGATCTTAAAGTAGAACAACATCTGGGGGCACGGTAGTGCCCCCCGCCAAGGCGGGCCAAAGGAACAAGGCACTGCCTACCGTTTCTGGAAACGTTTTATCGTGATTTCAAACCGTCATAACTTTGGTCTAGATGATACTAGAAAGTCGAAATTTTCAGAATAAGATGTCCTTAGCAGACTTAACAAACATACTAAATATCAATTACATAGATTTTATGGTTTCAGATTGGTTGACATCTGAAATACGTGGATTTAGTTACTCACTCACTTATACACTCACTCACTGATGATCACCGAAACTTCTAGGGATCCCAGAAGACTGAAACTTGATATATTGGCTAAGTGCATAGAAGCAACGGAAGAATTAAAAAATCGGAAATTTTCCTCCTTCAACCCCTCGTGGGGGGCACATTTGTACAGTCTGTTGACATGGGTACAAAAATTACTTCTCTAGTGGACTTTGAACCTGCGACCTCTGGCTCAGCAGTTATGGTATGTAACCACTAGGCTTAAGAGGAGGCAACGGTACAGAGTGGGCTTTGATAAAAATAAATAGCTGAAGTGCAAGAAATAGAACCCAAAGAATAAAAATATCTAGGGTACCTGCCAAAATGCAATGAAATCCCACCAAAAACATTTTATGTAAAGTCGGTTGCCAAGACTGACAAGTTCATTGCTTTCGGTAATAAAAATAACCTTTTAACAATGAAAGCAATTAACTGATTTCATAACTGAGATCTCTATTAGAGCCAAGCCTAGCTGAGTTCCGATTTGTGCTGCGTATCATAGCCTACGGTATCTGTCCGAAGTCCATATTATTATAGCTTTAAGTGTTTTTGACTTTAGCACATTTAAAAATAGCAAATAACTCTACATATATGCCCTAACTCTACAAACTAGTACATCTTGGTAAAAAAGTTATGGCTTTGCCGTTTCCTGATTGTCACACAAACATAAAAGTTCCACGAACATTAAACTGTCAATTCATACTTTTATACCAAGATTAGTTTGTAGAGCTCATACGTAGAATTATTTGTAATTTTTTAATTGTGGTACAGTCAAGAGCACTAAAAGTTATATACTTTGAACTTGGGACAGGCCCCGTCGGCTATGATAAGCAACGCAAATCGGAACTCAGCTAGATTGAAATAATCTCATTACTTTTTAACAGTGAAAGCAATTAACTTGTGAGTCTTAGCAACCAACTTTACATGAAATGTTTTTGGTGGCATTTTCATTATTCTATTAGGCTATAGTTTAATAAAAATTTCAGAAATACATTAGATACCTCACTTATCATAAAAGAAATAGTTAGATATTTAAGTGAGTGTTGTTCAGTTAATTTCTTCACATTTTATAAAAAAAAAATACCTATAACTTGGAATGAACATAACAGCACTTCTTCCAGAACAATCCTGACGCTCAAATCCAAACAAAGCCAGCTCAAATTTCGATAAATCGTTATCCAGCTGAATCACTAGCTCCAAATATTTCTTGGGTATAAAATCGAGTCGTCCATCTTCAGGGTCCGAAGTGCCCGGAACCGGGTCATAACCCCGGGGCCAGCAAATTACGCGCGAAATGTCCCCCGCTCGTTGAGCCTAAATGCTGCATCTTTGATACCCCATTGACCCTTTGCTATCGCGTTAATAACGAATGGAGATGTCCTCGCCTTCCCTTTGGTGCTAAAGAGTCCCTTTACGCTTCTTTATCTTTAGAATCTTGCGAGAAAAAGTTTTGGGGTGCCCAATGTTTTTTTAGGGTTCCGTTGTAAACACCATATCAGCTCATATAAGTCCCCAGTGCGGGTTGGTCAACTTCACACACAACCTTCGAGTTTCTTCGCAGATGTGTGCAGGTTTCCTCACGATGTTTTACTTCACCGTAAGAGCGTCGGATAAACGTACATATGAAATCGAAATTGGAAACACATTGGCACGGCCTGCCGGATAGGAGGTAGCGGCCCTTGCCGTTTCGCCACCGACGCTGTGATTATTATTTTTATTAATCAATACAAAATTTTAATACATTTATGTTGGCGCTTACATTCACCAACATTAAAATAGATAACATTTTATTTCACTAAAAAGGAAACAATTTAATATTAAGAGGAAACAACTCGGTGTATGTTATAAATGTTTGGTTTGGCTACTATACAAATATAGAATCCTCTGCTATAAACACTCCATAAAAGGCTTTATGTGAAAACGATAGTTTTACGACGTCTGGTTGAGATCTACATCTACGCCAGCATTGTCTCTCTTAATCTAATTTTTCTGCAGCCTTAAAGCCAAACGGTTACAACCTACAAACCCTCGCGCAATTCTAAGCGGATGTCTGTATAAGATATACCGCACACCTGAGTTAACCCTCCGTGACCTAACCCGGCCACCTTACGTATTTAGGCTGCAACGGCTGTTGCAGGTCTAACAACTCCGTACTAAAACAGAATATCGATTACTTTCGCTACTATAATGTAATCCCCCGCCCACTTTTCGTTTTTTCAGTACAGGATAATAATACTGTCGTCTCTGTCACATGTATTGCTATCCAGGCGAGGCGGACGTCCCGGACGCCGGAGCTCTCTCCCTCTCGCACCTCCGACCCGCGTCCCGTATGTAAATGATCGTCTCATCGGCCCCGTGTGCGTCTGTCGCTACGCCACCCACACACCGCCGTCCATGTTTGAGGTTTACTGCCCTGACAGCTTTTGTCCTATTTTAAATATTCGAGTTTGATGCGGTGTGACGTCTGAGACAGTCTACAGAACTTGGACATTTTTCTCATTTACCTTAAGACGAAGACAAAACCAAAAACTGAAACAATAGTGATGATATGGCACGTAATGGCTAAATCTTAGTTGATACGGATACGAAGCGTCTCGCTGATGACAAAGATAACGAGGCCTTAGTAATTCAGGTTTCTGTAGACGTTGGAGGGAACGCTCGTGTACTGCATTGCAATTTGAAGGTTAGCACGGTGGCGCAGAGCTCGGTTTAGCGGGGGGTGTGCGGCGCCTGTGACGTCACGCGTACGTCGAAAATGACACTTTTACGAGGCATAATTCACATTATTTCCGTGTTACCTCGCGTGCCGGCCGCGGCGGCGATTGATTTTATGTCAGTCGTCTCCTATTTGCGTTTGTAAATCGAATCACTGTACACGGTGGAGTTATTTTGTAATAGCCGTTTCGCGTGAGTTGTTTTTCTGTTATTTTTCGTGTGTTTTTTGTTTATTTTTTTGGACTGTTATCGTTGGTTGCAGAAGCACCATTCACAAAGGGTTGCTTTGAGCTCGTCCGTAACAGTGGCTACTGATAATGCTGATAAGGCATGAACTGTTATTTGAATGCGTCCTGCTTGCTACGCGTAGTTATACTTCTATGTCAATGTCGAAGGGATACCTCGTTGGTGTTATTAATATATTTGCAGTTACTAGATAGAGCAACACTCAGAGATATGCTACAGCAACATTGACTAAAGTAGAGATTTAAAGATTATTTAAGAGCCCTCGTTTTACCATTTGTACCTAAACTTCTGAAAAGTGCAGCACTATACCGAGCGCAAGACGACATTGTATTTTTTATTATTATTAATAAGTGTAATAAACTACACAAACAGTATAGAAAACAAATTATTGGATTATTTTAAAAGTGTGCTTAATGAATATAATATCTACTTACTAAATATTGATCTTTATATAAACACTAGTTGATACCCGCGGCTCCGCTCGCGTGAACATCGAGGGTGCATGAGCAGCTTGCCATCGAAGGTGCGCGGTGGGCAAACCGCGAGCGGCTCTCTATCGATGGTGCGCGGTATGGGAGTCGCAAGCGGCACCCGGTTTTTTTTGTTATAAACCGTCTTTGGCATTCGCACAACAATTTACCAAAGTTTCATCCTAATCGGTCGATCCGTTTTTGAGTTTTAGCGAGACTTTCGAACAGCGATTATTTTTGTTATAAAAACAGTTTCTAGAATCAAAAACAAGCTAAGAATTCTTAAAACATGATTTCAACTTCACATTATTTTTATGTCCAGTCGTCCGTATTTCATAGTCTAGAATATAGAACAAGTCACTGTCCTGGCCACAGATAAGGGCGGACACACACGGTCCAATTAAGATCTTCATTAGGGCTTCCGCGAAGCTCGCGTGTCGCTGGACAAAACGACAAATCTGATGCGAGTGTTGGGTCAGGCGCAGATAGAGTTCTGCTTATTGCGGCCGTTGGGGGTTTTATTGTGAGGGTCGACAATACAAAGTCAGTGGTGTCAAGGTGTGGTAATTAGTAGACTACTCTTGAATGAAACTGCCTTTTTAGGGTTCCGTACCTCAAAAGCAAAAAACGGAACCCTTATAGGATCACTTTGTTGCCCGTCAAGACCGTTTATCTCTGGAACGCGTGGAGGTATCGAGTTGAAATTAAACCATATTTTAGAGTGAAACTTTTATTACATCGTCTCAAATTTTTTCGTCTGTGTGTTGCATGTCGCGTGACGGTCGCATTCGTCTGACGGCATGATAGTTTCGTCTTCTGTACCGTAGCGAGAGCAGCCATGATCGTTTCGTCCTCTGTAAAGTTTTACTTTTACCTTGGTTTCATAAAACACTTACTGTTTTTTAAATTTTTTTTCTTAAAAATTAGAGTGCAATCTGTACTTCAGTCTACATACAGTACCTTGAAGCTGTGAAAAAATCAAACTTCTAAGTAAATGAAAAAAAATTACAGCCGTTTGTGCTGCAAAAAATGTATATGTCGACACTCTCAAGGGAATCAAAATTCATGGTGTATTTTCCGTTAACTTAGAACTATGAAATTTGGCAAGAAATACCGCCTTATACTACAAGTACCTATATGGAAAGAATCTGAAAACTGTACATTTGTTAATATATCATAAAAATATAGTCTTATAGTCATAATAATAAGTATAAATAAATAAATAAATAAATATTCTCAGACAAATCACACATGGTCATCTGGCCCCAAAGTAGGATTCCCTGTGTTATGGGTTACCAGAGACTGATATACATACTTATATACGTTTAAATACATACATATATAGATATTTAACACTCAGACACAGAGCAAACAAATCTGCTCATCACACAAATGCTTGCCCTGGGTGGGGATCGAACCCACAACCCTCGGATCAGTAGTCAAGGGCACTAACCACTGAGCCACCGAGTCAGTCAAGTAAGTATGTAATAAATTATGCAAGGAACGGCGGCAGCGGTCCAAATTTTGAATTGATTTAACCGTGTCGTGTGGGGTATCATATGAAAGGACTCCATTGGCACAAAATTTTTACTTATTTTGATATAGTTTTCAATTTATGACAAACAATGAAAAAAAAATATTTTACCTTTTTTGTATATGTATAGGTAGGTACCTAATAATTTTGGTGTATGTAGTTCCCAACAGCATCTGACAGTTAGCACTGTTAATATTATGATTTATTTAATGTACTGAACCCTCGGTGGGCTAGTCGGACTCGCACTTGTCCCGTTTTTTTTACGTAAATTGATGAGCATACCTGCACACCATGGCAACTAAAGGAAACGGAAATACCAAAGACAGTGGCCGTAAGATGGCAGCACAAGTAATCTGTTTCAAGTGCAAAAAATCTGTTGATAAAAAAAAATTCGAGCGAGACCTACAGTACTCGCATATGATGTGTAACATGTGACAAAATACTTTAGGTTAGTTACATTTGATGACGATATTGTACCTGGGTGGCGGATCTGACAGTAACAAAAAAAACCGACCAAGTGCGAGTCGGCCTCTCGTAAAGTAGACTTCCGCGCTTTTGCGACTTCCTGTTAGACATTTCCGTCCCATGTTACAAATTTCCGTCCCATTTCACGAAATCACTCCCACAAATTGCAGGAAAGCGAGAGCAAAGATGTTACACATCAACAATACTCTGCTCTGCTTATCCTGTCAAAATAGTTATGAATTTGTCTGCGTAGGTCATTCTGAAAAACTTTATGTTTTAATGACTCGAGAATCTAGGAATAAAATTAAATGCCCTACCTGTAAGCAAACAAAAAAAGGACAAATCACATCTAAGGGCCCAAATTCAAATGTCACATTGAGGAAAAAGGCGGCTCCCTCAAAACCTAAAGTGAAAACGAATCTCTCATCTGCAAAAAAAAGTAACAAAAGCAACAAAAGTACTAACTACGTACTTCTAAACTCTCCACTTTCATACACACCTCGATCTGATTTAAATGACGGGATTAAGTAATATGTAGGTGGAAGTTTCAATATAGATATTAAGCCATTGATTTGAAATTCATCAAGTAAACAAAAAAAGACCTACCTACCTACATACATTCCAAATACTTAAAAAAGGAAAATTGTATTTTTGTTTAATTTTTTTTTTTTATTTACAATTAGTAAGCCCTAGGCATCATCTCACCTGATGGTGAGTGACGATGATGCCGAAGATGGAAGCGGGCTTACCAAGATTCCCCAACGCAATGGGAATCTGGCTATCTTATCTTCAAGCCGGAACACATCAATATTGTTAACATTGATGTTTGGCGGCAAGACTTAGATAGGATGGTGGTAGCTAGCCAGGTGGGCTATGAAAATGCCCTACCACCAACCAAACCGAGTCTTACAAAGTTGACAACGCCGAGAATCGAACCCGTGACCTCCTGATGTGAAGCGAATGAAATCACCATTACGCCACGGAGGCGATAAATTGGAGACTTTAATAATTTACACTGCTTATGAACCCATGAACCCATATGCTTAAACTCAACATTAAAAATGGACCAAGTGCGACTTAGGGTCACACAAACAGGGTTCCGCACCATAACTATCAACAGAACCTTATGAACCCATGAACCCATATGCATAAACTCAACATTAAAAATGGACCAAGTGCGACTTAGGGTCACACAAACAGGGTTCCGCACCATAACTATCAACAGAACCTTATGAACCCATGAACCCATATGCATAAACTCAACATTAAAAATGGACCAAGTGCGACTTAGGGTCACACAAACAGGGTTCCGCACCATAACTATCAACAGAACCTTATGAACCCATATGCATAAACTCAACATTAAAAATGGACCAAAAAAAAAATGGACCAAAAAAGGACACAAATAGGGTTCCGCACCATAACTATCAACAGAACCTTATGAATCCATGAACCCATTTGCATAAACTCAACATTAAAAATGGACCAAGTGCGACTTATGGACACACAAACAGGGTTCCGCACCATAACTATCAACAGAACAAGACCTCTCAGATCATACTTTGCTCTAGTTAAATAGGGATCTACTCATTTTGGACTTGAGAAATTTTATTTTTCCTGTGGAATCGGAAGGACTTTAGATTTTCTCATAGATTTTCCTGTAATCTATGCATTCAACCTCATATACTGTGATTTTTTAAAGAATTTTTGTCTATTTTCTTTAGTAACTTTAAATATATCTAAAAATATATATTATTGATATATACACGACAAGCACTTTCATTTGATTTGACACACGATAATTATATTTTGTAAAACTTTTTTTTTTTGATGTGTAACATCTTTGCTCTCGCTTTCCTGCAATATGTGGGAGTGATTTCGTGAAATGGGTCGGAAAAGTGTCCCATGTGACGGAAATGTGTAACAGGGAGTCGCGTTTTTTCAGGATTTTAAAGCGCGGAAAGGCAAAGGTATCTATGACCATACAGCCTAGTCTGCCGTATCTTTGCCGTCCTTTTTTCAGGCTTTAAAAGCGCGGAAAAGGCAAAGGTATCTATGACCATACAGCCTAGTCTGCCGTATCTTTGCCGTCCTTTTATAAAGTATTTTGTCACATGTTACACATCATATCCGAGTACTGTAGGTCTCGCTCGAATTTTTTTTTATTCACAATTGGTAAACCCTTGACAACATCTAAGCATTTTCTAATTAACCCCCCAAAAGTGGCCCCCATCTTTGCAATTCATTTATTTACGTGAAACCTTCGTCTTTGGGTCACCGACTTACATATGTACACCAAATTTCAATTTAATCGGTCTAGTAGTTTCCGAGCAAATTGGCTGTGACAAACGGACGGACAGAAAAACATACGAGTGATCCTGTAATGGTTCCGTGATCTCCTTTTGAGGTACAAAACCCTTAAAAAATCTATTTCCAAACAATACAGCTTGACAAGCCATAGACTAATACACCAATAATTAATTTCTCAAATTGGTGTCAATTAAATTAAATTCATTTCAAATTCAAATATTTATTTCAAAATAATGATTCCATAGTATGCAGAATATAAAATAATTAACGTTCATTTTATCTAAATATTGTACAAAAAAACCCTTAAAAACAAAATTAAAAAAAAAAACAAATTACACGTCATGTCATAAAGAAATAATCTTATATCTTATCAGCTCATATACGTCCCCACCGAGGGGCTCAAGCCTACCCGGGCGATCGGGCCTTAGTTGACCATGCGGGCCCAGTGCGGGTTAGTCGACTTCACACACAACCTTCGAGTTTCTTCGCAGGCGTGTGCAGGTTTTCTTACGATGTTTTCCTTCACCGTAAGAGCGTCGTCGAAAATTCGAAAACACATTGGTACGTGGCAGGATTCGAACCACGAATGGATAGGAGCTAGCGGCCGTAACCGTTACGCCACCGACGCTCTTTTACAATAAAAATGAAAATAATCAAAAGTTAATATACTAACTAACCTACTAAGATGAAGATAAGATAGCCAATTCCCCATTGCGTTGGGGAATCTTGGTAAGCTCGCTTCCATCTTCGGCAACATCGTCACTTACCACCAGGTGAGATGTTGTCAAGGGTTTACCAATTGTGAATAATAAAAAAAAAAGCCATCCAATGACTGGCAATAGGGCACTCATGCTTACCGTTGATAACCTTCAGAATGCTGTTAGTGTAATAAGGATGACGAATGCTAGTCATCTGATTCACTTTTTATCATCTGTCAAAAACGACATTTTGTTCTAAAAATGTTTGAAATACCTAGGCGTGACGTCATAGTTTAGCAGCGTCATTTCTGTACTCATTTTGTGATTTTGGTGAATTAAAACTGAAAGACTTGATAGAAAACAAAACGAGTAAGGTTTTCCGAAATATAAGTAGTAAGGCAATTTAGTGATCAAGAGTTCATAATTTATTTCTGATGCTGTCGTCACCCCTATTAAATGAAAGGATCTTATTTATAAGTTCTATGATTTTCCAAAATTGAATTAGGATCTTCTGCAGGATCTATTTAACCTCAGCGGTAGGTATCTAGTACGTCTAGCTGCGTTTGATCTGGGTCTAGAGTCTGGAATGGAATTGTGTAAGCTATACCTATAGACCAGATATGAGTACCCGCTGGTGTAAATCTCGGGAAGGTACAGCCATATAAAAAAATGCTGATATTTTCAGATCATAAGAAAAGCCTCATAAGAAGGCTCAAGGTCACCCAAAGGGCAACGGAGTGTGCTATGCTCGGAATTTCTCTGCGTGATCGAATCAGAAATGAGGAGATCCGCAGGAGAGCCAAAGTAACCGACATAGCTCACAGAATCGCTAAACTGAAGTGGCAGTGGGCAGGGCACATAGCTCGTAGAACAGGTGGCCATTGGGGCAGTAAAGTTCTCGAGTGGCGACCACGCATCGGAAAACGTAGCGTAGGCATCCTCCCACTCACGACTAATTTGGATAAGGTTATTTAAATTTTTATATTTTAAATTATAAAATGTTCAATAAGAAAAGCTAAATTTGATGTCATCATTTAATCATAATCTTATCATCAATTTTATCAGACATCAAAAAATCAATTTCCAAATGCCCAACACTTTTCGTAGCAAGTGTACCCAGAGCGGTTGGTTTATCATAGTCTGCTAGCGCAGGTTGGTGCGACAATTGTGGTGCAAACTAGTCCGTGTTTGCTGACAAACTTCCAACATCAACACTGTAGGCGGCCCTGTATAGTATACTCCACGAAATTCGGTATCACATAGACCCAGAACAATTTCAATTGAGATAATCTTAATCTTAAATTGTTTTTTCCTCAAAGAACCTTATAAACAAATATTATGAAAGTTATAAATATCACTCCTGTTTAACTCAAAACAAAACATGCAAAGATTAAGTTTATAATATTAAAATTGCTTTAAGGGTCCCCTGGAGGCTAAAGTTTCCATACAAACGTAGTTCCGCCTTAATATAAAAACTACATGCCGGATTGAATCCAAAGTTTGCAAATATATTGAGTAGACACATATCGATGTTTGTAATTAGTTTTCATCGTAGTAAATTGAAACATATTTAAACAAAGGCTTAAATTAGTTTTGTACTGAAAGTTTAAAACTGCTCTTATTTTATTCCGTTTTATATTAGTATATCGAAAACTAATTACAATCATCGATATGTGTCTTCTCATATAGGTATATTCGCAATGTTTGGATTCAATGTTTGGATTCAAGATTCAATTAATTTTGGATGATTCATGTAATTGGAAGTCACATACAGAGAGCGTTTGTAATAAGATAAATAGCTATATTTATGTTTTAAGTAGACTTCGTAGAGTAACTTCTCAAAATGTCGTTCTGTCTGCATATTATGGCTTTGTTCATTCTGTACTCGCATATGGCCTCTTGTTGTGGGGCAACAGTACTGATTCTCCTAGGGTTTTCATAGCGCAGAAAAAGTGCGTTAGGGCTATGTGCGGAGTAGAGCCAGATGAGCCATACAGACCTCTTTTTAAAAAGTTGGGCATATTATCACTTCCATCTATGTACATATATACCATAGGTAATTTTGTTAAATCAAACAATCACTTATTTCTTAAAGCAGGAGACATTCATTCCCGTAATATTAGAAATCCAGATCGTTTGGTTTATGAAGTGAGACCTTTGACCACAATTTACCAAAAAAATTGTCATGCTATGTGTATCAAAGTATATAATGCGCTTCCAAGTGAAATAAAAATCTTACCACAACCACGCTTTCGTAAAAACCTCAAAAAATGGCTTAAGGAAAAAATATTCTATTCAATCAAAGAATTGCTTGATTCAAACACTTGATTATTCTGTTGATGTCAAATCATGATAAGAAAACGATTTTCATTTTCATTTTGTTTTTTTTTTACATGAATGCCATAATTTATATTTACTTTTTTATTTTTTTATTTTTGTATGTCGTACTAATGACTAAATGTGCTGAACCTCACTATGTTTGTAAGATCTATTGTATTTACCACATTTACTGCAATAAAATATCTTTATCTTTATCTTTTATCAATCCGGCATGTAGTTTTTGTATTAAAGCGGAACTACTTTTCTATGAGAAACTCGAGCCTCCTGGGGACCCTTAAATTTGCAGGCATTTCATGGCACAGACTTATTAATTTACTTCTTGGAACAGATTTTCATTTTTTGATACTTTATTCTCAAACTTCGATCATACAACGGCCTCTGTAGCTCAGAGGCAATGTTCACTGCCTTTACACAGGAGGTCGCGGGTTTGATTACCGGCGGGGTCAATTGTAAGATTCGGTTTGGTTGGTGGTAGGGCATTTTCTAAGCCCGCCTGGCTAGCTAGCACCATCTTATCTAAGTCTTGCCGCCAAATATCAATGTTGATATCATTGATGTGTTCCGGCATGAAGATAAGATAGCCAGTTCCCCATTGCGTTGGGGAATCTTGGTAAGCCCGCTTCCATCTTCGGCAACATCGTCACTTACCACCAGGTGAGATGTTGTCAAGGGTTTACTAATTGTAAAAAAAAATACATAGAAAAAACTAGACCCACGATCACGCGGGTGTACATTTTTGAAAAACATTTTTAAATCTAAAGTTATAGATGTTTTAGACTCGTCAGCAAACAGTGCCTTGGCTAGCAGTGTTATCTGCTACTCTTTCACATCCATTTCTGTTGTCCAGGTGGGTATAAAAACCACAAGAGTATGCTGACATTCATCGAAATACACATATACTCATAGTGATGTCCCGCAGTAGCTTGCGACTTTTGTCAGGCTTTTTTCACGTCAACACACTGGCTGGCGGGGAGATGTAAGAAGGTTGGATATGGCATGTTCCTCAATTCGTCGTTAACAATCCATTAACATCCCTATACTGCAGGGTTAAGTATATAATATATTAGTACTAACATACTGGTGTCGATTCGGTCAAACACGATATAACTTATTTGACAGGACTTAACTAAATTTACGCATTTTGTCTTTTTCTTTCTATATCCAAAAGACAAGGACAGAATGCTTAAATTTAGTTTAGTCCTGTCAATTAAGTTAAATCGTGTTACACTGAATCGACACCAGTATGGACACACCCGCCGCTCTCTAGATTCCGAACTCACCCTCTCGTCATCCAGATTGATACAGATTGGTTATAGTTTGGTTCTCTAACGTGTAGGATTTCGCCGTGATTTTATTGGCTCCATCATTTGTTTTTAGAAATGTCATTTCACGACCGTTTGTATGCAGTGACCGGGGTGTGATTAGGGTCTCTTCCTTAACTCTGGAAGGTTTGGCCTTATTCAACCAACGAGGGCCAAATCTGGATTTGTGAAGGTTGTTTAGTACGACCAGGAAATTGCAGTACACCCGAACGTAACTCTGGAAATGTGTTGAAGCATAATTTTTTTTATTTAATTATGTTTTAATGTAGGTATAATATGAAACAAAACAAAGTAAGCCTCAGTCAAAATAAAATAAAACAAAACAGTTTTTTTTAATTGGAATTTATCATTAATTTTTATTAATATCTTATTCTTGAAGTCTTTTTTAGGGAAATAATAATGGAAAATTTAGTTTTCTGTATTTATTTTGCAGACTGTACTTATATTTATGGATCAGAAATTAGGAGATCCGTGGAAGAACCAATATAGCCCTCAGAATTGCTAAACTTAAGTGGCAGTGGGCGGGGCACATAGCTCGTATAACAGATGGCCGTTTGGCCAGTATAGTACTCAAATAGCGACGCACACCGGAAACCATATCGTAGAAAGGCCTTCTAGCGTAGAAAGGTCGCAAGAAACCGCTGGATGCAAGAAGCACAGGACCGGTCCTTGTGAAAGTCCTTGGGTGAGGCCTTTGTCCGGCTATGGAGGTCTTTCGGCTGATATGATAATGAGACATTATATTTGAGTATTAATCGTGTATTAATGTTAACTTATGATGATCGTATGTTTTATTTCAGCTTGCTGGAAGTCTGTAGAGGGAGGCCTATGTCCAGCAGTAGTCGTATTCCTTTCAGCGAAAACTGAAATGATTTAATGAAAAACAAATGATTTTCATGGTAGTGATGGGACTACGGTAGTGATCGTACTGTAGCTGCCGTCAAGCAGCTTGCCGCATTCCAGTGGGTGGGACGGGATAGCCAACTAAATTACCGGTATATCTACGAGGCAATCAATCTATCTTTCGATGATGGGGAAACACTGATTTCCGCTGACACAGTGACAAGACAAAGTATACATATTAGTACTAACATACAGTATGGACACTCCCTGTTGCACTCTAGATTCCGATCTCACCCCCTCGTCTCCCAGGTGGATACAGATTGGTTTAAGTGTGGTTCTCGAACTTGTAGAATTTCGCCGTGATTTCATTTGTTTTTAGAACTGTCGTTTATCGCTCGTTGTATGAAGTGTCCGGGGTGTGGTTAAGACTAACTTAGTCATAGTATACCCTTTAGTCTAGAGTGGTGACCGCATACCGGAAGACATAGCGTAGGCAGCCCTTCCACTGTAGACCAACAACCTGTTAATGGTCGCGGGAAGCCACTGAATTCCGGCAGCGCAGGACCTGTCATTGTGGAAATCCTTGGAGGAGACCTTTGTCTACCAGTCATGGATGTCTTTCAGCCGATATGATGATGATAGTCATAATGCCATATTACAGCTGTTCATAGCCGGGTGTTAGATACTTTCCATCAGGTGGGAAACCATTCACCAGCTTTTACAACACAAAAGGGTAGTATTTAAACGCAAAACAAAAAAGCTACTTTTTGTATACTAAAATAATCCCAATTCCCATCAAAGTAACTGATTGCACAGCAAAATACTTTAACTTTAACTCTAGTCCAGTTGAGAAGGATAAATAATTGGATGTGCTTTCAGTATTTTTAATATGCTTCATCATCATCATCATTATCTTCCGAGCCTTATTAATCCCAACTATTTGGGGTCGGCTTTAAATGTTTTTTGTCGCCATTCCGGCCTCATACTGGTCAACTCCTGCGTCACTCCACACTCCTCCATATTTTTCTTCACTCCATCCACCCATCGTTTCTTCGGTCTTCCTCTGCTCCTGTATCCTTCCACCCTCATATCCATCACTCTACGTGTCACATGCTCCTTTTCTCTTCTGCAAACGTGGCCAAACCAAGTCAGTCGGTGGCTTTGAATCTTCTCTGTTACCGGTGCTACTTTAAGACTACCTTTATATATTCATTCCTGATCTTGTCCATTGATCTGGTTACCCCTACCATCCATCGTAACATCCTCATTTCAGCCACGTGCATTCGCTTTTCGTCGGTGGCTTTCAGCGCCCAACACTCACTTCCATAAAGTAGCACCGGTCTTATGACAGTCTTGTACATAAGCCCTATGCTTATCATAAATAAATGGTGAAAATAAATTGATAGGTGATTAGTTGTTTGATGAACAACTAAAAATATTTTATTCTAATACCTATTTATTTATTTTGTTCAGGAACTACTTTGTTACAAAGACTGTTATAAATTAGGCTTGCAATTAATCAATGTCAGCCGTTTATAGATGCGTTGCGAATAAGTTGCGAGGTTATGGTGGAGTGGTGCCAACATTTGGCCACTGGTCATTGTTATGCAAAAACGGCTGTGTATGGGCTGTCCATCGCAAATGATACACGGATATGGATGCTGACGTCATATATTTTTTGTTGATTACTATCCTATAGAATCATGTTTTTGGGCGTATTGTTGTTCACTCTATTTTTGATCGTTTGATGTATCAAATAGCGTCGGTGGCGTAACGGCTAGGGCCGCCGCTTCCTGTCCGGGAGGTCGAGGTTCGAACCCCGTCACGTACTAATGTGATTTCTAATTTATAAGTAATAATTCTTTATTTGCTCTTAAACATGGCGTAAGAAAATGTACAAAAATTAATAGCTCTCATGTTCAGCCAAAGTACAGATGGCATGCAAGTGTATTTTTTACAGTTTCAGCATGCATATGTCAATATTTATAAAAATACATTTAAAAAAACAAGAGATAATTAAAGACAACATGCAAATGACAATGTATTTTTTTTATTTAAAATCCAAAAATTACTGAATACTATAAAATTTTGTTTTGTCAGTTAGCCATGAATATATTTTTTCTTGAGCATTGCATTATTTAATTCTTTAAATTCTGTAGGTATCTTATTAAAAAAAATTACGCACATGGCAAGGCAGCTTTTATTGTATTTAGTTGATTTTGGAGTTTCTTCTAATATAAGCCTATGAATTTCTCTCTTAAAATCGTGGATTCACGTCATGCGCTCTTTTAAAAAGATCTCTGTGCCTCGTGATAAACATACATATTTCGTTAATGTGCAGTGAGGGTAGTGGTGATAAATAAGCCGTGCCCTTTAAATAGAGGCCTACAATTTAGAAATTTATTTAGATTTCATAATGTACGTTTATCCGACGCTCTTACGGTGAAGGAAAACATCGTAAGGAAACCTGCACACGCTTGCGGAGAAACTCGCAGGTTGTGTGTGAAGTCGACCAACCCGCCCTGGGCCCGCTTGGTCGACTAAGGCCCGATCGCCCTAATTCAGGGTAGGCTCGAGCCCCTCGGTGGGGACGTATATGAGCTGATATGATGATGTATCAATTGCACAATTTAGTCTTCATTGGGACTTATTATAATACTGTGCTTATACAGGTTGTAACAAAATTGGCGTAAGTCCCAGCTGATAGATTTGTATGAAGAGTAAAAAAAAATTTTTACGTTTTCAGCAATGGCGTAGAACAAAAGTTGTTGAATATGGTGAGTAGAAGTACCAGTTAACGGGACCTACACCAATTTTTTTACACCCTCTACATCTTCTTTTGAGATCGACGGTGGTGTAACGGCTAGGTCCGCTACCTTCTATCCTGGGGAGGGCGTGGTTCGAATCCTGCCACGTGCTAATGTGTTTACGAATTTTGATTTCAAATACTTTATCTGACGCTCTTATGGTGAAGCAAAAATCGCAAGAAAAATGTATACGCCTGAGAAGAAACTCAAAGTTTGTGTGTGAAGTCAATCAACCCGCACTGGGCCCGCGTGGTCGACTTAGGCGATTGTCCTAATTAAGGGTAGGCTCGAGCCGCTCGGTGGGGACTGTATATGAGCTGATATTATGATATCTTCTTTTATCACTTTTCAGTACTATTTGGGCATCTTTTCACTGGCATGCTATTTTTTCGAACCTTATGCAAGGGAAAGAAAATGGGTAGTATTAAAGAAATAAAGCAAAAATATTTTTTTGCAGAAGCTACTATTCTTATTAAATTCTTTATTGGATCCTTTTATATGAGTTATCTATCATTGACAGTTGTGGCGTGAGACATATTTAAAAAAAAACCGAACATAAGGATATTAGAAAATGAAATCATCATCATCATCATACAAGCGAAATGACGTCCACTGCTGGACAAAAGCCTCCTCCAAGGATTTCAATGACGACAGGTTCTGCGCTGTCCGCATCCAGCGGCTTCCTGCGACCTTCACCAGGTCATCGGTCCACCAAGTGGGAGGCATGCCTACGTTACGTTTTCCGGTATATAAATGTAACGAAAATTATCTAATCGTCAGAAGTAAATTCTGTATAATTTTTAGCATAGATATAGATTGTAAAAAAAATGGTATAGGTCCCGTTAACTGGGGCTTTTACTCATCATACTGAACAACTTTTGTTCTTTGTCTTTGCTGTAATCGCAAACAAAAACTTTTCATACAAATCGATCAGCTGATCGAACAATTTTATGCATATTTTTGTATGGAGCGTCCCATTTATTTTTAACGGGTCCCACACCAATTTACACCCTGTATGGAATTTTATATAAAATATAATATCATCATTACAGCTCATATACGTCCCCACCGAGGGGCTCGAGCCTACCCTGAATCAGGGCGATTTTTTTTTATATATATATATTTTTTATATTTCAAAATATAATATAATAATTTAATAAATAATTTATTTATTAACCAAAAAAGTTTACAAAAATATTCTCCACATGCAGCAAGAAATGCAGATCAGTATTAAAATTATTACAACTAAAGCCTAAGCTAGGCAAGAGCCTGTGTTATAGGCATTAGTCCTCTTCCAGTTGGCGCAATACTTTATTTTGATAAAAAGAAGTAACGGAGAGAAAAATAATAGAGAAAAATAATAGATTTTCATCTTCTTGACACGAGTCAAACGCATTTAAATTTTTAATAAAAAAAAAGAGGTTCAATGCGCGTAGCGTGATGAACTTTTTGGAACTCCGTATTTGATCTACTCGTAATCTTGAGAACAAACGTCAATGATATTTCATCACATCAGCTCATATATACGTCCTCACCGAGGGGCTCGAACCTACCCCGAATTAGGGTGATCCGGCTTTAGTCGACCACGCGGACCCAGTGCGGGTTGGTCAACATCACACACAACCTTTGAGTTTCTTCGCAGATGTGTGCAGGTTTCCTCACGATGTTATCCATCACCGTAAGTGCGTCGGATAAACGTACATATGAGATCTAAATTGGGAAACACATTGGTACTTGGCAGGACTCGAACCACTACTTCCCGGATAGGAGGTAGCGGCCCATGCATTTAAATCACAAATGTCATTGACAAACGCAGTAAATTTTCGCAATTTCTGTAGTTTTATCAGACGACCTTTTTTTTTACAATTGGTAAGCCCTTGGCATCATCTCACCTGATGGTAAGTGACGATGATGCCGAAGATGGAAGCGGGCTTACCAAGATTCCCCAACGCAATGGAGAATTGGCTATCTTATCTTCACGCCGGAACACATCAATGTTTTTAACACAAATTTTTGGCGGCAAGACTTAGATAAGATGGTTGTAGCTAGCCAGGCGGGCTTAGAAATTGCCCTATCACCAACCAAACCGAGTCTTACAAGTTGACCCCACCGGGAATCGAACCCGCGACCTCCTAGTGTGAAACGAATGGACTAACCATTACGCCACGGAGGCGGTTAAAAACCTCATAGGGATTAAATTATTTGTCATTTTGACGTGACAACGTCTAATAAATCGATGGACGCCGGCTGCACGCACGAAAAAGGTTGACTCATTGTCCCGTTACGTTGTGACGTTTTCACGTTAAACTATCGTCCGTAAACCGACTTTACAGACAACCAATTTTTTTATTAAATTTTGCGCGAGTTTTGTAACTGCCTTCTCCGCTTTTTCGCACTCCAAGCACCCTATAAGACAATGAGCGCGTCTACACCGCACCGCACACCGCGTCTCCTCCGTACCTTTTCGCCTTATTGCCAGCCAGCCTGCTTTTGTTTCGCGGATATTTCTTTATTTTGTAGCGGGCGATCTTATTATTTCGCTGCCCGCTGCCTGCTGCCTGCTACCGTTGCTCGAGTTCGATCCGATTGCTTTTTTGTTCGCATCGTCTTGGTGGAAGCGCGTTCGGAAACAGTTCAAAGGCAGAAATAAGAGTCTAACACTTTTTAGGGTTCTGTAGTACAACAAGGAACCCTTATAGTTTCGTCATGTCTGTCTGTCCGCGGCCTAGCTCCTAGACTATTACTATTTAAGAGCTAAAATTTGGCAAAAATATATATAATAATAACGCGGAGAGAACTGTGAACAAAATTTTGGCAAAAAAAACTTTTTAAGGGTAGTTACCCTACAAGTAAAGTGGGGATGTTTTTTTTTTCTCGACTAACCCAGTCGTGTGGGGTATCGTTGGTTAGAGCTTATAAAATAGCTGTGAGTCTTCTAAGACCATTTTGTAATTTAGGGTTCCGTTTTCGAAAACATAGGCTTGAAAGTGCTAAATTTTGTTGGAGTCGAGTGTCCCCACCCCCTAACAACTAAGCCGCTGTATTTGGAAATTTGAAAAAAAATATGACAGTATTCTATATAATGAATTTAAAAAGAAAACTATCACGGCTTAATAGGCTTTCTTAGTTTAGGAGAAATAGTCTACCAACTTAAGATGTGCAGTTCGATTTGTAAAAAGTTCATAGATTTTTTTATACAATATGTTCTATTACCAACTGCAAACATAATTTTGTTTTTCAAATAAACATTTATTTTTTGAAAAGACTACGGAACCATACTTTGCGCGAGTCCGACTCGCACTTGGCCGGTTTTTTTTTGTACAGGAAAACTAAAGATTATCGTCCTTGCACCGATAACATCCACATACAGGAAGGCGCAGTTTGTGAACCCTGACTGGATCATAATTCCAAGAGTACATCTAACAATGGACAGCCCTCAACAAGAAGACAGATGATCTAGTGAAGCTCTTAGGAAACCTCTGGAGCAAGTCACTGAGGGATAGACTAAGTGGATATTATTGGGCGAGTAATGATGATAATTTGGCACAGGCCACATCACAGGATGTGGCCCTAGAATAGTATCACCCTATCTCTTCTTAAGTGTGTCTTATGAGGCGACTAAGGAATCAAACCGGATGACCAGCAACAGCTTTTTAGGGTTCCGTACCCAAAGGATAAAAACGGGACACTAATACTGAGAATTCGCCGTCCGTCTATCCGTCTGTCTGTCTGTCCGTCTTTCACCAGGCTGTATTTCATGAACCGTGATAGCTAGACAGTTGAAATTTTCACAGATGATGTATTCTGTTGCCGTCATAACATCAAATACAAAAAACATAATAAAATAAATATTTCAGGGGCTCCCATACAACAAACGTGATTTCTTTTGCTCTTTTTGCTCGATATTGCAACAGCAAACGCAACAGCAACGCTTGAAATATTCACAAAATATTTAGTTATATATTCACTTTAAAAATGAATAATGAAATTAAAATAAAACCAATATTAAAGGGGGGCTCCCATTCAACAAACTTGATTTTTATAGATAATGGTACGGAACCCTTCGTGCGCGAGTCCTATTCGCACTTGGTCGGTTTTTCACGTATTGAGTAATTAGTATCATCTGTGGTATTGCACTGTTTACTGCAATTGCCAACTGTCTAACAAGAGAGATAGACCTAACAAGATATAAATTTTCTCATGTTTTGCCTAAGACAAGCAAGCAAAATTATTATTATTAACATATTTTAATAACATATTTTAAGAAAACTAAAATTATAGATTATATTAATTCTTATTAATTTCATTTGTAAAAATGTAAAATAATAGGTAATTAATTTTAATAGAAGATGAATGAGATAAGTAATAGTATAGTGTCATTGATTAAATCAAATAGCCGATTATTTCATTCATAGTTAATAACATTATGCAAAATACAGTGTAATAATTGTGATATTTTTACCCACGACGGAACGGAGCAGGTATATGCGTTTAGGGTGAGAGATGTTTGTTTGTGTGTGCGTTTGTGCAAAGTAATGTTCCCACCTATCTTCTAAACTGATGATCCGATTTTGATGCGGTTTGCAATAACGGGTTTGTGTTTGATGAGTTCATGTTCTTAGACAGGTGTCATGGCTGTAACTCACTAGGGGGCGCCACAATATTAGTGCAAAACAATGTTGCAATATAACTAAAACTAAATGTCCGATTACAATTCTGTTTTCAGCAATGTGTACGTGGTAGTTTAATGCATGTTCCTAAATAATAAAAAAATACGTCTGTAACTCATTAGAGGGCGCTACAATATTAGTGCAAAATAATATTGCAATAATATTAAAACGAATTGTCCGATTTCAATGCGGTTTTCAGCAATGGGTTCGTAGTTGATTGGTGCATGGTCTAAGATAAGTCTTATGATATTAACTCACTAGGGGGCGCTGCTATATTAGTGTGAAACGATTTTAATGAAATTAGAACTCGTAAGTTATAAAAAAATAAGATCAATATGTACCTTCTCTTTATTTGGTCTCAATAAAGAAACAACAGCACTCGGCGTCACTGGGAGCTAGGTATCTCCAGGTCTGTAAATCGTATCCAATTCGCATTCATTTCGCATTTAATTGGCATTCAAAGCGCATTCGAAAACACATTATAACAACATAAGCCCGAAGGCATCGACATTCATAGTGTTTTAGGGAGTTTTAGTCAGTATTAGGAACTGTTTCCGCCTTCACCGCGTGGAAGTACTCCCAGCTTATGTCATCATTGAATTCAGAGTTCAAACACAAATATTATAGTCTCAAGAGTATTGACACCAATTCTGAACAAAAACCAACAGAAAGCAACTGTATAATATTTATTAAGGAACTTAATATTATGTGGTAGGATGAATCACACTTATAGTTTTGCGAGATCTTACCTACACATTATATAGATTATAATTCGTATATGCTCTCTAAAAAGTCTGAAATAAAATTAAACAAAATTAAAAATTTTGAAAAATCCCACGACGGTAAAAATATCATCGAAAAAGAATAAAATAACGCAAAACCCCCCACTTAACCCAATTATTATGTAATGAAATATTATAATAGACGTAAAAATACTTTCTAAAAAAGAGTTGATATCTCGAGAAATCGGTAATAGATATACTTAAGTACCTAAACAATGAATATCGATGTTTACAGTTTTTTCCTGACGTGTCTGTTTCTCGCAGATATACTTAGATGTAGCGATAATAATTTTACCATAATATATAACCGAGGAATATCCGTCGGGGGCTGCCTTTCCTATATGAAATTTCAACAAAAATTTAATCATACTCATAAGTGTATTTTATGTCGTCGTTAAACATCTACAATTCTTCAATAATTGTATTCACGTCACTAGAAAAACTTTAGCTGGTTTAATGACAGCCCCCGACGGATATTCCTCGGTTATATATTATGGTAAAATTATTATCGCTACATCTAAGTATATCTGCGAGAAACAGACACGTTAGGAAAAAACTGTAAACATCGATATTCATTGTTTAGGTACTTAAGTATATCTATTACCGATTTCTCGAGATATCAACTCTTTTTTAGAAAGTATTTTTACGTATATTATAATATTTCATTACATAATAATTGGGTTAAGTGGGGGGTTTTGCGTTATTTTATTCTTTTTCGATGATATTTTTACCGTCGTGGGATTTTTCAAAATTTTTAATTTTGTTTAATTTTTGACATGTATATTTTATGAATCTATGTCGTGTGATGAATAAATCTAATCTAATCTAACAGCACATTTATAATACCTGCCTACCTTTTATTAATTGAAAATACTTTACTGCAAAACATAGGAGGAAAATACAGGTACAATGATAAAGGAAGTATTGTTTTTTTTTGTACCTATTACATCTTTTTTAAAAATTTTTTATTCACAGTTGGTAAGCCCTTGGCATGATCTCACCTGATGGTAAGTGACGATGATACCCAGGATAGAAGCGGGCTTACCAAGACTCCCCAACGCAATGGGGAATTGGCTATCTTATCTTCAAGCCGGGACACTGATATTTGGCGGCAAGACTTGGATAAGATGGTGGTAGCTAGCCAGGCGGGCTTAGAAAATGCCCTTCCACTAACCAAAGCGAGTCATACAAAGTAAGACTCCACCGGAAATCAAACCCGCCACCTCCTGATGTGAAGCTAATGGCCATAACCATTACGCCATGGAGGTGATTAAAAAGTGGTTCCTGATTCATAAGTTTGGTTAGTACCTAATAATAAGTCCTATTATTCCTATTATTAGTCCTATTAGTAGCTGAAAATCAGCGCTGTGATCTTTGTGATGACAGCATATGCTGAGCTGCTACCTTTTCAGTGATAGGTACAAACTATTGTATTTTAAAAGCTACAAAATTATTCACTTGTGTGTACTTATCACTGAATAAACATTTATTCTATTCTATTCTATTCCTAACTTAGTACTTATATTACGTTACGTGTACCTATGTAATGTGTTGAAGAAATAAAATTAAACGTTTCTCTTTATCTGTCTTAAATTCTTGAAAGAAAAACAACAACCCACTATCACAGGACTTGTGCTACGTTTTTGAACTCATCCCGACTCTGCTCCTGCGCACAGGAATGAAGTGATACCGCCCAAGACTCCCAACTATTGTGTACTTGCCATGTCTTTTTGTTTATCGACGAGTTTTTCTGCAAACACTTGTATGCGTGTTAAGCAACGCATCCACGAGATATGATCGATATAAAGTGACAATATAATGTTGGTAACTGTGGTAGAGCAGATGCTTAGTAATTATAGCGTCATTCAGTTTTTGCTGGGTTATTATTGGTCTTATAAGATGATTGCGTCAGCTTGTGTGGCCAGAAAAGGTGTGAACTGCAAAATTATAATATTTGTTATGTATATATTTTATAGAAAAGCGAAAGGTCACTCACTCACTCATTAAACATGAAATCTTGAATACTACTTGACCTATAAAGCTGATATTGGACAGGTAGGTAGTTTAATAGGAAATCGGCTATAATAACAAATACTCTTGTAATTTTTAATTAGCATACTTTTACAGTGCAGGAGATACAGCCGCTTAAAGGTAGGATAGACAGACCGAGAGATGGACAGAATGATAGAAGGCTTAGTAATATTACATTAGTACTAATATATATACTGTGGTAATATTGTGTTCCCGTTGTATATGAAACCCTAAAAATACTTTAACGCGTTGACGAGGTTTATATTACGGTTGTTGTTTTTGACTCTTATCTTGGAGGCCTGGTTTAATTCACGGCCGATTAATAAAATATAATTCCAGTTTTTAATTTTATTCCATTTTTTTTTTTTTTTTTTTTTATTACGGCAATGGGTATATGGGCCACTTTGATCAATAAATTCTTGGAAACGCATTGAAACTCTATCATAAGTTTATGTAAATTGTATTTATTTCTCAACTTAATCGCCTTTTAAGCTAACACACCTTGAATAGCGTTTTGCAAGTTGATTAATTCCCTTGGAAAAAAGGGCTTGATCCTGGGACTCGAAAAAGGCCTCTACAGTATACATTACCTCATCGTCACAGGCGGATTTAATACCACGCAAATGATTTTTCAGGTGAGCAAAAAGGTGAAAATCACTTAGAGCTAGGTCCGGAGAATATGGTGGGTGCTGCTTCGACTGAAACCCAGCAGATCGGATTGCAGCGCCTGCAACATCAGATGAGTAGGGGCATTATCACGATGAAAAATCAATCCAGCATGCCATTTTCCTCAACGTTTTAGTTTTTTTTTTGATCCGTAATACTATCCGGTTATTGTCTCTCCTTTACCTAAATCATATTTAGTTTACTTAAATAGTCGATCATTTTATACCATCCGTATCCTAGAAGATAGATACCCATTATCTTTCCAGCGGACGCAGACACCTTGAATCTCTTGATTGGCGGGGAAAACGGCCTTTTTCGCCCTTTGCTTTGGTTATTCGCCTCCGGATAAAAATGGTGTACCACGTTTCATCTACAGCAAGAGTGGGCAACAGGCGGACCGCGGAGTGTCGAAAGTTGGACCATAAAATATTTTTAATTAACTTACCTACCTATTTAATTTAAATAATATTTCTATATAACTGCCACATAGAATTTAATTCGATTAGTTAGTTTAGCTTTGTTAGGTAGATACATAGCTCTTGCTGTGCTGTGTGTGTGACACAAGAGTGCTTTGGAGTGCGAAAATTACAAAAAACTTGTTAACACCCATATGTATGTGATGTAAATCATCTTTTTCAAAAAAAAAATGTTTTAAAACAAGTACCGTTCGAAATTAACGGAAGGCCCATCTTGAAGATATCCTTCGCATTAACTGTGAACCAAACTTTTAAAAACTGGCTCAAGACCGCAGGTGTAATTTTTTGCACTAATTTTTTTTTTTTTTCAAAATATCTATTGTGTTTCATATAAATGTTTTATATTAGTCAACTTGTAATTATTGTGTAGTAATTTAATAATAGTCGTTTTTGATGTGTAACATCTTTGCTCTCGCTTTCCTGCAATTTGTGGGAGTGATTTCGTGAAATGGGACGGAAATGTGTCCCATGGGACGGAAATGTGTCCCATTGTAACAGGAAGTCGCGTTTTTTCAGGCTTTAAAAGCGCGGAAAAGGCAAAGGTATCCATGACCATACAGCCTAGTCTGCCGTGTCTTTGCCGTCCTTTTATAAAGTATTTTGTCACATGTTACACATCATATGCGAGTACTGTAGGTCTCGCTCGAATTTTTTTTTCTGGACCGCGATTAAAATTTTCAACAGTATCTGGATCCCATTTAAAATTACTTGCCGACCCCTGATCTACGGTTACGAAACGAGCGCAAAAAGAATCTGGATCTTCTTCAATGATTGCTAAGTTTTGCTTTGAAATGTCAACTCTTGCTTTTTTTGGGCGTCTGTTAACATTCGGAGCGCGCGGCCACCTTTATAAATTTTAAGGTATGAGTTAAAATAAACTGAATTGTCCCAAACGAAAGCTTTAGAATCTCACCTAAATAACGGATGGTCACACGTCGAGCTGCATTAACAATTTTTTGGGTTTTTTAACGTTTTCTTGCGTAGCGACTGTTGTTGGCCGCCCGGAGCGAGTGTCGTCATTGCAGGCAGTTCTACCGAGTTTAAATTTAGCGCACTAGTGTGCCACTGAAGAATAAGACACATTGTCTGCCATAGTAGACTGCAGTTCCTCAAAAGCACTTTTTGTAGAAAAAAAATTCGGACAGGCATATTTGATAACAGCACGAACTTCGAGTTTATCCATTTTACATACGAATTAAATTCTCGTCAAATGTGAAGTCTAAAAAAAATTGGGTATAGTTTTTAATTTATTTTTTTCTGACCTTGGCCACTAACGAATTAAAGATTCGAAAAAAATTGAAAGCATTCCTATAACTCATTGTTAAATGTCCTATTCCAAGAACTTATTAATCAACCTAGTATTAGTACTAACTGTAACAAAAATAATGGATATGGGGATAAAAACCCTTACGGAATTTGCCACATATGATACGTAGAATTTGGGATGGGGCCTTAAAGTAGGACTATGAAAACGAAAGAATAGTTAGGGTAAAGAAAGAATATAATTAAACAATGGATCCCAAATAAATTAATAAAATAAATTCTTAATCTATGTTGAACACATAAATTTTGTTGTATAAAAAATATTTACCAGTTGGTTTGGTGAACACATAAATTTTGTTGTATAAAAAATATTTACCAGTTGGTTTGGTGAAAACATAAATTTTGTTGTATAAAAAATATTTACCAGTTGGTTTGGTGAAAACAACGTACGTCGTTCTCTCTTATGTCTATGAAGATTTCCACACGGAAAACTATACACAGCGTAAAACTAGGGGTAATTAAGAATTTACCCCAGGGCACTCTAAACACTACTCAAAAATTCTTGGAGGTTACTTTTTATAACCAAGAGACTCTTCTTAAAAATAATAGTTTAAACTGATTCCCAAAAAAATTAAACCATGATTAAACTGCGCACAAAATTTAGCGTTTTTCGTTTACTCCAGCTGGTGATTCGGAAGACGATGAATCGGAAAGAATAAAGAGCTACTTCCCTCGACTGCCCTCTGGTAGGGTGGGTCAGGTCTTCGGTCCGAAGGTTGAACGTGCCCCTAGTGGTAGTTAGGATCTGCAGCAACGGCACGGCAGCCAGGAAGTACTGAAATTCCCTTAGCTGGGTTAAGCTGGTGACCTCCAGAAATACGGCGTGGGCTCCGATAACTATTACAAATAGTATCACAGTGGTTCAAATACCAAACACTTTAATTTAATATATCAGTAAATAAAACGACGGCCATTCTCGTCCGTCCAAAAAATCTCTCTCCTCCTTGTCAAAAAAGTCACCAATATTTTCAAATTCTATTTCCATAGAGGAACAAAATCAAAAGAGAATTTAATTATGAAACGCACGAAAGGAGATCGGCTCGAAACGATAGTTTGCGCTTCATAACATACAGTATGGACACTCCTTGCCGCTCTCTAGATTCCGACCTCACCCCCTCGTCACCCAGATTGATACAGATAGGTCATAGTTTGGTTCTCGAACGTAGAAGATTTTGCCGTGATTTTATTTGCTCCGTCATTTGTTTTTAGAAATGTCATTTCATGACTTGTGTCCAGGGTGTGCTATAACTTAAAAATTGTTTTTCTACTCCCATTTGGTAATTTGCTTATTTCATTCCCCAAATCATATCACAAAAGTATTCATTTCTACAAGTCGTTTTACAATGATCATTTCAAAACGAGACAACCGTCATAGTGAAAGGAAGTTGAAGTTGCGTAGCTATGTTTTAAGATCCACTATATAACTTGGTATCTACCCATTTAGACCGCTGTAATTTTTTAATAGTCGAACTTGGCTCCATTACACATTCACGTTTTGTTGGGATTAGTTTTACCGCACGGGTCTGACGAGCCACTTTCTTTAAGTTTATTTCACATCATTGGTTCTCTACAGGATGTAAAAAAATTGGTATAGGACCCGATAACTGTCGCCTCAACTCAGCGTATTGAACATCTTTCCCCAAGAAACGCAAAGTCAATTTCTACGCTCCATACAAAAATGCACAAAATTGATCAGTTAACTGTTTGATTTGTATGTAGAGTTGTTGTGATCTCATGGGGAAAGTTGTTCAGTTTTACTACGTTTTTACACCCTGTATTATATGAAGGATTATACATTTTTAAGCTCACATACTTGTTTAGGAGCAGGGTCCTTGTGAGCTCTGTAAAGATGTCATTCCAATCCTATTCATGCTATGGTATAACGTGATGATCAATATCATCAATATTATTATAGAAGGACATTCTAGAGACAACGCTCTGTCACTGAAACTGCAATTTTAGCAATATTGTCGCAAGAAACTTTGGTCATCATCATAATTTAAGAGCCGTACTCTTTTCGGTTTAGCTCTTTCCAGGTCTCTCTATCCCACACTATCTCCATAATTTCTCTATACGTTTCCACCTTAACTTTCTTCATAACTTGGTCTATATAAGAAATTATGGGTCTTCCTCTTCCGCGCTTTCCTTCGATCTTTCCTTCTATTCAAATTTTTATAAAATTATCGTGTCTAATTAGGTGTCCTATCATCTTTTCTCTTCTGTTCTTAATGGTCTCAATTATGTTCCTCTTTTCGTTTACTCGTTTCAATACTTCTTCGTTAGTTACTATTTCATTCTCGCTTATTTTCTCCATCCTACGCCAGCACCACATTTAAAAATCTTCCCGTATATCTCTTTCTCTTTGAGTCTTAGTCCACGTCTCGCAACCATTAAGTACTATGCTCCAAACATAATTTTTTGTGTTTGTTTGTAAACACTTTATTGTACAATATATACACTTAAAATAATGTTTAAAAAAAGCTTAAGTACAAAGGCGGACTTATCCCTTAGAGGGATCTCTTCCAGTCAACCTTTGCAATAATAAACAGAGGACTTAATTAGGACAAAGAAACACGTAATTACGTACAAGCTAGTTTAAAAACATTAATACAATTAATATTACATTTAAACCTAGGTACGTAGCCTAATTTTAATAAATACAAACCCAATTTAATAAAAGTAACATATAAATTAATATGATACTTAATATATATACATAATACAATATAAGCTCAAGACAGATGGAAAAATCTCATATATTGTCCTTTAGACAGGCCTTAAAGGCGGTGAGGGTAGGAGACATCCTAATGTCAGCTGGCAGACTGTTCCAGAGGCGGGCTGCGTGCACCGTGAACGACTTAGTATAAGTGTCGGTACGATTTTTTAAGAATTTTTATGAATTTCTTCTTGATTTTGGTATGATCATGTATTTTCTTCTTCTGTATGGTCTTCTTGTAGTCTCATTCGTTTTTGGACAATCCAGCCAAATACTTTAAGGTGTCGGCAACAAACTGGGTGCGGTGTAGACTAGCTGTGATCTCCTTTTAAGGCAGCGCGGGCGCGTGTCGGGCGCCTAATTAACTGAAACACGCGCTCGCTCGACTGCCGAAGTCGCGATACATACAGACTCCTTCCTGCATCTTGATAGATCTATGGTGAAAGTGGGAAGATTATGAGTTTAAGTTTTTAAAGTTTTTCAAGCGACTTCCGAAAAGGAGGAGGTTCTCAATTCGACTGCATGTTTTTTTTGTATGTGTGATACCTCACAACTTTTGAATGGGAACCGATTTTGAGGATTCTTTTTTTATTCGAAAGCTTGTGCTTCCCTTGTAGTCCCATATAAATTTTACCAAAATCGGTGTAGTACTTTATAAGAAAATTAACAAAAACCAAAATAATATTGCAAAATTGTTAGAAGTTGTTGCGATGGAAGTCGGTCTTTTAACGTCTTTAGCGTTTTCAATTATAATTTTGAAAAATGGGTCTTTAATTTTGAAGTTAATCGTAATCAATTACTATAATAGAAATTAGCCAAGTATTAAAAGTGTGACACGCATAAGTAGATGAAAATGCTACCTATTATTAGTGTTGTCAAAATATAGAATGCTAATAATTATTTTTACTTTTAACTCTAGATGAATTGACAACCCTTATACTCTTTGCATAATAACAAGTAGCTTTCAGATTTTTTAAGCTATTGCATAGCTTTTATCGCGGGCCTTGAGCGCGGCGACCGAATCAAGAAATTCCGTAACGAAAATAAAACCTAACACCCCACGCTCGGCCGAGTTCTTAAAAACTTACAGTGCCATCTATTAGCGATTTGCGGTACTAAAAGGACTTAGTCAATTTTACTGGTGTAACTTTCTTAGTGTTAATTTATTACATAAACATTCCGCGCCCCAAGGACTATATGGTACTGGTAAATACTGCATAAATAAAAATAAATAAATAATTATAATTGCATATGTTGATAAAAATGCTATGCAATAGGTTTACCGCGGCAGTCCCATAGTGCCACACGTCTTTTTTTTTTGCTTTACCTTCATTTTAACCGCCTCCGTGGCGTAATATTCAAGCCCATTAGTTTACCATCAGGAGGTTGGTGGAGGAGAATTTTCTAAGGCCGTCTGGCTAGTTACCACCATCTTATTTAAGTCTTGCCGCCGACATAAATGTTAACCACAACGTTAATGTGTTCCGGCTTAAAGATAAGATAACCAGTTACATATTGCATTGCGAAATCAAGGTAAGCCCGCTTAATCCTTCGGCATCATCGTCAACTTACCATTACGTGCAATGTTGCTAAGAGATTCATCGTCATATCAGCCGAAAAACATCCACTGCTGGACAAAGGCCTCCCCAAAGGAATTCCACGACGACCGGTCCTGCGCTACCCGCATTTATCGGCTTCCCGCGATCTTCACCAGGTCCTCGGTCCACCACGTGGGAGACCTGCCTACGCTACATTTTTTTCCCAGAGCTTACCAAATGTGGATTTCAAAAAGTTAAAAAAACCCAATTCTCATTAATAAAAAAACACATTCGATTAATCTATTTCTCACCTTCTTACTTTAATTT
Source organism: Coleophora flavipennella (assembly GCA_947284805.1). Taxonomy (NCBI): domain Eukaryota; kingdom Metazoa; phylum Arthropoda; class Insecta; order Lepidoptera; family Coleophoridae; genus Coleophora; species Coleophora flavipennella. Next base: position 12,626,199 of record OX369281.1, on the reverse strand, counting down.
CTAAGGACACGTTACGCCACCAAAAGCAAAATGAGAAGATCATCCTTTATCTCTGTGTGTAGAAGCATTAATCAGTGCGCCCCCCGCGCGCATGCGTGAACATCGAGTTGCTTTTAACGCGAGTTGTATGCGGCGCGGGCGCAGACGCGATCCCCGGAATTTCAATTATAAGTATTTTGTTAATGAGCCGTGCTTGGAGGTGATATACGGTTTATTTGTGAAGTTGTGGTGGTTTAATGACTTTATCTCGGTGGTGGTGTACCGATCCAGACGTTATACTCTTATCCCGATCGCCAGAAAACGAGGGTAATGTGTATGTTTGTATTTATGTAAGTACTAGCTTTTGCCCGCGGCTTCGCCGGCGTGGACATCGTTTTTATGACTGTATTTGAGGGTAAGTAGTGCGCGAACCGAGCGTAGACATGAGTGTCCTCTAGATCTCCCAGGGCAATTCCGATTAACAGTTTATGTCACTTACCACCGCTCAATCATTTCTATATAAAAATTACTTCATTGCTTCGTTGCGATGCCGACGTGCGCGAGCGTGGAAAGGAGTTTTCCCCAGACCCCTCGTGAACTTATGTCAGGATGTACTAATTAGTAAATTATGTCATTTTATGTTCGTCCTCCTCAACCATTTCTGTGCAAAAAATCACAACAACCCATTGTTACTTTGCGGTGTTAAAGTAATTAAGCAAAAAAAGCGTATTTTTTTCCGAACTAAATCGAACTATGTTATTTTCACGGGATAAATAGTAGCCTATGTCCTTCCTAGTGACACAGGCTACTTGCATGCCAAATTTCGTAAAGATTAGTCAAGGTGTTGATGCGTGAAAAGGTAAAAAACAAACATACAAACACATTTTCACATTTATATTATTAGTTAGCAATAAAGATGAATACATGTCTGTTATACTTTTTATCCGACTGCCCAAACACAGGGGCAACGTGTATGTTTATATTGTATGTAAGTATGTAAGTATGAATACATGCTTGATGGATTTTGGAGTGCGTGGTGTCTTAAGATTCGTCTTGATTTCGTCAGTGCAGGACACATTTTTACAAGACTGTCGAAAAAATAGGGGTGTGGCGGCAACTGCAGTAACCCGCCACTGAACCTTAGCACAAGCGACAAGAGAACAAAAGAAATACGACATCTACGACGCGCTATTAGAATTTCTTCAGCGCTGAGTACATATACAGATACCAATCATCAACGATTGGTCCACCGGCCCCGGCATTCCACCTCGGCTAGCGAAGATATCTCCCTTTGCTATCGAAGAGTAGGAACCTACCGTTCCTACAGTGGTGACTCCGACGCGATCTCACCGTTTTCCTACAGTGGTGACCCCAACGTGATCTCACCGTTCCTATAGTGGTGACCCCGACGTGATCTCACCGTTCCTACAGTACTGACGCCGACGTGATCTCACCGTTGCTACAGTGGTCACCCCGACGTGATCTCACCGTTCCTATAGTGGTGACCCCGACGTGATCTCACCGTTCCTACAATACTGACGCCGACGTGATCTCAACGTTCCTACAGTGGTGACCCTGACGTGATCTTACCGTTCCTACAGTGGTGAACCCGACTCGATCTCACCGTAACTCCAACGTGAAGTCCTACAAGGAGTAATGTTTTTATGCAATCGGGTTTGTATTTTTAGGGTTCCGTATCCAAAGGGTAAAATCCTAGGATCCCCTTTTACTAAGACTCCGCTGTCCGTCTGTCACCAGGCTGTGTTTCATGAACCGTGAGCTATACAGTTAAAATTTTCACAGATGATGTATTTCGGTTGCCGCTATAACAACAAATACTAAAAATTAGAAAAAGATAAAGAATAAGGAGGTCTCCTCCATAAAAAACGTGTTTTTTAAAAGTCAATTAACTACGCCATCTAGTATGATGGTACGGAACCCTTTGTGTGCGGTTCTGACTTGCACTTGACCGGTTTTTTAATTATATTGCTTAGGTTATTTAGGGTTCCTTGACAAGTTTAAACAGTAGGTAATCTTCACTATTCATTACGAACTTATGTGTGTCAACTTATCTGTCCATCTGTCACACAAAACACCATAATGCTTCTTCTCAGTAACCGGCAAAAGTGATTTTTTTTGTAAAAAATATCTTGACTTCGTGCATCTCAAACAGCTTTGTATGATGTCTCACTCAAATATTACGGCGTATTTTAAGATTGCTGTACTAGTTTTAGTGCCTATCTGCTTTAGATTATTGAAGAAGCAAAAAACGTCACCAGTCAGTCACAAAGACAACGTATCGTTTCTCGAGCGCTGAACGCTGCGGGTAAGGAATTTATTGAGTCGTACACAAATAAAACCATTTTGACGTGGATAGAGCTATTAAATCTTGAAGGAGTTTTCCCTATGCGATTTCCTTGTATTGCTTTTGGTTTCAGTGCCTATCTGCTCTAGATTATTGAAGAAGCAAAAAACGTCACCAGTCAGTCACAAAGACAACGTATCGTTTCTCGAGCGCTGAACGCTGCGGGTAAGGAATTTATTGAGTCGTACACAAATAAAACCATTTTGACGTGGATAGAGCTATTAAATCTTGAAGGAGTTTTCCCTATGCGATTTCCTTGTATTGCTTTTGGTTTCAGTGCCTATCTGCTCTAGATTATTGAAGAAGAAAAAACCGTCACTAGTCAGTCACAAAGACAACGTTTCTCAAGCTCTAAACGCTGTGGGTTAGGAATTTATTGAGTCGTACACAAATAAAACCATTATGACGTGGATAGAGCTATTAAATCTTGAAGGAGTTTTCCCTATGCGATTTCCTTGTATTGCTTTTGGTTTCAGTGCCTATCTGCTCTAGATTATTGAAGAAGAAAAACACGTCACTAGTCAGTCACAAAGACAACGTTTCTCAAGCTCTAAACGCTGTGGGTTAGGAATTTATTGAGTCGTACACAAATAAAACCATTATGACGTGGAAAGAGGTATTAAATCTTTATGCGATTTCCTTGTATTGCTTTTGGTTTTAGTGCCTATCTGCTCTAGATTATTGAAGAAGAAAAACACGTCACTAGTCAGTCACAAAGACAACGTTTCTCAAGCTCTAAACGCTGTGGGTTAGGAATTTATTGAGTCGTACACAAATAAAACCATTATGACGTGGAAAGAGGTATTAAATCTTTATGCGATTTCCTTGTATTGCTTTTGGTTTTAGTGCCTATCTGCTCTAGATTATTGAAGAAGAAAAACACGTCACTAGTCAGTCACAAAGACAACGTTTCTCAAGCTCTAAACGCTGTGGGTTAGGAATTTATTGAGTCGTACACAAATAAAACCATTATGACGTGGATAGAGCTATTAAATCTTTATGCGATTTCCTTGTATTGCTTTTGGTTTTAGTGCCTATCTGTTCTAAATTATTGAAGAAGAAAAAAACGTCACTGGTCAGTCACAAAGACAACGTATAGTTTTTCGAGCGCTGAACGCTGTGGGTTAGAAATTTATTGAGTCGCACACAAATAAAACCATTTTGACGTGGATAGAGCTATTAAATCTTGAAGGAGTTTGCCCTAGACAATTTTCTTGTAACTGCTTTTGGTTTTAGTGCTTATCTGCTCTAGATTATTGAAGAAGAAAAAAACGTCACTAGTCAGTCACAAAGACAAGGTATTGTTTCTCGAGCGCTGAACGCTGTGGGTTAGGAATTTATTGAGTCAAAATCATTTTGACGTGGATAGAACTATTAAATATTGAAGGAGTTTACCCTATGAGATTTCCTTGTAATGCTTTTCGTTTTAGTGCCTACCTGGATTCTATTATTGAAGAATCAAAAAACGTCACCAGTCAGTCACAAAGACAACATAGCGTTGCTCGAGCGCTGAAAGTTCGGAATTTATTGAGTCGTACACAAATTAGAAATTTAAAAAGCGTCGGTGGCTCAACCGGTAACGACTCGGTCCATCTAACCAGAGGTACCGGGTTCAAATCTGGACGGCCAATGTACCAATGAGTTTTTCAAAAACTTACGTACATACTTACCGATTGCTTTAACGGTGAAGGAAAACATCGTGAGGAAACCTGCACACGCCTGCGAAGAAACTCGAAGCTTGTGTGTGAAGTCGACCAACCCGCACTGGGCCCGCGTGGTCGACTAAGGCCTAATCGCCCTGATTCAGGGTAGGCTCGAGCCCCTCGGTGGGGACGTATATGAGCTGTAATGATGATGACACAAATTAATCCATTTTGACGTGCATAGAGCCATTCAATCCTGAAGGTGTTTGCCCTATGCAATTTACTTGTAATGCTTTTAATATAAGTAGGAAACCGCTTAGTATTATACATGACCAGATAGTTTTTTTTTGTTTTTTTTTTATTCACAATTGGTAAACCCTTGACAACATCTCACCTGGTGGTAAGTGACGATGTTGCCGAAGATGGAAGCCGTCCTGACACCTCTGAACTTTCTTCAGATCCATGCTGAATGTAGGAGCGAGCCACACATTCGTCCATCCAATGGCAGATTCATTGAACGTCCGGATCAACAGTTTGTTTTGGTGAAATGACTGGAATTGTTACCCTAATTAACTGTACGGTCGTTATATGATGACCGAATTGACTAATACACTATTTCACATTTTTGAAGTAAAACTTCTTTACGCACGCTTGACTTGGGGAGTAAGCTGGTGGATGCGTGACGAGAGCGTTACGGAAGTGTGGTCGGGCGAGGCGAACGGAAGTTGAGAGGGATATATAAATTAGCGAAGATAAAAAGAGAGATACTATTTATTTTTGTTTACCAAACAATATCGGTTGTCAAAACAATCAAAACAAACATATAAGATAAAAAAGATTTGATCATTTTCAGAGGATAATAAAACTCTTTTCATAAACTGTCTGTTCTTTCCATGTAACAAAAAAGATTAGATTATTTTCTGAAGACTAAGTATTTACTTTCAAAAATATATAAATGAAGCTAAATAAGTTTTACTTCAGGCGTGTGGTCTAAAGCACAATCGTTTTTTCACACTCTGTTTTTTTGCAAAATGCAGTTTAGTTTATACGCGACTTACAGTTCAAACAAAAATAACTGAGTGTACTTTAACAGTGAAATAGTGTCATGTCTTCATAATACGGCCTTACTTACTTTAGTTCCGTTAAATAAATAATATTTTTACGTTTCAATCTTGTTTAGCCACTTCAAAATAAGAGCGTTTGGTTTTGAAGAAGACACAGTACAAGAGTTTAGACTTTCAGCAAGTACTGTTTTTCAAATCTTTTAAGCACGTCCATGTCTGGATTTAATGTTACCTCATCCACTATCTCCTTTTAGCATTAGACAGCTTTGTGGTATAATTAGATATCTAAGAGCAAGATAAGTATTTGATCAAAACCTTAGATCTTCAGCCACTGGCATCTCAAATTTCGCATAAAGGAGCAAGCCAATGAACCAATCGATCCAGTAGCAGATTTATATTATGTCAGGATCAGCTTCTGATCAGTGTCCTGACACCTCTGAACTTTCTTCAGCTCCATGCTGAATGTAGGAGCGAGCCACACATTCGTCCATCCAATGGCAGATTCATTGAACGTCCGGATCAACAGTTTGTTTTCGTTCTACGGTCTACGTTGGCTTCTCTGAGCCTTTTCCAGCTCACAAACTAAAAACTTATTTATCTTCGATTCTAGATCTCAGCCGATTGCTACGCAAGCGAAGGACTCATCTTCTCTATGTCTGTATTGGTTAAAGGATGAACTTCTCTATCTTTGAGCCAAGGTCTATGCTAGCTCCACTAAGCTTCACCAGCTCTGTGACGTATGAAGGAGCAAGCCACGACCCTGTCTGACCGGTAGAGGATTGATCTTACATCAGCTGACTGTCTCCAGCTTCACAGGCTGATGTTAAACGCGCGATTGTTTCTTCAATATTCGCTATAAATAGTGCGCTTGTTAATAGTGAGGCTGTAAATTGTGAGGCACCGGAGTTGAGCTAAAAAACGATGTATGGTTCTTCAATAGGCGTACTGAATGTATACCTATAATGTTAGATATCTGTTTGTTAATAAACCAACGAGCAAGCTTTTTAAAAAGTTTAAAAACCGACTTCAAAATGAACTTCACTCAAAAGTATGATTAATATACTTAATAACACGACATTAAACAACAATGACAATATCAAAGATGGGTACGAATTAAATTAAGTATAATAATATTATTTCATTATTTTGAGTGAATTTCATTTTAAAGTCGGTTTTTAGTTTTTTTCAACTTTTATTTTCATATCTTAGGAAGGTGAACTCATACTCTATACACTGGGGCTAAGTCCGGATTAGTAGAGTTTGAGAGGCTAAAGTCCTTTACGTAACTATATAATCTCTGTATCCTAACTATATATAATATTAAAATATAATATTACAAATGTGAACATGTGTTTGTTTGTTTGTTTGTTACCTTTTCACGCTTCAACGCCTTGACCAATCTTAATGAAATTTGGCATGCAGGTAGGCTTTGTCACGAGAAAGGACATAAGATACTTTTTAACACATGAAAATAGCACAGCCCAATGCAGTTCCTGAGGGAACTGAAAATATACCCTTTTTTTTTTGTTAATTTCTTTAACATCGCAACGGAACAATGGATTGTGATATTGGGATGTGTGATTTTTTGCACAGAGATGGTTGAGGGGGCGGGAAATGACATGATTTGCTAATTAGCATATCCTGACATAGTTCCCGAGGGATCTGGAGAAAACTCATGTCCACGCTCGCGAGCCGCTCGCGGCTCGCTCACCGCGCCCCTTCTAAGGCAGTCATTTAAAACGATGTCCACGCGGGCAAAAGCTAGTTAAAGATAATTGTGAAACCTAATGCGAGTCCGTTTAGATCGATTTGCTTATTTTTTTAGATGAATACACAGATTTGTCACCAAGCATTGGAAATTAAATGGGGTGTCTGTGGCGTAATGGCAAGGGCCGCTACGTCAAGTCCTGGAGGTCGTGGTTCAAATCCTTCCACGTACCAATGTGTTTTCGAATTTCGATTTAATATGTACGTTCATCCAACGCTCTTACGGTGAAGGAAAAACATCGTGAGGAAACCTGTACACGCCTGCGAAGACACTCGAAGGTTGTGTGTGAAGCAAAGACTTCTATATAAAACGAGGTAGACGTGGCACTCACACCAAATTGTGAATCGCTTAAAAGGAGCTAATTAACACCATTGCTAAGTACTCGGCGGCTCATTTCGTCAAATTCCTTTGCGTTCGGTTCTAGCGCGAAACCACAGAAGGCCTTCCTTGTCACTCACGTTGACAATGAATATTGCTGTCTCACGCTCGTTCAAGTCGATACTTTATTGTGTTTGTTGCATAATGTTATCGATGTTGTAGTTTGAGGATTGCCTTTAAAATGTCATTTGGTACAGTACACCACGTCTACCTCGTTCTATATAGAAGTCTTTGGTGTGAAGTCGACCAACTCGTACTGGGTCCGCGTGGTCGACTAAGGCCCGATCGCCCTAATTCAGGATAGGCTCGAGCCTCTCGATGGGGACGTATATGAGCTAATATGATATGTCAATGACCTTTGTGGAATCTAATACGAGTCCATCTGGCTGTTTTGTTTAACTTATTTGCTTATTTTTTTTAATGATAGGTATTAATTCACAGATGTGTCTTCAAGCCACCTCCGTGGCGTAATGGTTAAGACCATTAGCTTCAGATCAGGAGGTCGCGGGTAGACTCCACTGGGAATCAAACCCGCGACTCGTGGGATCGACTTCCGGTGGAGTCTTATTTTGTAAGACTCGGTTTGGTTGGTGGAAGGGCATTTTCTAAGCCCGCCTGGCTAGCTACCACCATATTATCTAAGACCTAAGTCTTGCCACCAAACATCAATGCTTATAACGTTGATGTGTTCCGGCTTGAAGATAAGATAGTCAGTTCCCCATTTCGTTGGGGAATCTTTGTAAGCCCATATTGGAATCATCGTCAATTTACATCAGGTGAGATAATGCCAAGGGCTTACCAACTGTGAATAAAAATAGAACATAAGGAAACCCAGTAAATCTTCGATGTCCACAAAATCTGGTACTTAGCAATTATATATATTGAAGTTTTTTACCAAACTGTTCTTCCGCCAGTCCTCGCTGGCATTTCGTTTATTTGTCGGTCCATAACTCATGTGCTTAGAGATGATCCCGTGACGCAGTGTGTGAGCACGCGACGTCGCTCGTCTACTCTCTGTGGATCTGTGGATAAGTAAAACTATTATGGAAATATTGGTTGGTGTTTTGGATAGTAGATTTGTTTTGGTGGATAAAAGGAATAAAATGTTAAACGGATAGTAAAACAGAAAATAAAAACCCAGGGCGGGGAAATACAACCAACCAAGTGCGAGTCGGACTAGATCCGATCAGAAGTCTTATCCAAAATAAATTTATAATTAAAAAAAAAAAAAAATGTTTTTGCAGTTGGTAATAAAACATTTTGTATAGAAAATCTATGAACTTTTTTACAAATCCAACGTTTTTACAAAGAAGTTGGTCGAATATTACTAATAAACCAAAGTTTATATTAGTCCTGACGTACAGTATGGACCCTCCCTGCCGCTCTCTAGATTCGACCTCATCCCCCCGCCACGCAGATTGGTTACAGTTTGGTTACTCCGACCGATACACATATGTAGTTAGATGTGCAGCTTTCCTCACAAATTAGCTTCAAGCTCATTGCGACTTATTTTCCTCCTACTTCTTTTTATCTCATTCGCATTAAACTTTGTGGTTTCATTACAAAAACTTAATTTTAGGGACTTACATTTATAATTTTATCCTTCATTATACCAGCTCATATATTATGTCCCCACTAAGGGGCTCGAGCCTACCCTGAATCGGGGCGATCGGGCTTTAGACGCGGGCCCAGTGCTTTGGTCGAATTCACACACAACCTTCGAGTTTCTTCGCAGGCGTGTGCATGTTTCCTCACGATGTTTTCCTTCACCGTAAGTGCCTCAGATAAACGTACATATGCAATGTAAGTTCGAAAACACATTGGTACGTGGCGGGATTTGAACCACGACCTCACGCACAAGAGGTAGCGGCCCTAACCGTTCCTCCACCGACGCTCTGTTATCCATCCAACCAGTAAAACTTGCTGAGAAATTAAACCAAGAAACCGATGATTTAAGACTAAAAGTAGTAGGTATAGTACGATTCAAAGGAATGTTGAGAAACCTTTTAAATTAAGTTGACTGTCACTTGTTCTTCTAATGAAATCTCCATTCTTCTCAACTCCTTGACTGACTGGTACTACACACATCGTCTCGTTTTCCTTTTGCATCTAATATCATACAGAAAAAGTCCCTCAAGGGTTATGAAACCACACAGATATAAGAGGGTTATAAAACCACAGAGATATAAGCGTGGTCACTAATGGAGGTCAATTACAGAAGGTCAGCTAGCAATCAGAGGAATCCCCACCGGTGGGTGTTCGACATTGGATCGGACTGCGATTTCCCGCACCAAGTTTATCTATATTTTAAATGCGTATATTATACGTACCTATCTACTGGGTAACGCATATAATAAAATGAGAAATACGGATTTATAATAAACTTTATTTACAATAGTCACTTTGGTCTTCATGGGAGTTTTGTAGAACTAAATATTTTTTTTTTATATTTTGGAAAATTTACTGCATGTCCACACTAAGTGGGTACACAGCATGAAATCTCTTTAATTTAAAGTATGTTTTCCTTACTAATATTATCAGTGTGAAAATGTGTTTTTTTTTCTTTGAATTTTGTTAACATCGCAACGGAAAAGTGAAGTGATTTTTTGTATAGAATTGGTTGAGAGGGTTGGAATTAGAACAGCCCGATATAGTTTCTGAGGGATCTGGAGAACACTCATGTATACGCTCGCGAGCCGTTTGCGGCTTGCGCACAACCCACCCTCAAAGACAGTCATAAAAACGATATCCACGCGGTCGAAGTCGCGGGCTAAAGCTAGTAATAATAAATATTAAATTATACAGTCACGCTATATACAGACATGAACATTAAAATATTTATACGCTTACCTATCATCAATAACCGCCTCCGTAGCTCAGAGGCAAAGTTCACTGGCTTTACACAGGAGGTCGCGGGTTCGATTTCCGGCGGGTTCAATTGTAAGACTCGGTTTGGTTGGTGGTAGGGCATTTTCTAAGCCCGCCTGGCTAGCTACCACCATCTTATCTAAGTCTTGCCGCAAAATATCAATGTTTATATCATTGGTGTGTTCCGGCATGAAGATAAGATAGCCAGTTCCCCATTGCGTTGGGGAATCTTGGTAAGCCCGCTTCCATCTTCGGCAACATCGTCACTTACCACCAGGTGAGATGTTGTCAAGGGTTTACCAATTGTAAAAAAAAAAAATATAAGCCGAAAGACGTCCACTGCTAGACAAAAGCCGGCTCCGCCATGCCATGGCCATGGACGTCAGATAAAATAATGGTTTTTATTACTGTTTCATCTAGCTAAAGGTTGTCTGGAAGAGATCGCTGGTTAAAAATAATACTCTTTGGGTTATATTTTTGTGAAGAAAAGAGAATAAATATGAATGAAGCGCATAGGTTACACCAAGGAATAAGTCATCTTTTCCAAGGAGGTTTTAATGCTTATAATAATATTATCTTAAGCCTTATTGTAGTCTATTTAATGTAATATTACAAAATAATATGCATGCGTACGTGTGCTAGCAATATGGCTCAATTTTCGTAAAACGGAATTGACATGTTTTAGTAGTTTAAACGAATAAAATTATGGATAATTAATATAATATGTGTAATAAATAATAAAAAATATACTTATGTGTTGTGTATGTATAAAAAAAAAACAAAGTGAGATTACTCCCCGGACATTTAAAATGAGCCACAAGTCGCGTAAAATGAACTTTGTTGCTGAAGCCTTGAGAGGTATATTGTATGTACCCATGTATTTGCATTATTTGCCACGGTCGTTTTTTATTTTACCTGTTTTCTTACAACTGTATTGAAAAACTTTGTATGATACATGGGTGTGAAAGAAAGTAAGACAAGTAGGACTCGGTTTGGTTGGTGATGGTAGGGCATTTTCTAGCCCTCCTGGCTAGCTACCACCATCTTATCTAAGTCTTGCCGCCAAATATCAATGTTGATATCATTGGTGTGTTCCGGCATGAAGATAAGATAGCCAGTTCCCCATTGCATTGGGGAATCTTGGTAAGCCCGCTTCCATCTTCGGCAACATCGTTACTTACCACCAGGTGAGATGTTGTCAAGGGTTTACCAATTGTGAATAAAAAAAAATAACAAGCTTGTGACGATGGTTTAAGTTTTTGAAGTGATTTGGTAAGAATGTCAGCTATCATGTCATTTGTGTGTATTTTTCTGATTTGTAAGTTGTGGTGTGATGGTGAGTCTCTTATAAAATGGTGTTTGTAAAGTAACTCAACTTTAACCCGCCGGCACACGCGCCTCATTTCGTGACGTGAGTAGTCGCACAGGGTCTAAAAGACCCAAAAGTTTTAATGTGTTTTTTTCTACAAATAAAGAATATTATACTTTTTTATGAACTTAATAGAAGGAGGGCAATAAAAAAATATTGAGATCACAAATATTTATGTATTTAGGTAACCATTTTAATCAAGAGATATCACAAAATAAAAGATATCTGCTAACTCGCGCCTCATTTTGTGACATGAGTAGTCGCACAATGTCTAAAAGACCCAAAAGTTTAAATGTGTTTTTTTCTACATATAAAGAAATTTATACATTTTATTATAAACTTAATAGAAGGAGGGTAATAAAACAATATTGAGATCACAAATATTCATGCATTGAGGTAACAATTTTAATCGATATCACAAAAGTGCTAAAACGCGTGAGAGTCGAAACAACCTATTACTTTTTTTTTTATTCACAATTGGTAAGCCCTTGGCATCATCTCACCTGATGGTAAGTGACGATGATGCCGAAGATGGAAGCGGGCTTACCAGGATTCCCCAATGCAATGGAGAACTGGCTATCTTATCTTCAAGCCGGAACACATCAATGTTGTTAACACTGATGTTTGGCGGCAAGACTTAGATAAGATGGTGGTAGCTAGCCAGGCGGGCTTAGAAAATGCCCTACCACTAACCAAACCGAGTCTTACAAGTTGACCCCAACTTGGTGAGGCGGGGTGTGCCTGCCTGTAGTCTATAGTAGCTTAAAGGTACTGAGCACTTTATTTCGTAGTAACCAATAGGGCACTGAGTCCTTTCGACCCATGTGCGACTACCCGCGGGTTAAATGCGAATAGGCCCGTCTTTACAAAATAACATTAGGTAAAAGACTAATCATTATTAGATCTTTGTTAGCAAGACATTCCACCGCTCAAAAGGCAGTCTGAATTGGCACTCACTTGCCAGGGGACCGTTACGCCTCCTCCAAAGGTCGTAGGTAATTAACGACCCAAAGCAATCAGACGTCTGTGATTGGCTGCCGGGACATCAAAGACCTAACCCCGGCTGTCAAATAGAATATTTTAGCCGTCCGCGTTTGATGCTGCCCTCTGGATCCGTGTTTTTGGTTGTAAGTGTGTTTTAGATGTTTTTCAGATGTTTTTCGTCATGGGAATATATGGAGCATGTATACAGGGTGTTACAAAATTTGTGTAGGACCAGTTAACTGGTTCCTGTTATAACTTTTCTACTTATCATAATTAACAACTTTTGTTCTATGAAAAAAGCTTCGGTGGCTCGACCGGTAACGACTCGGTCCTTCTAACCAGAGTTACCGGGTTCAAATCTGGAAGGCCAATGTACCAATGAGTTTTTCAAAACTTACGTACATACTTACCGATTGCTTTAACGGTGAAGGAAAAACATCGTGAGGAAACCTGCACACGCCTGCGAAGAAACTCGAAGGTTGTGTGTGAAGTCGACCAACCCGCGCTGGGCCCGCGTGGTCGACTAAGGCCCGATCGCCCTTATTCAGGGTAGGCTCGAGCCCCTCGGTGGGGACGTATATGAGCTGACATGTTGTTTTTCTATGAATTTGCTGAAATTGTAAAAAAATAACTCTTCATACAAATCAATCAACTGATCGAACAATTTTGTGCATTTTGTATGAAGGGTTGTCTATGAGTTCCTTGGGAACAGTTGTTCAGTATGATGAACAGAATTCCTAGTTACCGTTAACAACAAAAACTATATAGGATGTAACAAAATTGGTGTAGGTCCCGTGACTTACACAAGTTTTGTTACACCCTATATAGTTTTTGTTTCTTTGGTGTGCATAGTCAAAATTTATATAACGGGTAAACACATTTTTCGTACAGGGTGTAACATTATTCGTGTAGGACCCGTTAACTGAGGCTTCTAATCAGCTTACTGAACTACTTTCTCTACCTTCCTTCACCGTTAAAGGAACGCATAGTTAATTGAAAAAAAAAACTATTATCCATACCAAAATTCAAAAAATAAGTAAATCAGCTGATTGATTTGTATGAAGAATTCTTTTTTTTTGCAAATTGACATTACGCCTCTTAGGAAGAGTTTAGTAATATTATGAGAACAATTTTGCTACACCCTGTATTTAGAAACAAAAACGGCTCTGAAATCTGCTAAAACACATTACACCAACGAAACAACGTTTCTCATCTTAAGCGTCGGTGGCTCAACCAGTAACGACTCGGTCCTCCTAACCAAAGGTCGTGAGTTCAAATCCAGACGGCCAATGTATCAATCAGTTTTTCGAAACTTACGTCATATACTTACCGATTGCTTTAACGGTGAAGGAAAGCATCGTGAGAAACCTGCACATCTGATTCCAGATGTATATGAAGGTCGCGTTGCACATTTCCGAAGGTGTAAACTAAATGCCCTACACGTGACCGCGGCAGATGCTAAGTGCAACACCGAAAAACCACCGTCTATCCCTTGGATAGCACGGTAAATTGTGCCACACGATAAAAGAGAAGAGAGAGATCAATATTTTATGATTCAAGGGTTAAATTCAAAAACTGAATTAAAGTTGATGAATCAGGCGGTAACATCCTTTAATCGATCGCTAGGGTAAGGTGTAGCTGGGAGGAAGGATAGAGATCTTATAGGAAGGATAGAGATAGAACCTATAGTTTATTTTAGTATGTAAAATTATCTAATTGACAAGACTGTAAAAAAAAGACGTTAGCAAATAGATGTAAAATTAAATTTGTTTATACAATGATCAATTTACAGAAATAATTTAAAACAAATAAAATCACACTAAAACACCTAAAATGAAACACCTAAAAACCCTTAAATAAAACACCTAAAATACCTAAAATAAAACACCTTAAATGATATACCTAAAATACTTAAAAAAAACACCTAAAATACCTTAAATAAAACACCTAAAATACCTAAAATAAAACACCTAAAATACCTACAATGAAACACCTAAAATACCTAAAATAAAACACCTAAAATACCTAAAATAAAACATCTAAAATGATATACTTAGAATACTTAAAACAAAACACCTAAAATGAAACACCTAAAATATCTAAAATAAAACACCTGAAATACCTAAAATAACCCGCAGCAAATTGTTGTAATTATAGTATTAGTTGAGTAGGTGTTCAATTAATCATTCACAAATATTTTAATGGAATATCTCTATTCTCACCACTAAATCCATCCATTATTGTATAAATCAAAAAGATATCAACGAAGGAAAGCTTTGTAACAATCAATCTGCAAGCAACGCTCGAGACAGCATTTATCATTCACGAATTTCGGCGGAACAAAGATAAAAATTACCGAAGTCGTCATAAATCCACCAAGGAGTTCCCCTCCAAGGAGACCGTAATAAAAACCTCCAGTACCTACACCAGACAGGGAAAATCTTCCACACAATGCGACAAAATGAAAGCAAAACTTGGCGTAATTAATTTCTGGAACCTACTCAACGCTTTTGTAATAAATCGTTTCATCCGAGTATAAATTTTATCTCGAGACGGCCTGAACTTCAGCGTGTTCGCTGTCCTTGTCGCACTTGAAATATTTGCATAATATTAAGTCACCTGTCCCTCTCGGGGATTCGCAAACGATTTCCAGTCTCCCGCTTTTCACTAATCACGTAACGAGAGTGTCATGTTTGATATTGAGATTTATCGTTTTATGGATAGAGTTGAATTTGGGATGGGGAGGTGGTAGGGCTCGCCTACACGGCTTTTCATCGTTAAGGCCGGTACACACGACAGTGATTTGTGTCGCTCGCGATTGGCGTTTCATTTATGTGTTGATGTTGGAAATGAATGCCTGTTAGCAATAGAAAGGCTGTATATGTATAAATAAATATCTGGGTATAAACGGAGGGTATTAACACCAGTTGTAGGGTGTTCATTGTCTAAAAATAGTTATTGGATATTGAACCTTGTTTGTTGCGCTTACTTTGAAGGTGTCTATGCATTTTTGGTTATTGTTTACCTATTATAAATTGGTATCCTCATTAAAATTATGTCCTGCTAATTTATTAATATTTTTTTATTTACAATTGGTAAGCCATTGGCATCATCTCACCAGATGGTAAGTGACGATGACACCGAAGATGGAAGCGGGCTTACAAAGATTCCCCAACGCAAAGGAGAACTGGCTATCTTATCTACTAGCCGGATGTTGTTAACACTGATGTTTGGCGGCAAGACTTAGATAAGATGGTGGTAGCTAGCCAGGCGGGCTTAGAAAATGCCCTACCACCAACCAAACCGAGTCTTACAAAGTTGACCCCACCGGGAATCGAACCCGCGACATCCTGGTGTGAAGCGAATGTACTAACCATTACGCCACGGAGGCGGCCAATACATAATCTTAACATTTTACTTTTGTAACTATAATTGTTTTTGCTTGTGTTCCACCCCTAAGGTTTAGTCAGTTGGGGTAGTAAAGTTCTCGATTAGCGATCGTGCACCGGAAGACGGAGCGTAGAAGGATCTCCCACTCGGTGGAATGACTACCTTGTAAAAGTCGCTGATAGCTGCTGGATACGGCAGCGTGGGACCGGTCGTTGTGGAAATCCGTGCCTTTCTCCAGAAGTGGGCGTCTTTCGGCTGATGACCTACAGAATCACGTGTAAAAGCTGTGACAAAGTATATTTTTTTGGTTTATATTCGTCATTTTTTGTAATCCTTTATTAATTTGTTTATTATTGTTTTTTAACTGTTTTTATTATTGTTATCTAATTTTTGATTTTTTACTGTCTTCATACTTCAGTTATCATTTTTTCTGTCTTTCACGATATTAAATTTTGGTGGTAAAACATATTTTTTTTATTAATTTGGACCCTGCCCTACCTCCCAAGTTTTCTAATAGTAGTATACTCGTGCTGACTAAGACGTGTTTGGGGGCTGGGAGGGGGGGGAGGGCACGTCGACGCCGCAAAGCCATATCTAAAGGTATGGTAACTAATAACTTTAGACCTATCTACCATTTATTAATGATAGCTGTTTCCCGCGGCTTCACCCGCGTGGACCACGTTTCTATGACTTTTCGAGGGTGCGCAGTGCGCGAGCCGCAAGCGGCTCGCGAGCGTGGTAAAAAGTAGCCTATGTCTTAATCCAGGTCCTAATCTGTCTACCTACCAAATTTCAGCCAAATCCGTTCAGTAGTTTTTGCGGGAAAGCGTAACAGACAGACAGAGTTACTTTCGCATTTATAATATTAGTAGGGATTTCTTAATTCATTATACATACTCGTATTTTTAACGGTTACCTACGTGCAGATAAACGGTCGTTCCCAAATTTACGTGAACTTTGATTAAATAATTTGGGCGTTATCTCTGAACAGGCATTCGGCAAGTGATGACTGGAGTAAAGATAAGCCGAAATAATTCTTAATCTCTGTTGAAAAGCAGCCAGGCACGTATTCAGTGTAAAAAAAAAGTTGAATAGAAGGGGTGCCATTTCACTTGGAGATTATGTTTGTATCGTGGTTCGCAAAAGGAGATATAATTTAAAAACATTCATTTAATGATATAATGAAAATGGAAGTTAAAAAATTTAACGCGACTATCATCATATCAGCCACAAATCGTCCACTGCTGGACAAAGGCCTCCCCTAAGGAGTTCCACGACGAACGGTCCTGCGCTGCCCGCATCCATCGGCTTCCCGCGATCTTCACCAGGTCGTCGGTCCACCGCGTGGGAGGCCTGCCTACGCTACGTTTTCCGGTGCGCGGTCGCAACTCGAGAACTTTACTGCCCCATCGGTCATCTGTTCTACGAGCTATGTGCCCTGCCCACTGCCACTTCAATTTAGAGATTCTGTGAGCTATGTCGGTTACTTTAGTTCTTCTGCGGATCTCCTCGTTTCTGATTCGATCACGCAGAGAAACTCTGAGCATAGCACGCTCCATTGCCCTTTGGGTGACCTTGAGCCTTCTTATGAGGCCCATAGTAAGCGACCATGTCTCAGTTCCGTAAGTCATCACTGGCAACATACACTGGTCAAAGACCTTAGTCTTGAGACACTGCGGTATTTGGGACGTGAAGATATTGCGAAGCTTCCCGAACACGATTATGTTTAACTGAAATATCTACCTCTTACTGTACTCACTTACTTTTAATATTTAGAAGATTTAATTTTAAAGTACCTCATTTGTCAAAATGTATATCCATAAATGTTTGTAACGTAAAAACTTCGTTAGTGCGTTTTAGGATTTGAAAAAGTTCCATACTTTGTTTTGCTGTACTTTAGCCAAGTGAGATATTAAAATATTATTAATTTTGAGTTCAAACATACTAATTGATATCCCGTTTATCAAAACTGGCGTTATTGAAGCGAAACTTAAGTGAAACCTTTGAATGTATATATTAACTTTATTTTATTTAATGTAGAAAAAAAAATACAAACTAATTCAGTAACATAACAAAATTGTTAAGAATTAATATATAAATTATACATACTAACTTCATCAAATCACCAAAAATAATACTGTAAGACGGGATAGGCCATGGATAAGATGATAAGTTCCTACGCGTTTTTTATCCACAATTGGTAAGCCCTTGGCATCATCTCACCTGATGGTAAGTGACGATGACAGAAAAGATGGATACGGGCTTACCGAGATTCCCTAACGAAAAGGGGAACTGGCCATTTTATCTTTAAGCCGGGACACATCAATGCTATTAAAATTGATATTTGATTTTGATAATAATGATGATAGCTAGCCAGGCGGTCTTAGAAACTGCCCTACCAGCAACCAAATCAAGTCTTAAAAAGTTTATCTACGCTGGGAATCGATCTGGGGACCTCCTGATGTGAAGCTGATGGACTAACCATTACGCCACGGACGCGTTAAAGACGGTAGTCACTTAACACTATGCTAAAACATTTCGCTGATTGTTTATTCATAATCCTTTATTTGCTTTGCCGTAGTCGGAAAAAAATCTACCAGCAAGGCTTGCTAATTTCTGTTAAGTTTCTGTGCGTTGGGTAGGTATAGTCATGTCTGACATTCTTTCGAATTTATAATGTGAAGAATTTATTTATAACTAGCTGTTTCCCGCGGTGTCACCCGCGTGGACAACGTTTCTATGACTTTTCGAGGGTGCGCCGTGCGCGAGCCGCAAGCGGCTCGCGAGCGTGGTAAAAAGTAGCCTATGTCTGAATCCAGGTCCTAATCTGTCTACCTACCAAATTTCAGCCAAATCCGTTCAGTAGTTTTTGCGGGAAAGCGTAACAGACAGACAGAGTTACTTTCACATTTATAATATTATTAGTAGGGAAGGGATTTATGATGCGAAGCAGTTCGTTGATGATTTGGGGAGAAGGCTCAATGATATAAGCGGTGACTCCCGCTTCGGTTCGTTTCTGGTGCAAAGGTTGGCCATGGCCATTCAGCGGAGTAATGGAGCTGGTGTAATGGGCACCTTTGCGCCCGGTTCGTCAAGGGGCGGGTTCATTATTGACTGATATGTTAGTTATATAGATTATTAAGATAGTTTTTTATTTGTCTTTTGACATGTTATAAACTATTTTCAATTAAATTGTTATTTATAAAAAAGAACCAGAGACTGATATACATACTTATATACGTTTAAATACATACATATATAGATATTTAACACCCAGCCACAGAGTAAACAAATCTGTTCATCACACTAATGGGTGGGGATCGAACCCACTGCTCTCGGATCAGCAGTCAAGAGCACTAACCACTGATCCACCAAGTTAGTCACCGAGAATATCATTACACGGCTGCCCACAAAAAAAGAGTGTATTATTTTCAAATGTATGTATGTAATAATTTTTATTTATTTCCCGATACCAAAAACGGCTTGATGGATTTTAAAGTACACAATATCGTTAAAGTCTTGATCCCATTTTTAGTTTAAAGCTTTTTGAATTTCTTTGTTACGTATTTTACAACGTTATACGTCCTTAATACGTGCCTGTGTCAGGGCGTACAATTGAAGTCCGACATTGTTTTAGAACAGTCATAATTTCATACCAAGTTCAAGTTGGACGGACGAAGGGAAAAAGAACATAAATTTCTGGATGAATCTGGCACTGAGCGACGCTGAAGTTTTGAGCTCTAGGGCTTAGATGGGGGAAAAATTAGTTTGAAATTTCATGAGAAAGTTATTAAAGAAAGTTTCGTTTCGAATCTCCATTGAAAAATATCATCAGAATATTCATCATATCAGCTCATATACGTCCCCACCGAAGGGCTCGAGCCTACCCTGAGTTAGGGCGATCGGGCCGTAGTCGACCACGCCGGCCCAGTGCGGGCTGGTCGACTTCACATACAACCTGAGAGTTTCTTCGCAGGCGCGTGCAGGTTTCCTCACGATGTTTTCCTTCACCGTAAGAGCATCGGATAAACGTACATATGAAATCTAAATTCGAAATCACATTGGTACGTGGCAGGATATTATAAACTCTAAAGACAAACAACTATTAGAACTATTATAAACTCAAAAATTTGCATGTGTTATTTATACTAGCGCCATCTAGTATGATGGTACGGAACCTTATGTGTTCATTTCTGACTCGCACTTGGCCGGTTTTTTTTACTAGAGAGTCCGTAGCGTGTACACCTAAACCTTTTTCATGAATCACTCCGTCTATAAGTGAAAACTGTATGAAAATCCGTTCAGTGGTTTTTTTATGGCATTCAGACATCAGACATACAGACGCAGTGGGGGACTTTGATTTTGTAATATAAGCCGAAGTACTAGCCGTCCGCCCGCGGGTATGCCCGCGTTGCTTTCGATTTTCCCGTGGGAATAAGACAATTACCCGGAATAAAAAGTAGCCTATGTCATATTCCAGGACTTCGCCTATATGTTTGCCAAGTTTCATCCCGATCCATCCAGTGGTTGAGGCGTAAAAGAGTAACAAACATCCATACATGCAATTTTATACAAAAACCAAATAAAAACGTTATTTCTACGAGTACACACGCAATCATTTAAGTGTCAATGGGCGAGGCATCCAGCTCGTAGAACAGATGGCCTTTGGGGTAGTAAAGTTCTCAAGTGGCAACAACGAACTCAAAATACTTAGCGTAGGCAGGCCTCCCACTCAGTGGATCGAGGACCTGGTGAAGGTCACGGGAAGCCGCTGGATCAGTGGTTGTAAAAATCCTCGGTGGTTTAATAAATTAAAACCTACCTTCATTTGTTTCAAAACTAGCTTTTTCGCGCGGCTTCACCCGCGTGGACATCGTTTTAATGACTGTCGTTAAGGGTGATTAGTAAATTATGTCGTTTCCCACCTACTCAATCATCTCAGTGCAAAAAATCACAACAATCGAGTATTTTTTCAGTTCCCTCAGGAATTGTATCAGATTATGCTATTTTCCCGGGATAAAAAGTAGCCTATGTCCTTCCCCGTGACACAGGCTACCTGCATGCCAAGTTTCATAAAGATTGATCAAGGAGTTGAAGCGTGAAAAGGTAACAAACAAACACATTTTCACATTTATAATATTAGGAAGGATAATATTCTCTCAACAAAAAGGGTGACAGGGCCATGTATCACGGTATGTATCGCAGACGTAGATCAGGCCAGTGACCTCTGCCACCGTGCGGTGACTTCCGGTTCCGGAGCGGCGCCTGCCCACTTCCGGTGTCCACGTGACGTCACACGTGTGACGTACTTCCGGCCGGAACACGGAATGAGATTGCGTGTAGTTAGTTACCGCTTTAAGATAGTGTTTGTAGGAACGCAGAGAAGTTAAATCCTTACTAATATTATAAATGTAAAAATGTGTTTGTTTGTTACCTTTTCACGCTTCAACGCCTTGACCAATATTTATGAAATTTATGTAATATGTCACGGGGAAGGACATAGGCTACTTTTTATCCCGGGAAAATAGCATAGTCCGATGCAGTTTGTGGGGGAACTAAAAATATACTCTTTTTTTGGTTAATTCCTTTAACATTACAACGGAACAATGGATTGTTGTGATTTTTTGCACAGAGGTGGTCAAGGGGGTGGGAAATGACATAATTTACTAAATAGCACATCATGACATAGTTCCCGAGGGATCTAGGGAAAACTCATGTCCACGCTCGCGAGCCGCTTGCCGCTCGCGCTCCACTCCCCCTCAAAGACAGTCATAAAAACCGCCGCGAAGAAGCCGCGGGCAAAAGCTAGTAATTTATAATTATTAATCTTAGTGCCTTTGTAGCTTGTTCTGCTGTGAAATATTGTAAAATTAAGCGAAGCTTAACAGGGTGTAAAAAAATTCGAGTAGGACCCGTTAACAGGGAGTCTCACTCATCTTTTTTTTTATTTTTTTATTCACAATTGGTAAACCCTTGACAACATCTCACCTGGTGGTAAGTGACGATGTTGCCGAAGATGGAAGCGTACTTACCAAGATTCCCCAACGCAATGGGGAACTGGCTATCTTATCTTCATGCCGGAACACACCAATGATATCAACATTGATATTTGGCGGCAAGACTTAGATAAGATGGTGGTAGCTAGCCAGGCGGGCTTAGAAAATGCCCTACCACCAACCAAACCGAGTCTTACAATTGACCCCGCCGGGGATCGAACCCGCGACCTCCTGTGTAAAGTCAGTGAACTTTGCCTCTGAGCTACGGAGGCGGTTAAAATCATCACACTGAATAACTTTTCCTATGTCAATAAAACAACGGTAAAGTGTAAGTCAGAACCGTTCCGTACCATTGTACTAGGTGTCGCTAGTTTCTTCACGTTTAGAAAAAAAACACGTTTGTTGTATGATAGCCCCCCTTAAATATTTATTGTATTCTGTTTTTAGTATTTGTTGTTATAGCGGCAATAGGAATACATCATGTGTGTATTTTTTTTCTGTCTAGCTCTCACGGTTCATGAAATACAGCCTGGTGACAGACAGAAAGACGGACGGACGGACGGACAGCGAAGTCTTAGTAATAGGGTTCCGTTTTTACCCTTTGGGTACGGAACCCTAAAAATGAACTCCATATAAAATTCTTCATTCTGCAGATAGTTTTTTTTTATTTACAATCGGTAAGCTCTTGGCATCATCTCACCTAACGGTAAACGACGATGATGCCGAAGGTGGAAGAGGGCTTACCAAAATTAGAAAAAGCCCAATTTTTTTTACGTGTATTGTTTGTGTATAGTGGGGAAAGTGGTTTAGTTTTATGAGCTGAAGCCCCACTTATAGGGTCCTACACTAATTTTGTTATAATTTTTTTTTCAATTTTTAGGCAAAATATAAAAGTCACATTTGTAATCTTCATATCAGCCGAAGGTTCACAAAGCCTTTCCCAAAGATTTCCTTCAAAACCGGTTCAGTGTTTATTAAAAGTCATAATATTGAATTTAAAAATTGGTTGTCTGTAAAGTCGGTTTACGGACGATAATTTTACGTGATAACGTCATAAGAAAACATTGATCACAAGCCGAACTCTTTGGCTGATCGTGCCTCTCTATCGCTTGTTCCGCGCTCTCGCTTGCACGCGGAACGTGACACTTTTTCGTGCATGCAGCCGGCGTTCATAGATTTATAAGACGTTATCACGTCAATAAATAATTTTTATATATGTATCTCAAATTTCTATTGATACAGCTACGCGCTACGCTTTTTCGTAGCACCTATATTGTGAACTAGTTGATGCCTGCAGCTTCGCCCGCGCAGATCCTGATTTTTGCGGTTCCAGTGGGAATTTCCCAAAATCCTATCGTAGCGGATGCCTACGTCATGAAATCTACCTGCATGCCAAATTTCAGCCCGATCCGTCCAGTGGTTTGGGCTGTGCGTTGATAGATCACTATGTCGGTCAGTCAGTCACCTTTGAGTTGTATATATTTGGATAAACTAGCTTTTGCCCATGGTTCCGCTTGCGTGGGCATCGTTTTTATGGCTGTTTTTGAGTGTGAGTAGTGCGCGAGATGCTAACGGCTCGCTAAAATATACAGGAGTTTACTCCAGATTTCTCGGAAATTATATCGGGCTATTCTGATTAGCAGTCTATGTCACTTTTCACTCCCTTAACTATTTATATGCATAAATTCACGTCAATCTGTTGGTCCGTTGCAGCGCCGACGTTCTCGAGCCTGAAAACAAATTTTTCCCAGATCCTTCGAGAACTATCTCAGTCTGTGCTTATTAGTAGTCCATGTCATACCACCCTATTATATATATCTGTGCAAACAATTACAACAATTCTTTACTTCGTTGCGAAGTTAAAGAAAGCAACCAAAAAATAGAGTTTAAAAAAACTAAAAAACAAGCTTTTAAAGAACATCAGACTAAAAAGTAAAAAATCATTCTTAATATAAGTTGAAAATAATAATTAACAAATTACTAGTATTATTGTGAAAAAGCGTGGGGCGCTTTGTGCACTATTTTTCGTCTATCGAGCAACCCACACTTTTTCACAATAATACTAGTAATTTGTTAATTATTATTTTCAACTTATATTAATAATTATTTTTCACTTTTTAGTCTGATGTACTTTAAAAGCGTGTTTTTTAGTTTTTTTAAACTCTATTTATTTTTTAGTTCAAACTTATGAAATTATTATATTGTCGCTGATTCTTGATAAGTCTTCTTAGTTTGAATTAAATGTGTCCGTTTAAAGTGGGTCAAAATCGATGCCAAAGGAGTCGGTTACATACAAACTTACATACAAACATACAGGTGAAGCTAATAAAAGCGTGATAAAAAAAAACTATTTTTCAGCTCAAATAGACTATGCTATTTTTACGACATAAAATTTAGTCTATGTCCTTCTCATTGACACGGGATACCTGTATGCCAAATTTCGTTAAGATTGGTCAAGTAATTGAAGAGTAAATAGGTAAGAAACAAACACATTTTCACATTTATAATATTGGTAAGGATGGCGCAGGACATGTCTAATAATACATTTATAATACATCTTTGATATTGCTAGAAGATCCTCATGAAAAAACGAGTGTATTGTAGACCACACGACTGAAGTAAAACTTAATCACCGTTCGCGTAACGCATTCACCAGCTTACTCCCCATGTCAAGTGCGCCGTTCGCCTCGCCCGATCACACTTTTCGTAATTCTAGAAATTAATCTACTTTTAGCTACATTAAATATTAAATTTTAAATATAAAATTCGCTACATTAATCTACTCTCTCTAATAGTATCAAAAACAATGCAGCCCTACCTTACCAGCAAGAGTTTAAAAAACAACTAAAACGGTACGTTGTGTGTTATCAGTGTGTCCGCACAGGACAGCAATCCAAACAATCCCGCTCATGTTCATATTTGAGGTATTTTTATTTGAAATTTCCATTTACACGCGCCCCCGCTGCCCCCCTACAACCCCTAGCTTCCCCCCTCGCCCCCTCCTCATACATATTCATGGGATGCAGCCCTCGGTCTATACACTTTCTCTGCACCGAGCGTTGAGTGATCCCTGATCTTGGTACCGTTTGTGTCGATGTTTTATAAATTTTTGAAGGCGTCGTTTCATTTCTGGTTATGTAAAAATATTTGGGTTCAGCTTAGACTCTAGAGCACGTTTACTGAATGTTTTAGGGTTCCTTGGGTACCTAAAAAGTGCCATAAAGACCCCTAATCTACTATAAGGCATATACCCCTTCTCCGCCTGCCTGTCCACTGTCTATCTGCCCCAGGGCTGCATTTTTAAACCGTTATTGGTAGTCAGTTGAAATTATTACAGAATATGAGTTATTGTGGCCTCTATCATGGCAATTTTAACCTTCCCGTGGCGTTACGGTTAAGTCCATTAACTTCACATCAAGATGTCGTGAGTTTGATTCTCGTCGTAGTTTAACTTTGTATGACTCGGTTTGGTTGGTGGAAAGGCATTGCTAAGCATACCTGGCTAGCTACCACTATCTTATATAAGTCTTACCGCCAAGCATTAATGTTAACACTCCGTTACTCGCGCCCCTATTTCGTACAAGTGCTCGCACGCTCTACATAAGTAGAACATTTCTAATGAAAGGGTTTTTAAAAGAAAACTTTATAAATTAGAAAATACGTTTATGTTGTATTGAAAAAGGCAAACTAAATCAGACAGAACAATATAAATTTAAAAATAAATTTAAAAATCAGACTTCTTGAAAAATTTACAACAATTTGGCCCAATTTTAACTCCTTATCTTCCAATGGCCATTTTCTTTAGTAACTTGTGTCTTCCACCTCCATTTCTTAATTTTTCGTGCAGTCAGGATATAAAGGACCTGATGGTCTGGACAAATCCACTAAAGGAATATCAGCGTCAGATTCTACATCTGACGTAGGAGCGCTACAACATATCAGATTTTTTTGAGAAAAATGTCACGTGAGTGATCGCGCGTTCTACTATTGTAGAAATTCACATTTCGCGCAAAATTAATATGGCGCGTGGCCGCGTTGATCGCTGCAAGTGCACTAATTATGTTAATAAGTTAGTAACAGAGGAATGCTGTGAGTGTGTGTGTAAGTAACCATCAATTTTCGCTTAAATTCCACGAAATCCATATACATTCTACTAGAAAGCGCGACTGCTGGAGTGTTAACAGCATTGATGTATCCCGGCTGGAAGATAAGATAGGCAGTTCCCCATTGCGTTTGTGAATCTTGGTAAACACGCTTCCATTTTCGGTGAGATCGTTATCATCATCAGGAGGGACGATGTCAAGGGCTTACCAACTGTGGATTAAAACAAAAAAATGTATATCGGCATGAAACTCACAGAGCGTGAATTCAACTCGCATTTTAGCAGTTTACGGAGATCGATAAGAAAGTCCCAAGTGTTGTTATAAATGTTAGAAGCTGTAAGTGTATTTTTTAAGAAAGAAACGTAACAAAATGAGTATGAATTTAAACTAAGAGCGTCGGTGGGGTGACGGTTAGAGCCGATACCTCCTGTCCGGGAGGTCGTGGTTCGAAACCTGCCACATACCCATGTGAGTGTGAAATCGACCAACCCTCACTGGGCCCGCGTGGTCGACTAAGGCCCGATCGCCCTAATTCAGGGCAGGCTCGAGCCCCTCACTGGGGACGATTATGAGCTGATATGATGATGATGATGAATTTAAACTATTAATGCCAAAACCAGTTTGTTGTTTTTAGGCCATGGTAATAAACATAATTAATAGGGTGTTATAACATAAAATAATACTGATGGAAAAAAATACAATAATGTGTTAATAAATTCTTAGATTCTGCGATAAAACCAGCTATTTCAGTAAGTCAACGCGTCACGATAAATACAAAATAACGTTATAAAAGTTCTAATAACTTCCATAGTAGCTGTTCCACTAATTATTTCGCTATGCCATAACTATATTTTTCCTTACGCGACCTAATTTATGCGTGATATTATGCATAATTTAGTGAACCGTTTCATGCGAACAAGATTTTTGTCACGCTTTTTTTATAGCTTAATTGTTTGAACACTATTTGTATGTTAAGTTCGCCAATATCTTTAAAACTGATACAAGCTTTCGATCTGTTAATACCTGCTTAATGAAAATATCTGTAAAACGTTGGTAAAAATAGATATGTATTGTAAGGGTAATTTCCCATACCCAATATAATATTTCCGGCGCAATTAACAAGAAAGTTTTATTACTGCAGTTAAGGTCTATTTTAAATTACGCCAAAATGTCACATAAGTGGTATTACGTTACAGCGCCCCGTCGATGTGCAACAGTATCTTAGCAATTGTTACGTCGAAAACACGACAACTTATCCTCGTCTGAAGCTGTAAAAAGTGACAGTTCTTAAGGCATTCTTCGACTTCTCATCGATTACTCGCAAAAACCAGGGGCAAGCAGTACAGTCATTCGCAAGACCATGGTAACATTACTAGTATAAGCTGAACTACGATTCAAAGAAAACTCTTTATAGAGCAGGTTCAACCTTGTTATGGTAGTCTAACCATTGACGAGTGTTTGGATGTACTCGTATAGTCGAAGACAACCACGTCTGATGACATTGGTTCCGCACTTCGAGCGCACGACGAGTACGACCTTCCTAGCTGAGTAAGTTTTTTATGTGGCCGACTGTATTTTATGGCCGCAGCGAATGTCAAGTACAGATAAATAATATTGTGATACTTTCTGAGTATCCTACATTGATCTTTATAAGGATCTTTGTAACAGAGGTAGGAGTTTTTTTCTTTCTTTAATTTAAGAGCACTGCGCTCGTGTTAAAAGTAATCTTCCTATCCTCAGCCATCATATTTCAGTAAGTTTACCCCGATTGAACGTTGTTGGTGTAATGGCTAGGGCCGCTGCTTCCAGTCCGAGAGGTCGTGGTTCGAATCTTTCGAATTTCGATTCCCTATGTACGTTTATCCGATGCTCTTACGGTTAAGGAACACATCGTGAGGAAACCTGCACATGAAGCTTGAAGGCTGTGAATGAAGTCGACCAACCCGCACCGGGCCCGCGTGGCCGGCTAAGGCCCTAATTCAGGGTAGGCTCGAGCCCCCCGGCAGGAAAGTATATGAGCTGATATGAATGAACCCCAATTAAGAAAATACAGAGTAGAAAAAAACTAGATTACGTCTAGTTTTTTTTACCCAACTGCACCAGAAGGAGGGTTATGCTTTTCGAGTGTAAGTATGTATGTATGTATTTCCTTGTCACGCTATGTAGCTTAAACGGTTTGATGGATTTTGGAATGCGAGATGTCGTTAGATTTGTCTTGATCCCATGAGTGACATAGGATACATTTATACCCGACTGGCCAATAAGGGAGTTTAAGTTTTTACGCAATCTGGTTTTGTCTGTTTGTTTGTAAACTCTTTATTGCTTTTAAAACAAATACATTAAATATTTAGACAAAAGAAAATACAGTTTTTATTTTTTAATGAATTCCCAAGGTTATTTATGATGCAATGTTGTCATCAATAAGACTTTCTAAATTTTACTGTATTGTTACCTAAATAATTATTTCTCTTATATTTAAAATCAACAGTTTTGTTAAAACATTTCATTAATATACATACATATTGAAAACTTAAGTGGCAGTGGGCGGGGCACATTGCTCGTAGAACAGATGCCCGTTGGGGCAGTAAAGTTCTCGAGTGGCGACCACGCACCGGAAAGCGTAGTGTAGGCAGGCCTCCCACTCGGTGGACCGATGACCTGGTGAAGGTCGCGGGAAGCCGCTGGATGCGGGCAGCGCAGAACCGGTCGTCGTGGAGATCCTTGGGGGACGTCCTTCGGCTGATATGATGATGATGATGACATACATATTGCTCATCTTTTTATCAAGGAATACCTCCCGTCCCTTAATTGCGATTTCAATAACTTCGTGTGGGGTTTGAATTTCTCAATTTGTCTCTTTACCCTTGGGTCCACCTCCATGACTGTGACTGACAGACAGATGCACGGATTTTTTGTTAGTGTCTTTTAGATTTGTACTCTGATACAGTTACAAACGTATCGGAGACTAAAATCAGAGTGTTTTGTTGCGTTTATTGTGCGTTCGGTTCTAAAAATAAGTCACATTCGTTCACCCGATGACCTGATGGAAACTTTAATACTTAGAGATAGATAGTATTTATTCCATTATATACAAGTAGACCGCTTAAGTTTAACCGCCTCCTTAGCTCAGAGGCAAAGTTCACTGACTTTACACAGGATGTCGCGGGTTCGATCCCCGGCAGGGTCAATTGTAAGACTCGGTTTGGTTGGTGGTAGGGCATTTTCTAAGCCCGCCTGGCTAGCTACCACCATCTTATGTAAGTCTTGCCACCAAATATCAATGTTGATATCATTGGTGTGTTCCGGCATGAAGATAAGATAGCCAGTTCCCCATTGCGTTGGGGAATCTTGGTAAGCCCGCTTCCATCTTCGACAACATCGTCACTTACCACCAGGTGAGATGTTGTCAAGGGTTTAACAATTATAAATAAAAAAAAAAGACCAGGTACTTATGGCGAGTGTTTTCTTAGTTTTATAAATATGCTAAGCGTAGAAGCGATACGGCCGCCCTAACGTATTATTCCAAAAAGGAGGAGGTTCTCAATTCGTCTGTATGTTTTTTTTATGTGTGTTACCTCATAACTTTTGACCGGGTGTACCGATTTTTATTGTTCTTTTTTTATTTGAAAGTTAGTGGTTCCCGTGTGGTCCCATATAAATTTTATCAAAATCGGTGTAGTACTTTATTAGAAAATTAACAAAAACCAAAAATAATAATGCAAAAATGTACTAATTTGTTGCGATGGAAGTCAGTTTTTTAACGTGTTTATTGTTTTTTAAGCCATGTTATTCTCTTGTAGGCAGGCCCGGACTGGGACCCGAAACCGGCCCGGGCATTTTAAAGACGGTCGGCCCTTTACCCTCAAGAGAAAGGAAAATTACCTTCTAATGAAAATTTCCAATCATATATTTTCAACTTTAACAATTAAAGACTTCCGAAGAAGCTCACTACTCTCGGCTACTTTATCAATATGTCGTCGCTATCCAAGTTCATGAATCTTTTTCTACCGTCATTAACATAAATTATTATTTAAATTTTCAGAAAATAAGGTACTATTCATGTGATTTTTGATATTTTTAGGGTAGAAAAGGATCTTTCACGTACGTGTAGGCGTTGGTCAAAAGATTGTATCTTTACAAAATTTTAAAGCAGCAAATAGTGCAATTTTTACATGTACGGCGTGTCATACATGGTACAAATCTTTCTTCATCATGGTTTTCTATTTGTAAAGGCATTTCACCGTTGACTTCTTGACCTTCTTCACTTTTATTCTCTTCCATGAATATTTTATAATCTTCTTATTCAGTGGTTTTAAGTTTATCCCAATGCAATGCCAAATTTTTTTATTATCCGAAAACTTCCACCTGTAGCTGTCTTATACAATTTCAATAATTTCAATAATTTAAATAACGGCAGGTGACCATACTCAAAGATTTACATCTTACTTTAGGCGCCAGTCTCTCACCAACATATCTTTGTATTTTTTTTTCTTTTCATTCATATCAGCTCATAAATGTCCCAACCGAAGGGCTCGAGTCTACCCTGAATTAGGGCGATCGGGCCTTAGTAGACCACGCGGGCCCAGTGCGGGTTGGTCGACTTCACACACAACCTGCGAGTTTCTTCGCAGGCGTGTGTGTAAAAGTATCGTGTCCTCACGATGTTTTCCTACATCGTAAGGGCGTCGGATAAGCGTACATATGAAATCTAAATTCGAAATCACATTGGTACACGGCAGGTTCGAACTACGACCTCCCGGACAGAAGGCGGCGGCCCTAGCCATTACGCCACCGACGCTTTTTTTTACCATACTTTGTAAATATGTTTGTGGGAAGAAAATCAAAATAAATAAATAAATACTAGAGATAGAGCCCAACGAGATAACGTAAATTGAATTAGGTCCTCGACTTGACGATAGAGGACGTTATTCTCATCGATGATTTTTTTATATAGCAAAATAAAGTCGACCGCCAATTGACCACACCGGCCCATCGGGCATTTGCCCGATTTGCCCATATGGCCAATCCGGGCCTGCTTGTAGGTATCATAATATTGCAATAAAATAGTAGATATTGCTTTTAGATATATATATATATATATATATATATATATATATATATATATATATATATATATATATATATATATATATAATGTCCATAAGTATTAGCTTTACGTAATTGTTTTTGGTGTATTATAGATAAGTGTAAATAAATAAATAAGTATATAGGCTGTAACGAAATTGGTGTAGGTTCCGTTAACTGGGGCTTCTACTTATTAAACTGAACAACTTTTGTTCTAGGACTTTGTTGAAAACGTAAAAAATTTTTTTTACTCTTCATACAAATCGATCCGACCGATTTTGTGCATTTTAGTATATAGGTTCAAATTTTTTTTGAGAATTGACTTTGGGTTCCTAGGAGAAAGTTCTTCAGTATGACGAGTAGAACCCCCGGTTAACGGGACCTACACTAATTTTGTTACACCCTGTATATCATCAAGTCTTAAGCGTTATAAAGACAATATAATAAACTATATAACTTGGTACACACACACCAGATAATTATATCGAGAAAAATATAATATCTATCTATACTAATACTATAAAGAGGTAAAGTTTATTTTTTTGTATGTAGAAGGTAATCTTCATCCGATTAAAAAAAAATCTTTCATCAATAATGACAATGGAATTTCAGGATGGAAATAGGCTGAGAAAACCTAGTTCACTCTCCATATCCACGGGGACGAAGCCACAGGTAACGGCTAGTCTTCTATATAAAAAAAATATTCAGTCTACCATTGTGCGCGTATCATGTAAAAACTACTGGATAGATTTCGAGATTTTTTAAATGTTTTTTCTTAGATACTTGGTCCTTTTCTAAAATAAATTAACCCCCGCTTGCGGCTCGCGCACCGCTCACCCCGGTATCCACGGGGGCGAATCCGCGGACAACAGCTAGTTATTAAAATATTGGTGATATTCTAAACTCCCTAGAGTAAAAAGCTCAACGAACAGCATCCCATGCCTGTCAATGTTATCTTTTTATCTACAATTAGGATTTCGTCACCTCCCCCAAGGGCCTAGGGCTGCCATCAAAGGCCGTCTTTCATTGCTGAAGTTATTGAGTTATCAAAAGCGGGAGATTAGTTCATACTTCCATAGACAAATCCTATCATACAAGCTGACGCCTTTAGCTCAAAACAAGCTCCATTTTGGTCTACCGCAATCGTAATTTCATTTCCCACGTGCACTTTTTGCCTTTCATCTGCGTTCAAAATTCAACTTTAATGACTTACACGTAACTCTAAATTTCGCTAGCAAGGTTAAGTTATATGGAACTGTGTCGCATTGAAAACAGTGATCCCCAAAGCGTTGGTAACAAGGAAGGTGCTAGGGTGTTATTTGTCAATGCAAAAGGGATATTTTGCCTCTTAATTTAGAGAGGCCGATAATGAGATGCATAATTTGATTAGGTTTGTTTTGTGGCGTCGCGATGAGTGAAATGAGAGGGGGTGATGTTTCAGCGTATTCCAATTTTGAACTGAGTTAGCATGATGATTTCCTTTGTATGCGTGAATAGCTTCTAATTAACGTGTACAGCACAAGTTGTAATTGTTTTAGTCCAAACTTTAACTGAATTTCGTATGAACTTATTTAGTTGAAAGATGATTGAACTTTAACACGAAAGTTGTTAGTAACATTACTGTATTGTGTTTTATGATATTGCATTTCATTGCAATCTATTGTATTGTATTGTATTGTATTGTATCGTATCGTATCGTATTGTATTCCATGGCATTGTATTGCATTGCATTGTATTGTATTTCATTGTATTGTATTGCATTGCATTGTATTGTATTGCATTGCATTGCATTGCATTGCATTGTATTTTATTGTACTGATGGGCCTCAATAATTAAGCATTGGTCTGCAACTAATCAAGGAGAAGAAAAACTCCAAAATCAAACCCGGCATGGTAATTGGTAAGCCCTTGACATCATCGCACCTGATGGTAAGTGACGATGATGCCGAAGAAGGAAACTGGCTTACCAAGATTACCTAACGCTATTGGGACTTGGCTATCTTATCTTCAAGCCGGAACACATCAATGCCGTTAACCTGTCGTCTGTTAGGTTGGGTCATAATGACATTGAAATGCGGATATTTTTCTAAGTAATGAATAGCACACCTTGGAGACTTCATACAACGGACCAGAAATGACATTTCAAAAAAGGAATGACGAAAAAAACAAAATGGCGGCGAAGTCCTATATGTTCGACAACCAAACTGTAACCAATCTGTATCAATCTGGGTGACGAGAGGGTGAGGTCGCAATCTAGAGAGCGGCAGGGAGTGCCTATACTGTATGTTAGTACTAATATATATACTTTGCCCATAGTAAGCGACCATGTTTCAGTTCTGTAAGTCATCACTGGCACACTGGTCATTTTAAATAGTGTTTAATTTTTCGTATTTCAATTAATTTTTGGGAATGTTATATTAAATCAGTTTCAGTGATGTTCATATTACTATATTTTAATCCAGGTCCTAAGCTATCTACCCAATAAATTTCAGCCAGATATATTCAGTAGTTAGTTAATTTTCGCATGAACATAGTTTTTATGGCTGTCGAGCGTGGAAACTGAGTCAACTCTAGATCCCTTGGGAACTATGTCGGGCTATGCTAATTACTAGTCAATTCGATAATAAGTATTAATTAGCACGTCAATTCTTGGCTTCATTGCGAAGTGACAGAAATTACCAAAAAAGAGAGAGTCAACAGCTATCCCACTTAAGATATCTGGATAAAAAGTATCCTATATGTTAATCCAGGACCTAACCTATATGTGTGTCAAGTTTTATCGCGATCCGCCCAGTGGTTAAAGCGTGAAAGAGTAACAAACATCCATTCATACATACAAACTTTCACGTTTATAATATTAGTAGGATTGTGCAGGGATTCATTGTTTTCGTGTATATTATGACTTATGAAACAATGTTTCATACTTTCAGTTATTAGAGTCTCCAATTTTACGGAAAAGGTCTGTCGTTAACTCTAAACGCACACAGATCAGCATGCCAACACCTTACTTGCAGCCCCATGAAGCTGTCCCCGGTCCCGTGGGTCCGCTACTCCACGGCCCCATCCGCGAGGCCCGCTGGGGAACGCTCATCTAAGCATTTCGTTTGCTATGGAAAACTCTGGATTCGGCTTCGCACACTGACGTCTACGTGTAGACCTGTCTTTTCGAACTTTTCGTTTAAACGTACTTAATTATACTAAATTGTAAATCTAGTGGGCCATGACTTCAGTGGATATTCATAGGCTACTGATTGACAACAATGAGCTCCAATCAGGCGTGGATATAGGATTTTGCGGGATATCGTTCAGCAGAGACCAATTTTTTAACGAAATTAATAGGAAACGCTGTCTAAAGAATAGGTATTTGAACAAACGCGAGATAAAACGCGCAAAATGTTGCTGTCTCCCTTCCCCAAACCTCTCCGTATACAGCAAGGAAGGGAGAACTGCAGCGCAGACCGCTAATAGACACTTAAATTGACCAAAAAAGAATTTCGTACCCGTATGTCCTCCTCCAAAACTTAAGGAATAATAATATTATTTTTAAGAATGATAAAAAACGCTTTACCTATGCTTCTATGTTTTCATTTTATTGTTATTATGCGTATTTTTTTATGGTGGGTGTCCGAAACTAACGTTTCAATTGGGCAATTTCCTCAGTTTTCGAAAGCTCCTACTTCCTATTATAATTAGAATATGAGAAAAAACAATACATAGGGGCACGGCCATGGTAGATATAGGTTTAAAGGAAAAACATTTTTGCTCTATTGTCATTATCTAGGGAGGAAACAGGGGACTACGTTCGTATGGGGAAAATGGCGCCCGCGTGTCCTCTTAACAGTCTTGCAGAAAATTCACATAAAAATGCGCGAAGAAGCGAAATCTTTTTAATTTTAATCATCGGGCGAGCGAAGTTTTTTGAGTAAGGTTGGAGCGTTTTTGTATTTGTTATATACGTGTATGTTTATTCGAGAATAATAACTTTTCAATACCTTATCTGCGTGTTATGAAATTGTCCATAACTCCGTACCCAATCGCATTTTTTTATGTCTAGTCATTAGGGAGAAGAGGAAAACGCAGTACAGTAAAATCGCAAGCAAATGAATAGGTACATACTCATTTTGCATCGATTATTGCACCCATGCCCCCTCTCATCTTTGTCCGCGCTTGGCTCCACTTGGGCTCTGCCAAAGTGATCCTATTTCATTACCAATGGGAATGTCCTCACGAAACGAGTAGGTCTTTGGCTTCGCACGTCGTCGAGGCCCGAAAGATCTTTTATGTGTTTGGATTTACATATTTTTTAGGCTGGTCCTTTAGTACTTTCCTTTTTGATGTTACCAAGTTTTGAAGCCTACTACGGGTTTGAATTAAAATTTAAGGCAATGATGTAGCTTCACGCATTCACCTGTTCTAAGTGGGAACATACATATTATCAAAGTGATTAGTAACTTTTTGTATTCTGATTAAGGAGTTATTCTTTCCATCATCAGCTCATCAACATGAGATAATCACTACCAGACGCAAATACTTAAATAGCTTTAGAAAATGAAACACGTAATATGTACCTATAAAATTTGAGGGTTGCCTTCGATTTACTTGAGATTTCATCACCAGACTTGATGATAATGGGACCACCTCGAGAGTATACTGTTTCAAATAAAAAAAAAATTTGAAAATCGGTCCACAATTGACAGAGTAATCGGTGACCATACATAAAAAAAACGTAAATACAGTGGAACATAGAACCTCCTCCTTTTTTGAAGTCGGTTAAAGATCGGTTTACAATCTGCAAAGATATCGTGTAACAAACTAACAAAAAAAAAATCGGTGTCAATGAGAACCACCGCATTTTTAAAGTCGGCTCAAAACTCAAAACTATTTTGTCACAGAACTTATAGAAATTTTACTTTTATTACTTACTAGCAGCCCGTCCCGGCTTCGCACGGGGTAGACAATTATTTATTTTTGGAAATTTGGATATAAAACACTTTTTTTCGCAAATATTTTTATTTGTATTATAAAAAATCCCACAGTTATATTTGTATGTAAGTCTATTTATGTTCAATTTCTTTGATGGTTTAAGTGGCGGGCACTTAAATAAGTAATATTTACATAGGATATTATATACATTTTTACTATGTTTTTTTAAGTAATTAGAATAAAAGCAGAGTCGAATAAAATATATACAGTCTAAATTAAAAGTTGACAAATTATACGGTCTGAGCTTCGGATGTCTCTCAGCGTGCGCTCCACGGCTTCCACGTGCGCCCTGTGGCTCATGGTGCACTCGTCCCAGATGACCAGCGAAGTGTCTTGTAAGAGCTGCCCCAGCGGACCGTTTTTGCTGATCGAGCACACAGACTGTTGTTCCAGACACAGCCAATGGTAATTTAAATGTAGAGTGAGCAGTCTTTCCATCATTTAATAGGGTTGCAGCAATTCCGGACGGTGCCACTGCGACAGCTTTTTTTCCAGATTGACGTACTTTTGCCAACACTAAATTGGCAAGGAAGGTTTTGCCTGTTCCACCGGGCGCGTCCAAAAAAAACAGTTTCCCGCTGTGATTTTCAACACTCTGTACTATAGCATCGAATGCTATTTTTTGATCTGCCACTAACTTGGGTACATGCGTGTTGACAAATACAGACAACTCGTTAATATCATGCGGACGGCACGGTATCGCATGGACGATATTTTGTTGCCGATTCGGGGAAGGCAATCCAAAATCTGCTAAATGCTTGTCGTTCAGTTCCAAAAGCTTGTTTTCTACTGTGAGCTGAAATCCCATCACGCCTTCTAATTGCTACTGCACGTTGTCTCTCTCTCTGTGCCGTAAGTCGTTGCGAGCGGTCACCGCTAGACTCTCGGGCACGTGCTTGTGAGTTTCTGGCTCTCAGTCCAGCAAGCCGCTGCGAGCGTTCGGTGCTAGATTCTCTGGCACGTGCCCGCGAGTCTCTATCTCTGTTTCCAGCAAGGCGTTGTGAACGTTCGGAAATCGACTGTCGATCGTAAATCTGAGAAGATCGTTCATTTTGTTCTGCAAGGCGAAGTGAGCGTTCGACACTGCACTCTTTTGCCCGTGTTTGCGAAATTCTTGTTCGATTTTCGTCAAGGCGTTGCGCGCGTTCTGCGCTCGACTGTCTTTTGCGAACCTCTGACGATCTGACATTTTGATTTGCAAGACGAATCGAACGATCGGCGCTACTTTTCCTTGCGCGAGCTTGCGAGGTTCGCTCTATATTCTCAGCAAGTCGCTGCGAGCGTTCGGCGCTAGATTCTCTGGCCCGTGATTGTGATGCATATTCTCTTTGACTTTCGAGTCGATCAGAATATTCTGAAGATGATTCTCCAACACGCCGAATCTTTGCTAATCTCGCTTGGGAGCTATGTTGAGATAATTGGGACCTTTTTTTTAGGCATAATTGTTTGAAAGTTTTGGTTTTCAAGTAAAATAAATAAGAATTAATTTGATTTTAATATGAACAGTTTATTGAATAGAAGTTTTCATAAAAAAATACATACAATACTTAAATAGGTGCTTTAAAAAGAGTGTGACACTGCTATAAAAATAAACTGTCAAGGTTTAATCAAGTAATTTATGCGCAGTTTTGAAAATAACTCCTAATCGATAGAAAGAAAATGTGCTCTATCTGAAATGTGTTCTATGGAAAAATCTAAATGTTCAATATCGGTAGCGTCCGCTGCGTAAGGAGCCGACCTCGCGACTGAGCCGCGCGGCTACCTATCTTACAGACGTGCACGCCCCACTCCTGTATTTCAGTGCGCCCTCCACTCCGCCCGCCGCGATGCCCGGCGCGCTTTTCAGACTGCATCGCAAACAACGGCCACGGCGCTATGGCGGTTTTGTTTACTGTTTGAATTTTTTAATTCGTAATATCTTTTGAATGGAAAGTCCAATTTAAATAATTTTAAAACTATTTTATAGGTAGTTAAATGGTCTTGACCATAAAATAATTTATTTGGATAAGGATTAATATAAACACATAAATAGCATGTTTTGAATTTGGTTAGCATTTTCATTAATGTTTAAAATGAAAAAAGTTGTTGTAGTGACATAACTACAATAGTTGGACATATGCTACCGCGGAGTTTTTTATAGACATTATGATGTTCTTCAATATTGTTGTACATTATTTTGTTCTATCGCTAATAGTTTCGGCAGCGTATTCGACGAAAGACATTTTAAGACTCATTTTTCTACACCTTCGGTTACATTGTTCAAATTTTACCAACGATCCCTAATTTTGTAGCCTATGTCAAATTGGAAGAATGTAGCATTCTATTGGTGAAAGAATTTTTTAAATCGGCCCAGTACTTTTTGAGCCTATTCATTACAAACATACAAACATACAAAAATAGGTACAAATCTTTCCTCTTTATAATATTAGTGTAGACTAGCTGTCCCGGCGAACTTCGTTCCACCTTACACTACACTGCACTACCTTAACCTACACTAAATTACCCTACCCTACCCTACACTACGCTACTCTACCCTACCCTACACTACCCTACACTACCCTACCCTACATACACTACACTACCCTACACTACACTACACTACCCTACCCTACCCTACACTACACTACCCAACCCTAGCCTACCCTAAACTACCCTACCCTATACTACCCTACCCTACCCTACCTTAACTACACTACACCTACACTAAACTACCCTACCCTAAAACCAATTATTTTTTGACTGATATTTTTTTTTTTTTTTTTTTTTTATTTAATTCCGAGCATTTTCATATTTATTCACCTTTTAAACCTTCTCTGGACTTCCACAAATAATTCAATATCAAAATTAGCCAAATCGGTCCAGCCGTTCTCGAGTTTTAGCGAGACTAACAAACAGAAATTCATTTTATATATAGAATAGATATAGATATATAGATTATCTCTTTGTTTATTACGTTAACAAAACATATAAAATCTAATTTCCCTACGAATCGGAATCGGTGCGTTTCCGCGTTTGATGCGTCGAGAACACAATTAACAATCAAGTGTCACAGGCAGGACCTTTTAGACCCCGCGCCTGCGAATTGTGTTCTCTAAGTAAATAGAAGTAGGTATGATACCTGCCTATAATTACATAGCGCTTGAAATTCGGCTACATTTCATCGAATAACGCTATATCTACTGCTCGATTTATGCTGATTAAATGAGGTGTTCGGCTAGGCAACGTTCGGGAAGCTTCGCAAATAGCTTCACGTTTCAAATACCGCAGTGTCTCAAGACTAAGGTCTTTGACCAGTGTGTGTTGCCAGTGATGACATACAGAACTGAGACATGGTCGCTTACTATGGGGGCTCATAAGAAGGCTCAAGGGCAATGGAGCGTGCTATGCTCGGAAATTCCCTACGCGATCGTATCAAAAATGAGGAGATCCGCAGGAGAACCAAAGTAACCGACATAGCTCACAGAATCGCTAAACTGAAGTGGCAGTGGGCAGGGCACATAGCTCGTAGAACAGATGGCCGTTGGGGCAGTAATCGAAATACGTCCATTGCTGGACAAATGCCTCCCCCTAGGATTTCAATGACGACCGATCCTGCGCTGCCTGCATCCAGCGGCTTCCCGTGAACTTCAACAGGTCGTCGATCTACCGTGTGGGAGGTCTGCCTATGCAAAATTTTCCGTTGCACCCGCCCACTGCCACTTAAGTTTAGCGATTCTGTGAGCTACGCCAGTGGGACAAACAGTCCACCTAGGTAGGTCCAACTTCAAGAAAGATATCATTCGACGAATCCAACTCGGCTGGGCAGCGTTCGGGAAGCATCGCAATATTATGCACCATCAGTACGCCAGTCGGACTCGTACTTGGCCGGTTTTTTAAAGTTGGTTAAAATAGAAATCATGATGACGGTTACAGTGTAGCTTAAAGAAAGTTAATCATCAGTTTCTAATAATCAGATATGTTAATTTCAAGGTTGGCTGGAAGAAATCGCTTAAAGCAATAAGTCCGCCTTTGCATATCATTGTGTATATTGCTAGTTAATAAGTTTTTTCATTTTTGTATATTTGGTGTGCAATAAAGTATATTTACCAACCCGCACTGGGCCCGCGTGGTCGACTAAGGCCCGATCGCCCTAATTCAGGGTAGACTCGAGCCCCTCGGTGGGGACGTATATGAGCTGATTTGATTAAAGTATATTTATCTTTTATTTAGGCGTCGGTGGCTCAACCGGTAACGACTCGGTCCATCTAACCAGAGGTACCGGGTTCAAATCTGGACGGCCAATGTACCAATGAGTTTTCCAAAAACTTACGTACATACCTACTTACCGATTGCTTTAACGGTGAAGGAAAACATCGTGAGGAAACCTGCACACGCCTGCGAAGAAACTCGAAGGTTGTGTGTGAAGTCGACCAACCCGCACTGGGCCCGCGTGGTCGACTAAGGCCTAATCGCCCTGATTCAGGGTAGGCTCGAGCCCCTCGGTGGGGACGTATATGAGTTGTAATGATGATATTTATCTTATCTTAATTTCATAAAAAAAAAAAACTTGATTTGTTAAATTGTGAATATCCCCAACGCGTTTTATGAATCAATACATAAACAATTTCAAATTTAGTTGTTCTGAGATTAGATACTCCAAACATCGTCGCCTCTCGCAGTCGTAGGTAGTGACAGCCTGAAGTACAGGAGGGCCGAATGATTCGTCAGTGCCCACCGAACCGTTCACCCGTGAATAGGGTCGGCCCTGTATAATGCGCGTAATATACAGCGTGTGTATAAAGCTACCTGCTATGTGTCGCAGTAAATATTTGCATACATATCAAGGGATGGGGGTTGAAAGACGCGGCAAGTGAGAGGTTAGCGAGGCGATAAATGAGTTCTTAGTTTTGATTTATAGTCTTTATGGGATATGAGGAGTGAAAAAGAGTTAGCCATAGTTAGGTCTTAGGGTTCCAAACCTAAAGGTAACTGGATCTTATTACTAAGTCTAGCTGTATCGTTTAAACAATAATGGGATTCCAGCAATTTTTTTACATGCTCTATAATAAATTGCCGTGTTAATTAGTTAGTTAGTATGTTTGTTAGTTTGGGCTAAGAATAAAAACTATTTACTACGTAAAAGAAGGTTAACTTCGCAAAATCATTTGAATGAATGGCGACTCTTGATACGACACAATAAAGTGCAAATTCAGATTGCACAGCGATAATTACCTATAGTTATATTCTCCTACAAGTTGCCTCTCTATCGCGTATAAGAAAGAAGTAACTAATTAGTAATCTGTGGTATAAGTCTTATCTCTTCTGACTACTGAATTTGCCCCATTCGGGGGGCCGCGCGGCGTAGATGTTAGTACTAATATATATATATATAGGTACTTTGGCGTAGGTAAATTTTCATGCCTACAGCGCGGAGTGCCTGGTTTGGGACAAATCTTAGGGGCCAAATTAGGAACACCTCCCGGTTTCCGACTGAGCTGAAATATTGCATATACGTTAAGTTTGGAGAACAACGCATGGACAGCTAAGTGACGTTATTTTAAATCCAATATGGCGGACTCCCAAACATGGCAAACCAGTTATTTTTTATACACCTCCATGATATGGGTATCAAATGAAAAGGTTTGTTGAGAAGAATACAAAATTATTAAAAATATTTTCATATTAAAGCTTCTACCTTAAAGTTTACAGGTTTTGGGAAAATAATGTGGTAATAAGTATATAGTGGATTTCCTGGAAATTTGTTGTTAAAGATTGTTTTGTTGTTACTATATTGTAAAAACAGTACAATAAATAAGCGTCACATTTGGCGTGTTTTCAGTGCAAATCTTAAAATGAAACAATCCTTACTCATCTCCCGTGCCGTTAAGTCCCATTTCTTTTAGGGTCTTCCCTTCTAGTCTTATTTCGCCATTCTTGGGGTAGTTGTGTCATTTCGGGTTTTAGTCCCATCGTCTTCATGTCCTTCTTTATGGTCCCAATCCAGGTTGTCGGCGGACATACAGGGTCCTTTTCGGCTCGCTTAGTTCCATCACGGCTCTGGTCATATGACTATCCTCCCGACGCATAACGTGGCCGTACCAGCGTAGGCAGTTTTTCTGGAGTTATCGGTTATGTTAGCTACTTTAAACGTGCCTCTGATGTGGTTGTTTCTAACCCTGTCTTTTAGAGTGACTCCCCCCGACCAGCGTCACCAAGTGTCTGTTAGTCTGATTTGCGTATCGCCCAGCATTCAGAGCCGTATTTTAGAACTGGCCTTACTGCTCTTTATAAATGTTCCCTTTGACTTCAATGGGCATTCTCGCATCGCAGATGACTCCAGTTAGCGCTATCCATTTTAGCCATCCTGTTGTTATTTGGCTACTAAATCGGCATCAATTTTACCATTTGCAGACATTACTGTCCCGAGGTATTTAAACTGGTCGACTGTTTTAAGAGGTGTACCCCTATCGACATAGGTTGCAATAAATTTATATTGGTGCCTGAAAAGTTACAGTGCATTTATATTCTGTTTTGGACCTGATTTCTCTCAAACCGCTGGTTTCCAACGCAGTACACCATGCAACAAGTTCGGATTTTGCCTCTTCTGCGGATTCAGCGATTAGGACTATGTCATCGGCATATAATAGTGTCCAAGGGGGTGATGTTTGTAGGTCTTCTGTGACATAGTTCATGATGAGGTTAAAGAGTAATGGGCTTAATTTTGGAACCTTGGTGTACTCCTACCCTGACCTCAAACTCTACTACCACACCTACTGCGCTTAAAACTTTGCTCGTGGTGTTATTGTACATGACCTTCAAGAGGTTTATGAATTGTTCTGGAACCAACTGCAAACTTAAAGCTTGCCATATGAGTTTCCTTGGCACCCGGTCAAAAGTCTTCTCCATGTCAATAAAAATCATGTGGAGGTCCTTTATACGCACCTTGTACATTTCTATTAAAATTGTTAAGGTATGGATGGCGTCTATTGTACCAACTCTTCCAATGAATCCGCATTGGTTAGACGTAGTTTTTGTGATTCTGGTTAGTCTTCCAGCAAGCACACCTTCCCAGATCTTTAAACACTGCGAGGTTAGTTTGATCGCTCGGTAGATCCCGTATTGTGCCAAGTCGCCCTTGTTTTTATAGAATGGGATGAGATTACTTTGCCTCCAGTCATCCGGAATCTCTCCTTCAGTAAGTATACTGTTGAAAAGGTTCGTCAGCCATGATATGCTAGATTCTCCTTCTCTTTTCGATCCAGTCGCTTTGCCGTTATTCAATATATTAAGAGCTGTTTTGACTTCTTCTGATGTTACTTTGTCTATGGTGCCAAGGGTTGGTGGAGGATTTGATATTGTTTTCTGGGGAAAATCTTCATTTAGCAGCTCGTTATAATATTTAAACCACCTTTTGTTAATATCTCTGTCTTCGGGCAACAGTGTACCGCTGGAATTTTAAATATATTTATTATTTTTAATAACTTTCGATTGCCTATTCCGGATCTTTGCAATTAAAAAAAGTTCTACATCGTTTTTTTTGGCTAAGCGAGTCTGTTGTATGTGCTTTCATGGGCTATTGCTATCGAGCATGCAACCATCTTTTTTGCTTCTTTCTTTGCTTCACTGTATTTTTGGCGATCAGTGTGTATCGTACTCGAGCTAAAAATCCCTAACTCCGGTGCGAGAGACTCACACTTGGCCGTTTTTTTTCTTGTGTGTTTTATACGGTAAACATGCAAATAAAATAAAAGTAGACGACATTGCTCACAGAATCGCTTAATTCAACTGGCAGTGGGCGAGACACAAGCTCGAAGAACGGACGACGTTGGGCAGTAAAGTTTTTGAGTGGGGACGGTGCACTGGAAAATATAGCGTAGGCAGGCCTCGCACTCGGTGAACCAACGACCTGATGAAGATCGCAGGAAGACTCTTCCGAATGATAATTATGAACTGAAATATTTTTTTATTACAAAAACGTGTTTTTGAAATAATTGCTATTTACCCGATCGCCTATAAAGAATGGTAATGATTTTCGTGTATATACATGTCTGTTTATTTGGCTGAGCATGTACAAAGCTACAAAGCCATAACGGCTTGATGGATTTTGACGTACGAGGTGTCATTACATTCGTCTTGATCCCGTGAATGACATAGGAGTTATTTTACCCGACTATCTAAACAAGAGAGGTAATGTTTTTATGCAGTCAGGTTTTTCATTAAATTGGTTAAGTCACAGGCTTTTATTTAACTTGCCACGTTTTTTTAGGTCAAATCATGTATATAATTTTAGAGTGTCTTTCAGGGGTCCCGTTGAGCTGAAATTTGATGTAAAGCCATATTCACGGTGGTATCCTTTAGGAGTTTTGAAGTTGATCTGATGATGAACATTGGAAGTGGAATCAAGGTCCCAGGGTTCGTCTATTATGGTTTTCAATAGATTTCTACTATACTCGCCTTTTTTGAATTTGAAGACATTCATTATGGTGTACCAATAATGTGTGACACGGTAATGCAATGTAATGAAAAGCATGATAGACAATTAGTGTCATGGACTTGGGACCGAGAAATACGTGACTCGATAATGCAAGAAATGTCAATCTACAGCCTGGTAACTCGTGTCATAGACTTGATCTGAAACTGTAGATAATATGTAGTTTAGTTTTTAAAATATGTATAAACTTATTATTTGCTCTCGTTGTTTTCTATGGGATGCTTGGTCCTGTACGTCACTTCCGTCACAGTAAGGCTACTGTAATTAGGGTACTGCATTTTTTCTACCAGTTTTGTAATTTCACCTACAGACACACAAAATTGCCCCCTCATCATTTTTGGCAAGTGCAATGTGTTTTCTAAACACCAGCACCATTCCTCTTTTGTGCGTAGGTGTAAACCAAA
Organism: Coleophora flavipennella; assembly: GCA_947284805.1. NCBI lineage: Eukaryota > Metazoa > Arthropoda > Insecta > Lepidoptera > Coleophoridae > Coleophora > Coleophora flavipennella. The sequence goes on along the minus strand of OX369281.1, from coordinate 12,581,351 downwards.
TCTCATGGGCACCAAAATATGAGATTCTGATCCGTCCAGTTTGCCATAGTATAACACCATGATAACACCCTCCCTCCGTAACTTGATCCGCCAAGTCTCCTGGTAATTAACTACCGATTTCATTTCTTGATGCATTTTTAAAAGCGCCGGACGGCTTTGAAATGGTTATTTTATGGTGACGGATCGCTTATTAAGTTTTTATGGCGTGCGCACTGACAGATGGGATGTAGTTTGACACCAGATTTGAGGGTTTGCGGGACGTCATATCGGCGGCGGAGAGGGTTAGGTTTGGGTTCACTTCATTTGCTGTGCTATGCGAAAAAAGAGAAATACAAAATTAAGATAATCATATCAGCTCATAAACGTTCCCACCGAGGGGCTCGAGCCTACCCTGAATTAGGGCGATCGGGCCTTAGTCGACCACGTGGGCCCAGTGCGGGTTGGTTGACTTCACACACAAACTTCGAGTTTCTTCGCAGGTGTGTGCAGGTTTCCTCACGATGTTTTCCTTCACCGTTAAAGCAATCGGTGAGTATATGTACGTAAGTTTCGAAAAAATCATTGGTACATTGACCGTCCGGATTTAAACCCGGCACCTCTGGTTAGGTTGTCTAAGTCGTTACTGGTTGAGCCACCGACGCTTTCTAGTTTTTAACACTTTTTAACTTAATTAGGACCAACGGAAAGAAACACTTTTAGTGATTTTTATTTTAACATTGTTTCACGTTTTGTAGTACCTAACAATAAAGTTTTCTAGAAGGCATTGATTACAGCAATAACATCGCCTACTGTATATTTTATGTTATCCTAAGTGTTTCAATAACATTGCATTCATATACATAATTCACAAATGCTTTAGTGGCTTATTTTATGACTGTTCCCTTATTTTAAATTTTCCAGTAACAACAAGGTTGTCTGAAAAGGATTACTTGCAGAAATAACACCGCCTATTGCACATCTCATGTTATTGATATGTGTTTGAGTAACATATTGTATTAGTATGTACTGAGGTGTAAACAAATAAAAAAAAATCGAGCGAGACCTACAGTACTCGCATATGATGTGTAACATGTGACAAAATACTTTATAAAAGGACGGCAAAGATACGGCAGACTAGGCTGTATGGTCATAGATACCTTTGCCTTTTCCGCGCTTTTAAAGCCTGAAAAAACGCGACTTCTTGTTATACATGGGACACATTTCCGTCCCATTTCACGAAATCACTCCCACAAATTGCAGGAAAGCGAGAGCAAAGATGTTACACATCAAAAATATTATATCTTATCCACTGTACGACTAGCCTATCTGGACGTGGGAGGGTACATAGCCAAACTCGTGAAATGAATTGCTGACAAAATGTCGCTTTGCTTTTATACGTGTACCGCGTTTTGTGCTCGTTTCGCGCTTTTTGTGCTATTTGTTCGACGTCTGTTCTAATCTATGCTGCTGTTCATGTTGCTAGCTTGTTACAGGTACAGCTTGTTTTTTAGAAGTACCACATGTATGTTCAGTACCAAAAGGGTGAAAACGTGACCCTATTACTAAGCTTACGTTGTCTGTCTGTCTGTCTGTATCTTCGTCCGAACTTTATTTAGGTAGCCGGCAGAAGTTTCCATAGAATATTTTATGTAGGTAAGGGCGTTGTAGAAAAGTTCTTCATTTTCTGTAGGTAAAGGTGTTGTAGAAAAGTTCTTCATTTTCTGTAGGTAAAGGTGTTGTAGAAAAGTGTTTCATTTTCTGTAGGTAAAGGTGTTGTAGAAAAGTGTTTCATTTTCTGTAGTTAAAGGTGTTGTAGAAAAATTGTTCATTTTCTGTTGGTAAGGGTGTTATAATATGTAAAGATGTCTGTTTTTGTGCTCAGTATTTAGCTTCTCTAGGATAATCTATGATGCCTTTCATTTCTTTTTTATTATTAGAAATTTGAGTGTATTTGTCAAAAAGCGGACAATATGTTCAATTAATAGTTTCGCTCTCGATTTACCTTTAAGAAAATGAAATAAAAACCTTCTACCATTTTCACGAAAAAGCAAAAAAACTTTAAGGACTCGATTTTTGTACCCTTATTTTTTTCATTTTTAATAAGTTTGAAGCTTGCTTGTAGGTAGTAAAACTAATATACTTCTTGTTACAATATACACCCTGTATCATTAATACTTACATCACAGCATTATGAGAGTACCTACACCACCCAACACAAGCGCTGAGCAACTAACGAAATTAATCCGAAAGTCCACATATAGCACTTTATTATCCGTTCCCTGCGGACGACAATATTAAAACAGATGATCTAGCGGAACGACCTAGCATAATTAAAAAGATAAGGAATATTTTCCTTTCACTACGCAACGGAGGAAACCAGGGCCGGGGTTCGTAAGGGTTAAACCCCACTGTACCCCTTGCTGTGAGGGGGCCCAGGAGACGACCGATTGCCTACCACCGCCGCTGATTAAGTAAACTAAGATAACATAGCCAATATAGACGGACGTCAAAAGTCAACAAGGGCGCAATGAAACGGTAAGTTGATTTGGCGTATTCTCAAGGGCTGTTCGAGTATTGTTGCCGAGATAGTTACTGTTTGAGATGATTGGATTGGCTCTCGGGACGAGTGGTGTCAGGGTTACCAACAGCACTTTTTGTGCCAGATTTGGTACATGTGTATAGCAATAAAATCTATTATTCAACACTTAGAAATCAATCAAACACTAATTTAAATCCACGTCTCCACGATCTCTAGACTACTACGCCATCCGCCATACTTCTAACACCGTCTATGATCGGAATCGAAAATAGTCTAATTTAAAAGCAAAAAATTGTCTATGCCCAATCCACCTTCACTTATGATATAGACGTTAAAGTAAACAGCAAATAGTCACGCACGTAACATTATGTAAATAAAAGAGACAAAAGCTCAGAGTTTTTAAGTAATAAGACAGACTATCGTAAAAGTATATAATATATTAATACTAAATTACAGTATGGACACTCCCTGCCGCTCTCTAGATTGCGACCTCACCCCCTCGTCAAACGCACTTTAGCACTAGTATTTTTGAAAATTCATCACAAACTATTCTTATGATGTCATTTAGTATATATATGGAGTTGGCAACCCTGAGTGGTGTTTGCCGATGTTTGACTTTCAACGGGTTATCTAGATGTTGGTTCTTCCTATAACTTGGACGGATTTAACTGCTGAGCTGTATTTTCTAGTGTATTCTGAAATGCTGACAGTACTTCGGAAACGAATCAAATTCTCTTTCTAGTGATTCAGTACTTAGTAAGTTTATACGACATCATCACTCATGAGCTCAAGTCTTCACACTATAATTTTGATAGAGTTCTTATATTGGCGTCATCTACATACAAGTAATACACATAACACTAGAATTGGAGCTGATAAAAATCTTAAGTTTTTTGGCTTGATTTAGCTAAAAATAATCATTGACTAAAAAAGTTATTTGAGTAAAAGTAATATTTAAGTACTAACATACAGTATGGGCAGGACACTCCCTGCCGCTCTCTAGATTCCGCCCTCACCCCCTCGTCACCCAGATTGTTACAGATTGGTTATAGTTTGGTTCGCGAACGTATGGGATTTCACCGTGATTTTGTTTGCTCCGTCATTTGTTTTAGAAATGTCATTTCACGACCGTTGTATGCAGTGTCCGTTACGGCGTGGTGGTGTGGCATTAGTTTAAATTATGACATAAGCGGATGATTCTATAGTAGATTCCCAAGCGCAATGAGGGAATCTAATGGAGAATCCTGAGTTCATAGAGGAATTCAATATACGTCGTCCGAGAATAAAATACGTTGGCCCCGACTGAGACGTTTAATTTTTCAGCGCAACCTACTAAAAAATGGCAATAGTATGTACCTAAAAAAGCATCGGTGGCTCAACCGGTAACGAGTTGGTCCTTCTAACCAGAGGTACCGGGTTCAAATCTGGACGGCCAATGTACCAATGAGTTTTTCAAAACTTACGTACATACTTACCGATTGCTTTAACGGTGAAGGAAAACATCGTGAGGAAACCTGCACACGCCTGCGAAGAAAATCAAAGGTTGTGTGTGAAGTCGACCAATCCGCACTGGGCCCGCGTGGTCGACTAAGGCCTGATCCCCCTAATTCAGGGTAGGCTTGAGCCCCTCGGTGGGGACGTATATGAGCTGAGCTGCATGCATGTACCTATATACATTGGTTTGAGCATTCTGTCTGACAAGTCCGCGTTCGTATCAGAGCACCAAAATTCCATACAGGGAGCAAAGTAGAATTTTATTCACACTTATAGAGGAATCGATCGTTGTTTTTTGAATAGGTGTGATAAAAAATTGTTTGCGTAAGATTTAAATAAATAACCATTTTGTAAAATACTTCTATATAGGCTTTTTTGTAAATAAACCAGCCTGAATAAGCAAAAAAAAAAACTGTTTTATTTTTAATTTTTCTTCTCCACTGTCATTTAATCCCTTTTGAATGACCGTGGTTATTCGCGCACATGTGTGGTGGCTGGTAACAGACGACTAGACGACAAATTATATCAGCCGAAAGACGTCTACTGCTGGACAAAGGCCACCGCGCACCGGAAGAAATAGCATAGGCAGGCCTCCCACACGGTAAACCGACGACCTGATGAAGGTCGCAGGAAGCCGCTGGATGTGGGCAGCGCAGGACCGGTCGTCGTGGAAATCCTTGGGGGAGGCCTTTGTCCAGCAGTAGACGCATCTCACAACAGAACAGGCAGCAGGCAGACTTCTACTTGCAACCGCCTCCGTGTCGTAATGGTTAGTCTATTCGCTTCAAACCAGGAGGTCGCGGGTTCGATTCCCGGTGGGATCAACTTGTAAGACTCGGTTTGGTTGGTTGTAGGGCATTTTCTAAGCCCGCCTGGCTAGCTACCAACATCTTATCTAAATCTTTCCGCCAAACATTAGTGTTAACAACATTTATGTGTTCCGGCTGGAAGATAAGATACCTAGTTCTCCATTGCGTTGAGGAATCTTGGTAAGCCCGGTTCCATCTTCGGTATCATCGTCACTTACTATCAGGTGAGATGATGCCAAGGGCTTACCAATTGTGAATAAAAAAATAATATTCACAAACCTACATTTGAAAACTGTGTCTCACACTCCCCATTCAAGCATGTAGCTCGCTTGTTCCAGGAAGATAGCGCGTCCAGGGCGGCGCAGCGGGTAGGCACCTGCCTGCTTAGTATTCCGCGCGAGTCCGGCCCTGTATTGATTGGGCCTCGCCCTTCGCTCGGATCGGGCCTTTTACAAAACAATCCGCTGGAATAATGATTTTTTTTGTTATTAAACTCACTTGTTTTGGGCAGATTTTGTAGGTAAACTGATAAAACCAGTTGATTCCCTATCAAAATCTTTTCGTTTTTAGTATAAGATAATAATTTTTGTGCTTTATAATAAACTAGCTGTTTCCCGCGGCTTCACCCGCGTGGACAACGTTTCTATGACTTTTCGAGGGTGCGCAGTGTGCGAGTCGCAAGCGGCTCGCGAGTGTAAAAAAAAGTAGCCTATGTGTTAATCCAGGTCCTAATCTGTCTGCCAACTAAATTTTAGGCAGATCCGTTTAGTAGTTTTTGCGTGAGGAAGTAACAAACATACACACTCACAAACTTTCGCCTTTATAATATTAGTGTGATGTGTGATTAAAACAAAAATAAAATGTAAATATTTTTATTAGCAACTTTTAGTTAACTTCAGAAGAAAAGAAACTACTCAATTATTTTTTTTATATAGTTCATCCTTAAACAAAAAAATATTCGAACATGTGAAAAATACATCATCATCATCATATCAGCCGAAACAGGTCCACTGCTGGACAAAGGCCTCTCCAAGGATTTCTTCGACGACCGGTCGTGCGCTGCCCGCATCCAGCGGCTTCCCGCGACCTTCACGAGGTTTTTGGTCCACCGTGTGGGAGACCTGCCTACGTTGCGTCTTCCGGTGCGCAGTCGCCACTCAAAAGCTTTTCTGCCTCATTGCCCATCTGTTCTACGAGCTATGTGCGCTGCCCCTGCCACTTAATTTTAGTGAGCTATGTCGGTTACCTTGGTTCTCCTACAGATCTCATCATTTATGATTCGATCGCGTACGGAAACTCCGAGCATAGATCGCTCCATCGCCCTTTGGGTGACCTTAAGCCTTCTTATAAAACCCACAGTAAGCGACCATGTCTCAGTTTCGTATGTCATCACTGGCAACACACACTGATCAAAGACCTTAGTCTTGACACACTGCGGTGTTTGGGACAGAAGATATTGCGAAACTTCTCTAACGCTGCCCAGCCGAGTTGGATTCGTCTATTGATCTCTTTCTTTAAGTTAGATCTACCTTACTGGACTGTTTGTTAAAAATGCATATGAAAACCATTTATAGCCAAAGTCCAACAAGCAAAACTTCTTTTTAATTAAACCTTAAGGGCTTACCAATTGTGAATAAACAAAAAAACTTTGAATGCATTTGACTACAAATTCACCTGATGGGAAGTGACGACGATGTCGAAGATGGTAAACACAAACTCAAATAACGCTTATACAATCTCGCCTTGAAGGTCCCTAAATTAAGAAACTCTTAAACGGCAAGGAGTTCAATTCTTTCACTGTCCGCATAATAAACAAGGAAGCGTTATGCTTTCGCGGAAAGGTGGAACTTCAAAAACAAAGAACCCTTCCCTGCGTCTCATTGACCGTTAGCTGGGAGGGTGTTAGTAATTAGTTGCACACACTTTCCGAAATGAATTTGAATACTGATAGACATGCATGCTTAAAGTTTTGAAGCTTGATTTTGACCAGCTCGTCGTCTCCCATGAGTCTCCGTCTCCTCTGAGCAAGACGGTTAGAACACGTTGTCCCGTTGTGGAGTTATGACTTCATCATCCGATCTGTTCGATTGTTCCAAATTTAACCGCCTCCGTGGCGTTATGGATAGTCCATTCGCTTCACACCAAGAGGTCGCGGGTTCGATTTTCGGCGGGGTCAACTTTGTAATACTCGGTTTGGTTGGTGGTAGGGCATTTTCATAGCCCGCCTGGCTAGCTACCACCATCTTATCTAAGTCAAGCCGCCAAACATCAGTGTTAACAGCATTGATGTGTTTCGGCTTGAAGATAAGATAGCCAGATCCCCATTGCGTTGGGGAATCTTGGTAAGCCCGCTTCCATCTTCGGCATCATCGTTACTTACCATCAGATAAGATAATGCAAAGGGTTTACCAATTGTGAATAAAAGAAATGTATTGTCCGATAACCAATCTACAAAACTTGCAAAGTTTCAAATCGATTTGATAAAAGTAGGTAAGAATCGATTTTCTAGATTTTTTTACATAGTTACAAACAAAAGAAGCTTAATAAACTTAATACACCGTTACCAAACAATCTTCAACTAACGATTTTTATAATCATCATTACAGCTCATATACGTCCCCACCGAGGGGCTCGAGCCTACCCTGAATCAGGGCGATTAGGCCTTAGTCGACCACGCGGGCCCAGTGCGGGTTGGTCGACTTCACACACAACCTTCGAGTTTCTTCGCAGGCGTGTGCAGGTTTCCTCAAGATGTTTTCCTTCACCGTTAAAGCAATCGGTAAGTATGTACGTAAGATTTGAAAAACTCATTGGTACATTGGCCGTCCAGATTTGAACCCGGTACCTCTGGTTAGATGGACCGAGTCGTTACCGGTTGAGCCACCGACGCTTTTATAATATTAGAAGTTTATCCAAAGCTTTGAGTGAGTTCTGTGATTTTGCATCTAGAATAGGATCGAATTAAATATATAAAACACGATCATCTACTTACTTAAGGACTTGCATTTGGCGAGACAATCTATTCGACTCCCAAAACTATTGCCAAGATGATCTCGAGATCAAAATAGGCTATTTATAACAATGCAACACTCCGACGCTGGTCTTAACCGTTCTTCAAGATATTTGCCGATCAGATAAGTGGGGCTGTTTGGGCCGGGCGGCAGAAGGGTTACTCCCGTAGATGTCTTTCTATAGACCTGCTCATCCTTAAATTTTGTTATAAAAAATCATGATAATGATAGTATCAGCCGAAGGACCTCAACTGCTGGACATAGGCCTGCCCCAAGGATTTCCACGACGACCGGTTCTGCGCTGCCCGCATCCAGCGCCTTCCCGCGACCTACTCCAGGTCATCGGTCCATCAAGTGGGAGGCCTGCCTACACTACGTTTTCCGGTGCGTGTTCGCCATTCGAGAACTTTACTGCCCCATCAGCCATTTGTTCTACGAGCAATGTGCCTCGCCCACTGCTATTTAAGTTTAGCAAGCTTATGACATTATGTGCGTGTAATTACTACTTTATGACTATCAGAAATAATGTAACTTGCACTTATTTTTAAGTAAACATCAAACATTTTTAAGTGAAGTCTTGAAATCTTGACCAATATTGTTGAGTCCAAGTGAAGCCTATAGTTGTTTGATAGTGTTTATTTATCACCAGAGAGAATTCTCTCACGTATTGGTCCTAATAAACTCCTAATCGAACCGATCGAAGGACCGATGACCTGGTGAAGGTCGAGGGATGCCGCTGGATGTGGGCAGCGCAAAACCGGTCGTCGTGGAAATCCTTGGGGGAGGCCTATGTCCAGCAGTGGACGTCCTTCGGCTGATATGATGAATGTCATTTGTGAAAAATATAAAAAATAAACAATCATTAGTTAATAACGCCAAAATAAATACATTAAGCGTCGGTGTCGTAACGGTTACGGCCACTACCTTCTGTCCGGGAGGCCGTGGTTCAAATCCTGCTACCTACAAATGTGTTTTCAAATTTCGATTACATATGTACGTTTATCCGACGCTCTTACGGTGAAGGAAAACACCTTGAGGAAACTTGCATACGCCTGCGAAGAAATTCAAAGGTTGTGTGTAAAGTCGACCAACTCGCACTGGGCCCGCGTGGTCGACTAAGGCCCGATCGCCCTAATTCAGGGTAGGCTTGAGCCGCTCGGTGGGGACGTATATGAGCTGATTAGATAAGATGAAATACATTGATATAAAACAAATTACGACAATACTAGCATTTTCGGGCGGCTTCACGCGCGTGGACATCGTTTTAATGACTGTCTTTAAGGGTGATTAGTAAATTATGTCGTTTCCCACCTACTCAACCATCTCTTTGCAAAAAATCACAAGAATCGAGTATTTTTTCAGTTCCCTCAGGAATTGCATCAGATTTTGCTATTTTCCCGGGATAAAAAGTAGCCTATGTCCTTCCCCGTGACACAGGCTACCTGCATACCAAGTTTCATAAAGATTGGTCAAGGCGTTGAAGCGTGAAAAGGTAAAAAACAAACAAATTTATTTTCACATTTATAATATTAATAATGAGGATGATACGAGTAGTTGTACATTAAAATAATTGAAAATGTCATTAATGCCTTTGACAAGAATAAGCCAGTTCACACGGCCAGCACTCGGTCACAAGCATAACGCCAGAGTCAGCCATCGCTCCCCTCAACCATATTAGAGGGAAAAGAACGATCCGGTGCCACCGTCCGCACGAACATTTCAAACACTAGAAGGCTCGTCCTTATGAAGTCAGTACTTAGGTCTTTGGTCACTTCATAGTGTAGTGGTAATGTCGTACGTGACTCCGGCTGTGCCAAAACGCTGGCACAACTTAGCTGCAAGATATTGGTGTTATCAATTTAGCTAGTTACGTTATTATATTCGTGTGGTTGAAATAAATTCTCTTCAAACTATAGCAAGATATACAAATACATGTTCCTTTATCTGCTTTTACCACATATACAGGGTGTTATAAAATCGATGTAAGGGCAGCTAACTGTTGCTTCTACTCTAACGCTAACTGAACAGCCTTCAACAAGGAATCCTGAATAACTTCCAAAAAAAAATAGGTAGATAGAAAAAATGTTTATTCAATGGTACATCATAGTTTACAGGGATAAACAAAAATAAAACAAAAAAAAAGGGTTTTTTTGCTTAAGTTTAAAAATGGGGTAGATACATGCAATTGTGCCGTAGCTGAGGAATGGCATGAAAAGTTTTTTTGCGAATTGATATATAGGATGTAAAAAAATGGTATAGGACCCGTTAACTAAGTCTTCTACTCATCATACTTAACGACTTTCCCCATGGAACCCATAGTCAATTCTCAAAAAAAATTTCCGACACTCCTTACAAAATTCATAAAATTGATCAACTGATCGTTTTGTACAAAGAGTTTAAATTATTTTTTGCGATTTCAGCAAACTTTTAAAACAAAAGTTGTTCAGTACGATGAGTAGAAGCCCCAGTTACACCTACACCAATTTTTTTACACTCTATATTATAATTTATTCAGAAATGTTGTCCTACACCAATGCAATACTATCATTATCGTAGCCTATTTACTCAATTTACTTCGATAGTCAAGCAATCCTTGGTAATATATTTTATTGCAAATAATATCACTTTTTGTGAATTCTAAAGTAGAAAACCAAATCTACGCTACTATCTTGCTACGACAACGCGTAGCGCTCGAATTTAAGACGTAGACGCAAAGATTCTACTCGATTGTCAATATTTTTTTTGTTTCAATATAAACAAAAAAAAGTTATCTATTGAGTGAATGAAAATTACTAACTTATCACACGAATATTATAAAGGCGAAAGTTTGTGAGTGTGGGAGTGTGTATGTTTGTTACTTCTTCACGCAAAAACTACTGAACGGATCTGGCTGAAATTTGGTGGGTAGACCTGGATTAACACATAAACTACTTTTTTTTCACGCACTGCGCACCTTCGAAAAGTCATACAAACATTTTCTACGTGGGTGAAATCGCGGAAATCTGCTAGTTAAAGATGAATCTGAAAATAGGAATGATGAAAATTTATGATGAAATTGCGACATCTTAAATCCAAAATAGGACCAAGTTACTATAAAATGACATAACTTCGATAACCGTGACCAAAAAATCGATAACACAACACCACAATGGGACGAAAGGCGAGATTAGGCCGTTATCCCCAATTTCATCTAAATACTCGCTCTAATCCTGCGACACAATGAGACGGTGACAAAAATAATAAATATGGCCGCTCCGCCCACCGGCGTCGGCGCAGCGTTCCAATATTTTTGTATTGGGGGCGATTAATAAAGGGGGCGACAAAGCGGGTAAAACAAGCCCGCTATTGATATGGTACTGGTGGCGAGTAAGGTCAGTCAGGGTAAGTTCGACAACGTTGGAAACTTTAATTAATTGGATTTTTGACTGACTCGGTGGCTCAGTGGTTAGTGCTCTTGACTACTGATCCGAGGGTTGTGGGTTCGATCTCCACCCAGGGCAAACATTTGTGTGATGAGCAGATTTGTTTGCTCTGTGTCTGGGTGTTAAATATCTATTTAAGTATGTATTTAAACGTATATAAGTATGTATATCAGTCTCTAGTTCTCATAACACAGGGAATCCTACTTTGGAGCCGGATGAACATGTGTGATTTGTCCCAGAATATTTATTTTATTTATTTATTTATTTAGAATACTAAAATGTTAAGACTGCGGGTGAAAAAAATCGTAGATCAAGAGTTCTGATGATGTAAAATGTGAGTGGATTTATGAGTTAAAATTTAAAACGAAATTTTTAAATCAAGTACTAGAAAAATTAAAATTGGGCTTAGATACTTAGGCCTCATAAAAACAGAAGTTGGAGAGAAAAATAAAGTTGATACCTGCGAGAGGTAGAGATAAAATCTTTACTGGTCATTTATTTAACTGGTCGCTTTACGCCTCTCTTACCTTAATCACGCCTAATCTCCTAACAAAGCGATGTTGGAACATTTTGGCGCGAAAATAATGAAGTGCACGTGCCGGGGTCTGGGACCCAGTGCTCAGCCGTGGGTCTAGGGCCCACAGTGGGCTGGGGCCTCCGCTGCAGAGGCCACGTGTCGATCACTATCAATAGACGAGAAACGAAAACAAAACGCGGACTGCTGTCGGAGGCATTCGTAAAACATTACCGGATGAATTAGAGAGATATAAAAATAATGGGAGGCGAAAGGCGACGCCAATATACATGATTTATTGTGAGTACGGATGAAGTATAGATTTATGCCGTTAAGAGGCGTGGAAAAACTTTACGGACATATCTGTCCAAAATATTGATAAAAAATAACAAAAGACTAATAATTTTCGAAAAAACTAAAAACTTTTAGGTACAAGCTTCCAATATTGCATTGTCACGTGAAATACATACATATGCATGCAAAATTTCAGCTCAATCGGATATCGGGAAGTGGTTCAAATTTAACTTGCAAGATTTCACCCATACAAACACACATACATTGTTAGTTAAATAAAAGCTTTTAAAAATGTACATATTATATGTTACTAATGAAATCGAAAATAAACTTGATAGAAGCGAGTTAAATAAAAAATAAAATTTAAAACCTAAGCCAATAGAAGAACATTAGTAAGGTATCAAAAAAAAAAGGAAAGACGAATAATCCAAACAAATAAAATTGACACCTACTGATATTGGTTATCATTATAAAATGTCTCAACCGAAAACAATAGCATCATATTTCGTCACACAAAGAAAATAAGTTGTACGTTACATAAAGATTCAATTGTTGACACGATTGCGAACAGCCGTCCATCTCAAGGCTCGTCCTACGCACGCCGCGTGCGCATGCATGACAAGAACAATGCCACAGTGGAAAGTAAAAATAAAAAAACGGCCAAGTACGACTCGGGGTCACACAAACAGGGTTCCGCATCAGAATTTTAACTACCAACAGATTAAGACCTCTCACTACATACCTACTTTGCTCTTGGTAAATACTTACTTCTGGACTACTACTTATTCTAGACAATAGAAATTTCATTTTTCCTGTGGGAACGGAAGGACTTAAGATTTTTTCATAAATTTTCCTGTAATCTATGCATTCAACGTCATTATATTTACAGAGTGTAACAAAATTGATGTAGGTCCCGTAAAGTGTGGTTTCTACTCATCATAGATAAGATAAGATAAGATTTTTATTTTGCAATTATACAGGTACACATTAAACAGGTGATGATATTTAAATACTTCTCTTCTGTATAGCTAATATTAAAACAAGCATGCAAAAATTAAACTAAAAAAACATAAATTTATGATTATCATGGTCACATTATTTGTTAATCGAATAATTCATTGACATTAGCCTATTTTCATAAATAACTATTTATCTTAAAATTATAAAAAAATATATATTTGAGATTCTCTAAACAAGCTTTTTCATTTAACATGTCACACAATATATTTTGAAAAACTTGATAAAAAAAAAATTACCCCCAAAATTGGCCTCCATGTTTAAAATTCATTTACTTGCGTTACACGTCCGTCTTTGAGTCACCGACTTACATTATGTGTACCAAATTTCAACTTAATCGGTCCAGTAGTTTCCGAGCAAATTGCCTGTGACAGACGGACGGACAGACAGACACACGAGTGATCCTAAAAGGATTTCGTTTTTACCTTTTGAGGTATGGAACCCTAAAAAGAAGAGAAAAAGAGTCGCAGACGCCGCAGAAAGCACCCAAACACAAGCTTTCATGACTTGCATTCGAATCGCAAGCAATAAAATAATAATTATACACATGTGACTTATTAGCCTTACGCATTACAGATCATGTGAAAATAAAACATTGCGGTTGTTTACGATTCTGCCGAACAATACTCAACTTTGTTATCAAACATGAAAGGTCATAATGAAACGGATGAAAGCGGGAGATTTGTTGCTTTTTGTTTACAGGGTCGCAGCAAGTACGAGCAAAATAACAAAAGGTTTAACAATAGAAGTACGTCGTATCATTTGTTAAATGTCCCTTTGACGACGAACACTATTATTTTATGAATGACGCCGGGCAGTACAAGGGGGATACGGCATAAAATATTTTGCAAAGCAACGATACTATACCGCTGAAGTATAAAGTGCTTTAACTGTGACTTTATGCATGTTACATAAACAAAATATTAAATACTAGCTGTTTCCCGCGGTTTCACCCGCGTGGACAACGTTTCTATGACTTTTCGAGGGTGCGCAGTGCGAGCGTGGTAAAAAGTAGCCTATGTCTGAATCCAGGTCCTAATCTGTCTACCTACCAAATTTCAGCCAAATCCGTTCAGTAGTTTTTGCGGGAAAGCGTAACAGACAGACAGAGTTACTTTCACATTTATAATATTAGTAGGGATTATAAAAGAGCAACAGTTGGTACCTTTCGTTAAATATTTTGTGTAATATACACATTTGTTTGGGAGATTCAAGCTATTTTTTTTATTTACAATTGGTAAGCCCTTGGCATCACCTCACCTCACTCATGGTAAGTGACGATGATGCCGAAGATGGAAACGGGCTTACTAAGATTCCCCAACGCAATGGAGAACTGGCTATCTTATTTTTAAGCCGGAACACATCAATGTTGTTAACACTGATGTTTGGCGGCAAGACTTAGATAAGATGGTGGTAGCTAGCCAGGCGGGCTTAGAAAATGCCCTACCACCAATCAAACCGAGACTTACAAAGTTGAACCCGCGACCTCCTTGTGTGAAGCAAAGTATGGACTAACCATTACGCCACGGAGGCGGTCAAAGCTCATCCCAAGAAAACGAAATTTTCAGAAGGTCCAAAAGTTTTTTTTTAGTTAGGTATACAAATATATGGTAAAAAAACAGCGTCGGTGGCATAACAGTTACGGCCGCTACCTCCTATCCGGGAGGCCGTGGTTCGAATCCTTCCACGTACTAATCTATTTCAAATTTAGATTTCATATATACGTTTATCCGACGCTCTTACGGTGAAGGAAAACATCGTGCGGAAACCTGCACACGCCTGCGAAGAAACTCACTAATTCAGGGTAGGCTCGAGCCCCTAGGTGGGACGTATGAAGAAAGAAACAATAAGTAATTACAATTATTTTGCTACAGTGTCAATAATTATTTGATTGCACATAAAACACTCAAAATAAATAATAAGAACACGAAAGAAGGTCGTAAAACAATTGAAAAAATTGCCAAAATAATTTATTAAAAATAGGGCAACGTCGTCGCTTGCGACCCCATTCGTACAAATTTTTTTATCGTCACTATTAATATACACGACGACTTAATGGCTTCCTTCATTCATCTTTAAATTCATCCTTAGTGTGAGGTGATTAGAGTATTGTTTGGGTTGGTGTGGGGTGTTCGGCAAGGCGTGATTTGTTGCGACTTGCGTCGCTGTGTCATTTGACTAACGACTCCATAATGCTGTGTTTAGCGGAGGCGGCCGGCTCTCTTTGTGAAAGCGCAATGTATCGTAAACTTTTAATTTTGCTTTATGAGTCGAGTGTAATACCTTTTTTCAACCCTTTGTAGCATTAATAAGTAGAACGTTTAGTTTTTTATATTTTATCAGGAAATAATAAATAAGTATTTTTTTTTATTGACATAAATATTAAAATTTTGCGTTAAAATAAAACGAGTTCTCTATTTCAATAAATATATGTTTATTTTGTGGATTCAGTTTTTGGATTTTTTTTATGGCAGAGCCTTGGGGGTTGAAAACGTAAAAAATATCATATTTCAGTCGTTTCGAAAAACTCGCGAAGGCTACGGACCCACAGAGCCACTATTAAAAATGTTAGTTGAGTTGATATACCTTCCCCAGAAAGTATCAACGTTTTTAAAAAAATATTAATCCTTATAAACAAAAGAGAATTATAATTATTAATTAGGAACACGCAGAGCCAATATCAGTAACAGGATTTTTGCGATTCCCAGATGAGCATTAGGTGGAAGCAATAAATGCAACACCCTTGGAGATTAAGGTCTAATGCCATAAAGAAGCAATGATAAGGGGCTGAATGCAGCTGTAGTGTTGCCAAAGTAACGAGTCGCAAAAAAAAAAAAATATTGTCATGTTTTTTATCAAAAAAAAAAAGTAGATTTTTGATTTTTTTTTTATAGGTGACAAAAATGGAATACAGTTTACACCGTGTATATTCATTTTCAATACCAGGAGAT
This sequence comes from Coleophora flavipennella, assembly GCA_947284805.1. Lineage (NCBI taxonomy): Eukaryota > Metazoa > Arthropoda > Insecta > Lepidoptera > Coleophoridae > Coleophora > Coleophora flavipennella. The sequence goes on along the minus strand of OX369281.1, from coordinate 12,565,321 downwards.
TTATTGATGCTATGACGTTCCTTCAAAAACCATTTCATTCTCTCTTGGTCGCCGAAATTTTCAGCAAAGTGGAATATACAATTTTCATAGTAAATACCATGAAAAAAACATAAATTTTATATTTTCACTCTGATCAAATAGTGATATAATGCTTATCAAAACTACTTGTGTCTCAGATCAGAAAAACCTAAACACTCCGGGAGTGTCGACAGAAGTGAAAACTTTTCACAGTTTTATAAGTTTTGACCCTCCGAATGTTCCTGGCGAACGACTAGGTTGACAAAGTTTTGTTTGACCCTGCGAGGGTTTCTGGTAAGGTGACGGTAACGTTACAGTGTCGCTAACGGTAACAGTGTCGAGAGATCAATGTTTTTTCCTATCTTAAAAAATGCACAATGCGCCTAAAGAAGTTTTCACTTAAAAAAGTTTAGATAGAGCCTATCAAAACAACTCCAAACCTGTACGAACACTGTATTCGTACACATAGACATCAAAACCACTCCAAAATACTCGATAGATAGACAGCACACACACACAACACACCGATACCGCACACATGTGTAAAAAAAGGATTCAAATTGACAGTTCACAGTATTCTATCTGAACTTTTTTTAATCTGAAACTTTTGTCTACTTTTTATTTATATTGTTAGCAACACCAACTGCCAGTACCTAAAGCCATAGTAAAAGGAAATAATAGTAGGTTGTCTTCATACAATGGTACATCGCGCGGTTTGTATGTGTGCGCGCCACACACCATACGCACGCTCACTACAATAAATAGGAATGGTCTATGTCCTTATGTCATTCCTATTTATTAAAGTGAAACTTTTATTACATTTATTTTTTTCGTCTGTGTGTTGCATGTCGCGTGACGGTCGCTTTCGTCTGACGGTATAATCGTTTCGTCCTCTGTACCGTAGCGAGAGCAGCCATGATCGTTTCGTCCTCTGTAAAGTTTCACTTTTACCGTGGTTTCATAAAACCACACACTTACTTTTTTGTAAAGTGCGTGCGTATAGTGCGTGCCTACTACACACATACAAACCGCGTGATGTACAATTCTTTGAAAACAACCTACTATTCTTTCCTTTTACTGTGCTATAGCTCAGTGCGCGCCGCGGGGTGTCTTACAATTTTATTGGCGTCTGCACAGTCATGTGGCGCCGGCGCCGAACGCAACCGGGGCGTCACCCCACCAGCTATGTGCTATGAAATGATAGGCCATATTTGCTAATTTGTTCATTGGGATTATGTCATAAAAACAACTCAATGCACTGGACTTCAACACCCTATATAAGGTCTAACAAAATTAGCTGAAACTATTTTAGCTGGTGCGTCTACCCATGAAACTGAACAAATTTCCCCATGAAACCCATAATCAAAGCTAAAAAAAAAATGTGAACTTCCCATACTAAGTTGACTGATCAGCTGATCGAGTTAGTATGGGAGAGCCAAATTTTTTTTTGAAATTTGACTATGGGTTTCATGGGTTAGTATGGGAGAGGCAAATTTTTTTTTGAAATTTGACTATGGGTTTCATGGGTTAGTATGGGAGAGGCAATTTTTTTTTTGAAATTTGACTATGGGTTTCATGGGTTAGTATGGGAGAGCCAATTTTTTTTTTGAAAGGTCATTGGGCAAAATCTGACCCGGTTAACTAAAGTTATCCTACAAAAACCAAATTACTTTTAAATTGTTAAGTATTAACCCACATTTCATTACAAATATATATATTTTTTTTAAACCATGGGAATAAAATGTAAAAAAAATATATAAATGCGTAAATAAAACATTTTTAGTGAAGCACAAATCGATGGAGCCTCTTGCTAGTGAAAAGCAAAGTTGAAAAATCGATGGAGCCTCTTGCTAGGGAGGAGCAGAGTTGAAAAAATAGATGGAGCCTCTTGCTAGTAAAAAGCAGAGTTGAAAAAATGGATGAAGCCTCTTGCTAGTGAAGACCAGAGTTAAAAAAATCGATGAAGCCTCTTGCTAGTGAAAAGCAGAGTAGAAAAAATGGATGAAGCCTCTTGCTAGTGAAGACCAGAAATAAAAAAATCGATGGAGCCTATTGCTAGTGAAAAGCAGAGTTGTACAAATCGATGGAGACTCTTGCTAGTAAAGACCAGAGTTGAAAAAATCGATACAGCCTCTTGTAAATGAAGAGCAGAGTAAAAAGAAGTGATGGAGCCTCTTGCTAGTAAAGACCAGAGTTGAAAAAATCGATGGAACCTCTTGTTAATGAAAAGCAGAGTTAAAAAAATCGATGGAGCCTCTTGCTAGTAGAGTACGGAGTTGACAAAATAAATGGAGCCTCTTGCTAGTGAAGAGCAGAGTTGAAAAAAAAGATGGAGCCTCTTGCTAGTAAAAAGCAGAGTTGAAAAAATCGATGAAGCTTCTTGTTGATGGACAGCAGAGTGAAAAAAAGCGATGGCGCCTCTTGCTAGTGAAGAGCAGAGTTTAAAAAATCGATGAAGCCTCTTGCTAGGGAGGAGCAGAAATGAAAAAATAGATGGAGCCTCTTGCTAGTGAAGACTAGAGTTGAAAAAATGGATGAAGCCTCTTGCTAGTGAAGACCAGAGTTAAAAAAATCGATGAAGCGTCTTGTTAATGAAAAGGAGAGTGAGAAAAAGCGATGGAGCCTCTTTTAACTCTGCTCTTCACTAGCAAGAGGCTCCATCTTTTTTTTCAACTCTGCTCTTCACTAGCAAGAGGCTCCATTTATTTTGTCAACTCCGTACTCTACTAGCAAGAGGCTCCATTGATTTTTTTAACTCTGCTTTTCATTAAAAAGAGGCTCCATCGATTTTTTCAACTCTGGTCTTTACTAGCAAGAGGCTCCATCACTTCTTTTTACTCTGCTCTTCATTAACAAGAGGCTCCATCGATTTTTTCAACTCTGGTCTTTACTAGCAAGAGGCTCCATCGATTTTTTTAACTTTGCTTTTCACTAGCAAGAGGCTCCATCGATTTGTACAACTCTGCTTTTCAGTAGAAATAGGCTCCATCGATTTTTTCAACTCTGGTCCTTACTAGCAAGAGGCTCCATCTATTTTTTCAACTCTGCTCCTCACTAGCAAGAGGCTTCATCCATTTTTTCAACTTTGCTTTTCACTAGCAAGAGGCTCCATCGATTTGTACAACTCTGCTTTTCACTAGCAATAGGCTCCATCTATTTTTTTTACCTCAAGAACGTTTAAGGACGTTCTGTCACGTTGCTAACACGAAAGTTTTAACCTCAATATTATATTTTTCTTTTTTAAGCTTTTGGCTTGAATCCCATTAACTACGTTAATGCGACATATATATTCGTGAACTAGAGACGTTTATCTAAACATCCTACCTAATTTTTTTTCTGTAGGCCGTGGGTATAGGTTTCATACTATGCTGCCCAATGACCTTTGACTATGGGTTTCATGGGTTAGTATGGGAGAGCCAAATTTTTTTTTGAAATTTGACTATGGGTTTTATGGGTTAGTATGGGAGAGCCAAATTTTTTTTGAAATTTGACTATGGGTTTCATGGGGAAAGTTGTTCAGTTTCATGGATAGAAGCACCAGTAAAAAAGTTTCAGCTAATTTTGTTAGATCTTAAATAGCCAAAATAAAAATTGTATCAAAAACTAATAGACGTAAGTTCGTCCTCCGAAATCGCTAAATACTTATCAATATCTATACTAATATTATGAAGAGGTAAAGTTTGTATGTTTGTATGTAGGAGGTCATCTTTGAAACTAGTCATCCGATTTAAAATCGTAAAAAAAATCTTCTACAAAATTTGTAAGAATGGAATTTTATGATGGACCAAGGCTAAATAGAACCGCTCACTTTCGATATCCACGAGAGCGAAGCCGCGGGCAACAGCTAGTAGCTTATATTAGTATGGCAAAGGTCGCAGAAAATAGCCGGAATGGGTAGCGCAGGACCGGTCGTTGTAGAAATCTTTGAGGGAAGCCTATGTTCAGTAGTGGACATGTTTTGGCTGATGGCTGATATGATGATATTATGCAATCAGTCATCTATAGTTTATTGATCACTGTTTTGAATGTGTAACGAAATAACTATACTGCAAAACGATATGCCATATTTGTATATTTATTTGGGGGGTAGCTACCTGGTGACAAGGGCGGTAGCTACTTATTAGCTTGGGTACATAAATAGACCTGAATAATTTCAAAAAACGTAAAAAAAAGGTAAGTACAAGGTTTTAATATTGCGCTGTCACGCGATGTGTATATGCATGCAAAATTTCAGCTCAATCGGAAACCGGAAAGTGGGTCAAATTTAAATTGCAAGATTTCATTACAGACACTGGGATAGATGAAACTTAATAAAAGCTTGAAAATAGTAAGCCATAGAGTGCTATAGAAGAGAGAGAGGAATCTATTTAAATGTGTCGGCTCAGTATCGTAAACAACCCATGAACGTTCCCACTGCTGGGGTACGGATTTCTACCCAAACCAGGCCCCCGTCAGTTGGTCGAGCAGACGAGATAAGTACCTAAACATAGGCGCGGCCTATAGGCCGCGCTCCTTCGTCGGTGCTAGAACGTCGTACAGTCGCCGCCGCAATTTGCGCGCCGCCCGTGCACGCAGTTATGACCACTAAGTCGAGCGCCTTAATACCCACGTTTCCGTGTATTGTCTGAAAGTGGGAAGAAATAAATGCGGAGGTATTTTCGTTTTATAAGGAAGTGCAGTATCTGTTACGAAGTAACTAGTACCTCATCTGTGCCCAAACTCGAGAAGGTTAGGCCATACTACACACATGGAACCCAGTCCGGATTGGTGGAGGTTGTAGGGCTAGTGGTAAAAATCTCTGTCAGAAGTTTTTCAAGCCGTCTAAAAGGCATCTGACACGGCTTAATGACTGCGACTAACAGTCAAACCCTGGACACTTAAGGGTCTCCAGGAGGCTCGAGTTTCCATACAAATGTAATTCCGTTTTAATACAAAAACTACATGCCTGATTGAATCAAAACTATATATATATTAAATAGTTTTCGATGTACTAATATAAAAAAAAAATAGAGCAGTTGGAAACTTTTAGAACAAAATTAATTTAAGCCTTCGTTTAGTTATGTTTAAATTTACAACGATGAAAACGAATTACAAACATCGATATGTGTCTACCAATATATTTTCAAAGTTTGGACTCAGTCCGGCATGTAGTTTTTGTATTAAAGTGGAACTACGTTTGTATGGAAACTCGAGCCTCCAGGAGACCCTTAAGCCTTAAGATAGGTCAAATGACAATATTAAATTAAAATTATAGAAAGACTGTGTAAAGCTATCACTATAGAAAAAATATATAATACACTGAAAGTAATTAAAAATCTATTTAATTGAATACAATAAAAAAAATACTATAGACCCTGTTTTTGCCATTAATTGAGAAATTTCTCGAAAACAATATAGTTAATAATGAATGAAACCAACATACAAAAATCGGTGACTTTAAAACCTTTCATTTTAATTATACACATTTTTTTAAAAATTTATTTGAACGTGAAGAAAAGTAATAAAAACATGTAAAAATCGAGAATTGGGCATACGGTTTTAACAACAGGCGCGTTGAAGCCCGCATTGATTTAAACTTAAAACGAATAGACTTACGTACGGTATTATTTTAACACGTATCAACCTGCTCGGATTAAGGGATCTTAAAGCCTCAACCTAGATTAGGTACCTACCTACGTACAATTATCACGCTAATATTATAAAGGCGAAAGTTTGTGAGTGTGTATGTTTGTTACTTCTTCACGCAAAAACTACTGAACCGATCTGGCTGAAATTTAGACAAATTGTAGACAAAAATGTAGACAAATTAGGACGTGGATTAACACATAGGCCACTTTTTTACGCTCGGGAGCCGATTGCGGCTCGCGCACTGCGCACCCTCGAAAAGTCACAGAAACGTTGTCCACTTGAGTGAAGCCGCGGGAAACAGCTAGTTTGTTATAAATCGGCTGACTGCTGCAAAAATACCCCTTAATATTATATACAATCAAATTAAAAACACACTTTTTCTATCACTCGTTACTGTAGAAGGTACACCCCATAAATGTCATTTGCCTCCATTGGTGTTCATTCACTTGACTATGAGACTGCCGTGGGCTATCGATACATAGCTCGCTCATTGAGACGGAATAATTTAGTGCAAGCTCAATGCAAGAGGTACTTGTCGTATTTTTGAGATGAGTGGTTTTCAAACACTTTTGAACAGTGCTGATTTTGAAGTTTTGGATTTCGGTGAAGTGATTTTTCGATGGTTTGTCTTCGCTTCGTTAATTACTCATGTCAAAATTTAATATGACACTTATTTATTATAAGACAGGAACATACAGATAATACAGTGTAAACTCTATATAGCGACACTCAAGGGACCAGGCATTTTGTGACGTTATTGAGAGTTTTCGTTTTACAGAGAGAAATTAGCGTCAAAGTAAACCAACTGGAGCCAGAAAATTATGACGTTTTAAAGAGTGAATCGTTATATCGAGTGACGTTTTACAGAGTTTACACTGTAGTTGGAAACGCTAAACACGTTAAATAAACCGACTTCCATCGCAACGTAAGGTTAACTGGTAGGGATCTCTTACAGAGATAAGTCCACCTCAAAATAAATATATACGTCCTTTTTAGTGTTATTTCGAGTACATATTTTGTGTACATATAATAATATAAAGAATTGCGTCATCTTAATCATCGATTAAGTACCTACCAACTTAATCAAGGTTACCTGGAAGAAATCAGTAAAAAACGATAAGGCCGCCTATATTTGTATTTGCTCCGTATAAATAAAGTTTTAGTTCTTAATAATATGTTTTTTTCTGGTGTGGAATGCTTATTACTACGACTACCTTTTCATTCTTCACGCTATCGACAATGTGTGACGTAATCGCTCACATTTAGTCTATGACTATTTCGAGCTCGTTACGTAGAGCAGAGTGGCGCAGTGGAAGCGTGCTGGGCCCATAACCCAGAGGTCCGTGGATCGAAACCACGCTCTGCTAAAAAATATTTTTATATTTTCATTTATTTTAAAGTATGAATGTTTTTTTTTAAGTTTTTGTTTCACTTGTAAGTTTATTTTAACTTAACTGATAATTTAATATAAATTTGTGAACGATAGTTTACACTTTACAGTACCTAACAATAGTCTAAAAAACTGGCCAAGTACGAGACGGACTCGCGAAAAGTAGGGTTCCGTAGTATAAAAAATATATAAATGTATATTTAAAAAAAAAACGAAGTTGGTAATTGAAAATTTTTTATGAAAAATCTATGAACTTTTTAGAAATCCGACTACACATCTTAAGTTGGTCGACTATTACAACTAAATTAAGAAAGCCTACTTAGACAATTTTCCTATTAATTTGATTGTATGTCCTACTATTCAAAAAAAAATTCTCACAAATTCTTCAAATCTTCACTGATATATAAGATCATTATATCGCCGAAGGACGTCCACTGTTGGACATAGGCCTCCCCCAAGAATTTCCACGTCGCCCGGTTCTACGCTGCCCGCATCCAGCGGTTTCCCGCTACCTTCACCAGGTCATCGGTCCACCGAGTGGAAAACCCTCCTTCGCTACGTTTTTTGGTGTGCGGTCGCCACTTGAGAACTTTACTACCCCAACGGCCACCTGTTCTACGAGCTGTGTGCCCCGCCCACTGCCACTTTAGTTTAGCAATTCTGAGAACTGTCTTGGTTACTTTATTGCTTCTCCTACGGATCTCCTCGTTTCTGATTCGATCGCACAGAGAAACTCCGAGCATAGCACGCTCCATTGCCCTTTGGGTGACCTTGAGACTTCTTATGAGGCCGATAGTAAGCGACCACGTCTCAGTTCCGTATGTCATCACTGGAAACACACACTGGTCGAAGACCTTGGCCTTAAGACACTGCGGTATTTGGGACGTGAAGATTTTGCGAAGCTTCCCGAACGCTTGCCCAGCCGAGTTGGATACGTAAGATACTTGAACTAAATAAACACATAGAAAGGCATAAACTTCATTTGTTTCAACCAGACTATCCAACGTTACCTATTTATTTTTAGTTTGTTTATTTTCATGTCGATCCGTCTCTTTGGTGTAGGCTGACTGCGTCGAATGCCTGTGCCTTCGGTAGTTGTGTTTAAAAACAACGCCGACAAACAACCCCGCGTTTGTTTTATCGTGGGATATTGATAATTGCTGACACGTGGTCTCGTGGAAATTGGAGCCGTGGAGACAGGAGCCAATATTGTTTGTGCCCGAAGCACCGGGCGAGCGTTCACGCTTCTACTGGCAGAGATAACAACTTTGATGCCCTTAAAAATACATCATATAAAATACTAGCTGTCCCGGCGAACTTAGTTCAACCTTACACTACCCTACACTACCCTACCTTACCCTACACGACCCTACCCTAAAACCAATTATTTTTTGTCTGATAATATTTTTTATTGATAAATATCATATTTTAATACTTATTATCCTATTCCGGACGAAGACAAATGCAAAAACACAAAAATCCTAAAAATTGGTCCAGCCGTTCTTGGGTTATAAATAGTGTTACTAATACGACTTTCTTTTATATATATAAATATATATTGATACAGGTTGAAATTGAAATAGTGCACCAGACCAGATATGTTTCACTCATAAAACTGAACACTTTTTTCCCTTTTTAACCGCCTCCGTAGCTCAGAGGCAAAGTTCACTGGCTTTACGCAGGAGGTCGCGGGTTCGATTCCCGGCGGGGTCAATTGTAACACTCGGTTTGGTTGGTGGTAGGGCATTTTCTAAGCCCGCCTGGCTAGCTACCACCATCTTATCTAAGTCTTGCCGCCAAATATCAATGTTGATATCATTGGTGTGTTCCGGCATAAAAATAAGATAGCCAGTTTCCCATTGCGTTGGGGAATCTTGGTAAGGCCGCTTCCATCTTCGGCAACATCGTCACTTACCACCAGGTGAGATGTTGTGAAGGGTTTACCAATTGCGAATAAAAAAAATAAAAAAAACCCATACAAGCGGAGCAAAACAAATTAGGACTTTCCATACAAAGTTGCTAATCAATGGGATTATAATTTTATGGAGAGTCATTTTTTTTTTCATTGTGCTGATTGCATGGGTTTCGAAAAAAATCAGTGACAATGCAATATTATGATGACAAGGTGCTGATCTGATGATGGAGCTTGAAGGTGGCCACAGGAACTTCACAATAAAACGACACTACCCCATCGAATTTGGGCTCGTTTGATTCGTATTGACAAGTATTAAGATCCTTAAAAGCTTGTACTCAAAAGATTTTTGGTTTTTCCAAAAAATATTTTGTTATTCAGTTCGGATTCCTTAGCGCGAGTACGACAAAAACTCTTGGCCCATTTTTATTACTTTTTATTTACTTCAGTACTAGTAGTACAATTACACCAAGTTTTCACGCTAGAGTGTATAACCGTCTTTACGATAGAGCTAAATCAAAAATTATTTCAAAGACCTATAAAAAAAAAGTTTTTGTAAGGCGACCCCCCTTAGTTTTTCATTTTTTAAAATTTATAGTATTTGTTGTTAGAGTGGCTATAGAAATATACATTTTGTGAAAATTTCAACTGTCTACCTATCACGGTTCATGAATTACATCCCGCTGACAGACGGACAGACAGCGGAGGCTTAGTAATAGGGTTCCGTTGGTCACCCGTTGGGTTTACGTTACCCTAATAAAAAGTAATTTAAAAGGACTGGCAGTCATTATTCCTATTCGTTTGATGAGCTGCTGTCACCTGCACATGCTACTCTACATAAACAGGCTTCACGTCAATACGCAAGTAAACATTGCTAGCCGTATATATAAAAAAAACTCCTTTGATGTTAGTATTACGTATTTATAGGTAAAAAAAATAATTGTTTTTTGATGTGTAACATCTTTGCTCTCGCTTTCCTGCAATTTGTGGGAGTGATTTCGTGAAATGGGACGGAAATGTGTAACAGGAAATGCGAACGTTTTTTAATTCTCGAAAACTAAGGTTGTCATAGCCATGCCGCCTAGTGTGATGGCAAAGGCAAAGATGACATTCGAAGGGTCGGCCCGTGAATGTACGACCCGATAATTAATTAATTTCATAAGTATTTTGTCACATGTTACACATCATAATGCGAGTACTGTAGGTCTCGTTTTTTTTTGTAAAACTACTCTTCTCTTTTTATTTATATTTGTGTACTTATGCAATACAATAAATAAATCATTCATTCATTCATATATTTACGGACTAGTTATGTTAATATACCTACGCATATGTCACCGCAAGATTGTAAATTCCGTTAGATAATAATCTAACAGGATTTATTTCGCGAAATTGTGAACTGTCGAAAGATTGTGAACTGTAACATATTGATTACAATTTCACTAGTGACATTAAAATAACACTAGGCGAAGTGAAAAACACTAAATAAATGAGCTCGATAAGCGAGCGATGTTAGATTCGGTCAGGTTTGATAGATTTCCTCCAAACCCCCCACCCCTCCGCCCTAAGTAGTAGAATGCTTCGCAGTAGAAGAAATCATCGGTTTTATTCGGAGGTACAAGAATATGTCGGTCTGCGGTAGCTAGGGTGTCTCTATTAATTACCATTTGAAATAGTTGAGTCGAATGCACCTCCCAGGATGACTGACTGACACGTCGCATCGCGTCCCCCTCTCAACTTCGTTATATCCTCCCCTTCCCCCGTCACATCCCCCACACCTCGCCCTCACGCACATTATTATGTAAATTCCAATTTTAAACCACTTGTTATCTAGTTAGCGACGAAAAATACCTACCGGGTCCTAGCACGACCCCAAATTAGCCCCTGGCTGGCAACTTCACCGAAAATAATCGATTGCGATTGACAAACGAAGCGTTCGCCTGTCAAATTCTAGTTTTCAGTAACAATAGATGAAGCAACTTTAGTTTTGCCGTTGCGAGCGAGACTCGTCCCCTTGTATCCCTTGGATTTCTTGCAATTTTGGTGCGCAAATGTAATGTTGTTCCCGTATAGCCGTAGGTCGGTAATGGGGGTCTTGTTATGGTAATCATGGCCCGAGGCGGCATCGGCAGCACCATGGTGCCACCATGTGCAAGATGCAGTTGAAGTGGTCATCGATTGGCTGGGAAGCTTGTTACATACTTAAATTGGTGAAGTAATAGAAGGCAATTTAATTTTATACTATGTGCTGAATCGAGCTATTTGACAGCATATTTTATTTCATGATTTTGTTTTTATTTTGCCATAGACAACCCATCATTGATGGATGGTTGTTAGTGATAAGTTTACAAGCTTGGCAAAAGAGTTTGACGTAGTGACAGTGGAACTATTTATTTTTTTAGTGGAAACACAGTTTGCTGATAACGGATTGCTGTTGTCGTTTTTTTTATAAATTTAATTGAATTTTGCAATTATTTTCGCTAAACTGACTACTTAAGAATGAATAAGACTACAAGGGTATAGTGCTAGTGGCACCGTCATTTTCTCCAACCTCTTTATTTCCAGGCTGTCAAGTACACAAAACTGCTTGCGTCTTAAGATGTTAAATTAATCAAGATAAGATATAAGATATTAAATTAAGTTCTAGAGTGCAAGATCAGATTTACCAAAAGGAAATCTGAAAGCGTCGGTGGCTCAACCGGTAACGACTCGGTCCTCCTAACCAGAGGTCCTGGGTTCAAATCCGGACGGCCAGTGTACTAATGAGTTTTTTGAAACTTACGTACATAAACTTACCGATTGCATTAACGGTGAAGGAAAACATCGTGAGGAAACCTGCACATCTGCTTCCAGATGTGTATGAAGGTCGCGTAGCACACGTCCGTAGGTGTAAATCTAAATGCCCTACACGTGACCGCGGGTGATGTTAAGTGCAACAACAGGTAACCACCATCTATCCCTTGGATAGCACGGTTAATTGTGCCACACGATAAGAAAGAAAAGAAAGACCAAAAGGAACACTTAATTTAAGAGGTTTGCCTTATTTGAATTTTATTTAAGACTATGGAATTTTTACTTATACAAGGCAATGCCTATTAATATCTTGGTTAAATCCATAATAAGATACAAATGTCAATAGTCCAGTGGTGACCTGAACAATAGTCAATAACAACAAAGAATACTCAAACTCAAATAATTCTTTATTGTACTTTAGAACAAACAAAAACAAAACGAAATTAATATTCTTTACTAAGAGACGTACAATTTAGGTGGTCTTATCGCTTGAGCTATTTCTACCAGTCAACCCAGTGCTTGAAAATACTATCACCACAGTTTGTTCATCTGATTGTTTAAAGTCAAAGATTTTTTTCAAATCTATATAATGTGAAAATTAACGGTTCAGTCATTTAAGCAGGAGGTCATTAAATCTAAATTAAGAAAGTGTTGAAATCCCTCTCAATATTTCGGGAGGGATTTAGGGTTCCCTCGGCAATGAAGGGGTTGAAATGCCTAATGACTAAATTTATGTATCCGCGGGGTGGTGCATTCCGCTATTAATTATACTGCATTTTGTGGACACACAGTTTTATTGCTATTCATTTACTGAATTTTGATGAGAGTTGGGAGTTTGTGAAACGCCCTGATTAAAGAGTACCTAGCTAAATATTCTGTGCAAACAATTTAAATTAAGGTGGGTTCATGAAATGAACCTGAAGAGCTTTTAACACTAAATCTAGAAAACTAGAATACCGTCACACCCTGGACACTTCATACAACGGGCCAGAAATGACATTTCAAAAAGGAATGACGGAACAAACAAAATGGCGGCGAAATCCTATACGTTTGACAACCAATCTGTTACAATCTGGGTGACGAGGGGTAAGGTCGCAATCTAGAGAGCGGCAGGAAGTGTCCATACTGTATGTTAGTAATAATATTAATATTTTAGTTTAACACTAAATCTAGAACACTAAAATACCATGTTGGTAATTTTTGAATTTCATAACTTATAAGGAAAAGGTTAGGTGCTTTGGTATTTATAGGCACCAACTTTGACCCCACCTAAGCGCCTGACCTGAAGCGTCGGTGGCGTAAAGGTTACGGCCGCTACCTCCTGTCCGAGAGGCCGTGGTTCGTATCCTGCCACATACCAATGTGTTTACGAATTTTGATTTCATATGTACGTTTATCCGACGCTCTTACGGTGAAGGAAAACATCGTGAGGAAACCTGCACACGCCTGCGAAGAAACTCGAAGGTTGTGTGTGAAGTTGACCGAGTGGTCGACAAACGCCCGATCGCCCTGATTAGGCTCGAGCCCCTCGGTGGGGACGTATATGAGCTGATAAGATGAAGATGAAGCGCCTGACCGAACTTTCCCAGAGAATGAAAAGAGATCATTTAATTTTAACATTAAAACAAAAATCCTTTCTGTCTGACTCACTCACTGACTTACCAGCCCAAACTGGATCTTTTCTGAAATTTTCCACACAGTTTTCTTTTATGATGCAGACAAGGAGTGAGACCAGATTTTTAACCAGAAGGATAAGACGAGACGTAATACAGTCTTAACACCAATATATATAAAAGCTAGTTAATAATAAAACTACACGAAACCCTCCATGCACGAGACCAACTCGTACTTCTTTGGTTTATTATTATAGAACTTTAAAATTTGGATAACTCAAAACTTGAATTCTTCCTTGCAATTGCAAGCGCACGCTAGCTAGGAACGCCATTTCTGCTCTACCATGCTACAAATTTTGCTCAGAAAGACTTTGAAATCTAGTCCATTCAAGCGTATGTCAAGTTTGATTTATAAGTTTCTTGTATAGCGTGTACCGATATAAAACACCAACTATAAATAAGGTATCACCGAAACTAGGGCGAAGCGAGTCGGCATGTCACGTACCGCCATGACGCATTCCGGACCGCTCTCCTGATGAGGTCACACCATGAGTTATGGCTCTTTCTAAACACACATACCTCGGCTTTATTAAAATTCCTCTGACAAATTAATATATTTTTTTTCCTTTTAGACATCAAAGAAAAAAGGGATTGAAAAAATAAAACAATTACAGATGTATATACTCACGGACACGCAATGGTGCTATCCTTGTCTGATGTTAATGCGGTCTCATTCCAATTTTTACAGGTGGCAACACAACTAGAGAAACATCACTCACCGTATAAGATACTTGACAAAAGAAAATCGTCTAATAAATAAAGGCTTATTCATATATTTTTTTATTTTTTGGCATCATGACATTCACGAACTTTTTTATCGGTAGTAGCCAAAGAGAATATAAGTCACTACGTTGTAGTAGCACTGAGTTTCACTGGTTCACACTGGCTGCTAAAAAGTCCAAAGAGGTTGATTGTGTCTCAATTTTTTTTGTATCTAAGTAGGTATTTTTTTTTGGTGTATATGTAAGCGTTCAGGAGTAACTCGTTGGCTGAAAGACGTAGCCGTACTGGCTGAATGGCGTACTCTCGTTAAACTAAATTTTCAATTCAAACAGGGTCTTTATAGGGCAGTGACGCTGCAGATTTACATATCGACGTAAAGCAGACGGGTGCTGATTTGAATTCGGAATGCGTTCTTGAATTTTTGTTTTCTAGTGTTTAGTCTCGTTTACAATGTTTTCTCATTTTTTTACCTTGTTTTCGTTAGTAAAAATTGTACTTAAATTATACTGAAAAATATTACTGACCTACTAGCTTTTGCCAGCGGCTTTGCTCGCGTGAACATTGTTTCTATGACTGTCTGCAAAGGTGCGCAGCACGTGAGCCGCAAGTGGCTCACGAGCGTGGAAAAAAGTAGCCTATAATGTTCATCCAGGTCCTAATCTGTCTCATCATATCAGCCGAAGGACGTCCACTGCTGGACATAGGCCTCCCCCAAGGATTTTCACGACGACCGGTTCTGCGCTGTCCGCATCCAGCGGCTTCCCGCGACCTTCACCAGGTCATCGGTCCACCAAGTGGGAGGCCTGCCTACGCTACGTTTCCCGGTACGCGGTCACCACCTGAAAACTTTACTACTCCAACGGCCATCTGTTCTACGAGCTATGTGCCCCGCCCACTGCCGCTTAAGTTTAGCAATTCTAAGAGCTATGTCGGTTACTTTGGTTCTCCTACGGATCTCCTCGTTTCTGATTCGATCGATTCGATGATTTGAATTCGGTAGAGCACCGATATACAGTGTAAATATATACCAAAATGTGTGATATAATCATAAGAAGTGTAAGATAAAATACAGCAATTTAGATTCCTTTTGAATTTGACTTCTGATAAAAAATGGTTAATCAGCTGATCGATTTGTATGGGAAGCTAAAAATGAACATATTTCTGAGAAGAAACCCTTCTCAAAAATATGCTATATTTTACCTATCACGCTACAATTTTTATACAGATATAGAAGAAGACCTAAAAGCTGTACAAAAAAGACAAGAAAATCGCAAGATGTCTGACATTAGCTCAATACTAATCATGTCCAGAGTCAGTGATATGATATCTAGATTGCTGTACTGTGATTCACCGTTGACAAACGTAAAATATAGTTCACATGAGCTCAATTAATCGTTCATCTTTAATCAGAGCAGTGCATTCATCAACACGCACCACTGGGCCCAATTTGCGTACTTCATCACACACCAACTGGTCGTTCACACGTGCATTACCGAGAGAACCGCTAAAAAAGCGATCGCCGGGTTGTTTATCTTTATTTATTTACGTGTTAGCGAATACGTCGCTGTAATGCGCTGATCTGCGCGCGTTGCTACGACGCATGCAAATCGCCGCGGCTCGGGGTGCGTGCGTAAGCCCCCTAATGCGCCGCCATTAATATTTCAAAGCAAACTAGAGAAAATATTCAAATCTCTTGGAACTGTTTGAAGAGGTCAGGATTCGGGATTCGGGACCAATCCGAAAGTGATGGCGGAGGGTGCCTGCCGATTGCTGAAAAAATAAAATTTGATGTAGACTTATTTAAATAAGCTTTTGGGTAGGCATCTTTTTACATTAGTGAACTCGACGGGAGAATCATCACGGAGCTCCTAAATTTATAATCACAGACTACTAAGTACGCATTTCAAAATGTTGGCTACAAATAATGTTCACTTTTGGGTCATTTTCAAATCTTGATCGAGATATTGATTTATCATTCACAAGTCACGTATTTTAGGTCCCACCACTGCACACACTAGCATTCAAACTTGACAACCGTGAAAAGCCGTCAGCCGCAGAGCTAAAAAGCGAGTTTTGCGATTAAAATCTATTAGTTAGGCGCGGGGTGGAGGGTGCTTAATATTCCCGTCACGCGCGAGCCGCGGCGGTCGATCGGACAGTGTGCCCGGCCCGTTACGTCTTCAGGACAATAGCGTGTTGTTTTTATTTTGTTTTAAACGCTTTTGATGCTGTAATCTCTCAAAGACGAATACACAAGAAACCTTTTATAGACGAGGAAACAAAATATTACGAAAATGATCTTATTGCATTTATATTTAGGTTAACTTCTTTTTCACATATCACTGCAATAAACTAAAACTTTTGAATTAAAACCCTAATAATAAAAAAACGTGAAAGTTTGTACGCATGGATGTACGGAGGTTTCCTACTCTTTTAAGCAAAAGCTACTGATGAAATTTGGTAGGTAGACAGATCAGGACCTATGACCTGGTGAAGGTCGCGGGAAGCCGCTGGATGCGGGCAGCGCAGAACCGGTCGTAGTGGAAATCCTTGGGGTAGGCCTATGTCCAGCAGTGGGCGTCCTTCGGCTGATATGATGATGATGAACTACTCCTGTATTTTATAACGAAAATGCGCAATATGGAGCTATTGTAAGAGTCGTATTTCAGAACACCAGAACTACTAGCCAGTTTAACACAAAATAAAGGTCAATTTCGTAAGCCAGTTTTCTACTAAAACAGATAAAATCCAGCTAAAGCAACACTGCCTTTAATAACGCGGGCCAAACAACGAAAATCCGAGGTTCAGTTAAGGGATCAATAAGGAGCGATATGAGGCTAGCGAGGATCCGATACAAACATACACATACAGATATACAGCCGATAGTGGAGCGATGTCTGCCCATAATATTCTTTGGGGTGCATCTCATTTGGCTAAGAACCTGCCTTTGTCAACAATGTTGGGGCGGAAAAATCGATAGTAGCCGCTCCCGAGACGGAACCAGCCAAGTGATCATCGCGAGGTTGTCTTAATTTTGCAAAGTGAAGTTTTGGAATATTTGAAGTTTAGACGGGAAGGTTTCTAAACAATGCAGGCCCTGATAGGAAATATAACGGGTGTTGCGGCCTTGCAAAGTGACCATAAAAATTTATTTAACTGAGAAGTCAGAAAGTTTATAGGTAACTAGATATTTCCCGCGGCTTCTTTGACTTTTCGAGGGTGCGTAGTGCGCAAGTCGCAAGCTGCTTGCGAGCTTGAAAAACAGTAGCCTATGTGTTAATCCAGGTCTTAATCTGCCTACCTACTAAATTTCAGCCAGATCCGTTCAGTAGTTTTTGCGTGAAGAAGTAACAAACATACACACTCACAAACTTTTGCCTTTACAATATTAGTCTCATTAATTTGCTGATAATTAAAAGATTAATGGTAAAAAGTGGGCTAATAAATATTATCATCATATCAGTCGAAAGACGTTTTCTGCTGAACAAAGGCCTCCCTCAAGGATTTCCACTGCAACTGGTCCTGCGCTTCCCGCATCCTGTGGCTTCCTTTGATAGTCGTTTGTCCACCGAGTAGGCCTGCCGGCGCTACGTGTTCCGGTGCACGGTCGCCTCTCAAGAACTTCATTAATTGTTCTATATTTTTCCTCCTTATTTTCGATTTTTTCGCCCTGATTCAGGGTAGGCTCGAGCCCCTCGGTGGGGACGTATATGAGCTGTAATGATGATTTTCGATTTTTTAGGGTTCCGTACACAGATTAAAAACGGAACCCTCTTACTAAAACTTCGCTGTCCGTCCGTCTGTCTGTTTGTCTGCCGGTTTGTCTGTCTGTCCGTCTGTCACCAGGCTGTATTTCATGAACCGTGATAGCTAGACAATTGAAATTTTGTCAGATGTATTTCTGTTGCCGCTATAACAACAAATACTAATAATTAGAAATAGTGAAAAAATTAGGGGGGTCTCCATACAAAAAACGTGTTTTCTTTAAACGTGTAGAAACTAGCGCCATCTAGTATGATGGTACGGAACCCTATGTGTGCGTTTCTGACTAGGCCGATTTTTTATTCTAAACTTGCAAATGTAATCATAGAAATCTATTAGCCGAAAAAATAAGGGAGTTTACTCCATGGCAAGTGGAGTGGGGTCGAGTCAATAAGAAGGATATAATATTACCGAGATATTGTTCATCGTTTAAGAATTTTGGTTGTAAGGGATCTACGCAATTTAACAATACCAGCTTGAAAAGAGACGTATGAACCCCGTACCAAAAGTATGGAAAATGTGGTTTCAGTTAAATATTCTAAGATTTTGATATAATATAGATTTTAACGTCCTGAACAAAAGTCTCTATGGGGGCTACCACTGTTGCCGAGTCCCTTTCAGAGTTACGACTGGTTTTGTATCAGACAACAAATCATTATTTAGATGCAATTACCAACTATTTATTTAAACAATTGACTCTTATTAATTAAATAAGATTTAACGAGTAACACTATTTTTCTTTCATTATACCAGTTATTAATAGTTTGTTTTGTCTGGTACTACTGTAAAAATATGCGTGCATTAAAATGCACAAAAATATGTTCCAATGATCTGTGTGTCGTTGTAATAAGAACTTCGTAAAATATTTATGAAACGATTTATTTTGCACTTGAGAAAGACGCTGGAGGTGTCATATTACTGATATTACTGTCACTGTCACAAGGTGCGAATCGGTACTAGAGTCAATTTCCTTGAGGGTACAAAACCAGTCGTAACTCTGAAAGGGACTCGGCAACAGTGGTATCCCCCATAAAGACTTTTATTCAGGACGTTAAAATCTATATTATATCAAAATCTCAGAATATTTAACTGAAACCACATTTTCCATACTTTTGGTACGGGGTTCTTTGCACTAAGTAAAAACACGTCTGTACCTCCAAGAGGTTGACACTTCTCAAGAATTAAATCATTCAATAACAACTTACCACTACGCGAACAACAAATCAAACAAGCTGATTTGACTGAATAATCAATTAAGACAGTAATACAAATGTTCAATAAAACCAACTAATCTATGAAGCTTATAAAGAGCTAGCTGATAAATAAAACTGTATTCTATTCCTTTAACATAAGCTATATTGTTAATTGTTTTAATGTTTGAAACTTGAAGGCTGTACCGATATTCACAGTGGTAAACAACTGCAAAGTATAGTTTAGTGTTAATAGCAAATACAGCTATAACTAGGTACTATAATACACACAAAGTGATTGTGGGGGTATCTTGCACATTTAGCATAATCGGTTTGTTAATAAGCCGGGTTCGAATTTATTGTTTCCTTTGCGATGTAAAGGCAAAAGGAACACACTGAATGGTATAGAAAACAGTGAACAGGTTTGCCTATGTGCCTTATCCGGACCGGAAAATTATCACTAAAGATTTATGATAATAGTTGTTTAAAAGTGAAACTTTAATTACATCGTCTCAAACTTTTTCGTCTGTGTGTTGCATGTCGCGTGACGGTCGGCCGCGGAGTAGGGATAAAATGAAAGGTTAGAGCAGCCATGATCGTTTTGTCCTCTGTACCGTAGCTCCAAGTTTCACTTTTACCGTGGTTTCATAAAACCACACAATCCTTTTTGTTTCTAAATAGATATAGAGGTCGTGTTTCGAATCCTGCAACGTACCAATGTGTTTTCGAATTTTGATTTCATATGCACGTTATCCGACGCTCTTACGGTGAAGGAAAACATCATGAGGAAACCTGCACACGCCTGCGGAGGAACTCGAAGGTTGTGTGTGAAGTCGACCAACCCGCACTGGGCCCGCGTGGTCGACTAAGGCCCGATCGCCCTAATTCAGGGTAGGCTCGAGCCCCTCGGTGGGGACGTATATAAGCTGATATGATGAAATTTTTAATCAGTGATAAGTACATAGTTAGTACCTATCGCTCAGCATATGCTGTCATCAAAGAGATCACAGCACTGATTCAAGTGTGGTGGACCTAGACGAAGCTTAGACATCATATTTTAAAATTGAAACTAAATCGAAATTGAAACACATTAAAAAAAAGTAAAACTAACAACATACAACAATTTTGTTAAAGATAATTATTTAATTGGGCTTATTCATTTATAAAAAAAAACTATAAAAGATATTGTATACCATTATTATAATTTACAATATTCATCGATCTTACATACCAAAAAAAAAATAAAAAAAATGCATTTGACTACATCTCACCTGATGGAAAGTGACGATGTAGTCGATGATGGTATCAAATAACGCCTATTCACTCTCGCCTTGAAGGTTCCCCAAATTGTTAATGCGTTCATGACATTCAATAATTTTAATGTGTAACTTCTCGTGTCACATTGTTTTCATTTTCTAATGACATTGTTTTTTTTTGACGTTATTATTTAATGATTGTTTATTTCTTGATTTTTTACAAATGAAATTATGTAATCACTATTTTATGACTATCAAAAAGAGTGTAATTTGTACCTATTTTGAATAAATATCTTAAATCATGTAAGAGTCGGGAAAATTGTCCACCTAATAAATGAGGAAACGTAACGCTTCGTGCGGATAGGCTGAATGTCAACAACAAATGGTTGGAACCTCTCCGTACATCTCGTTAACCGAAGGTGGAATTGAGCTGGGGGAATGACTTCGTGTAGTTCTTACCATTCGTTAACAACCTATAAACACATAAACGTCCCCACTGTTGGGACACAGAAATCTTCCCAAACTCGGGAAGGTAGGCCTTACGCGCTGTAGTGTTGTCAATGTTCTTCTTTAAATACCCCAACCCTAAACAATCACTTAACCATGTAAATACTTATTTTTCCACCATCGGCAAGAACCTGGCAAGTACAATACTTACACAATTAAACAAAACAGAACAAGATCTCGCGGGTGCAGTACCTATAAACAACGTTATCTCGCCTTCTAATTAATTTTTCATGAAACCTACCAATCCAGCCGAAGTCTTACAAATAATTGATTCTCTGAAGCTTAGGTCTGCGGCTGGTTTTGATAGCATAAGCAATAAAATACTCCTGCAAAATAAGATGTACTTAGCTGTACCACTTGCACACATATGCAACTTGAGTCTTTCAAGTGAATCAGTACCACATGATCTAAAAGTAGCAAATGTTAGTCCTGTACACAAATCCGGCGACAAAAAAGAACCTTCAAATTACCGCCCTATTTCCCTTTTAACAGCAGTCTCTAAAAAATAATTGAGAAAGTCGTAAATAAACGATTACTTAATTATTTAGAAAATGGCAATTACCTAGCTAGCAATCAAAATGGATTTAGAAAACAAATCTCTACTGAGGATGCAGTTACTGATCTGGCAGATATGATCGCAAAAAAACTTGACCAGAACTATCATTGCACTGGTGTTTTCATCGACCTAGCAAAGGCTTTCGATACCGTTTCCCGCCCTATACTACTAGCAAAAATGGAGGCAATTGGTATACGCGGCATAGCTCTGGAATGGTTCGCCTCTTATTTATCTGACCGTTACCAGAGGGTAAAGATGGATGACCAGTTTAGTGACTTTCTTGCAGTTGATTTTGGCGTTCCACAGGGAAGTGTTTTGGGTCCAACCCTATTCTTGATTTATATTAACGATCTGTGTAAAATGAATATCAAACAGGCAAAAATTTTCACCTATGCAGACGACACTGCTATTGTCGTTTTTGCAAAAACCTGGAAACAGATTGTTGACATTGTGCAAGTTGGCCTAAAACAAGTAGCTTTCTGGTTACAAAACAACTTATTGACTCTGAACGCTTCCAAAACCAAATACATCAATTTTAGAATTACTAATCATACTGCACCTAGTGAACCACTAAATATAACGCTGCACACATGTACCGGAATACAATCAATCGCCAAAATTTGTAATTGTTCGACAATTACAGAAGTATGTTACATTAAATATCTCGGTGTCGTAGTAGACAACAAACTAAACTGGGCAAAACACATTGAATCAACTTGCACTCGGTTGAGGAAACTCACTCATATCTTTCGTAAACTAAGATCTATTGCGGGAAAAGAGACGATTAACCTAGTTTATAATTCTCTGTGCGAATCAGTTATTAACTATTGCATAATAGCATGGGGAGCTTCCGCCAAAACAACAATGATTGAACTTGAACGTGCACAACGCTTGATCCTAAAAGTGGCTTATCGCAAGCCGATCAGGTTCCCTACGAACGAATTATATAAACTCTGCTCGGTTCTTAGAGCACGACATTTTTACGTAATGGCCACTGTGCTCAAATATCACAAAAAAGCCCCACATACTTTCATAAAGACTTTCAGTTCACGGCGACGGCACGAACCAGCGTGGTCCGCGCCGCCCACGAGAACTACTTTTGCAGATCGCTTTTTCTTTCACATGGCGCCTTTTCTTTATAATCGTGTTAACAAAATTCTAAAAATATATCGTTTATGTAGACACAGCTGTAAAAAAACAGTTAGACAATGGCTACTAACCTTGGATTATGACGATACTGAAGAAATTATGCATGTATAATTTAGCAAAGCAGGAATACACACACCACACCACACTACACACACACGCACACATACACACACACACACTAACTCTCACACACACACACACTCACACACACCTACGCAACACGCACTCAGCCACACACACGCGTGCGCACACGCACTCACACACTCAAATATATGCACGAACTTAATCTTACACCGGGCACGGCACGCCATACTTTTGACTACATACTCTGTAAATTTAGTAGCTAATCCAAGTGCCTTTAAGCGAGTTTTAAAGCAGCGGCAGCGAAACCTTTTGTTGTTATAGTATGTCGTGCGTGCCTCAGTATCACGTAGGTATACAAGTTAACAAAAGACTGGACTCTAATTATATATCTACCCACATTTTTATTTATTTTTTATAGATGAAATTAGCATTAGCATTAAAACTTACCTTTTGTTCTTAAATTAGGGAAGAGACTGGTTACCCACAACACAGGGAATCCTAGTGTGGGGACCAGGGATACTTACTGTGCTTTAGCTATAAGTCTCTTTTTGGTGCAATAAAATATTTTTATTTTTTTTAATTTAATTTTAAATCATCATATCAGCTCATACACGTCCCCACCGAGGGGCTCAAGTCTACCCTGAATTAGGGCGATCGGACCTTAGTCAACCACGCGGGCCCACTGCGAGTTGGTCGATTTCACACATAACTTGCGAGTGTCTCCGCAGGCGTGTGCAGGTTTCCTCACGATGTTTTCAAACTCAAATAACTCTTTATTGTACATCAAAATAAACAAAGACAAATAAAAATTTTCCTTCACCGTAAGAGCGTCAGATAAACGTACATATGAAATGTAAATTTGAAATCACATTGGTACGTGGCAGGATTCGAACCACGACCTCCCGGACAGAAGGCGGCGG
This sequence comes from Coleophora flavipennella, assembly GCA_947284805.1. NCBI lineage: Eukaryota > Metazoa > Arthropoda > Insecta > Lepidoptera > Coleophoridae > Coleophora > Coleophora flavipennella. The sequence continues at coordinate 12,541,760 of OX369281.1, read as the reverse complement.
CCCTAGCCGTTACGGCACCGACCTCTTCACTGTCTTATTTAAATATAAATCAAATTTATAATCCACACACGAGGGTCAGTTCAAGATTGGTGGAGGTTGTAGGAGTAGTAGTGAGACCCACTGTCAGTAGTTTTTTAGGCCGCTTATAAGGCATCTGATACAACCTAACGACTGAAATCAATTGATAGCAACCGCCACCAAGGGCTTAAAGTGGCTTGCGGAGCACGGAAATGGTCGAGAAAATGCCACTTTATATCAAACCCATCCAGTTAATAACCGTGCTTCATGTCGGTTCGCCTGCGCAATCGATCTAAACACGCAACTCGCTGTGATTTATGACCGTTTCTTTACCATTCATCATCATCATATTAGCCGAAAATCGTCCACTGCTGGACAAAGGATTTCCACGACGACCGGTCCTGCGCTGACCGCATCCATCGGCCTCCCGCGATCTTTACCATTGTATAACCAAAAATTAAATATAGGTATGAATAAACAATAGTATTATAATAGGTTTGGTCGCTTACTATGGGCCTCATAAGACGGCTCAAGGTCACCCAAAGGGCAATGGAGCGAGCTATGCTCGGAATTTCCCTACGCGATCGAATTAGAAATGAGGAGATCCGCAGGAGAACCAAAGTAACCGACATAGCTCACAGAATCGCTAAACTGAAGTGGCAGTGGGCAGGGCATAAATAGCCGTGGAGGCAGTAAAGGTCTCGAGTAACGACTGCGCACTGGAAAACGTAGCGAGGGAAGGCTTTGCACGCGGTGGTCCGACGACCTGGTGAAGATCGCGGGAAGCCGCTGGATGCGGGCAGCGCGGGACCAGTCGTCGTGGAAATCTTTGGAGGAGGCGTTTATCTAGCAGTGGACGTTTTTTGACTGATATGATGATGATAGGTTTGGCGGGTGGAAAGGTGTGCGCCAATTCTGCCAGGTTGATGACATGGTGAAACGATGATGTAGATACTCTCAACACCTGGGGATAGAGCCTGAGGATGCTGGGTTGTCATAATCACGTCATGATTCAGATACTGCACGTTTATTCATTGACAATTAAACTATTTATAGTAAAAAATATGTTCTCGACTCAATACCATGATAAGCCTTGCAAGCACGTTCCGTGATATGACATGAATATTATGATGACTGGCGGAAACGTACTTGCAGGGTGGCTACTTTATGTAATAATAAAAACTCATATTTGGGCGGTATTACCGCAGATAGAAATTTCTTACTACGATCACTGCCCTTTATGCGCTGATATCAACACCATTGCAGAAGAACTTCTGATCAGTGAGCCACCGGAACGGAACGGAGATGATCGGAGAAAGTGCTCGAAGAAAAATCAAAAATATCCTATAATTAAAAACGTGTAATATTTGTAAATGTTACATTCCCTCTCGTATACCAGATACGCTAAATTACCAGGTTTATGATATAGCGTCCCAACTTACCGACCCTTAGGGCATAACAGTGAGGGCCGCTATTCCTGCCATCACCATAAGGCGAAGGCAAGGACCAGATGCGGTAGGTGCTTAGTTGAAAAGAACCACTACCTACTCTTCAGGTAGATCCAGGAATTGTAGACACGCTCACCTCCTGCGGCTTTCGCTGCTGGCGGTTTGATCCCCGGTCGGGATGCCAGAGAAGCTGGCTTCTACATCTCCAGTGTGGTACCGGAGCTGTTGGCGCGCTCACTTCCCGGCGCTTATCGCACCTGTCCAGACTTACTCCTACGCGGCTGGATCGGCCGGAACTGTATCTTGCTATCCAGGCAAGTGCCGGAGATGCTTCCCCACCAGTAAACAAGCCAGCAGTTCCACTTAACGGACAACTCACGTGCCCCGCGTTGTTTTCGCTCAGAGTCCATATGGCCGGCTACGACATCACTAGTTGCGCGCAGGGGAGGACACCTGGATGCAACGTGATTGCCAGGCAATACACGTTGCTCAACCCCTGCAACTGACCACATACCACTACGAGTCCATGACCCAGTCGGGGGACCGACAAGCCGGAGTGCCGAAGGCGATAGATCCAACAGCAGGCAAGCGGTGGACTACCCTCGACCCCGTAGTACCCTGATCCAAACAGCCGGACCCGTAGTTCCGGCTGCGACTTCCACCTAGCCGGGTAGCTCTATGCAGAGGGATTGTAAATATTACAGTTAAAAGCCCTTTTTAGTTAAAACGCGTTTTCTCTAGTTAAAACTAGTTGTTACTAAATACATTTGTTACAACTAGAATTTACTGCAGCTTAAAATTAAATATCATATGTTGGTATGGTGGGCAACGCCCTTTTCAGAAGGGATTCTACTCATGAAACTGAACCACTTTCCCCAAGAAACACTCAGTCACATCTAAAAAAAATTGGTCTCTCCAAACAAAATTGGTCAACCAGCTGATTGATTTTTATGAAAATTCAAATTCTTGCGTTTTCAGCAAAATTTTTTGCAAACTATATAGGGGTTTTTGGGGGATAGAAATCGATCTAAGACTCATATCTGGGACAATTCATTTTTCCGAGTTTTTAGGCACATCGTCTATAAATAAATTTGCATGCAACCTCTATGACTATGACTGTATGACTTTAAGATCGTAGCATGTATGTGATGATGATCTATCCGACCGATTTATTTCATGGCGACCACTTCGACTCCTAGTCGGTTTGCCGCGCGTGAGCTCGAAGATGGTTTATGTAGCCAATCTTCGCAGCGAAAGTCCTCGCGCACTGAGGGCATTTAAGTATGCCACCCTCGTAATACTATGAAATGGTCGCAGTTGATCGGGCCTTTAACTGGTCGCGTTTGGTATCAAGGTCAGCTTTACGCTGATCCTCGAACTCGCGCACTTACCTATTCACAATCCTGCGCCATTCTGGCCGTTCTGCTGCCAAACTCTCCCATTGAGTATGTATGTATTCTGGCAAATAAACATTTCTACTTATTCTGTGGAACTAATTAATTAACACGTTACCAATTTTTACCTGGCTACCAAAAAACGAGGGTAATGTTTTTTAAGTATATGTATTGTAATGTATGTATGTATGTCCGTTTATTTGGCTAAGCTTGTAGCCTAAACTGCTTAATGGATTATCCCATCTTGATCCCGTGATTGACATCTTACTAATATTATAAATGCTAAAGTTTGTAAGAGTGTATATATTTGTTACTCTTTCACGCAAAAACTACGGAACGGATCTGGCTGAAATGTGGTAGGTAGATTATTATTATTTAAACTTATTAATTGTTAAAATTATTATTTAAACTGCTTAATGGATTATCCCATCTTGATCCCGTGATTGACATCTTACTAATATTATAAATGCTAAAGTTTGTAAGAATGTATATATTTGTTACTCTTTCACGCAAAAACTACGGAACGGATCTGGCTGAAATGTGGTAGGTAGATTATTATTATTATTATTATTATTATTATTGGGTGGGACGCCTGCGGGGTACAGGCGGGTGTTCAAGTCACTAGGTGGACTGGTGGACTCATTACCAGGCGTCCGTCACTTGCTCAAGGTCACCCGTTATATGCCTACCGCTAAGCGTATCGGAGACGATACAACGGACAGTAGGTTGGCGCACGCCCGCCTGAGTGCTCGCACGTCACATTTACCGCTCTGACTATCAAAATGCCGAAACCACGCAATTATTGTGCAGTGGATGGGTGTCACAGTCAAAAGACAAATTAAAATTTGTCGTTTTTTTCATTGCCGAGAGACGAACAAAGGTACCTAAGTTAATAGTATTTTAAATCTTTTGTTTGAATTCCCTTTTCTCATTCCTTTACAAATTATAATCATTTATTCCTTAAACTTAGAATAATGAACTATGTTAATCGTCGTAAATTAAGGATTTCAGGTATTATTTATGTGTTTTTTTATATAATTAACAGTCACCTACTTAATGTCAGAACATAGTAATTACCTAGCGTCGTCGTCGTGATTTATGTAGGTATGTCATAGAATAGAAGTACTAATGCGCCGGCCACTCGGTAGCTGGGGGGCACTTCTATAGCTGTAAATAAACCATTTAAAAACAAAACAAAAGTTGTTTAACTTGTCAAGTACCATTACGTCATCGAAATAACTCCATCAAGCCCCCCCCCCCCCGCCCCGACTTTTATTACCAGGACGAATGTAAACGAAAAAGTCTCAAGAATTTAGCACAGATTACTAAATAAGCCGTTTTTTGTTATGACTTGTAGATAGTAACAGAAAAACTATTTTCGTTACGTTTTTACCTTAAAATAACAATAATTCAAGCTCACAATGAGGCCCTCTTGGGGAATGTTTTTGTATGAATAGTAGGTATGAAATTCTACGTCAACTCAAGTAAAAGCCAACTTTGATTGATTTTTCTCCGCTTTGCTCCTGTTTCCCTTTTGATTATTTGTTAAAATTATTTACGAGGTATCGAATATTTTCGACATTAAAATTTATTAATCGGGAATTCAGGGAAGGGAAAAAAATGCATCTATAATTTTATTAAACTCAAACATATTTGATCGACAAATATAAAATAATTGATTTTCTACAACATTCGTTTCATTACCAAAATCATCATAGGTACAACCCTAGCACATTCGCTCGTTGACGCGCTCGCACGTGGGTCGCGCGGCGGGCAAAACAATCTCAACTCTCTGTATGCGTAGTTATGGTACATTTCTTCTCGATGCAAACAGCTGGTATTATTATTAAGATTTTGTAGGCTAATATAGCGTAGGTATTTAAGCTTTTGTATGGGAGTGATGTATCTGTTACGAAGTAACTATTTAGTAATCTGTGTCATTACATCCTATTCCCATAGTGGTACAATGGTTACTGTGACCCCGGTGTTACTCTTTCACGCAAAAACTACGGAACGGATCTGGCTGAAATGTGGTAGGTAGATAGATTAGGACCTGGATTAAGACATATGCTACTTTTTCCCACGCTCGTGAGCCGCTTGCGGCTCGCGCACTGCGCTCCCTCGGAAAGTCATAGAAACGTTGTCCACGCAGGTGAAGCCGCGGAAAACAGCTAGTAGGAAATATTTTTAACCGACTTATAGAAAAAGAGGGGTTATGATTTATGCAGTCAGGTTTTTAATTTTTAATTAAATTAGTTAGGTCATTAACTTTTATCTGCACATACCTAATCATATCTGTAGAACGTGCCTATTTCAATACTGAACTAGGCAAAATCGGGTGCTCCGGTATTATCTGGCGGGTTCCCGAGAATTCCTGTATAATTATTAAACTTGTCTGAACGGATTGACGGCGCAGATCCCACGGCTGAGCACGGTGAACGTTGGAGTCCGGGTAATTCGGTTAAAGCCAGGCATAGACATATATCTGAAGACGTTCAACAAAGAACTAAGATTTCCATCTATAGTTCTTGTACTACATTCTGAATATGAGGTGAATTTTTAACCGAATTTGACTGAATGTGTTTTTTACAAGCTTTCATTAAACTTGCAGTGTATGTATGTTAGTTCGGGTGAAATCTTGCAAATTAAATTTGGCCCACTTCCCGGTTTCCCATTGAGCTGAAATTTTTCATGCTTAAGTAGTTATGTAGTTATATACCAAATGAATTACCTACGAAAATACTACTTGAAACACTAATTTTAACTAGTATTTTACTAAAAACAGTTACTAAATAATTTATATTATATAATTAATCTAGTATGCAGTGTCTTAGAATGTCAATTTTTTTTACTGTGAAGCAGGAAATAAAAGGCTTTTTGATGTGTAACATCTTTGCTCTCGCTTTCCTGCAATTTGTGGGAGTGATTTCGTGAAATGGGACGGAAATGTGTCCCATGGGACGGAAATGTGTCCCATTTTAACAAAAAGTCGCGTTTTTTCAGGCTTTAAAAGCGCGGAAAAGGCAAAGGTATCTATGACCATACAGCCTAGTCTGCCGTATCTTTGCCGTCCTTTTTTCAGGCTTCAAAAGCGCGGAAAAGGCAAAGGTATCTATGACCATACAGCCTAGTCTGCCGTATCTTTGCCGTCCTTTTTTCAGGCTTTAAAAGCGCGGAAAAGGCAAAGGTATCTATGACCATACAGCCTAGTCTGCCGTATCTTTGCCGTCCTTTTATAAAGTATTTTGTCACATGTTACACATCATATGTGAGTACTGTAGGTCTCGCTCGAATTTTTTTTTTATATTATTTATTTATTTATGTAGTTATATCGCGTGAAAATTCAATATTAAAAGCTTGAACCTAAAAGTTTTTAGGTTTTTCGAAAATTATTTTAACCTATTAAGTAAAATATTACGCGATTTATCCGCCGATGGTTAAACGATTTTTATCATTCTTTTTCATGGTTCCTAAGTCAACAAGGAATCCTTATATCTGTCTGTCTGTCCGCGACTTTGCTCAGAGACTATTAGTACTAGAAAGCTATAATTTGGCATGGGTATACATATTAATCACGCCGACAAAACAATATAATAAAACCTTAAAAAAAAATTGATTTAGGTTATTTCTCCTTCATATAAATAGGAGGTTATTTTTTTTTCGTTGACGTACCCTATCCTGTTTCTCGTGTTTCTTGCTGTTTAGCGTAGCAGGACCGGTCGTCGTGGAAATACTTGGGCGAGGTCTTTGTCCAGCAGTGGACGTTTTTCGGCTGATATGATAATGATGGTGATGACCCTATCGTGTGGGGATCGTTGAATAGGTATTAAGGTTTTGTAAAACCATTTTTCGAATTAAGGTTTTGTGTGCAAAATATTGAGCTTAATTTTTTTTTGTTCGAGTTCAGTGTCTCCCACCCTACCAGCTAAATCACTATTTCAGGACATTTAAAAAATTGTAAATAGTAGGACATATTATAATCAATTTAAATGGAAAACTATCACGGCTAAGTAGGCTTTCTTAGTTTAGGAGTAATAGTCGACCAACTTAAGACATGCACTTGGATTTATAAAAAGTTAATAGATTTTCCATACAAAATGTTCTTATACCGACTGCAAAACAGTTTTGTTTTTTATAATATATATATTACTTTTGAAAAGGCTACGGAGCTACTTGCACTTGGCCGGCATTTTATTTGGTAGACTAGTCACTAGTCTAGACACTAACCCTACCCGCATTTTAAGTTTGGTCAGAAAATCCAGTTTCTTTCTTCTTATCCTGAACAGCTTGAAGGGTTTTGATGATTTTTATGGTGTCACCTGGTTGATTCTTAACTATAGTTGGACGCGATATGTGGCGCTGTTAAAAAAAATGGATCTCGACAACATCACCATCTACCGGGTCCTACTATAGCTAAGAACAATCTAGATAACCCCATAATTAAAAAAAAATACAAATCGGTCAAGCCGTTTATGGAAAGGTGTGCGGTCTTTGAAATTTTTCGCCTCCGAAACGGCTTGACTGTTTTGATGATTTTTTTTAGATTTTTAGAGTCATTTGGATGATCTTAAGCTTGGTTTTTACCTTTTCATGCTTCTACTACTCGACCAATCTTGAGACATTTAGCACGCAGGTAGACTGTATTAATATGAAGGACATAGGCTATTTTTTTATCTCGTGAAATAGCATATTCCGATGTAGTTCCTGAGGGAACTGAAACAAAAACTCTTTTTTTGGTTAATTTATTTAACATCGCAACGGAAAAATGGATTGAAGTGGTTTTATGCACAACGATGGTTGAGAGGCTGAGAAATTACAAAATTTACTAAAAAGCATAATATCTTGACATAGTTCTTGAGGGATCTGGGAAAAAGTCATTTTTACGCTCGCGCACAAGCGTCGCAACGGATTGAAGCGATTATTTGTATCGAATATAGTTCCTAAGGGATCTGCAGAAAACCCACGTCGACGCTGCGGCTCGCGCAGCACTCACCCTCAGAGCACTCATGAAGACGATGTCCACGCGGGCGAAGCCGCGGGCAAAAGCTTGTTTTGAATATAAAGACGATTATACTTTTAGGGTGGTCCCGTATAAATTGTATTAAACGTAGTTTAATACTTTTTTTAGTAAAATTAAAAAAAAAATATAGCAACATTTTAGTTGTTGCGATTGAAGTCGCCTGTTATCATATTATTCACAAAAAAAGTGGTAAATGAGACAACAACTTTCACTACTCATGAAACTGAACAACTTTTCATAAAAACCTATACAATCGGAGTAAAATATGTTAAAGATTCCCCCTTACACAATTGGAAACGATAGACACATTTAAAAAAACGACTTCCATCGCAACAACTTAGTACAGTTTTGCATTATTATTTTTGGTTTTCATTAATTTTCTAAAAAAAAAATACAAACACATTGTCTTTATATATTTAGATAGGGTATCAAAATAAAAAAGAATCATTTAAAGCGGTTCACAATCTGTAAAGATATTGCGTAACAAACACACAATTTTTTTTAATCAAAACATAAAAATTGTGCTATGAGATTTTGCTTCTTGCCATTTCATAATTGTAGGCCAACGGGAAGTATCGATACTCCGTCAAGTTATCAAGTTGAAATCAATATCATTTTTTTAGGTCTACGGCCCCTGGAGGTGTAAAAAAACAAGCTCCTACGTCAACGCAATAAAAATACGCCAATTACTCTTATGTCTAAAACACTCGCTAATAAGTCAAAACCCAAAGGGTAATTCCCATCGACCTAGAATCAAGAAAGTTAGTAAAAAGCAAGGTCTCACAGAACAAGTAAAATCGGAAAATCGTTGATTTCGTAGCTTAAGCGCTTTGAAAACGGGGTATAAAAAACTCTGCTCCAACCACGACGAAGCAGAGTTTTGCTTACAGTCACGTGTAGGCAGACTTACCGTCAACATGCCGAAATGTGCTGTTACATGTCTCTAATGCACCTGTCTCAATCACAGTGAAGGATAGGACCTATCAAGTGCCGAAAAATTATTCGAGGTCACCTCTTAAGGCATACGTATATCTACGAAGAACTTATTATTCGTAGACGTATATTTATGTAATAGAAAAAGGGTTACCCTACATTGTTGTATGAAACTCAGTAGCTTGTAGAACAGATGGCCGTTAGGGCAGTAAATTTCTCAAGTCTCGACCGCGCACCAGAAGACGTAGCGTAGGAAGGCCTCTCATACGGTGGACCGACGACCTGGCTAAGGTCACGGGAAGACGCTAGATGCGGGCAGCGCAGGATCAGTCGTCGTGGAATTTGTGGGTGAGGCCTTTGTCTTGCAGTGGACGTCTTTCGGCTGATATGATGATGATGATACTAGTATGTGTGGAAGTCTGTAAAGGCTTTAGAATATAGTTATATCATTTAGTTCATATAGTATTAGAATAGATTTTAGATTTTGCAACTGTAAATATAATAATTATGTAACTATGCCATTGGTTCATCGTGAATCTGGTCAAAGAATCTAGTGAGATGGTATTTTATGAAAAGTATGAATATTTGAAAATATAATTTTGAACAAAAAAAAACAACTTTAAACAGGAAACTAAGGAAAGATCCGCTCGATTTCTCTGGGATGCCATAATCAGATCCTGTTTTCCTTATCATGGTACCACCTTTGGGATATCTCCTTTCCAACAAAAAAAGAGTCATCAAAATCGGTTCATAAACAACGAAACTATCCGCGAACAGACACAAAAAATATACCCTCCTCCTTTTTTGAAGTCAGCTGAAAATATTAAAATGCGAAGACGCAAATATATCTTAATTTTGCACGTCGCGAGCGCAACATCGCGTTGGCCGTATCTCCAGCCCGCTTCTGCGGAACTTGGCACAAACTCGATTAGTTGTCCCTCTGAGCTCCGTCTGAGGGAAGGTGGATGTACGACTGTAATCTACTCCTTCGCTGTTCACTTGAGGTGTGACACACTCAGTCTTAAGCCGGTTCCGTTCTTACGATTAAACCTCCTTGGTTCTGCATCAAGCTGTTTAATTGATAAATTTATTTGATTTGATTTGATTTAATAGGATTTAATTCTCTTACGTTGACAGTTGGCATGTCAGGGTGAATTTGATATCGATGGCCAGATTTTATTTTTAACTTAAGCGTCGGTGGCTCAACCGGTAACGACTCGGTCCATCTAACCAGAGGTACCGGGTTCAAATCTGGACGGCCAATGTACCAATGAGTTTTTCAAAAACTTACGTACATACTTACCGATTGCTTTAACGGTGAAGGAAAAACATCGTGAGGAAACCTGCACAAGCCTGCGAAGAAACTCGAAGGTTGTGTGTGAAGTCGACCAACCCGCACTGGGCCCGCGTGGTCGACTAAGGCCTAATCGCCCTGATTCAGGGTAGGCTCGATCCCCTCGGTGGGGACGTATATGAGCTGTAATGATGATGAAATAAAATACTTGCATATTATAACAATAAAATATATAATAATAAATATATACTTATACAAACAAAAACATTAACACAAATTAATTTTTTTATCTTTCCATGGTAAAGAAAGGAAAATGAGATAGTAAGGAAGATGGTAAAAAAGATTAAAAAACAGAGAACAGTGATTAACTATTGAGCTTTTACAAGCCTTTTGAATGTAGCGTTGGAGCACACCTGATAGACTCAGGCAGCGAATTCCACAGCCGGATTGATATGATATAGATGATATTCCTATTATAAATATAAGGCATTATTTGAATATTCCCAATTTCCCACAGATCTTTTATTTCCGTCGACTAATAGATAACACTTATTTGACACAAAAACCCCTGTTAAACTCCCGCCCAGCTATCAGTGTCCAGTGTCCAACAAGGTCATCTAAGGCTAGGGCGGGCGGGCTTCCGTTGGGCGGCGACATATTTCTCTTTTCACTTACCCCCGCCTGACGCACTGTTTGGGTGAAAAAGGGCAGACAAAGACTGGAGTTAGAAAGTACAATATTTAGAAAAGGTTGGGTTAAAGATACTATCATTGTTTTAAAGTACAATACAACCTTTGTATGGGCATAGTTATCTATGTATATATTAATGTATATATTAATATACTAGAGACGATTATATGATAGTTAAAAATTTTTTTACTCGTAAAATTTACCTGACTGTATGCTCTGAAGTCCTTTCAGCATTCCAAGGTTGACTGGAAGAGATCCCGATAGGGATAAGTCCGCCTTTGCTATATTTATATTCTTTTGTTACCACCTTATCTGTTTTAAATACAACAAAGAGTTTACAAACAAACAAACAAACCTTTGTAAGTGTTATATGATTTTTATTTCATTTGTTACCTTTTAAGTTAAATCATAAAGTGAAAAGAAGAATATATACTAAATGAATTTAACTTAATTGTGTAAGTGAGATAAAATAATTTATCAATTATGGATAAAAATCAGGTGAGAATATTCTTCAATTTATTCTTACTAATGTTCATCTTGGTTATATCCTCATGACTGAGGGACGTGACCATCGTGGGTTGCCCTCGCCACCACGGCTCTCCAGGCCGCTCTCGCCACCACAGCTGTCCAGATTTATCTTGCCACCACAGCTCTTCAGGTCGCTCTCGCCACCACAGCTCTCCAGGCCGCTCTCGCAACTATAACTCTCCAGGCCACTCTCGCCGCCACAGCTCTCCAAGTCGCTCTAGCTATCACAGCTCTCTAGGTTGCTCTTGCGACCACAGCTCTCCAGGTCGCTCTTGCCATCACAGCTCTCCAGGCCGCTCTAGCCATTACAGCTCTCCAGGTTGCTTTTGCTACCACAGCTCTCCAGGTCACTCTCGCCACCACAGCTCTCCAAGTCGCTCTTCCCACCACAGCTCTCCTGGCCGATCTTGCTGCCACAGCTCTCTAGGCCTCTCTCGCCACCACAGCTCTCTAGGTGACTCTTGCTACCACAGATCTCCTGGCCGATCTTGCCATCACAGCTCTTCAGGCCGCTCTCGTCACTACAGCTCTCCAGGTTGCTCTTGCGACTACAGCTCTCCAGGTCGCTCTTGTCATCACAGCTCTCCAGGCCGCTCTCGCCACTACAGATCTCCAGGTTGCTCTCGCCACCACAGCTCTCCAGGTCACTCTCGCCACCACAGCTCTCCAAGCCGCTTTTGCCACCACAGCTCTCCTGGCCGATCTGGCTACCACAGCTCTCTAGGCCTCTCTCGCCACCACAGCTCTCCAGGTCACTCTAGCCACCACAGCTCTCCAGACCGCTCTCGTTACCACAGCTCTCCAGGTCGCTCTTGCTACCACAGTTCTCCAGGCCGCTCTCGTCACCATAGCTCTCCAGGTCACTCTTGCCACCACAGCTCTCCAGGTCGCTCTCGTTACCACAGCTCTCCAGGCAGCTCTCGTTACCACAGCTCTCCATGTCGCTCTTGCCACCACAGCTCTCCAAGCCGCTCTCGTCACCACAGCTCTCCAAGTCGCTCTTGCCACCACAGCTCTCCAAGTCGCTCTTGCCATCACAGCTCTCCAGGCAGCTCTCGCCATAACAGCTCTCCAGGTTGCTCTCGCCACCATAGCTCTCCAGGTCGCTCTCGCCACCACAGCTCTCCAGGTCGCTCTCACTACCATAACTCTCCAAGTCGCTCTCACCACCACTGTTCTCCAGCTCGCTCTCCACCGCAGTTCTCCAGGTCGCTCTCACCACTATAGCTCTCCAGGTTGCTCTAGCCACCACAGCTCTACAGGTCGCTCTGGCCACCACAGCTCTCCAGGCCGCTCTCGTCACCACAGCTCTCCAGGTCACTCTTGCCATCACAGCTATCCAGGCCGCTCTCGCACCACAGCTCTCCAGGTTGCTCTCGCCACCACAGTTCTCCTGGTCGCTCTCGCCGCCACAGCTCTCCAGGTCGCTCTCGCCGCCACAGCTCTCCAGGTCGCTCTCACCACCACAGCTATCCAAGTCGCTCTTGCCATCACAGCTCTCCAGGCCGCTCTCGCCACCACAGCTCTCCAGATCGCTCTTGTGACCACAGCTCTCTAGGTCGCTCTCGCCACCACAGTTCTCCAGGTCAATCTTGCCATCACAGTTCACCAGGCCACTCTCGTCACAACAGCTCTCCAGCCCGTTCGATCTTGTGCGCAGTGTATGTTGGCCTGTAGGGTCACACCGGTAATTGCATTGACCGCGTCAGCCCATCGCATAGGCAATCGTCTTTTGCTCCTATTTATTTCCTTCCTTTTTGCTTTTTCTTTTTGCGGCTAGTGATGTTAAGCTTTTCCAAGATTTTCGATCCACTCCTGGCCGTTTGTCTGAAAAATACAGAAACAAACATAAAAATACAAGCTAATATTTGTATTGTTGTGCCCATGTCAGCTATAAAAATATATTAATTTCAAGTATAGTGGGTGAAGTTAAAATAATTTGTGATATTATTTTAAACGAAGGATTGAGGTACATATACAGTAAGTAACAAAATTGTTGTAGGCCCCGTTAACTGGGGCTTCTACTCATCATGCTGAACAACTTTTGTTCTATGACTCTGCTGAACTCGCAAAAAAAAATATTTAACTCTTCATAAAAAGCTATCAGCAGTAGAGAAGAACCCTAAATCAACGGCAAATACATCAATTTTATTGTTTTGTTTTTTATAAACTTGATCAGCTTTCCCTGAGGAACATGATTCGACCAAAACAAACGAAACTTTCCACGGGAAACATACCTTGGTATTGGTAGTGGGCTCCCGTTCCCGCATAGTCTACGAGTAAGTGTTTGATATTAAGTTCAACTTTAAATGTCCACGTTTTTCTGAGAAAAAACAGGCTGATGGATAATGAAGTAATTCTAAAAGGGTGCCGCTTTCTCCTTTTTAGATACGAAATCTTAAAAAAGTAACTTATAATACAAAGTTTGAAATTAATTTAAGTATGGATAACTTTGATTACATTTGGAAGACTAGAACCCGAATTCATATAAAAACATGCGGACAGTTGCTTGACACGAGACAAGGATAAGAATATATTCAAATAGCTATGTTAAATAGAAAAGATGAACCGCAAAAGTACACCTTTGTGGACAAAAAGAGTGGCTTTATATTCAGACACTTGTGACAGCCTGACCGTGAATCTCTTTCTGTTTGTGATCTATGATGGGAATTTCCTTTTTTTGCTGTTACCGTAAAATTAAGGCAAAATATTGACTTTACATTAAATATATATTTTTTAAACTTTAAACAATTGGTAAGCCCTTGGCATCACCTCACCTTTGAATTTTCTCCAGATTCCTCAGGAACTATCGGGCTATTCTGAGTAGCAATCTATGTCACTTCTCACCCCCTCATCAATATTTACGATGATTTTAATTTCACCTGTTAACATAAAATTAATATTTGTTTGTTCGTTTATTTATTTGTTTGTTGCTATACCGTTCATACGAATTGTGTTGAAACTTCCTACAGTTGTTGCACGCACGCCCTTGAAGTTTATAGGAATAAATAAAAAAACCGTACGAGTGAGAGTTAAACTCGCATGGAGCGGATTCCGTACGTTGATTGAGAAATTTCCTATGTTCATTTAAGTACCATAGACTTCCCATAGGTATTCCTGTAATTTATAGGTAAAAAACTATTTAACGTGTTTTTTTTTTTTAATTTTAGTAACCTTAGTTTCAATCATAAGGGGGGTGGGAAAGTCAATTTTGGCCTATTTTCTTATATAAATTCTAAACTACTTATCTCAAAATATATTTGAGATTCTTACAACAAATCCTTTAATTTCATATGGCTCAAGATGTAGTTAGAATATTTTCTTAATTTTTGATTTATCCTCCAAACTTGGCCCCCATGTTTAAAATTCATTTATTCACGTTACACGCTGTCTTTGGATCACTGACTTACATGTGAACCAAATTTAAACTCAAATGGTTGAGTAGTTTCGGAGCAAATCGCCTTTGACAGACGGACAGACAAACATGCGAGTGATCCTATAATGGTTCCGTTTTTCCATTATAAGGAACGAAACCTTAAAAACAGCAAGTGTTTTGCGGCTCGCCCACCGCACGCCATCGGAGGAAGCCACAGGCAAAAAAAAAAACATACCTGTAATAGATAAACGACTTTGCTGACACTGTAAAAGTGACTTCTGCCCATCAAGTCCCACAAGACCAACAGAGCTAAGCCAAAGTTCAAACACTGTTAGATGTTATCATAAAACCGGAATTCTTTCCCCAAGACTACGGACTCCATATAAAGACGATTCGGGCCCCTCCACACTACACGCAAGGGCGCAGGTCAGCAAGACGGCTAATGCAGATTGATAAGAACTCCCCCGTGTGGACCGTATTGACAGTGTCTTGTAATGTCATCGTGATTATACGAAGCCGGCTATTCTTTTAAAAGTTTTTATTTTGGTGGGGAAGTTTGTATTAGATTTTCACTTGATTTTTGATTAAAAAAGTTACTTTATTATTTTTCACTATTGGTAAGCCCTTGGCATCATCTCACCTGATGGTAAGTGACGACGATGCCGAAGATGGAAGCGGGCTTACCAAGATTCCCCAAAGCAATCATTATATCAGCCGAATGACATCCACTGCTAGACAAAGGCCTCCCCCCAAGGATTTCCACAACGACGGGTCGTTCGCTGCCCTCATCCAGCGGCTTCCCGCGACCCTCACCAGGTCGTCGGTTCACTGAGTGGGAGGCCTGCCTACGCTACGTCTTCCGTGTCGCCATTCTAGAACTGTACTGCACCAACGGCCATCTGTTCTAGGAGCTATATACCATGCCCAATGCCACATATTTTTAGCAATTCTGAAAGCTTTGTCAGTTACTTTGGTTCTCCTATACGGATCTCCTCGTTTCTGATTGGATCACGCAGCGAAACTCCGAGCAAAGCACGCTCTATCTCCTTTTAAGTGACCTTAAGCCTTCTTATGAGGCACATAGTAGGCGACCATGTCTCAGTTCCGTATGTCATCACTGGCAACACACACTGGTCAAAGACCTTGGTCTTAAGACACTGCGGCATGGGCCGTGAGGACATTGCGAAGCTTCCCGAACGCTGCTCAGCCGAGTTGGATTCGTCAATTGATCTCTTTCTAGAAATGTTACTTTAGGGTTCCTTGGAGGCTCGAGATCAATACAAATTTAATTCCGTTTTAATATAAAAACTACATGCTGGATTGAATCCCAACTTTGCGAATGTATTGAGTAGACACATATCGATGTTTGTAATTATTTTTTTCATTTTTCATACATATCGGCGGGCTGATTGCCGGTTTTGTATGTAAAATCCAAAAAAAATTTATCTCAATTTCAATGAAGTTGCAGATCAATAGTTGTTCAGTTTGATGAGTACCAACCCACCTTAAAGTTTCACTACACCTTTTTGCTACACCCTGAATAGTCAGGGAAATCATGCGGGGGTAGAGCGGCGAGACAGGGCGGGGGGACTAGCCCCAACTGCCACACTCACAACTTGGGACACTTTATACATTCAGGCGGAGGAGGAAGAAAACTTGACCAGTTTACTTGTAATGTTTGTTATTTTTGCTTCGACGCAAATATTAAAGGCGTTGGACTACTGTATGGATTCTTACACTGTGACATAATCCCACCTACATCCTCCAAAATCATTTCCCAATATCGATAGAGCTCATAAACCTCCCATAAACGCGGTCTCATCTCGCCATCGCCCACTGGCTGAAATCCCCTATTACCCCGAAAACTGGCGAAAGTTCCCGAAGAGGCCACTAATGGCGGGAAAGGATGAGGAAGTCGGCGCGAGATGTGTCAAGAGATAGGCCACGTATACCTACTGTTAAATGCACTAACTATTTTGTGAACCATGACGCCCTTGCGCTAAGCTGGGGTGGATACGGCTTATTTAAGACACTATTAAACCGCCTCCGTAGCTCAGAGGCAAAGTTCACTGGCTTTACACAGGAGGTCGCGGGTTCGATTCCCGGTGGAGTCAACTTGTGAGACTCGGTTTGGTTGGTGGTAGGGCATTTTGTAAGCCCGCCTGGCTAGCTACTACCATCTTATCTAAGTCTTGCCGCCAAACATCAGTGTTAAAAACATTGATGTGTTCCGGCATGAAGATAAGATAGCCAGTTCTCCATTGCGTTGGGGAATCTTGGCAAGCCCGCTTCCATCTTCGGCATCATCGTCACTTACGATCTGGTGAGTTGATGCCAAGGGCTTACCAATAGTGAATAAAAAAATATAAAAAAAAACTATAAAAGCCTGCTCGCCATTTTTTTTTAAATTAAAAATTTGATTGCGTTTGGCTGCAACTCACCTGATAGTAAGTGATGATGAAGTCGAGGATGGTACACGCAAACTCAAATAATGCCTATTCACTCTTGCCTTGAAGATCCCCAACTTATAGGAATCGGGAAACACTGACGCAGGCAAGGAGTTCCACTCTTGCGCTGTACGCATAATAAATGAAGAAGCGTAACGATTCGTGCGAAAAGGTGGAACATTAACAACATAGGGGTGCAACCTCTTCCTCCGTCTCGTTGACTGACGGTGGAATGGAGCCGGGGGAATGAGGTCGTGAAAGTTAAAGTGGAAATCGAATCTATTATACTCGATCTAGCTGTAAGAATTGCTAATTGTATTCGACCAAATAATTTAAAGGACCAGCCCTATCAATACATTAATCTCATTAAAAAAATAGTTCAATAATAAGTGATAATAGTAACGGCTATCCAGCCGATTTTGGCCACAACAATTACTGCTGGGTCAAAAAAACTAAACGCAAACACACACTCACACTACTATAGTCTACCGAGTCTCATTCAAAAATAAAAAATGACAGAGATAGAGAGACGACGTACTCGGAATGTAGCATAAATGAGATAGCAAATTTCACTCACTTCGACCTTCAACCGATTTGGGGAATACTGATGGACTGAAACGAAATGAGCGAATTCGCTCATTCTGTAGGCATCAAAACCGCTGTACGCGTAGGCCGGTCCATACCTGTTATATTGGTCGAAGATGATTGCTGTGCCACCGTTGTCACATTACAAGAAGGCCGCGTAGGCGTAACAATTTACCCAACAAAAAACTGTTTACCCAAGAAATATGCACCAAAAGGTCATATCATCATCATATCAGCCGAAGGACGTCCACTGCTGGACATAGGCCTCTCCCAAGGAATTTCACGACGACCGGTTCTGCGCTGCCCGCATCCAGCGGCTTCCCGCGACTTTCACCTGGTCATCAGTCCACCGAGTGGGAGGCCTGCCTGCACTATGTTTTCCGGTGCGTGGTCGCCACTCTAGAACTTTACTGCCCCAACGGCCATCTGTTCTACGAGCAACCAAAAGGTATTGAAAACTAATGTAATAAGAGAATTACAATTAGCCGTTGTTATATAAAGAAATGTTTTACTATTTATATTGTTAAACCAATCGCAACGACCAAGTACATTTTTGATTAATTTTACCGATTTTAGTAAAATTTAACCTCATAAAAAGATTTATATTAATCGGTTAACAATCTTCAAAGATATCGTGCAACAAATATACAAAAAAGATACAGTCGAATTGAGAGCCTCCTTCCTGTTTTTAAGTATGTACGATGTCCGTGTCGCACCCACTTCTCTGAAGGTTGGAAAATATGCACTCGAAGTTCATCACATCAGCTCATATACGTCCCCACCGAGGGGCTCGAGCCTACCCTGAATTAGAGCGATCGGGCCTTAGTCGATCACGCCGGCCCAGTGCGGTTTGGTCGACTTCACACACAACCTTCGAGTTTCTTCGCAGACATATGCAGGTTTCCTCACGATGTTTTCCTTCACCGTATAAGAGCGTCGGATAAAGTAAATATGAAATCGAAATTCGAAAACACATTGGTACGTGGCAGGATCGAACCATGACCTCCGGACAGGAGGTAGCGGCCCTTGCCATTACGCCACCGACGCTGTCGAAGTTGTTGACAAACATTTGTATAAGGGACAAACAGTCTAGTTAAGTAGGTGTAAATTCAAGAAAGAAATCAATCGACTAATCCAACTCGGTTGGACAGTGTTTGGGAAGCTTCGCAATATGTTCCCCAAATACCGCAGTGTCTCAATACTAAATTCGTTAGCAAGTGTGTTTCCAGTGATAGCGCCGCCAGTTGTTCGCAGAACCATTGCAAGCTCGCGAGAGAGGGCTACGTTGGATGAGGACAAGCGGCATCCCCTACATGGGCACGAGCTACCGCCGCAAAGGCTAAAAAGTCGGAAAAGCTTTTTAAAACATGTCGACCCCCTTACAACTCAGCCCTCTCAAGCGAGATGCAACATGTGGCATGCTCAAACACCGCTTCCTGATCCCTTTGTCCCGCTTTCTGAGAGTCTACCGGCTGGACATGTATTACCATGGCCAATCTGTAAGTCTTTAAATCGACTTCGGACTCAGGTCGGCCGGAGCAAGGAGAACATGTTCAGGTGGGGACTCTCGGAAAACCCAAATTTGGACTGTGTGTGTGGAGCGGTGCAGTCCATGGCTCATTTAGTTTCCTGACCTGCCTGCCCTGTCACCTGTTCGCAGCAGGACTTAATGGACGCCACAAATAGTGCAGTCGAAGTGGCTAAGTTCTGGGCCGCAATGATTTAATTTGTCATCGACACGCAAAGAAGAAGAAGAAGAAGAAGTGATGACATACGAAACCGAGACTTGGTCGCTTACTATGGTCCTCATAAGAAGGCTCAAGGTCACCCAAAGGGCAATGTAGCATGCTATGATCGGAGTTTCGCTGCGTGATCAAATCAGACACGAGGAGATTCGTAGCAGAACCACATAGCTTTCAGAATTGCTTAACTTAAGTGGCAGTGGGTGGGGGGGTGGACGGAGAGTAGACAGACTTCCACTAGGTAGACCGACGACCTGGTGAAGGTCGTGGGAAGCCGCAGGACCCAGCGCAGGACTAGTCCTAGTGGATCCTTGGGGGAGGCCGTTATCCAGCAGCAGTGGACGTCTTTCCGGATATGATGATGATGATAGGTACATAATAAGAACGTTATTCATGTTATTGGAATATATGTTATTAAATTGTAAATTTTTACTAATATTATAAATGTGAAAATGAGTTTGTTGTTTGTTTTAACCGCCTCCGTGGCGTAATGGGACTAACCATTCGCTTCACACCACGGGTTCGATTCCCGTCGGGGTCAACTTGTAAGACTCGGTTTGGTTGGTGGTAGGGCATTTTTTATCCCGCCTGTCTATAACAGCTACCACCATCTTATCTAAGTCTTGCCGCCAAAAATCAGTGTTTACAACATTGATGTGTTCCGGCTTGAAGATAAGATAGCCAGTTTTCCATTGCGTTGGGGAATCTTGTTAAGCCCGCTTCCATCTTCAGCATCATCGTCACTTACCATAAGGTGAGATGCTGCCAAGGGCTAACAATTGTGCGTAAAAAAACAAAAAAAAATATTTTTGCCTTTTCACGCTTCAACACCTTGACCAATCTTCATAAAATTTGGCATGCAGGTGTAACTAGGAAGGACATAAGCTACTTTTTGTCCTGTTAAAACAGCATAGTCCGATACAGTTCCTGGATAACTAAAAAATACTCTTTTTTTGGTTCATTTCCTTAACATCGCACCGGAACAATGGATTATTGTGATTTTTTTGCACATAGATGGTTGCGGAGGTGGAAAATGACATAATTTACTAATCAGCATATTCCCTAGGGATATGGGGAATACTCATTTCCACGCTCGCGCACGTCGGCGTCGCACCGGAGCAACGGATTGAAGTGATTTTTTGTACAGAATTGGTTTAGGGGGTGGGAAGTGACATAGACTGCTAATTAGAATAGTTTAGATATAGTTTCTGAGGCATCTGGAGAAAACTCATGTCCACGCACCACTCACTCTCAAACACAGTCATAAAACTCACGTCCACGCACCACTCACTCTCAAACACAGTCATAAAACTCATGTCCACGCACCACTCACTCTCAAACACAGTCATAAAAAAACCTGCCAAGTGCGAGTTAGAACCGCACACAAAGGGTTCGTACCATCATACTAGATGGCGCTAGTTTCTTTACGTTTAAAAAACACGTTTTTTGTATAGAGACCCTCTTATTTTTCGCTTTTTCTAATTATTAGTATTTGTTGTTATACCGTAACAACATAAATACATCATCTGTGAAAATATCAATTGTATAGCCATCACGGTCTATGAAATACAGCCTGGTTGCAGACGGACACACAGACAGACGGACGGACAGCGGAGTCTCAGTAATAGCAAAGTATATACTAACATACAGTATGGACCCTCCCTGCCGCTCTCTAGATTGCGACCTTACCCCCCCCCGTCACTCAGATTGATACAGATTAGTTAAAGATTGGGTTTCGAACTTCGCCGCCATTTTGTTTGTTCCGTCATTCCTTTTTTGAAGTGTCATTTCTGGCCCGTTGTATGAAGTGTCCATAGGGTGTGGTAATAGGGTCCTGTTTTAACACCCTTTTGCCGCGGGCATAAGCTAGTCTTAAATAAACGCTCTCTCCATACCACGATAGCCACTCATATGGCTATTTCTAAGAAAGGACATTTCGTAGGACAATCTCACACCCTCCGGCGGCGTGGGCGGACCCTTCCTAATGCTGTAACTTGAGTGAGGTAATAGGAAAAGTTAACACCTCCTGACTGAGATAACGTCGGGTTTCATTGTCTGACTATGACATGACATGTTGCCTTCATCCGATCAGTTAAATCAGTCTTTTTTATCACGCTTTTATTAGCTTCACCTGTATGTATGTTTGTAACCGACTCCTTTGCACTCGATTTTGACCCACTTTAAACGGTCAAATTTAATTCAAACTTTCTACATTTATCAAGAATCAGTGACAATACAATAATTTTATAAATTTATCTCATTCATCATCATCATCATGTCAGCTCATATACGTCCCCACCGAGGGGCTCGCCTGAATTACGGCGATCGGGCCTTATTCGACCACGCGGGCCCAGTGTGGGTTGGTCGACTTCACACACAACCTTCGAGTTTCTTCGCAGGTGTGTTGTGCAGGTTACCTCACGATGTTTTCCTTCACCGTTAAAGCAATCGGAGAGTATATGTACGTAAGTTACGAAAAACATTGGCCGTCCGGATTTGAACCCGGCACCTCTGGTTAGGACGACCGAGTCGTTACCGGTTGAGCCATAGCCATATTATCTCATTATGCTGAACTAATTTTTTTTCTGAAAAAACCGGTTGTCGTGGAAATCCTTGGGGGAGGCCTATGTCCAACAGTGGATGTCCTTCGGCTGATATGATGATGAGCAACTAGGCTGATAAAGCAACTAAAAATATTCCTTTTGTTCATAGTTTATGATGGTTGATACTTTTGGACCTCTCGGCCATTAAATTAACCATATTATCTTTCATGAATCAAGGATTCGTCCGTGAACTTTCTTTTTCTCGCTAAACCGAATTGTTTGACTTGTAATGCCCCGGTTATTACTTTTATAAACATTTGCGTCGATTTCAACATTACATTGAACAATTGTTAGTACATTCATCGGCTGTAAAAGTCGGTGGAGGTACAATCGGCTCAAAGGCGTGCAGATAACTGCTTCTCGGAACGAATGTCAGTATTATCAGTCGGAGAGCACTTGCAAAGGCGTGAAGTCGTAACGTCTAATAATAAAGCATTATATATTCGCGGCCACGTGCCTCGAATAATGACGGCCATGGTGAGAACGCACTAAAGTGGGTGTTTTTGTAGTGGCAACAGTTTTATAAGTTATCGGCACCTCTGTGCGGCGATCGTGTGTTGTTTTATGCCGTTCTGTCGCTACACTTGAATGTTTTAGTACATAATGCGCATGACACTTTTCGTGCACGCGAAATTTATTTATTTTTTCTACCCAGGAGGGCGGGGGGGAGCTTCGCTTGACGAAACTCCTCGACGGTATAATCAATCAAACCTAACCAAATCTATTAAAGTACATTTTTTGTCACAATACAATGATACTCTTTACAAGGTATCTTATCAGCTCATATATTATGTCCTCACCGAGGGGCTCAAGCCTACCCTTAATTATTACCATGCAGACCCAGTACGGGGTGGTCGACTGCACACACAACCTTCGAGTTTCTTCGCAGGCATGTGCAGGTTTAGGTAAGGTAATATTCAATATAGGTACCCGTACGTAGCAGGATTCGAACCAAGACCTTCTGGACAGGAAGTAGCAGCCCTAAAAATTTAAAACCTTAATTCAGTTTAATTTCTAACTCATATGGGTATATCATTGCATGGGCAAGATACGTACCTTCTCGACGACTACTTCACCTGAGAAATTCATCTAAAAAAAGCAATAGTTTTAGTCATTCTCATCATATCAGCCGAAAGACGTTCACTGCTGGACAAAGGCCTTCCCCAAGAATGTCCAAGACGGCCAGTCCTGCGCTGCTCGCATCTAGCGGCTTCCCGCGACCACTCAACGCCACTCAAGAACTTTACCGCCCCAACGCTTTAGTAAAAGTTTTAGTAAAGCATGGAAAATTTAGTTGGAGTTTTTTAATTTTCAAAATTTGCATTAAATACAGTTTGTTTACGCCTAATGTTCAACCTAACAATTTCTTTCTAACGAGTCTTTTTTCGTTTATCTATCTTGTGGTCTTTTCGTATCTACACCCTTTCGGGCGAATTGCCTACCCCAAATTTTAGTAATTTTCATTCAATTGACCACTATTTATTAATAAATAGCAACAAACAATTGTAATTAAATTGACAATAGATGTCAATAGATTCTCTGGAACTTAGAGTCAAGGATTAGTAGAATTATAAAAGGTGTAGGGCAAAGTATGTATATTGGTACTACATACAGTATGGACACACCCTGCCGCTCTCTAGATTCCAACCTCATCCACCCAGATTGATACAGATTGGTTCTCGAACGTATAGAATTTCGCCGTGATGTTGTTTGCTCCGCCATTTGGTTTTAGAAAAGTCATTTCACGACCGTTGTATTCAGTGTCCAAAGTGTGGTGTAGGTCTCTTTTGGCATACTACTATATACATACATACTACATCTTGGGTTCTGTATATTCAGTTACTTAATTATTTACCGAGTTACAATTGTAATCAGTAGGTATCGAAATTATAAAAGAGTTAGCAACAACAGTGAAGGAAAACTTTGTGAGGAAACCTGCACATCTGAATCTATTAAAGTTACGTTGCATACGCCCGTTGTGAATCAAAATTATCTACACGCGACCGTTTGTGTAGCTAAATGCAAAACCAGACAACTGCTGTCTATCACTCGCATAGGACGTTTAATATTGTGCCCCACAATAACATATTAAGAGTATTTTTGCACAATTGTTAAGCCCTTGGCATCATCCCACCTGATGGTTAGTGACGATGATCCTGAAAATGAAAGTAGGCTTACCAATATTCCCATATGCAATGGGGAACTGGCTTTCTTATCTTCAAGCTGGAACTAACTCACAAGAAGCCGTTGCTCAAGATCGTGTTGAGGTGGTAATATTACAGATTTTTGTTATTTTTGACGTCAATTACTCCTAAACGATAGAAAACCTAAAATTGAAAAGAGACCCTTGTTTTTGATGATGTTCCTTAAAGTCAAAAGCTATTAGAAACACGATTGAGCAGTTCTGGCTCGATAGAAAAAAATGCCAAAGATAGGTCTACACCTTTCCTTTTAACAAACTAGAGTTATTTAAGTAAGAATGTATGTATGTAAGAATGTGACTAATATTTTGAAGTATAAATTAATAAAAAATACAAAAATACTTTTGATGATAATACAAAGTGGGTAATGTTATTATTTTTTATACTTTCATTGTAGTTTTTGATTGAAACGACAAAACATTGAAAAAGTGAAAAAGTGTAGTTATTTCCTTTACTCTTTACACGTAAAGAAAAAGACAAAGACAACTGTTCCAATCAACACCACGCCTTAATTGGAGGTAAATAAGACATGATTTTGTTCAATATTAGACTTTTTCGGCTACAATGATTGTTGCTGTCGCCCTTAGCGTTCGGCTATCTGCCGCTAAACAAAGACAACTTAATGTAACACAGATAATTTGAAAACACACAAAGATGACCTATTATTGTTGAAGATGACTAAATATTAAATTACATAAAGATGATTTAGTAATAGGTCATCTTTGTTAGAAACCTATTGTGGCGTTAGACAATGATAATAATCTAGAATTTTCCAGCTTCCACCAAAAATTAACATGTATCATTGTAACTAACTACATGCACGCAAACGATAATAGATTACTTAGGTCACAGTATTACGATATGGCTTACAGTAGCGAAACGCTTTTGATTTCGCACGATGCCGCCACCGGCGTAGGTACTAGCCCATACTAGCTTCAAACTCGCGGAGTTTGCCAGGCTGTGCCCTGCCGCCTGCTGCCCCGCTAATACCCTTCCGTTGCTCTGCGTAAGTACATTCGTTGCGCTACGTAAACCGCTATATTGTAATACTGTGCTTAGGTACCTACTTTTGCCTTTCCCTGTTGGCTACAGTTTTCGTGCAAAAACCTTATCTCGAGATCTCGTAACATGTGTCACACATAATAGGCAGGCTAAACGCTAACATATTGTGTAATTCAATGATTATCAACAGCGACCCGATAAACAAAGCTTCAATCAGTAAAATTACCCGAAAAGCGACAATCGCCGCGTCAACGACTTCCTCTATTATAAAATTGAATAAAAAAATAATTTCTCGCCGTAACGTAATTGCCGTTACCAATTTGTGGACGGCCAAGCGTGAGCCGCGGTAATTGGGCTAATAATGTCATTGTGTGCGTCGGGAATCGGGATCGGGAGTGCTTTTGAAATAGGTGGTGAACGATGATTGATGATCGTTTTGGCCTATTTATTTAGGTAAACGGACGCAGTTTGAAGGGATTTAATAAAGTTTAACTTGTTGTCAGTATAATTACCTTCTTCTAATGTAATGACGACCGGTCCTGCGCTGCCCGCATCCATCGGCTTCCCGCGATCTTTACCAGGTCACATAGGTCCACCGCGTCCCACGCTACGTTTTCCGGTGCGCGGTCGTCACTCGAGAACTTTACTACCTCATCGGCCATCTGTTCTACGAGCTACTTACCGGTCGTCATGGAAATTCTTGGGGGAGGCCTTTGTCCAGCAGTGGACGATTTTCGGTTGATATGATGATGATGATAATGAATGTAATGTTGTACACTGAACTAAAGTAATTTTTAACCGCCTCCATGGTCTAATGGTTAGTCTATTCGCTTCACACCAGGAGGTCGCGGGTTCGATTCCCGGCGGGGACTACTTTGTAAGACTCGGTTTGGTTGGTGGTAGGGCATTTTCATAGTCCGCCTGGCTAGCTACCAACACCTTATCTAAGTCTTGCCGCCAAATCATTGATGAGTTCCGGCTTGAAGATAAGATAGCCAGATCCCCATTGCGTTGGGGATTCTTGGTGAGCCCTCTTCCATCTTCGGCATCATCGTCACTAACCATCAGGTGAAATGATGCCAAGGGCTTAGCAATTTTGTATAACAAAAGTAAGGTCACTTAAAAAGGCCTCATTTGACACTTCATCAAACTAACCTTGCAACGGCGGCCACACAATATTGTTTATGTTTTCAAAGTTAGTACTGCACAATTGGTATTTTTTTTAGCTACATAATAAATATAAAAATAATATTTCATGATTTACTTTTATTTAGCTTTCTAAACACAATATGGCATTACAAGGTTACGTCGTCGGTGTACACGTTATCTTTTAAAACACTTTCTGAATGTTACCCAAAAAATCTAATGATTTTTGGCAAGATTTGTAGTCAACACATTCCTTGGTTTATTTTAGTTTCTAGGGGTCTACCCAAAGGGTAAAAATGGGACCCTATTACTAACACTCCGCTGTCTGTCTGTCAGTCTATCTGTCCGTCTGTCACCAGGCTGTATTTCATGAACCGTGATAGCTAGACAGTTGAAATTTTCACAGATATGTATTTCTGGTGCCGCTGTAATAACGAATACAAAAAATTAGAAAAAGTTAAAGTCTGCATATAAAAAACGTGTTTTTTTAAACGTGAAGAAACTAGCGCCATCTAGTATGATAGTACGGAACCCTTTGTGCGCGGTTCTGACTTGCACTTTACCGGTTTTTTTGTTAGAGGTTGTTTTCTTCTAGAATTTCTTCAAACGTGATGCATTTTGGAGAAAATAGTGCACCAGGCACGTGAAAAATATGAGGAGCAAGTAAATAAAAATAAAGATGACGTGGCTCATAATAATAAGGTTGGGATTACAATGAAACTCAATAAAAATACTGTGACAAGGCAATAAGTGCTTTTTA
The DNA here is from genome assembly GCA_947284805.1 of Coleophora flavipennella. Taxonomy (NCBI): domain Eukaryota; kingdom Metazoa; phylum Arthropoda; class Insecta; order Lepidoptera; family Coleophoridae; genus Coleophora; species Coleophora flavipennella. The sequence goes on along the minus strand of OX369281.1, from coordinate 12,514,573 downwards.
GGGTTTCTTACACCCAAAGGGTGACCAACGGGACCCTATTACTAAGCCTCCGCTGTCTATCTGTCCGTCTGTCAGCGGGCTGTATTTTATGAACTGTAATAGGTAGAAAATTGAAGTTTTCAAAGAATTTGTATTTTTATTGTCGCCGAAAAAGCAAATAATAAAAATTTAAGAAAGTGAAATACTAAGCGGGGTCCTCGTAAAAAAACGTGTTTTTATAGGTGTTTTTGGTATAGCTCTATCGTAAAAACGGTACTACATATAGGCGTGAAACTTGATGTATTTAATTACAGTACTAATCCTGAAATAAAACAAATAAAATAAAAACCGGCTAAGTATGAGTCGTACTAGCACTAAGTGGTTGAAACTGAATATAAAAAGTATTCTGTCGCTTGCGTTGGCGTCTTTTGTTTCTAATGTGTTATTGTCATAGTTGTGTGGAGAGGTGTATAGTAGTACGGAACCCTCGGAGCACAAGTCTGACTCGCAATTGATGTTATTTTTTAAAGGATTGATGTTTTTTTTTAAAGGATTGATGTTATTTTTTTACAATAACTGCATTCCATTCTCACATGTTTGAGAACCAGATCGATTCAATCAATTTATTCGGTAATTTTAAGCAGGTCAACTCACTATGAAGCTAAGACTGACTTATACCAAATATGGTCTTTTATTATGGCCACACTGTAAGTACTAAGTACTCAACGTAATATCATAGAATTACGATATGGCTTACAGTAGCGCAACGCCTTTGATGTCGCACGATGCCGCCACGGCGTAGGTACTAGCAGTACTAGCCTGTAGCCAGCCTGGCAAACGCTGAGTTTGCCAGGCCGCGCCCCGCCGTCCGCTGCCAAGCAAGTACCCTTCCGTTGCTCTGCGTAAGTACATTCGTTGCACTACTGTAAGCAGCTATATTGTAATACTGTGGTAATATAGTAGGGCGCTGTGGAGTTGAGGACAGGAACAGATGGAGCAACCATCGTAAGAGAGAAGTTTCTTCTGGGAGAAGACTACTTCTCCACTAATAAGTCCTGAGCATTCAACGTTCATGATGCTCTGCAGGCAACTGAAGGCAGTGAAAAATCGGCTAAGTTCGACTCGGGGTCACACAAACAGGGTTCCGCACCAAAACTTTAACTTTCAACAGAAAAAGAGCTCTCAGTACATACTTTGGTCTAGTTAAATGGGTGTCTTTTTATTTTGGACTTCAGAAATTTATTTTTTCCTATGAAAGCGTAAGGAATTTTCATAGAATTTCCTGTAATTTATGTATTCAACCTCATATACTGTGATTTTTAGGGTTCCGTAAACCCAACGGGTGACTAATGGATATCCTATTGCTAAGCCTCCGCTGTCTGTCTGTCTCTCTGTCCGTCCGTCAGCCTGTCCTGTCTGTATTTCATGAACCGTAATATGTAGGCAGTGACAATAGATCTTTTTTGGAATTTTGAAGTTGAACTTTGGAGGTGGAATCAAGGTCCCAGGATCATTGTTTGTTTTCAATAGAATTTTATATTTGTAATTTTTGAGCATATTATCTCTTTTCAAATAAAATGTAATTTAGTAAAGGAATTGAATTTCCAACCCACCTAAGGTTCAATATCTTATAGCATCATCATATCAGCCGAAGGAAGTCCACTGCTGGACATAGGCCTCCCCCAAGGATCTGTCATAGCATACTGTCACCCTAAGAGCTATTTTCGATTGACACTTCAATACTACATATAACTAAAATAGAATTTTCGACCTTAATGCAATGCGAATGTCTAACGACATTTCAACGAAATGGGTAGGGAATTAAAGCCCTTGACTGTACCTAAATATTTTTAGGTTTTTAAAAATTATTCTCAATCTACTTAAATTAGACTTTCACAATTCAGTATGTATGTAAACAGCTCTCTAGAGACACCTCCTCAACTTTCACACGCTTCATAATAGGTAACCTTTAACAGGTAGTTTATAAAAAAACGTAAGCGTTAGTTCACATTACACGGTGTTCTGCGTTTAGATTAGCGAGCTGTTGTGCGCTGCAAGCGAAGCATGGCGCAAATCATAGTGCGCGCGCGTCACTCTGACACATGCATCCTTTATCACCTGCCAGTGAAAATAGGCATTTAATGCAGTTTTAGGCCCATACATTTTTATGGTTCCGCACACAATGGGTTAAAACGGGACCCTATTACTAAGATTTCGCTGTCCGTCTGTCTGTCTGTCCTTCTGTCACCAGGCTGAACTTTCATGAACCGTGATAGCTAGACAGTTGAAATTTTCACAGATGAAATGAAATGAAATGAAATGAAATTATTTATTAGTAACAAATTGTTATACGTCAAATGAGATTTTATAAAATCATAATATTTAAATATAAATGTCATTACTAAAGGATTAATTATACTAAAATGTACACAATTAAAAAAAAATACGTTATATGTAATTTAGGCGGATGATGTATTTCGGTCACCGCTATAACAGTAAATAATATAGAAAAAGTGAAAAATTAGGGGGTCTCCATACAAAAACGTGTTTTTTTAAAAATGAAGAAACTAGTGCCACTTAGTATGATGGTAGGGACGGAACCCTATGTGTGCGGTTCTGACTCGCACTTGGCCGGTTTTTTAATCTCCTTATAAGTCTTGGCTTTATTGCCAAGGTTATGTAAATAGGCATATAATACAGTTTTAGGCTCATACTTTATCTCTGCGAAAGGCCTGGCTTTATTGCCAACGTTGTGTGAACAGACATTTTACGTTGATTTTTACCTTATCTCTGCAAAAAGGCTGATTTTATTGCCAAGTTCAAGGGTCAGTTAGCCGATAGTATTTATTAATTGTTTAAGGCTTTAAGATGCCTCAATATGAGCAGGTTGATATGTGTTAAAATAATATCGAAAATCAATGCAGGTATCAACGCGGCTGTTACGTTGAAACCGAACGCCTAATTCTCGATTTTTACATGTTTTTATTACTTTTCAATACTTTCAAAAAAGTTTGATAAAAAAGTGTTCAATTTTTGTGTGTTGTTTTCATTTAAAATTAACTATTTCTTTTTGAATTATTTTGCAATTAATGCTTTAAACAGAGTCTACAGTATATTTTTTTACATCGAAAGTGGTAATATTTTTAAAATTGTATTCAATTAAATCGATTTTTTTTATTACTTTGAGTATATTACATATATTTTCCATAGTGATAGCTTTACACAGTATTTCAATAACTTGAATTTAATATTGTCATTTGACCCATCTTAAGGTCTTAACGTATAGGTACGTAGATAAGTAGAGAAAGCTATGCATAGCACAGCATAGCAAAATGAATAAGAATCGATTTTTGAAATTCGATAATTAAGTTTTTTTTATTTGAAGTTACTTAAATTACTAAATTCAATATTTTCAGACTTCCTGAAATAATAGTTAAATGGTGGCGACATGTAATTCTCTCACAAAAATCCCCACTTAAATCATTGTACTTAATAGGTTTTAGAAACGAATTATTTATCTAGAAATGTTTTTGACAAACCCTTAATATTTTTAAAAAAGACGTATTCAACATTACCCCACAATATGAGGTACATAAATGAAAAAAAAAACACCCATACTTAAATGTAGAAGAGGTAAAAAAATATAAAAAAGCATAAGTACTTATTTTCCATGTGTTTACAGACGATATATTTTTAACCCCCGACGCAAAAAGAGGGGTACTATTAAGTTTAACATGTGTATCTGTCAATCTGTGTGTCTGTCTGCGCCATCGTTAGTTCCTAAAAGAATGGACTGATTTTGATGCGGTTTTTTTTGTTTCCAAGCTGACGTGATCGAAGTTGTTCTTATCTATGATTTATAAAGATCTGTTCAGCGGTTTGAAGATCATCAGTTTTTTTCTAGTTTATGAAGGGATGTGGGCAACTTCCACTGGTCTGATCGATTCGAAATTTGATGTGCTGTTACTTTGATGATATTGCAAAAACATAGTAACCTTGACTTGATGCTGCAGCATCACCTGGAAGTTGCAGAATACCCAATTCTAGCAGAGTATTGTTTTTGAGCTCAATGGAATAGTCTCAATGAATAGGTGTCAGGTAAAAATCAGGTACACCCGATGCTGCAGCATCTTCTGGAATTTACAAGATACCCAACTCCTCACCAACTTACAGTAGTGGTGTCGTGTTTAGGATCATTGGAATAGTCTCAATGAATATGTGTTAAATAGAACATGGTAGCCTTGACCTGATACTACAGTATCTCCTGGAATATGCTGGATACCTAATTCCTCACTATATTACTGCAGATTATCGTGTTTGGGCTCATTAGAATAGTCTCAATGAACAGATAAACGGGTAAGGAAAAATATAGGGTTCCTGTTTGGACTATGGCATCCTTAAAACGATGTCCACCAGCATTAACAGTTGGCAAAAAAAGCTTGTGTCAAAAGATGACAACACAAATTTTATATGAAATGCGTCCTAAAAACTTATGCTTTGTACAGACGCCAACACATCAAGATAGACACTCGTAGTGCGAATCTGATCCATACTCATACGGCATAAGAACGGTACAAAGTAAAATGTGTCTAGCTTGATGTGCTGGCCTCTGTACATATCCTTATGCACCAACAGCATCCTGTGCACTCTAGTGGACCGATGGGACTCTCCGATGCTGGGGCGCTGGAGACGGCTGCACGCAGGTAAGTTGCCCCTGTGGCGGACGGCTCCATCGAGACCATCTCGATTATTTGATTTGTTTCAATTTTTTTTACTAACACTACATTACAAGTACCAATGTTACTAACTATGTCTGAAATAAAAATACTTATTATATTATGTTTTATATCCGAAATTCTAGTACTCATATGTAGACAATATCCTGATAATGGCGTTTTATTCTTCTAGGCAAAATTGAAATCAAATCTTTTCAAAAAATACATGACGTATATAATTAAAATTCATTTATTCATTCATATACATGATCTTTTTTCCTCATAAGCAGTCTCAATGTCACCCAAAGGGCGATGGAGCGACCTATGCTCGGAGTTTTACTTCGCGAATCAGAAATGGGAGATTCGTAGAAGATCCAAGTTAACCGACATAGCTCACAGCATCTCTAAACTTGGACTCTAATCTCTAAACGTGTCGTAAAGTTACAGTAAGAACCGGAAAACGTAGCGCACTCGTTAGATCCATAACCTGTTTAAAGATTGAGGGAAGCCGCTGAATGCGTTCAACGCAGGACCGGTCGTTGTGGCAATCTTTGGTGGAGACCTTTGTCCAGCAGTAGACGTCTTTCGGCTGATATGATGATGTGAATTCGATGGACATCTTATGCTCAATTCAACGGGAATTCCAAAAAAATGCGAGAGTGTCGTACGGATAAACTATAGTAGATAGAAACATATTAATCATACCGCCTACAAGGTTCGTCTGAAGAAAATACAAAACTATATCTTTGATCCTGCTCTATTATCCCGGGAGGACGTCATAGACCGCGCAATTGACCTCTGTTTTTGGTAGCCCTGACTTAGGTTCACGCCAAACTTTTTTGTTTTTTAACCGACTTCAAAAAAGGAGGAGGTTCTATATTCGACTGTATATTTTTTAAATGTATTATATTCACCGATTTCTCCGTCAATTGAGGACCGATTTTCAAAATTCTTCTTTTATTCGAAAGAGTGTACTGCCGAGGGGGTCCCATTGTCATTAAATCTGGATCTGATGATGGGATCCTACGGAAATCGAGGGCAACCCTTAAATTTTATAGGCACTTATTACGTGATTCATATGTTTTCTAAGGCAATTAAAATACTTGCGTCTGTTAGTCATCATCTCATCAGATTATTCAGATGAGCTGATGATGGACGATTTCATTTCTTAACTTTCGTGCTGCTGAAATGATGATGATGGAAGCCTCAGGACTCTGTATCTGTTAATGAAACACATGTATTATGCTTTGATAATTCGTATTGGTGAGTAGGTGATTGGTTTTAACGTTATTAGATAGATATCATTATCACTAAAAACAAAGAAAATGAAAACAAAAGTGTAAAAAAAACAAAAAACCGACTTCAAAATGAAATTCACTCAAAAGTATAAAATAATATTATTATACTTAAATACATAACATTAACCAACAATAACGAAATCATAGGTAGGTACGAATTAAAATAGGGGCTTAATTATTTTTTTTGAGTTTGGTGTCAGCAAACCATCGAATCTAAAACATTTGATACGTAATTAACTGTGTGCTGGTACCGACTTCATAAAAAAATTTAAGTCCCTAATTTAATTCGTCACCACCTTTGATTTCGTTATTGTTGATTAATGTTGTGTATTTAAGTATAATAATATTTTCATACTTTTGAGTGAATTTAATTTTGAAGTCAGTTTTTAGTTTTTTTTAAACTATTTTTTTTTCAAGAAAAGTTTGTGCAGTTCTGTTCGATGATTAGTCTATGACCCGCGCAGGCGCCGCGGGGGGCGACAATGCACAGGAAGTGTCGACCAAATCGAATCACTGCCGACGTTTCACTAATTTTATGTCTACAGTTATTTTTTATTTTGTATTTTATCACGCGTGCGCTATTGTTCTGTTGCGTGATGGCGCAGGATTTTGGCCGTCCGTCCGTCACTTTGTTTCGAAAGACGAGATTTAAATGATATTTTAAAATTTACTACACGTAACTAAATTGAAATTATGTGTTTTTTAATTTTTATTCTTGACTAGCTTTTGCCAGCGGCTTCGCTCTCGTTTACATAGTTTCTATGACTGTTTCTGAGGGTGCGCAGTGCGCGAGCCACAAGTGGCTCGCGAGCGTGAAAAAAGTAGCCTATGTGTTAATCCAGGTCCTAATCTGTCTTCCTACCAAATTTCAGCCAGATCCGTGTCTACTACCAACCGTGTCTACTACTTTTTGCGTGAAGAAGTAACAAACACACACACTCACAAACTTTCGCCTTTATAATATTATTAGTGTGATTATGCAATTCGTGATGGGAGCGCTGCATCAGGCAGATTATAACGTAATAACAACGAGCATATTATTATGCACTAATATTTCCTAAAAGAACATTGTGCAAATTTTTATAGACTTTTTACCATAAACATATATCACTGAGCTGTAAAATTTGAGGTTTTATACATAACTATGATATATCATGTAAAAAGTCAAAGCAACACTTTTACATTTATGCTGGAAAACTGGAGCATTAGCGTGACCTCCTGCCGCAAGCCGACGCCCGCAATCCGAAGAAGTGGTGGAAGTCCTTAAGATTGAGGAGTAGGGGCAGGGTCCGTGCAAATAAAATTTGAATTTTATATGTTTACCACCATAATATCACAATTTTTTTATTCACTTGACATTATCTTAACACTACAGATATTTTACATAAATAATAATACATCTAGGTTGGTAGGTACAGAGATTTCGTTGTTAATTACAATGTAAAGGTCAGAATCAAAGTCGGAATCAGAAGTGAGTTACAAAACTAAAAAGAAAGGCAAATTCGGCAATAGAAAGTTTAAATATGAAATATTTGGTTTATATATAAATATTTTCAAAAATAAAAGAGGTAATAATAAAAATAGACTAAAAGTGAAAGAAGGAGTATCAGTTAAGACTTTGTCACAAATTAATAGACTTGTGATCTCAGTAAGACCCAGTAATGCTCCTGAAAAAAATCAAAGGAAAACTTTACAAAACTTCAATCCGTCGTGCTATTCTATATGGCAAAGAGTGCTGGGCCTTTATTAAGCAACATCTCTCGAAACTGCACACCTCAAGATGTCCTCATGTTACACTGGTCAGCGTAGGTCACCCGCCTCGACAAAATCAGAAATGAAAATATAAGATTCAGCTACAAAATTGAACCCACTGTCGACAAAGTTACAGAATAATGATTACGCTGATATGGACACGTTTTCAGACGACTTGAAGATCACATGGTGCGAGTAGCCTCAGATGACGAAGCGTGGGGACGAAGGTCCAAAAAGACTTAAAACTGGCTGAAATAAACGCGCAGATTGGAGAAAGCGGACAAGGAGAGCCAACCCCAGATAATGGGGAATGGCGCAGGCAGAAGATGAAGTGTTCTCAGTAAAACCTTTCTTTTGTGGTATTTCAAAAAGCGCTACAAGAGTGAGCACATTTTATCATATTGTCCTTTATAAACCTAATCATTGCACCTTATACGGGTATTTCTTGTATGAAGGAAAGTAGTAAACCAGACTTTTTTGGTTTCCTGGTTAGCATTTGACAATTTAGTACATCATATTTTGCCGAAATCTAAGACCACAATTGTATAAGTTCCTTTTATATCACCCAAATCACTTCATGTCTTATTACAACTTTATTCATATCTAAACGCCACTTGTAATTCATACCTTTGAATTTATCTCGAAACAATGAACCCTGCATCGAATCCTATAAACAATAACTCGAAAATAACATTATTGTGTGTCATATCACAATCCCAATGCGTATATATCACATCCCACGGGCTATTGCTGCGATTTCAGTACGAATTGAAGTAACGAATAGACAGTGTTCTCGGAAGGCCGCGGGAGTGCGTTATCGCGGTTGTAAATCAATATATGATTACAAATTTAATGCTACTGTTGCGTCGTAAATCAGAGGTTTTAAATTACGAGGTACATACGACGCGGGCAACGCGTGAGGCCCCCTAGTGCTGCGCTGTTGTGTCGACACTCGATAAATCGCGTTGCGCACACCGTCATCGCAAGTTGAGAACGCGGCCCGCGGCGCGATAGTGCTGGACGTAAGTATGTATATGCCAGTAATTAATTTTTAATTTTTTAAGCCTATTTTTGCGAAAACATTATAGTCTCTTTCAGAAGGACCATAAATTTTCTTTAATGGGATTCGGTTGTGTTATTGAATAGGTGCAGAATAATGGAAACATGGATGATAAATGTGAGATGGAGAAAATGACATTTATATTCTACTTTTATTATTTGTCGCAATATCACGTTGTACAGGAAAGCAAATAAATACCTTTAAGAATGTGATTCAATGTCAATTTCACGCGCCTTTGCTTAAGATGGGTTATCTAAAGCACAGAATAAGTTAAACATGCAAACTTAAACAGAGTGTAACAAAATTGGTGTAGGTCCCATTAACTGGGGGTTCTATTCGTCATACTGAACAACTTTCTCCAAGGAACCCATAGTCCACTCTTAAAAAAAATTTGGACCCTCCATACTAAAATGCACAAAATCGGCCGATCAGCTGATCGATTTGTATGAAGAGTAAAAAAATATTTTACGTTTTCAGCAAAGTCGTAGAACATAAGTTGTTCAGTATGATGAGTAGAAGCCCCAGTTAACGGGACCTACACAAATTTTGTTAGACCCTGTATATCTTCCTGACCATAAAGCTTTACCAGTTTTGGTATATTTTGAAATAGACTAACCTATCATTTTATTTAGTTTCGTGTACCTGTCAATAACATTGTGGTGTTTTCCCGCCTATCGATATCGACACATCACTGCCCGCCTTGTCGACAAGTTACGATACTATTTCTGTCAACACTATTCGTGTACTGTATGACGTGTGGAGGCTGCGCCTGCGCCAACGCAACCACTGAGCAAATAGCCAATAGCATAAACCGTTTTAGTATACGAGTATTGCTCTGGCTTTAGATTCGCCTTTAAATTATTTTAGAATTGAGGGATAATTGAAGTGTCAAGAACTATAGCTGAGCTTTCAAGAATTTTGTGAAATTCTTAATTAACCATTCGCTGGGTGCGAAGTACTAGGTGGGGGTAATAATATAATCGATCGCAGCGCTCATAGTGGCCAAAAGTAAAAATAATGTCGGCGCTGTCATCTGTCATATCTCATAGTAATCTGTTTAGACTTGGTTACGTATTTTGATAAAACCCGGTACTTACAAATTTAACTCATTTCGATCTGAAAAAGATGTTTAATTTATCACTAGCGATACAGGAACAATTATATAATGATTATTATTATTGAATGAAACCATTAAAGTAGCTTTATCATCTTATTTTACAGTAAAACTACAACTAAAAATTAACTAAACAAACCCTGACATGGTTAAAACAAAACACTTTTTGAAAAAAAAAATTACTTACCTCATTTGATTTGAATGACCAAAAATTATTTTACAACCCTTTCTCCACCCAAATCAGGGTATCACATTTATTTTGGAAATAAATTAATAGATAATTTTGGATTATAATAATATTTTGTCACAATGTCGTGATTAAATGTCAAAACATCAGAGCCAACAAAGTTGCAGCACAGATTACTAAATAATTACTTCGGTTGCGGACGCTAGGTGGCGCTGAACTCGTGCACAGAGCCAATATTATGATGTAATAATACGTTTTCCAAATGCCGAAAAACTACGATACTTAGGCTTAAATTTGCCATTATTGACCTTATCTCCGTAACTACTGGGCCTAAAATCCTGAAAAAAAAAACACAGTATATGCGGTTGAATGGATCTATGAGAAAATCTATAGTCCGTCCGTTCCCACAGGAAAAATAAAACTTCCAAAGTACAAAATAAGTAGACCCCGATTTACCTAGAGAATTATAGTATGTACTGAGAGGACTTCTTCTGTTGGTAGTTAAAGTTTTGGTGCGTAACACTGTTTGTGTGACCCCCAGTCGCACTTTTCCGGTTACTTTTACTTAGTTCGGGCTACTCAGGGTGCGTAAGACTCGTACTTGGCTGTTTTCTTCATTTTTTGTTTCACTCTAGATTTAATTATACATATATTCATACTTTCACGCTTGTTTTATATTACGGTTCTTACAATATGGCAAGAAAAAAACTTCAAAATACGTTTCTCATATTATGAGGATTTTTTTTTCACTTTTTGTATTTATTTAGTATGTAACCTCAGATCACAGCAAACAATGTAACCCATATTCCTTAAAGAAATTCAACCGGCTACCTATAAACATTTAAAAGAACGCCTTTTAAAGTACGGACGGACAGCGTAGCTTTAGTTTTAAGGTCCCGTTACCTTTAACCAGCTGACCAGATTATGGAACCCTAAAAGTTGAAAAAAAAAACCCACAAAATCTTAAGGCTTTAAGATGACTCATATATTCATACTTTCACGCTTGTTTTATATTACGGTTCTTACAATATGGCAAAAAAAAAAACTGAAAAACACGTTTCTCATTGGGGATTTTTTTCACTTTTTGTACTTATTTAATAACCCATAACTCCTTAAAAAATTCAGCCGGCTACTTATTAATTTTCAAAAGAACGCCTTTTAAAGTACGGACGGACAGCATAGGTTTAGTATTAGGGTCCCGTTACCTTTAATCAGTGGCCCAGATTACGGAACCCATTTTTTTTTAAATACCCACAAAATATTTAAGGCTTTAAGATGACTCAATCCGAGCAAGTTGAAACGTGTTAAAATAAAGGTTCCGAGTTTGGATCCTGGAGGCGAACCGACATGGTGGCGTTTTCATACAAACACTTCTGCACTTCGATATATCGATAGTCAATTTGGCACCGCTGGAGAGACTGTAACACAGCCCATGCTTCGACCGAATCGAAGGCTTTCTCAGTCAACGAACGCCAAGCATAGTGGCTGATTGTACTCTTCGGTCTTCTGTATAATCTCCCGCACCATATATATGTGGTCTATGGTATTAAATCCTTTTCGGAAAACGACTTGTTCGGGAGGCTGGAAGTCGTCAAACCTGCGTGCAACACGATTCGGAATGACTCTCGAAAACAGTTTGTAGACGTCGCTCAGAAGTGAGATGGGTCTGTAGTTCTTCAGCAGGGTGTTGTCGCCCGTGTTGTATTTATTTTATTCACCATTAACTATTTGTTTTCGAGAAATTTTGTAATAATGCCAAAATTAGGGTCTGCTGTATTTTTTTTTACATCAAAAGTTGTAGGTAATATTTGTAAAATTGTATTCATTTAAATCGTTTTTTTATTACTTTAAGTATATTATATATTTATTTCATAGTGATAGCTTTACACAGTCTTTTAATATTTTAAATTGAATATTTTCATTTGATCCATCTTAAGGCCTTAAATTTTTGAATCATTTTGGTACAATAATTTATTCTATGCGGCTAACTTATTGAGGCTAATGATGGCTCAATATTGATGATAATGAAACGCTCAAAGGTACTAAAGTACCAACCGTTATTCTAGGTATTAAATATATAAAAATAAATAAAAAAAATATTTAATTACATAGCTGACAAAATAAAAAAAGGGGTGAAAATTTTACCTCATAATAATTTTGAACAAAAAAAAACCGACTTCAAACAGAAAACTAAGATTGTCATTGATTATCTGGGATGCCATCATCAGATTCTGATTTCCTTATCATAGTACCACCCTTGGGATATCTCCTTTCTATTTAAAAAAGAATCATCAAAATCGGTTCATAAACGACGAAGTCATCCGCGAACACACATTAAAAAAAATAATTATATATACGGTCGAATTGGTGAAGGTCGCGGGAAGCCGCTGGATGCGGGCAGCGCAGAACCGGTCGTCGTGGAGATCCTTGGGGAGGCCTATGTCCAGCAGTGGACTTCCTTCGGCTGATATGATGATGATGATACGGTCGAATTGAGAAACCTCCTCCTTTTTTGCAGTCGGTTAAAAAAGGGAAAACCCTGTGTTAATAGGATAAGTAACAATGCTAATATCTCCAATTAATTGACACAAAAGAACCTAGTAATAAGTCACTGTAGCAAAAATATTTAAAACAAAATTTTTAAAACAATATTTATAGTAAAACAAGCAAATACTTAAAATTTACAGTTAACATTTGACTGTATGTGTAATAGGAGTGTTGCGTGTATTATTTGTGTGTGTGTGTGTGTGTGTGAGTTAGTGTGAGTGTGTGCGGTGTGCGTGAGAGCGTGTGAGGGGTAGATAGAAAAGTAAGTACTTTAAACAGCTCGAAAGCAAAAAAATACAAATCAGCTTGGAATGTCCTCTGTTACAAGATGTCATAGAAAACAAAATATGGCTTGCACTAACCAGTTGCGCAGAATGCGCAAATTGGAGAAAATGAAATAAACTCGGTTTATCTCTGATCTGAGACAGATGCGTGGGCGGCGCACACTCGAAGGGATAAATATATCTGTAACGAAACTGTAATGAGGGAGTGACAGCCGATGACGCATGTGCCAGCGCCCTAAGGCATATACGCTTTATTGAAGGAAGAAATGTTTACCTCATCTTATTCTGATACTGAATAACGATGCAACCAAAGCTATGTACCTATTGGTTTATTTGGATGCATAGAAAAAATGGCTGTTACATATTGTGAATTGTGATGTAGGTACCTATCCTACATAAAAAGATATCCGCTAGAAGGCTTAAAACATAGTTAGTTTTCAATTGACTACAGCTATGAAATAACACTTCTCTTTTTCGTCAGGGGTAAAAAGGAGGGTCACGATTTCAACAATCTATTTGATCAAAAATAATTTATTGTACAGAGCGTCGTCGTTGGCACAACAGGTAAGATTAATTCGAATTCTGCCACGTACCAATGTGTTTTTGAATTTCGATTTCGTTTAAACGTTTATCCGACGATTTTACGGTAAAGGAAAACATTGTGAGGAAACCTGCACATCCCTGCGAAAAAACTCAAAGGTTGTGTGTAAAGTCGACCAACTAGCACTGGGACCGCGTGGTCGTCTTAAGCCCGATCGCGTTAATTTAGGCTAGGCTCGAGCCCCTCGGTGGGGACGTATATGAGCTGATATGATGATTTTACAATACAGATTGCATTTTCCTCCCTCGGTTACATTTACGTTAAATTGTCAATGCCAACCCTTACTCAACTACCTGTTTTAGTGACTTACTTGAAACATCAATTGATGTTAATATTTGTGGTAGGTACACTGATGGAAAATTGGTAACAAGATGGTTGGTCGCAATAACATTCACCAATTTGCAGCTTTAAATCATGCTCATGCGCAAACCCGCTGCTGGCGATTCGTTCTCGTCGCAAACGTCGCCTCGATCATCAGTCACCGCGTTCACTAAATCAATCATCGAACCCACACAAATTATAGACGTTTCCCTTAAAATCAGAACAAATTGTCGAGAAAGCCAGTAAACACAAGTTTCACTCAAATTAAAGCAAAGGTTAAAAATTTAAATTTGATTTATTGTTGTCAATTTTCCAGTTAATAAATATTAATCTGGAATTGCGCTTCATCGCATTGATATTAACGTATGCACCAACCGATTAACGTGTCCGTTGCTAATAGTCTGATTATTGCTACTCATTTTCCACTGAATAGTTGATGCCCATCAATTGCAGTAAATGGTTCACCCTTAATCATCCGACTTCAAAAAAGGAGAAGGTTCTCAATTCTCAAACTGTATGTTTTTTGTATGTTTGTTACGCGATATCTTCGCAGACTGTGAACCGATTTTCATGATTCTAGTCACTAATTCGATAGAGTATGCTCTCAAGTTGATTATGTATAATTTTTATTAAAATCGGTTAAGTACTTTATCAGAAAATTAACAAAAACCAAAAATAATAATGCAAAATTGTACAAAGTTGTTGCGATGGAAGTCGGTTTTTTTAACGTGTTTAGCTTTTTCAATTTTTTTTTGAAGTTGTTCATTATTGGAAAATTGAAATGTTATGATTTGTCATCATCATTATCTTGAATATTGGCATGCATGCTCATATCAATGAAAATATATTCGTGGAACATGTAAGTGGCAAATTTACTCCCTACCTTGATTGGTGTAGCAACTAGAGCCTTACCTATTTTTTTTAATGTGTCCCATTATCGATTGAAATTGAGGTACTGAAACACTAAATTTAGTACTATTCTATGTAGAGCAAAATACTTGATTATAAACAGGCACGAAGAAGCCGAAGACAATAATAATCTTATCATATTATTATCTTAGTTGTTGTGTTGGATCGCCACTTGCAATAGTTGAGTATTTTAAGTGTTTGGGACATTGGGTCACTGAAGATCAAAATGATGACATGGACATGGAGAGGGAACGCAGGGCGTTGGCGGGTAGATGTAACATGCTTGCCCGCAGATTTGCACGTAGCACGCGCGAAGTCAAGTTTACACTTTTTAAAGCGTACTGCCAGTCATTTTATACGTGCAGTCTGTGGGTCAGGTACACGCAGAAAGCCTTCAACGCTCTGCGAATCCAATACAACAACTGGTTCAGGTTGCTGCTGGGTCTGCCACTTTAGGTACTGCGGTGCATCGGCGATGTTCGCGGAAGCTCGCACTGATTCCTTTCAGTGTATAATTAGAAAGAGAGTAGCATCGTTGATGAGTCGCGTGAGTGGCAGCGCAAACAGTTTTCTAAAAATCATGGGAGACAAGTTGGACAGTCCCTTTCTTAAGCACTGGGACTATACCCATACGGGTTCTAGGGTAGTAATTTTTAATTTAAATAGATAAGTTTATTTAATTTTAATATATTTATTTTAATTTTGTCTTGGAAATCCGTAATTTTTAATTTGTATACTAATATTAATATTAAGATTTTTGTAATATATTAACCTAAATATGGACTACCTATGTCTGAAATAAATGATTAATATTACCAATCACCTTCTATAAAACATACAACATATATCATAAACAACTTAGTATAACAAGCTTTGTCAAACCATAACAATCAAGGGCTAACAAGGGTTGAAACTTAGGAGTACATCACTAATGACTTAGCGAAACCAACAGACCGCTCGCTTCCAAAATTAAACAAGGAAAAAAAGTAACGATCGATCACCCTCAAACAAAACACAGAAAAACTACGAGAAACGAATGTATGGAGCAAATTAAAAGCCCAGCGTGAGGCGCGCGCGCAGGTTTGAGTCCCGGCGGAGCGGCCAGGGCAAATATTAAACCTGTCAGTTTTGTGTAATTTGAAGGCTCGTTTTCGAGTTATAAGTTATGTTATTGAATGTTTTGGGGGTATGCGCGAGTGCGCGAGCCGTGTGAACGCTGTAATGATCTCTGGATAAACACGAGAAAGAATAATGTGTAGAGAATGGAAATAAATAAATACTTGACCAAAAAATAAATCCACAAATGTTGGTGTTTTATACCAGGTTGCTTGGATCAATGTCAATAAATAATCCAAATATTCGTAATTGGTTATTATAACTTGATTTGATTAATTTCACCTACTTTAACTCAAATAGGTAGGTGGATATAAGAAATAACTATTTAAAGGAAATGAAAAGATACCACCGAGCCTAAGCAGAATGTAATTTAAAATTTTAAACATTATGTGGGATTTTTTAACACATTAGGAATGTTAATCTAAAAGCTTACCACAATAAAATTCAACGACCTTGTAAATAGTTATGATACTTCTGATGAAAACCGTTAGGTCTGACAGAAAAAAAGTTGAATTGCTATTATTAGTGAAATTCCAAAGACTCCATTACCACGACGCTAATGACAGTGAAGAAGGTCCAATTTGCTAATTTGGGTGAGCAAAGGCCAATCGAGGTGGAGATAGAGAGATAGCGCCGTCAGGTGGTTAGCCGTTGCATTGCTCTCAGGTTAATATGCCCACTTTTTCAATACAAAGGCAATAAAAAAGTGCTAGTCACGCACTAAACGCCCCAACTCGCCTTGAAGCGTCGGCCAAAGAAACAAACAAAAGTGCCAAAAGCGCACCATCACGCACCCACGAAACGATTTTCGCCCCGTACGTAACACGTGTCAAATTTCAATTCTACTACACGTCGAAATTAACAGTGGGCGTCAACAGATTATTGATATTTTTCTCGATAAAAAAATAATCGATGATCGGGCGCGGACTCTCGTTGTTGTTGAAATGAAAAAGCACCTATTGTTGAGTGTTTGGATGGTTGAGATAGATTTTTTTTAAAACGGAATTAAATGGACGCACGAATTTTGACAAAAAATTGACATCATCAATCAGAGATTGTTTTATGGGGTCTACAATGGCGCTTTTCGGTATCGTGTTGTGTAATCTGGTTCTGAGAAGTAAAAGAGATTTTTCACTTTTTTTAAATGGGATCAAAAAGTTGTTTAGTGACTCGTGGATTATTAAGGTAAAAATCGAGAAAGGTCGATCAACTTACATTGTAGCTCAAAAATGAGAAATTTATTCCAATAAGTAATATCATAGTGTTATTATCTCAGCGTGCCGCTTGATTTATATTGCTTCAAGCATTCGTAGGTTCTCGCGACGGCAGGCATAGACGCTATTAATTTTCATTAAGACCTTCGTTACATTTGATTAATCGATGAAACATTCTCGAAGACAAGCCTGTTGATACCTATCGCAGTAATAGCTACAATTTCTTTTGCAAGGGTCTTTATAACAGAGCTACTACTATTGATTCGTACGTATAACTAACTTGCTTCGACCACAAACAATACTCCATTTATACACAAAAGCAATGGCAACGTTTTTTGCCACAATCGCACCCTCTGCTAATAATGCTCTAATCATAGGTTTGACACCCAACTGCTTGTACCACAAACCGTTTCACTGACTGTATCTCTAACTCTTTTTTTATTACTGCTTTATCTTCGAATGTGCTCTCGTCTCCAAAAGCAAAACAAGTAATGTACAGCGCGCTTTGTGTAGCACTCGTTTCATCGTCGTCACAGCCCTTGGGCACAGTCAAGTAAGCCCTGTGTTGGAGGCAAGGAGGCTAATGCGGGGATTGCCGGCCCAAGGGGTAATTATAGCAAATGTGCCATAGTTGTGTTGACAATACGGCGTTCCTTCGAAGTCCGGAGCCCCTTTGTCTAGCCTCTGGGGTATTCATTTGGTGACCCCGTTGGAAAAGTTATTTTGTGCTCTGTTGTTTTAGCTTCAAAGAAACAGTAACAGAAGTAAAAAGTGTAAAAGTTACAGGAATTGCTATTTCGTATTTGAGATTTATTTCGTTAAGTTTTCGGTATTTTTTACTGAAAAATACTTTATTACCAGAAAATTAAGCATTTGTTTCTATTCTCTAGAAACTTTTCTGTGGAACATAATTATTGTTTATTAAAAACTAGCTTTTTTTCGCGGCTTCGCCCGCGTGGACATCGTTTTTATGACTGCCTTTTAGGGTGAGCGGCTCGCGAGCGTGGAAATGAGTTTTCTCCAGATCCCTATCCCAGATCGGGCTATTGTGATTAGCAGTCTATGACACTCCTCAACCATCTGTGAAAAAATCGCAAAAATCCATTGTGCAGTTGCGGTTTTAAAAAACTAGCCAAAAAAGAGTTTTTTTTTCAGTTCCCTCAGGACTAATATATTTTCACTGGATAAAAAGTAGCCTATGCCCTTACCCGTTACACAGGCTACCTGCATGCCAAATTTAAACAAGATTGGTTAAGGTGTTGAAGCGTAAAAACGTAACACACAAACAAATAAACAAACACATTTTCACATTTATAATATTAGTAAGGATTTGAGCGCATTTGACAATAATATCTCAAAAAAAAGAAATTTTAATAGCGAGAAGCAGAAATGGTTAGCAGTTACTACACCGAGAAGAGACTGTCACTAAGGTCTTCCACGATACACGCCTAGACTAAGCCTAGTGTATGTTTAAGGCTAATAATATTAATTGTATGAATTAAGTCCAAAAAATTACTCTCGAATTATTTTACGACACAGGGTGACCATGATACATTGCGCCATAGTCGCCTACCCGGGATGTCACAACACCATTGACAACCTCCCTCCCACTCGCAGGATGCTCGCCTACGCGGCCTCTACGTGTACCGCTAGAGCTGTCAAGAATACCATCTATCGGATACATGAATAAAAAAAACATGTTTTTTAATTTTATTGATTTCCTTTATGAATATTATGAATGATTGTGTCCACTGCCAGTGATCACAGTGATGACACACAGAACTGAGACGTCGTTACTTACTATGGGCCTTAAGCTCAAGGTCGCTCAAGGTCACTCAAAGAACGATGGAGCGTACTATGTTCAGAGTTTCTTTGTAACGAATCAGAAATGAGGAGATCCGTTGGAGGAATAAAGTAACCGATATAGCTCTCAGAATCGCTAAACTTAAGAAACAGTAGGCGGAGAACATGCCCGTAGAACAGATGACCGTTGGGGTAGATAAGTTATCGAGTGGCTACCGCGCATCGGTAGACTTAGCGTAGGCAAGCCTAAGACTCGGTGGACCGGAGACCTGGTGAAGTTTGTGGGAAGTTGGTTGATAAGGGTGGCGCAGGAACAATTGTTGTAGAAAATATTTGTATGAGGTCTGTATCCAGGAGTGGACGTCTTTCAGATGATATGAGAATGGATATAATTGACTGGTGAGGAAGAATAGTTTAAGAATGTTTACCGTTTTTTTCATGGATATGTAGGTATTTATGTGAAATTTCTTACCTATTCCTACCCCCCTCATCACATAAGCTCATATATACGTCCCCACCGATAGGCTCGAGCCTACCCTGAATTAGGGTGAGCCTTAGTCGACCACGAGGGCCCAGTGCGGGTTGGTCAACTCCACTCACATCCTTCGAGTTTCCTCGAAGGCGAGTGCAGGTTTCCTAACGATGTTTGCCTTCACCGTAAGAGCGTCGAATAAACGTACATATGAGATCGAAATTCGAAAACACATTGGTACGTGTCAGGACTCAAACCACGACTTCCCGGATAGGAGGTAGTGGCCCTTGCCGTGGCGCCACCGACGTGACCTACCCACCTAGTAGTTTTCAGTATGGCTTCGATAAGGGTAGAATATAAGATTTTTTTTCTAAAACTGTCGCTACACGTTGGTGGCAGATTTCTTTCTTTCTAGTAATGTGAATCTTAGTAGTTTTGTAACATAATGTACAATTATAAATTATAAAAAAAACCAAAGATTTAGAATAATTTTTTTTTTACTTCGGATATATTGAGCATGATTTCTCTCTTCGGATTTATGATAGGTACTTATATCAGATACGAATACGTAGTCTTATAGCATCCCTATTAGAGAGTCGGAGACAAACGTGTGCAAGCGCAGGGTCGCATTTGCATCGGTCGGGGAGGGGCCGCGGAGTTTATCACGTCCTGCCATTGATGATTCGCAGAGGAGTGGTGTTTCGAGTTGATATGATAGAGTGTTAACTGACAAAACAAACGAGATATATGTAAAATAAACGAACGATGTGTATGATCCTTTATGGTAAGATGTAATTTTTATAGTTATATCTAGAGTTTTGTGTAGACTTAAATTTTCATAGTTATAGAAGAGTTCTGTGTTCCAGTAGTGGAACGTTTATGCGTTACATGTAGACGTAAGGTTGATGACTGGAGACAAAACTGTAGTTGAGTTGGTGGATGAGTTTCATTAAGACTTACCTATCTTCTTATTCTGTAGCTATATTAGCCGTTTATTTAATGGTAGATTAGCTGTAAAATTTAAATAGCTTGGGGGCAAGCTATACTCGAAGTTTCCCTACGCAACCGAATCAGATATGAGGAGATTCTTAGGAAAACTAAGGTAACCGACATAGCTCACAGAATCGCTAAATTTAAGTGTCAGTGGGTGATGCACATAGCTCGTAGAACTGACAGCCGTTGGAGCAGAAAAGTTCTCAAGTGGCGACTGCGCACCGTAAGACGTAGCGTTGGCAGGCCTCTCACTCGGTGGACCGACGACCTGCTGAGGGTCGCGGGAAGCCGCTGGATGTGGGAAGCGCAGGACCGCTCGTGGTGGAAATCCGTGGAAGCCTTTGTCCAGCATTGGACGTCTTTCGGCTGATGATGATCATGATTTTAAAAGATATCACAGGGATAATTAAGCATCACCTGCGAACACTTGGGGAATGCAGATTTACATCTACGGACCTACGTAATGCAGCCAATTATGCACATCTGATCGCAGATGAGCAGGTTTCTTCACGATAGTTTTCTTCACCGTTAATGTAATTGGTAAGTATTTGTAGGATCTATGATACTTTTTTTGTTGTTAAATTTTGATTCAAGTTAAAAATTAGTTACAAAAATTGGATGGAAAATATTTCCTTTGATAATTGAGTTCATAAATACTCTCAAAGTTTAACAGACAAAGGACAGCTAGGCGATTGATTTATAAATAAGTCATAGTTGCTTATAAGCAACATTGTGCAACCTAAAAAGAGATAATATAAAACCAAACTTTAATCATAAGGAAAACCTAACTAAACCAAACCATTTGAAAAGGTAACTTGAGACTATTGTGATGAAATCGTGAATGGGCATTCAATACTTCATTCACCATGAAGAGTATCAAATATATGAATGAAGATATACGTGAATGAAGCGTATGAAAGGTTATTGATGCACAATCAAGTACTAATAATGAAAACAAAACCTTGGTTGCTTGATCACACATGAATGAAAATAAAATAAACTTTATTTCCATAGTCATAGATGATGATAAAGCTTTTGTGACTCTTAAAGTAACGTGGTCGCCTAGTGCAAGATAAGTTCTGTTATTCAATAACGTTCTGAACCAGCCACAAGTAGAGTTAAACACGAACGTTGGATAGGATAGTAATCAAATTTGTGAAGTGCCTCGTCATCAGACTGAGCGCGATGGTGTCGGATAGGCCACGGGGCTCGCAGTCACAATGGCAGCTCGGATTGATTGGGGATCTACAATGGGCGATCAATTGGATCGATTGATGTATTGGCGTCATTGTTCAGGGATAAAGATACCTGCGTGCGAGCAACACTCAGATTTGTACAATGGGATTTGTTTCCGTTGTAAGTTTTAATTCGTTGAGCTGTGATTTTGTGAATTTACTATCTTGTTTTACTTGTATATCTGCAGTAATTACAACTTGAGATTACCTACTCTATTTGTCCGCAAAGGTCCTGCCTATAAATAATTTGTGAATAAAATATTTCATTACTAATAGAACAGTCTTCACAAGCACAATAAAATGTTTCTTAAAATCACGCCTTTTACGTGTATGTCATCATCATTACAGCTCATATACGTCCCCACCGAGGGGCTCGAGCCTACCCTGAATCAGGGCGATTAGGCCTTAGACGACCACGCGGGCCCAGTGCGGGTTGGTCGACTTCACACACAACCTTCGAGTTTCTTCGCAGGCGTGTGCAGGTTTCCTCACGATGTTTTCCTTCACCGTTAAAGCAATCGGTAAGTATGTACGTAAGTTTTTTTGAAAAACTCATTGGTACATTGGCCATCCAGATTTGAACCCGGTACCTCTGGTTAGATGGACCGAGTCGTTACCGGTTGAGCCACCGACGCTTCCTAAAGTACTTACTAAAGATCTGATACGTGTATGTATCAGATCTTTATTCCAAAGAGATTTCCAAGGTTTAGCTCTATATTTTAAATCTTAATTTCTTCACTTTTTGTGACAAAAAGCTTGCAAGACTTGGCTACTGTTTTTACCATACCTAGTAGGTATTTTATTGGTGTGATACGTTTATATTTATCATCAACATAACAGCCGAAGGACGTCCTCACATCAGCTCATATACCCTGAATTAGGGCAATCAGGCCATAGTCGACCACGCGGGCCCAGTGCGGGTTGGTCGACTTCACACACAACCTTCGAGTTTCTTCGCAGGCGTGTGCAGGTTTCCTCACGATGTTTTCCTTCACCTTTAACACTAGAGTACACGCGTGGCCTACTATAGTAGACCATGGTGACATATAAGATTGCAACTTTTTTATTTCGCGCGATAACACGTTGTGCCTCAAGCTATTCCTCGTAAAGACAATTACGCTTAAGGTCAGTGACACGTGCGATTCCAGCGCGTACGAACGAGTCCACTATTTGGCGCCAAAACTGCAGGACTACCATTGGAGTCCGCGCGAGCACTGGCGTATTAAATAAATGTAGGTGACTATAATATTAATAATATGTATATAATATTATAAAATGTTTCTCATGTTGTGTTCTTTGTTTTATAGGTTATGTTTCAGTTTGATATTGAAATAATAAGTCTAAAAAGATGTTTTTTTAAGTATTAGAAAGAAATTCCTCAATAGTGCCATATTTTTGTTCATTTTCTTAAGTTTTTGATTTTTTAATTATTTCCTAGTTTAAAAAGCAAATAAATGCTAAAACTGTGTTCTTAACATAAGAACAATAAATAAAGAACTGATACCAAATACTATTTTATTCATATAGTACGTAAACAAAAAATAAACATGTTTTTATAAGGCCTACTATAGTCGGCCACGCGAGCACTCGTGCTAAAAAAACAGGCGCGTGTACTGTAGTGTTAAAGCAATCGGTAAGTAAATGTACGTAAGTTTTAAAAACTCATTGGTACATTGGCCGTCCAGATTTGAACCCAGTACCTCTGTTTAGAAGGACCGAGTCGTTACCGGTTGAGCCACCGATGTTTTTTTTTACCGGTTGAGCCACCAACTCTTCCGAAGGACGTCCACTGCTGGACAAATGCCTCCCACCAAGGGTTTCCACGACGAAATACACAAAATACATAGATCTCAGAATTGCCAAACTTAAGTGGCAGTGCGCGGGGTACATAGCTCGTAGAACAGATGGCCGTTGAGGCAGTAAAGTTTTCGAGTGGTTTCCGTAGCTCAGAGGCAAAGTTCACTGGCGTAACACAGGAGGTCGCGGGTTCGATTCCCGGCGGGGTCAATTGTAAGACTCGGTTTGGTTGGTGGTAGGGCATTTTCTAAGCCCGCCTGGCTAGCTACCACCATCTTATCTAAGTCTTGCCGCCAAATATCAATGTTGATATCATTGGTATGTTCCGGCATGAAGATAAGATAGCCAGTTCCCCATTGCGTTGGGGAATCTTGGTATGCCCGCTTCCATCTTCGGCAACGTCGTCACTTACCACCAGGTGAGATGTTGTCAAGGGTTTACCAATTGTTAATAAAAAAAAAAAAAAAAAAAGGTAGGCAGATTTGGTGGAACGATGACCTGAAGGTCGCGAGAAGCCACTGGATGCGGGCAGCACAGAACCGGTCGTCGTGGAACATTTATATTGATGTATACTACTAACATAGGTTAAGTTAGACACTAACATACCTATAATGTATTATATTAGCATCTATGTTATGTTATTTTTATAAGTTTTTGTATATCTGTGGGTCTGTACCTTTAGCACTAAATTACCTGAAAATAAATAAATAATAATAATAATAAATAAACGTATCAACAAATGTATATTTGGATGAATTCTAATGTCTTTCACGATAGATTACCCTCCAAATCTATCAGTCAGGTTGGATTCGATTATGTTGCAATATTTAGAATATACAGGATGTGACCTCTCATTTCTTCATGATTTAATCTCCATCGACCTGATCCTGTTGGGGCTGCAACGGTGCTTCACCACGTGGGCTGCAAGACAATGCCGCGTCTTGTGAGGCCGTTTTTTGTCTTTGTCCCAGCGTTTTGTTGGCTCTTACGACGTGGATTCACGAAACTTTCGCGAATTTTGGACGTGACCTCTAAGTATTTGTTTTAAACCTATTTAGTTTTAAGATTGTTTCGATATATTAAGTACCTATAGAAAACTCTCTGTAAACTAGAAAAACTAGTTTTGTTCCGGTTATTTTTGCTGTATTGCGATTTTGAACAAAACGGAAATACGGAATACTGTTTATTATGCGGGAATATAAAGGTGGAGTGATACTTTAAGGTGGGCTTGTACTCATCAAACTGAACAATTTTTATTCTACAACATTGCTGAAATCGCGTTTTTTTTTATTTTTCGTACAATGCCGGCCAATTAGCTGAGCGATTTTTATAAAAAGAAAAAAAAAGCGATTTTTTTTATTTACAATTGGTAAGCCCTTGGCATCATCTCACCTGATGGTAAGTGACGATGATACTTAAAGATGGAAGTGGGCTTACCAAGATTGCCCAATGCAATGGAGAACTGGCTATCTTACCTTCAAGCCGGAACAATCAATGATGTTTGGCGGCAAGACTTAGATAAGATGGTGGTAGCTAGCCAGGCGGGTTTCGAAAATACTCTACCACCAACCAAACCGAGTCTTACAAGTTGACCCCACCGGGAATCGAACCCGCAACCTCCTGGTGTGAATCGAATTGACTAAACATTACGCCGCGGAGGCGGACAAAGCAATTTGTAGAACAAAAGTTGTTCAGTTTGTCGAGAACAAGCCCTATAAAAGTATCATTGCACCTTTATGTTACATCCTGTATAGTGAGCTTGTCTCCAAGATATCTGCCTACCTTCTCCAGGCATAGCTTCTCATCATAGCTCCTCGTGCGGTACATTTTGTGAGGTCGCGCGACGTCGACGCGGGCGCAGGGGCGGGCGGCGCGTGGACCAAGCGAGACGTTTAATTGTCGGTTACCCGCCGATAAATATAAATCCCGGACCCGCTCATTACGGCTGGAGCATTGTTTAATTGAAACTTGCCTTTGTTGGCGAGGTGAAGACGTAACCTTTTGTTTGGCGCCGACGACGGGTACGGCGCGTGCGCGCTCCGATATAAACGTCGAATTATCAGAGATTTTGAGTATCGCTTTTTGCGTGGTTTTAGAATCGTTTGTTGGTGGATCACAATTTAGTTTTCTAAATAGATAACTACAGCTAATTAGGTTTTTAGGGTGCCGCAGGACCGGTCGTCGTGGAAATCCTCCCGCCTTTGTCCAGCAGTGGATGTCTTTTGGATGATGAGGTAAACAGAAAGTGGCCACCAATACACAACTGTGATACTGGTGCCTCGTAAGCCTCAGTGATCTTGCTAGCTATCTCACCCCACCCACCAAAACATATAGCAAGTGCTTAACTGCACGTAACGTGCAATGATATCTACATAGCAAAACCTTGTATAAAACCTAAATATTCATCAACTAGCTTTTTCCCGCGGCTTCGCCCGCGTGGATATCGTTTTTATGACTGTCTTTGAGGGTGAATAATGCGCGAGCCGCAAACTACTCGCGAGCGTTGACATGAGTTTTCTCCAGATCACTAGGCCAGATCGGGATATTCTGATTAGCAGACTATATCACTTGCCATTGCACCCCCTCAACCAATTATATACAAAACAATCACTTCAATCCGTTGCTCCGTGACAACGCCGACGTGCGTGAGGGAAATGAGTTTTCCTCAGATCCCCTGGGAACTATGTCAGGATATGTTAATTAGTAAATTATGTAATTTCCCACTCACAAAAAAATGCAAAAAATCTCAAAAATCCGTTATTCCGTTGCGATGTTAAGGAAATTAACCAAAAAGGGTCTTTTTTTCAGTTCCCTCAGGAACTGCATCGAACTATGCTTTTTTCACGGGACAAAAAGTAGCCTACGTCCTTTCCCGTAACACAGGGTACGCATGAAAAATTTCATCATGATTGGTCTAGGTGTTGAAGCATGAAAAGTTATCAAACAAACTCATTTACACATCCTTACTGCATGCAAAATTTCAACAAGATTGGTCAAGGTGTTAAAGCGTGTAAAGGTAACAAACAAAAATTTTCACATTTATAATATTAGTAAGGATGTGCTTTAAGAAGTCCATAAAAATCATCTTAACTGTTACATTAAAAAATTATAGGAAAATCTTCGATCCAAGTATCGTTCGCACCTCACTAGCATCGGACATTGATATATAGATGGTTTATTTGATTCGATTGTATCATCAGAAAGTCATAAATTGCGCTCCCCTCGCGCGCCGATACGACTCAGCCATGGTAGAAAAAGACATAGTATTTCAACTCGAATTATCTTGTTTCAAAGCTTGCCTACTTTCAAAGATAAGTGCCCAGAAGATCTTAAAGCTAAATGTCATCTCCGAAAGACCATGCTAAAGCAAATCTACCAGTACACCAGTGACAGCGGTCACCTGATTGTACTATGGGCCACTTCCGTACACACTCCAGGAGGTAAAACCATCGAGTCGTCTTGGAGGATATCATCATCATTAAGTAAACACTTTTTTATCTGGCTCATTGACTAATAGAGAATCTTGTCTCAGAGCTACATAATATTTTTATTGGCACTACTATCACAGATTACTAAATAGTTACCTACTGTTAATACCAAAAAATAGATAATTGAGGAAAAATCTGACACATTAATCTTTTATTTTTTTAAGACTTTAGTTGAAACTCATGGCAGGAAAACAAAAAATAATAATTGTTGAGTTGTAATGTATCCCATCCATTAACAATAATATTTCTAATATTATTTGATCGACGGGGAACACCAAAAACCAAATTTTACAGGAGGCAAATTTTTTCTGCAAATACTATTTTAATGCGAGAAAAGTTACAAAAGTAAAGCCGCATAGGACGGTATATTATTTGAGTTTAGCTAATATTTAATATAAGTACATAGTTTAGTGAGTATAACATTAAAATTCGATTTTGAGAAAATATTTTATAAACCTATCAATAAGGTTAATTGTGGAAGACAGCCAACACACAAATATGTACTAGTTAATAACCTAGCCATTTGTTGTCGTGGACAGATTATAAAATACCATTTTTCTTGTACCACGGACTCAGTTTGATGTCATTATGTCCATAGGTGGTGTACGTCATGTGTTGAGGGAGTAACGCTGGATTTTTCACATTTTTCCTGTTTTGCCCCGTTTTCCTGTTTTCCTCTCCAGTTATCGCTGGATTGATGCCGGATTGATATCTGATGGTTGATTCGTTTGTGAATGGAGGGGATTTAGGGTGGGGTGGATAAGAAAAGTTCCTTATGATGGGGTATAATTAATTTACTCTGTTACAGCGAACTGCTTATGTTGCCGCTTTTGATCGCTTCCGTGGCGTAGTGGTTAGTCCACTCGCTTCATTCAGGAGGTTCGAATCCTGACAGGGTCTTACTTTGTAGGATTGTTTGGTTGGGGGCAGGCAATTTTCGAAACCCGCCTGGCTAGCTACCACCAGTAAGTCCACTTCCTGGTATGTCTGCTTCAATCTTTGGCATCGTCGTCACTTCCCATCAGGTGAGATGATGCCAAGGGCTTACCATTGTGGATACGAAAACTTAGAGAAAGAAATAAATTGCTTTATCTATTCATTTCTAATCGTGTGAAAGAGGATGATGGGACTCATATAAAATACTTAAGGTAGATAAATCTTGCTAATATTATAAACGCGAAAGTTTGTATGTATGGATGTTTGTAACTCTTTCACGCAAAAACTACTGAACGTATCTTGATCAAATTTGGAAGGTAGACAGATTAGGACCTTTATTAACATATAGGCTACTTTTTCCAAGCTCGCGAGCCACTTGCGGCTCGCGCAGTGCGCACCCTCGGAGACAGTCATAGAAACTGTGTTCACGCGAGCGAAGCCGCTGGCAAAAGCTAGTAAAGAATAAACCAAATAAGAAACTTCGCTTAAACCAAACATTAACCTGTTGAAGTTTTGTAATACATACTTTCAAAGTTTTGACTAATTCCATAAGTAGAGCTTAGAACGGTGGCTGGTTTATTATTTTTAGCTTGAGTTGGATTGTCTAAATTAAAGAAGTAGTTTTGTTTTACCGCCTCCGTAGCTCAGAGGCAAAGTTCACTGGCTTTACGCAGGAGGTCGCGGGTTCGATTCCCGGCGGGGTCAATTGTAAGACTCGGTTTGGTTGGTGGTAGGGCATTTTTTAAGCCCGCCTGGCTAGCTACCACCATCTTATCTAAGTCTTGCCGCCAAATATCAATGTTGATATCATTGGTGTGTTCCGGCATGAAGATAAGATAGCCAGTTCTACATTGCGTTGAGGAAACTTGGCAAGCCGGCTTCCATCTTCGGCAACATCGTCACTTACCACCAGGTGAGATGTTGTCAAGGGTTTACCAATTGTGAATAAAAAAAAGAAAAGAAAAATGTACGCTGTTTGTTAAAGTCAATGCCCCAATAATACAGAAACTAGCCCCTACGCCACCCTCCGCACAATTCTTTCATCTTGCGCAAACTTCTCAACACGACGACGACCACATTTTTTCCCGTCCAAATAAATTAATACAGGCGTCTGGGGGCCCGTCGAGGTTGTCAAATTAATTTCGTCTTGCAAGACAATTTGTCTGGGCCCGGACCGCGGTCCGGAAAAAAGTTCAGTATCGATTGCTTGCCCATTTGTCAGGGCCACCGGGAGTAGAGCTGGCGCTAGTTCCACTTACTTGCACGGAGACGGGGATTCTGCGGAAAAGTTTTGACTATGATTATTTCTAAGCTGAGGCTGAGGAGATTTAATATATTTTAAGCACATTAAGGCAAGGTATTGGTTGGAAGAGTTGTCTCTGTCTTTTTCTTTAAGTGTAAAGAGTAAAGAAAATAACCACACTTTTTCGCTTTTTCAGTGGTATTTCGTTTCAATCAAAAACTAAATTGAAAGTACAAAAAATAATAACATTACTCACTTTGTATTATCATAACAAATATTGTTTTATTTTTAAAAATATACATATTACAAAATATTCGTCATACTTGTAGGTACCTAGAGTTGAAAGTAACGGTGTAGACCTATCCAAATATATAGTAGGTTGAAAAAAATGTCTACATACAAATTCAAGTTGAAAATTACAGAGTGGCTATTAAGCAAATGTTACTATTCGATTGATGAGTATTTAAGTGATAAAGAAATATGATTATTACAATTTTAATATAATATGATTCACATTATTTATTTAGTAAGGTTTTCTTTTTGTATGTTATTTGTGCTTATTTTGTTTTTTTTAGTCTATTTACATATTGATAATGATATTGTGTGACATTGTGATTGCTTAATGTATTTATACTTATTGTGTACACCTGATTCAGGTAGAATTTAACTGTACTTTATTACTATAAAATATGTTCGATCTGTATATACTTAAATTCCTGCACAATAAATGACTTGAACTTGAACTTTGTGATTTTTTTTCTATGAAGCCAAAACTGCTCAATCGTGTTTCTAATAGCTTTTGAATTTAAGGAACATCATCAATATTAAGAGCATTTTTTAAAACCTTGGGTTTTCTATCGTTTAGGAGTAATTGACGTCAAAAATAACGAAAATTTGTAATATTACCGTCTTAACATATTATTTTGCGGGAAGCCACTGGATGCGGGCAGCGCAGGACAGGTCGTCGTGGAAATCCTTTGGGGAGGCCTTTATCCAGCAGTGGACGTCTTTCGGATGATATTATGATGAAGAACATATTATGATTGTTACCAACATTTTAATTTTTGACATAATAAAATACTTAATAAACTTTTTGGCAACTTAATTTAATACTAATTTTTAATCAGATTCGGTTTTATATGTATAATTTCATTCATTTGTTTTTAACTTTACTTAAATTGTGACGCATGGATTTTTTTGCGCCAGCGTATGCGTAATTGAACAAATAGATGGAATAAAAGAGAACGAATATTTGGAACGCATTGCCGCGTTACAGCGTATCTTATCTATTATATTGACGTACCTAGTCACTGCAGATATTGTTGAACTGAACGACAAGGACTTATTCTTGTATCTTGACATGATTTAATCGTATTTGCAGTGTTACCTTCGATAATTCTGAAGGAATCTTGTTCAGTTTCTGCAATAGTCTCTGGCACTGTTTTTACTGCCAACCAAAGATTACAGCTTTTTATTGGTAATAAAATAAATAAAGGACGGTACGCACGAGCGGTCGGCCGCGGTTACGAAGCCCAAAATTAAAGCTCTTTTGAAGTAATCTACTCGGTCACAGTCGATAAAACCGCTTCGTGCCGATTGCGGGCGGCTGGCTACTGGATGCTGCAGGGGTTGCCACTAGAAAAATAGGAAAGGTGTTTTTTTTTTGCTAGTTGACTCGCGCACTGATTCTAAATATGTATATGTATATTTTATTGATAAATAGTTTTGAAGTCCAACATGTCAATACAGAATAAATATAGTTACAAAAAAAATTGGCCAAGTGCGAGTCAGAACCGCACACCTAGAGTTCCGTACCATTATACTAGATGGCGCTAGTTTCCTCATGTTTAAAATGTCGGTGGCGTAATGGCAAGGGCCGCTACCTCTTGTCCGAGAGGTCGTGGCTCGATCCCTGCCACGTACCAATGTGTTTTCGAATTTTGAATTCATATTACGTTTACCTGAAGCTGTTAAGGAAAACATCGTTAGGAAACCTGCACACGCCTGCGAAGAAACTCGAAGGTTGTGTATGAAGTCAACCAAGCCGCACTGGGCCCGCGTGGTCAACTGAAGCCTGATCGCCCTGATTCAGGGTAGGATCGTGCCCCTCAGTGGGGACGTATATATGAGCTGATATGAGGATTAATCCCAGTGTAAGAATATAATGTTTTCAGATTCTATATTATTAATTGTCCTAATAAAATGTATTTAATGTTAGTTCCATTTTATGATGTGACGGTTCTCTTACTGCATAGGCTGTATAAATGTATTATAGTAAAAGGCAACACATCATATGTAGTTTTTCAAAACTTAAACTAACACAGAAGAAATTGAAAAATGACGTATAATAACATACAAAGATTATGTACTCGTACACACAGAAGTGCTTTTCTCTATTTTCAATGAAATCAAAATACGTGAGAGAAGGTAACCTTAAAATCTCTTTAATTTCTGAGGTTGTCACAGCCGCCACCGCCATGATGCCCGCTGCCTTACAATTAGACCTGCTAATGGTAATGCCAAGACATAAAACGACACTTAAATAAGCCAAATCTTTATTACATTTATTTGAAATCCTTCGCGTACACACAATGATTAAATTGCTTGATTAAAGTGTAGACGATTTAAGCTCAAAACGCAAACACTTCATTTGCTAGAACTGTGTATGTTAATAAATTTGATTTGATATCTGCAGGTGTCCATTGAAAATTAATATCTTAAACGATTATCTGGTCATAATAAACACTGAAATCTACTTATTTTTGTGTTGATGAATAAATATTTTTCTTTCAGCATTTCATTAACTTCAGTACTTTTTATTCGTAAGTAGTATCTCATCTGTGCACATAGGTCACAGAATCGCTAAACTTAAGTGGCTGCGGCTGGGCATATAGCCCGTACAAATAATATGGCCGTTGGGGTAGTACAGTTCTTGAGTGGCAACCGCGCACCGGAAGACGTAGCGTAGGAAAGCCTCCATTCAGTGGACGATCTGGTGAAGAGCTGCAAATGTAAGTTTGTTATCCATAATAAATGGTCACGTGATAAAACTACGAATTAAAGATTTTTTTTTTACCCTCTGTGAGACCTTGCTGCGTCTTGCCAAATTTCATGATTATAGGTTAAGAGGAAATACCCTATAGGTTGTTATGTACTTGCCATTTTCAAAATATTTATTTTATTTATTTATTTATTTTATTTTTATTTTATGTGGCATCGCTTTGACTTAAAAAGACATAAAAAAATAATTAACGAAGTTTACTTATCTACAGCCTTATGGAATTTCATATTAATGACAACTCGACACGCGCTCCTGAGAAAGTAGATGTTTTAGCACCAATAGACAGACGCACAACGGAGTAATCCTGTTGTATCAGTTTATTTTTCTCTTAAGAGGATTGTGGAGCTGCGACTTTTCATACAAACGGCGTTTACGATTTTCACCTCTTAAATGTTAACCGATTTGGACCAATTTTTGATAGTTTGTCAATCAGAACAAAAGCTAGGCTTTTACGTTTTTTTTTAAAAATAAAGTTAATAAGTTTAATTTTATTGTAGTTCACGTGTTTTCATACAAAACTAATTTCGGCTATTCTTTGTTTAATTATAATCAGTAATTTAAAAAACGAAACGTATAAACTTAGCTTTTGTTTTGACTAAAAACCTATCAAAAATTGGTCCAAATCGGTAAACATTTAAGAGGTGAAAATCGTTAACGCCATTTGTATGAAAAGTCGCAGTTTCATAATCCTCTCATGGTATGGAACCATAAAAACAAAGGAAAAGTAGACGATGGTACTTCTTTTTCTTCTGCTACTATTGGTAGACTTAGATATGAGCTTGTAACGCGGAACGCTGTCATGCGTACTTTTTTCATATGACCCTTCTTCATTCCATCTATTTCTTTTTCACGCATGCGCTGTCATCCATCTGACAATTTCATTCAAAAATCAAAATATTTTCATCATCCTATCCTTCATATTTCTTAATAAATTAAATTAAATAATTTAGTAATTATCTGTTATAAAAGACCCATTTTGTGTAAGTTTTAGTTTGTATTTTGTGAATTGTGTTTTAAATTTCAGTATATATTGTTTACCTAATTTTTATGTTGTTTTCAGGTCTTTTACTCCTATTTTTTTTTACAAATAAACTAAATTGTTCGCGAACTTCTTTTTAAACCCACACCCTCTACCTATGAAGTCGTGCTACAAGCTGAGCTTCTGTCGGATCACAATGGCAGTGTTGCCGCTCCATTTTTCTAAATTGCGCTAAATAATGTCTAAAAAAGCGCCAGAACAAATTAAGTAATGAATTTTTGGCGCTAGTTGTATGAAGAGACTGATCTCAAAGAGCGCTAAAATGTATGTAACGTTGAATTTTTTTGGCGCTAGACTGCTTCGAAAGCGCACTAGTTCTAGCGCTAAATGCGCTAAAACGACAACACTGCACAATGGCTTCCGCAAACATACGAGCATATAGTAAAATACTTAGCTGATATACTCGTATCTGTGGTGCAACGTGAATGCAAGTTGGATATGTCGTCAATACCCGCGTGCGCGTCGCGACAGTTGTGAGTGACAGCGCGATATGAACCCGCGGCAGGATCTCTGCAGTGTGGAATTACTGCGGTTAACTTACTGCGGGATAACTATCCCGCCTACAAGAACATATTAGGTGTTATTGCGACGGGTGAGAATATTTAAGGTGTAACAAAATTAGTTGAAACTATTTTAACTGGTGCTTCTACCCATGAAACTGAACAACTTTCCCCATGGAACCCATAGTCAAATCGCAAAAAAATATTTGGCTCTCCATACTAACTCGATAGGAAGTTCAAAATTTTTTTTGAGTTTTGATTATGGGTTTCATGGGGAAAGTTGTTCAGTTTTATGGGTAGACGCACCAGTTAAAATAGTTTCAGCTAATTTGGTTAGACCTTATATACAGGGTGGCTTTTAATTAGTTCTTGATAGCAAAGGATATGAATGTACTCGTGATTACAAAAAACTTGCCCAATGAAACTATATGTCAAATATGAAAAAAAAATTTGGTCCTTTTTTTCATATTTGACATATAGTTTATTTGGGAAAGTTGTTTGTAATCACGAGTTCATTCATATCCTTTGCTATCAAGAACTAATTAAAAGTCACCCTGTATACAGGGTGTAATAAAATTGGTGTAGGTTCCGTTAACCGAGGGTTCTACTTGTCACACTGAACAACTTTCTCTAAGGAACCCTTAGTCAATTATCAAAAAAATTTGGACCCTCCATACTAAAATGCACAAAATCGGTCGGTCAGCTGATCGATTTGTATGAAGAGAAAAAAAATAAAATTTGTACGTTTTCTGCAAAGTCGTGGAATAAAAGTTTTTCAGTATAATGAGTAGAAGCCCCAGTTAACGGACCCACACCAATTTTGTTACAGCTTGTATACTTGCTTTTTTTTTTAATCCACATTTGACAAGTCCTTGGCATCATCTCACCTGATGGTAAGTGACGATGATGCTGAAGATGGAAGCGAGCTAACCAAGATTTCCCAACGCAATGGGGATCTGGCTATCTTATCTTCACGCCTCATATCATCTTTTTAGTTTGATGTGCTTTAAAAGCGTGTTTTTTAGTTTTTTAAACTATATTTATTTCAACTATTATTCAAAAATTACATGAACAAAAGCATCCAATAAAACATCACATACCATTTGTAATAAGTTACAATATTTCAAATGGAACAACGAGAGCTGTAAACTCCAAACAGAATCCCGCGTAGCTGCGGTCACTCGGCGGGGTTGTTGCCGAAGTTTAACACAACACAACGCAAAACAACAGAACACAGAACAACAAAACTTTAACTGCCGAATGTGAGGACAAGTGTATACTCGGCTTTATGGAGTGTAATTGCCTTAACTGTTAATTAACAGTTTAGAATTTTTCCAATGGGGAATATTCATGATTTTTTTTGCTCATTCATATAAGAACGGCTTGAATGGCGCAGGATTGTGAATAGGCAAGTGCGCGAGTTCGAGGATCAGCGTAAAGCTGACTTGGATACCAAACGCGACCAGTCAAAGGCCCGACCACCTGCGACCATTTCATACAATTACGAGGGTGGCATACTTAAATGCCCTCATTGCGCGAGGAGTCTCGCTGAAGATTGGCTACATAAACCATCTTCGACTGCACGCGCGGCAAACCGACTAGGAGTCGAAGTGCAGGTCGCCATGACCGAAATCGGTCGGATAGATCTAAGAAATGGTATACCAAAAATATTTTTGAATGACTATAAAAATAACCAAGATATAAGCCATTAAATATTTATCTCTATCTCTTTCTAGCAAAAAAGAATGTAGAATAGAGTTTATATTATGGACCTTGTGTTTTATGTCGTCACATTTACATATCGGATCTATCTGTTTAATTAGTAGTTTTTCATGCTTATATCTTTTGTATTTCTTGGCCGATTTTAATTTTAATTTCACTTTTTGACATTGTTTTTCGGAACATTCATATTTTGTTTTGAAATGCGATAAAAAAAAATCACGCATATACCCTATTACAAGAAGGCAGGAAATGTCAGATTTTTTAATGTGCACTAAAGATATAAAATTTAACAATATACCTTATTTTAAAATTTTTTGTTTACCTGTATCAAATCATTCTCTAATTTACTTCATATATAATCGGAATTTAACGATTCTTACAGGTAGACAGATAATTCTTGAATTTGACTCATAGAAATTAATCGAGTAGCAACCGCGCACCGGATAATGTAGCGTAAGCAGGCTTCCCACTAGGTGAACCGACTACATGGTGAAGGTCGCAGGAAGAGGCTGGATGCGGGCAGCGCAGGCCCGGTCGTTGAGGAAATCATTGGGGGCAGGCTTTGGGCAGCAGTGGACGTCTTTCAGCTGATATGATGACTAATAAAATTTAGCGAAGACTCTACTAACAAACACGATATTATAACCATATCAAAACTATCACGTTAAATGCTCGAATTCACAATTACTAGCAAATATTCTCATTAATCTTATAGCTTTCCAGCACTTGTCACCTCGCATCATCATTATTGCCATTTCCCAACCCTCAGTTTCTTCTAAGTCCTCGTCACCATTACTCATTCTTCGTCATTCGTCAGTGCTTCTCCGTCATTCCTCAAATAAGTCGTCGTCGCATTCCTCGCCCCTGGCTGCGACACCCCAAACTTTATTTATAATTTGATTTCAACAAGCTGTCGCGGCGAGGCGAGGCTTGGATTCGCAGTGGTTGCGGTTTGCAACTGTTGTTATATTGACTTCCTTGGGCTTGTAAATAGATTTTAAAATTAGTACGCACGATATCAAAAACGTGCGCTGTTCTTGGGCTTGTAACAAACATATTTTATAATTATTACGTACAATATCAAAAACTTACGCTGTTCTTGGGCTTGTAAATATATTTTAAAATGAGTACGTACGAAATGAAAAACGTACGCTGTTCTTGGGCTTGTAAATATATTTTAAAATTAGTAGGTAGGTACTATATCAAAAACTAACGCTGTTCGGAATATTAAATTAATACTACTCTGCACATAGCTCGTATAGAATAGACAGATATTGGGGCAATAAAGTTCTCGAGTGGTGACCTTATATACCGTTAGACATAGCTTTGTGAAAATCCAATAAATATCAATAAATGAAAACAAACGCAAGGAAATCGGCACAATAGTTTTAGAGATAAATGGGAACATTCGTCTGTACACACAAACAAACCAACAACCTCTCACCCGAAACGCATACCCCTTATCCGTTCCGTCGTGGGTAAGGGTTCCAATACTCAAAGGGTAAAAACGGGACCCTATTACTAAGACTCAGCTGTCCGTCCATCTGTCACCAGGCTTTCATGAACCGTAATAGCTAAACAGTTGAAATTTTCACAGATGATGTATTTCTGTTGCTGCTATATAACAACAAATACTAAAAAAATTGAAAAATTGAAAGTCTCCATACAAAAAACATATTTTTTTTAAACGTGAAGAAATAGCGCCATCTACTATGATGGTACAGAGTCCTATGTGTGCGGTTCTGACTCGCACTTGGACGGATTTTTTAATCCAAAATTGGTAAGCCCTTGTTCTTTACTTTAAAAGTTGATATTCCAAACGTTTTAGATTAAAGTTTAGTTTGACAGTTGATCAAAAGTAACTAACACCACTAGCTGTACGTATATTGTTTTGGAGTGTATCAGTACCTACATTTAATAGTTAATTACGAACTTTTTCTTTGACCCGTGCTTTCAGTACCCGCCGCCATATCCCCAGCAGTCCTATTGTAAGATCATTGATCATAATATCACAGTACTACGATATGGCTTACAGTAGCGCAACGACTTTGATGTCGCATGGTGCGCCACCAGCGTAGGTACTAGCCCATACTAGCCCGTCGTCAACCTGGCAAACTTTTGCTAGGCTGGCCCCGCCCCGCCGCCCGCTGCCCCGCAAGTATCATTCCGTAAGAACATTCGTTGCGCTACAGTAAGCCGCTTTATTGTAAAACTGTGGTAATATTATAATAACGTAAAATTAATAGGTAAGTAAGTATAACATGCATACGTATAAGAAAACCACTCAATATAAAGCACAGGTTGCTATGACATGAAGGCAATAATATTCGCGGAGATACCGCAATCAAGGTTCTCCGGTAAATTGATTAGCCGCGGCCGAATCAAGGAAACAATAACTGCAAACAGAAGGGTTCCGCAAGCTGCTGTGTCAATATGACCCATCCACCCTGCTACTATGAGAGCTTGTTGTGCCTATATTATTATAAACGTTCAACATTAATTATTTAATTCTAACGTAAAGTTGTTTTCTCTTTCACTCAATATGACTCTCTCTTTCTTTCTTTTATGACCGTGCCACGTACCAACAGAATGTACACTTAAAGGTGCTACGGCATCACGCTCTTAATATAGTTAAAATATAGGTAAAATCAAAAAACTGTCATTTCCACTTAATTTATGAAATATAAAATTCTAGATTTAAGATTTTTAATCAAAATAGGTGCAAATTACACTCTTTTTGATGGTCATAAAATAATAATAACTTTTCATTTGTGAAAAATCAAGAAATAAACAATCATTAGTTAGTAATGTCAAAATTCAATCCTTGAAATAAACCAGATTATGTCATTAGAACATGAAAACAATGTGACACGAAAAGTTATACATAAAAATCATTGAATTTCATTGATACCTTTGACAAGAGTAGGCCAGTTCACACGGACAGCACCCGGTCACGAGTATAACGCGAGAGTCAGTCATCGCTGCCATCAACATTTTAAAGGGTCTAACCAGTGGTGAATAATTTGTGAAAATTATTTAAACAGCATACTCCACATTAATTACAATCTATATATAAAACAATTTATGAAATTTAATGCGAGTCCGTCTGGCTGTTCTATCTAACCGATTTCCTTTTTTTTAATTATTATATCAGCTCATGTACGTCCCCACCGAGGGGCTCGAGCCTACCCTGAATCAGGGCGATTAGGCCTTAGTCGACCACGCGGGCCCAGTGCAGGTTGGTCGACTTCACACACAACCTTCGAGTTTCTTCGCAGGCGTGTGCAGGTTTCCTCACGATGTTTTCCTTCACCGTTAATACCCTTTATTAAAAAAAAAAGGAAATCGATGCTTAAGGAAATTGATGCATAAATTTGTCATTAAGCATTGAAAATCACCTAACTCTCGCACTTCTCAAACAATTTAAAAAAAATAGAAAAAAAAAAATCTGATACGAGGCCGTCCGATCATTCTGTCCAATTTATTTGCTTATTGTTTTTTAATGAAAGGTAATGATGCCCAGATTTGTCATCAAGCATTGAAAAATAACCTAACTTTCGCCCTTCTTAGACTGCTCAAACGCGATTTTTAAACATTTCATTTTCAATAAGTACGTAGTTCGTTAGGGTCTAAGCACACTCACTAGAACGAGCTCTCTAATTTGAGCCATTTACTACTTAAATAGGTTGAGTTGGAGGGAAGATAAGCTATTCAACGCGCACATTCTCGCACACTGTGCATTATCGATGGCGAACTGCTCGCGGCTCGCTCGCCGTGCAACCTTTAATTATATATTTAAAAAAGTACTGCACGATTCGTATCTT
Source organism: Coleophora flavipennella (assembly GCA_947284805.1). Taxonomy (NCBI): domain Eukaryota; kingdom Metazoa; phylum Arthropoda; class Insecta; order Lepidoptera; family Coleophoridae; genus Coleophora; species Coleophora flavipennella. The sequence goes on along the minus strand of OX369281.1, from coordinate 12,475,363 downwards.
TAAAAAAACTATTACATTTTGAATCATCTTTCAGTGGAACACGTGGAAATAGATAATGGTTACGGAATATAAAGTGATTTCTAAATGTTTTTTGTGCTTTTAAAAGTACAAATTTAAGTGTTTTCAAAACTCAAGATCTCTTTAGTCAGACCCTTAGCATTAATTATGCAACTTGTTGAAGTATTTGAATTCAGAAGTAGATAGTATTGGCTGGAATAATACTAGCAAGAATAATAATAATTAGAAACGCATAAAATGTCAAAAACCAACTTCAATCTTAACAACAAACAAGAACGATTTTGTTTCATTTTGTTTGTCTTTGTTATTTTTGTCAATAAGTATTAAATCGATTTTGATATAAAAAAATTAAATAACCTCGAGACATGACTTGTTCAATAAAAAAATAATAATTCAAATCTATTAGCATTTGGAGAAGATACAACAGGTAAACACACCAGAAAGCGTAGCATAGGCAGGCCTCCCACTCGGTGGACTGATGACCTGGTAAAGGTCGCGGGAAGCCGCTAGATGCAGGCAGCGCAGGACCGGTCGTCCTTGGGGAAGGCCTATGTCCAGCAGTTGACGTCCTTCGGCTGATATGATGATGATGATGACAACAGGTAAAAAAAACGTACAGTCGAATTGAGGAGTCCTCCTTTGTTGAAGTTGGTTAAAAAAATATTAGAACGTACACTACTTTTTCAATTTTTTAAATTAGGATGAAACTGTACTGGTTTTTTAGTCTTGATTGCAGATCTAGCTATTCGCATTGTGCATAAAAAGCTTTATGAGTACCACCTACTTATATTTTGGCAGCTATAGATAACTTTTATGACCCCTTCACTAGTCTAAAATGGCAAGTAGTCGCATGACGGCTGGATTAGAGTTAATTCCGCGTGATCGTGCGCAGCGCGCGGAAATTGACCACATATGGCGCTGTAGGACTGTTCGCCGTCGAGCCAGGGGAACGAAATGCTTTTAAAATTAATACTTTACTTCGTACAATGCTTAGGGGTGTGTGGATACTATCAAAATCGTTAATTTTGACAAATTGTGTAAAATACGGTCGTAGTAACGGCGGGACATGGGGTACGAAGAATTATGCGGGCAGCGCAGAACCGGTCGTCGTGGAAATCTTTGTGGGAAGCCTTTGTCCAGCAGTGGACGTCTTTCAGCTGATACGATGAGGATGTGTAAAATACGAATAAACGGTTTATTGAATTGTGTTTCTCTTTCTTTCATTGTTTCCATGACTTTTAAGCAACTCGAACTTAAAATAAAATCAGTAAAACATAATTTAAAAAAAAACATAGGGTACGACTCCTAATTTTTGTCAGTCACCCATTTAAAACATTAAATAACGGTATTTATATAACTGTTTTGCAGATGTTAAGGAAGAACGAACCAAATTTTATAAATTTTACAAAAAATATAAAATTATCACATGTCTGACTAGCTACCACCATCTTATCTAAATCTTCATAGCCAAACATCAGTGTTAACAGCATTGATGTGTTTCGGCTTGAAGATAAGATAGCCAGATCCCCATTTCGTTAGGGAATCTTGGTAAGTCTGAATAAAATGTATTGTACGAGAGTACGTAGAAAAGATCCATCTAAAGTCACTGAGCTGAGAGACGTGGCTTACAAAAATGTTGGCTAACTCTTATTTTTTTTAATCCTCAATTGATAAGCCCTTGATCTCATCTCACCTGGTGGTAAGTGATGATGATGCCAAAGATGGAAGTGGGCTTACCAGGATTCCCCAACGCATTGGGATCTGGCTATATTTTCTTCAAGTCGGAACACGTCCTGATTGTTACCTCAGAACTTTTGACTGGGTGAACCGATTTTGAAGATTATTTTGATATAAATTTTATCAAAATCGGTGCAGTATGTACTTTATTAGAAAATTATCAAAAACCAAAAATAATAATGCAAAATTGTATTGAGTTGTTGCGATGGAAGTCGGTTTTATAACGTGTTTTGCGTTTTTTATTATCAATTGGAATATTTTTAGTTGCTCATCAAACAACTCATCAATTTATTTTCATCATTTATTTAAGACAATCATGTCAAAAATACTGATTGCACATCAAATTATCCATCTTTCTCAACTGGACTAGAGTTGAGCGAGCGAAGTGAGCGATCACAGGTTCGGTTAGGTTTGATTGAGTAAATACCCTCCAGGTGGCGGATCTGACTTACGAAATAATAAAACAGTTTTGCTTAAACTAGATAAACGCTATATTTTTAGGTAAATGTCGGTGCGTCACGAACCTAAATTGTTGCTTAATTATTTATATTTTGAGGTAAGTATTTCGCTGTGCAATCAGTAACTTTGATGGGAATAGGGTATATGCATGCATGAAATTTTTTTTTTATCGCATTTCTTTACAAAATATGAAAATTCCGTAAAAACAATGACAAAAAGTGAAATGAAAATTTAAACCGGCCAAGAAATACGGAAGATAAAGGCATTTTCAACTACTAATTAGACAGAGAGATCCGATAGGTATGTAAATGTGACGACATATAAAACACATAGTCTATTTAAACTCTATGCTACATTCTGTTTTGCTAGAAAGATTATGAGATAAATCTTTAATGGCTTATATCTTAGTTATTTTTATAGTTATTCAAAAATATTTTTTGTGTACCGTTTCTTATATGAATGAGCTTCTATTAAAGCAAAAAAAAAATCATGCATATCCCGAAAAAAAAATTAATAAAAGAATCCTATTCTTTTATTAATTTTTTTTTATACAAAAAATAGTTTTTTTTTTATTTGCATTTAAATAGAACCCTATCGATTCTAGTGATCATTATTGTTTTTTTTTAATATTAACTATTTCTATTAATGAGATCGGTGGAATAAATAACACAGTCATTTAAGGCGGTATATTGGCAAATAAATATTAGGAAAATTATTCTCGCTTAATTTTTCGGCCTAAAAAAAGATATGTTACTTGTATATTCAAGGATATTACTTATGGCCCTTGTTAGTTAATTTCACTGTTAGATTAATTTCACTCGATCATTAAAAATCCCACACTTAGCATAAAATTGAAGCAAAGTGAAGCAAAGCCTGTTAACATTTGTAGGAGAAAATATTTCTTTGAAATTTAAAATTTATATCATGCTTTTTTTTATTTTCAAACTGCGTAGTCTATGTTTATTAAAATTTAATTTAGTTTACTTTTTCAAAACTTTTCAACGAAAAAACATTGAAAAAGTGCAAAAGAAACCGACTTCAAACAGGAGACTAAGGTTCCCTTCGATTTAACTGGGATACCATCTTTTTTTTTTTTTTTTTTTTTTTATTCACAATTGGTAAACCCTTGACAACATCTCACCTGGTGGTAAGTGACGATGTTGCCGAAGATGGAAGCGGGCTTACCAAGATTCCCCAACGCAATGGGAAACTGGCTATCTTATCTTCATGCCGTAACACACCAATGATATCAACATTGATATTTGGCGGCAAGACTTAGATAAGATGGTGGTAGCTAGCCAGGCGGGCTTAGAAAATGCCCTACCACCAACCAAACCAAGTCTTACAATCATCAGATCCTGGTTTTCTTATCATGGTACCACCCTTGGGATATCTCTTTTCCAACAAAAAAGAATAATCAAAATCGGTTCATAAACGACGAAGTTATCCGCGAACACACATAAAAAAAATTAAAATAAATACGGTCGAATTGACAAACCTCCTTTTTTTGAAGTCGGTTAAAAAAAAAGTGATAACTGTTCTATTAATGCCTCGCCTCAAGAGTAAGTGTGATTAAAAAGGTATTGTTTCAAGTTGTAGAATTAATAAACAAGAAACAACACAAGCTGCGGTGGGTGGTGGGCATCCCATTTATTTCCTTGTATCGGAGTTGACAGGGCAAAATTACGCCGGAGTCAGGCGCGTAAATCACAACAAGTCGCAAATTGTAACATTTGTTGGCAATTATAATTTTATTGCGGTTTGAAATCTTATTCATTGTCATTATTGGTTGTTTGTGACCGTAATATTAGATTTGTTATTGAATTCTTTTGTCTTGCCTGTAAGTAGCTGACTTCACGGAAGCCAATGTATATCTGTACTAGCGAATAAGTTTACTTACAGAAATAAAATAATTAGTTGATATGTGACAAAAATAATGGAAACTGGGGATAAAAACCCTTTACGGAGTTTGCCACATATGATACGTAAGATTTAGAGGTAATAAATTAAAATATAATTTAAAATTTGTATTTAATAACAGCTAGTATCAAAAGGAATTGGTCACCGCGAAATGTAAAATGGTACTTATAATAATATCAATTTTCACTAGGTTGAGAGACTATGACTAAAATTGAACATGGAGTACAAATGTGTGATTACACTTTTAGTTTTTGTTAAACCTTAATAAGTAGTAGAAGGGACAATCCATACGTATAGATTGTTACTTTTAATTCTGTGATAGATAATACCTTAAATTATACGTAAAAAGGCACACATAAAATAATAACACTGTTCAATTTCTAAAGTTCATGAAAACCAAAAGGAATCTTGACCGGGGAATAGGGAAATGTGAAGAAAAAAGGTGACTACTTCCCTTCGCAGGTGGCACGACGGTGGTAGATGATCAGGCTGACGAAAAAGGTGTTCGAGCTGTACCAGCCAAGACTCGGATCAGTTATTTGCTAAGCCTGCTGATGTAATACGTCAGCTATTACGCTGTTATTATAATAGTTGTCCATTAGGTACTCGGTAAAAACCCTCGAAATATCGGCAAAGGATCTGTAATATACTAAAAAACTGCACCATACAACTTTGAAAACAGCAAAAGGCAACTTATTAAATTTATAATCTTATTTACGGTCAAAAATAGGTTTGCGGTGACCACCATTCGGTTGTTATTTTTATCTCCTCTTCTTGTCAAAAAGAAACAAATATTTTCAAAATTCAATTTCCATACACAAACAAAACCAAAAGAGCATTTAATCATGAAACGCAAGAAAGGAGATCAGCTTGAAGCGATACTTTGCGCTTCAATATATAGGTATAGTACACTACTGCAGCGGCCAGCAAAAGAGGCATTGATGGATGAACGTGTAAATGTGGGCCAAGGCAAAACCGGGGTCTCCATCAATGCCTTGTTGTGGCCAAGGCTTGTTTACTTTTCTCAAATTATGCGAGGAAATTAAAACATTACTTTTCAAAATCTAGAACGAACAATAAACAACAATAATTTTGCACGCGCCAATGTGTTCATTTTGTTTTTTTAGGGTTGTGTGCCCAAAAACGGGATTACTAAGACTCCGCTGTCCATCCGTCTGTCTTTCTGTCTGTCCGTTCGTCACCAGGCTGTATTTCATGAACCGTGATGGCTAGACAGTTGAAATTTTCACAGATTATGTATTTCGGTTGCCGCTATAATAACAAATATTAAAAATTTAAGAAAGTGAAAGTCTCCATACAAAAAACCCGGTTTTTTATGTGAAGAAACTAGCGGCATCAAGTATGATAGTACGGAACCCTTTGTGCGCGGTTCTGACTTTAACTATACCTTTTTTTTTTCAATAAACAGCTTTCTGCAAGCCAGTTCAAAGCCGATGGACGCGGGCAGCGTAAGACCGGTCATCGTGGAAATCCTCAGGGGAGGCCTTTGTCCAGCAGTGGACGTTTTTCGGCTGATATGATGATCTATTACATATTATAGAATTTAATCAGAGTTCGTTCAGAGTACCCACATTGAAGGTTATCTCCATATTTGAACAAGTTTTGAATTTTCGGCATTGATTGTATGGTTGTTTAGCAGCGGGGTATTTTTGGTTCCCTATGAAAGCAATAAACCGGTCAATTGTAAGTCAGAACCGCACACATAGGGTTCCCTACCATCTTAGATGGCGCTATTCCATATTTCAAAAACCATCATACTAAATTGTGCTAGTTTCTTCATGTTTAAAAAAACACGTTTTTTGTATGGAAACGCCCTTATTTTTATCACTTTTTTTTAATTTTTAGTATTTTTTGTTATAGCGGCAACAGAAATACATTAAGTGTGAAAATTTCAGCTGTTTACTTATCACGGTTCATGAAATACAGCCTCGTGACAGACGGACAGACAGTCGGATAGCGGAGGCTTAGTAATAGGGTCCCGTTTCTACCCTTTGGGTACAGAACCATACTATTATTATCATCTGTGACGGTACCCTAAAAAAAGCTACTTTTTATCAGATCAGAAATTCTAGGTAGGTTTGTATTTAAGTTTTCTGTGACGTCATTAAAACGACATAGAAAGGCGCGAAGTTGTTTGACAACAAATTTACATTTGCCGCTGAAATACCGACCATTTCCCTTACTTCTAACCACACTTTAGACATATCGTCTGCAATCTCATCATGGTTTGCAGGGTAAACGGTTTTGAACCGTCACTTGAGATGACTCCCGTTGACAAGAAGAACCCACAAAGGGATGACGTTTGCTCGTAATCAATGGCTGAAGAGAGCTGTCAATATTTCTTAGTATGAAGTGTGGCAGATTCAATGAACTGGAAACCAACCTTTACTTTCGGCAAAGCATATATATAAGTACTAACATACAGTATGGACACTCCCTGCCGCTCTCTAGATTGCGACCTCATCCCCTTCTCACCCAGATTGGTACAGATTGGTTGTAGGTTGGTTTTTCACCGTGATTTTGTTTGCTCCGTCATTTGTTTTTAGAAATGTCATTTTTTACCCTTTGTATGAAGTGTCCGGGGTGTGCTTTCGGCGTCAAGCTACGAAATTTTATGCATTTAGTTTATGTTTTAAATGGTCACTTTTCTTAGCTCAAAAGGCCACGTAATGGTTACTCCATTCGCTCCACACCAGAAGATCGCGGGTTCGAGCCCCGAAGGGGTCAACTTTGTAAGACTCGGTTTGGTTGGTGTTAGGGCATTTTATCACGCTTTTATTAGCTTCACCTGTATGTTTGTAACCTGTATGTTTGTATGTATATGTAACCGACTCCATTGGACTCGATTTTGACCCACTTTAAACGGACAGATTTAATTCAAACTTTGTAGACTTATCAAGAATCAGCGACAATATAATAATTTCATAAGTCTGAACTAAAAAAATAAATAGAGTTACAAAAAACTAAAAAACACGCTTTTAAAATACATCAGACTATAAAAAAAAGTTTAAAAAAACTTAAAACCGACTTCACTCAAAAGTATGAAATAATATTATTATACTTAAATACACAACATTAACCAACAATAACGAAATCAAAGGTGGGTACGAATTAAATTAGAGGTTTAAAATTTTTTTTGAGGTCGGTGTCAGCAAACCATCGAATCTAAATCATTTAATACGTAAGTAACTGTGTGCTGGTACCGACCTCCAAAAAATTTTAAGCCCCTAATTTAAATCGTACCCGCCATTGATTTCGTTATTGTTGGTTAATGTTGTGTATTTAAGTATAATAATATTATTTCATACTTTTGAGTGAATTTCATTTTGAAGTTTTAAGTTACCTATACTCACCAATAGGAATTATCATATCATAATACGTGTGTTTCATTAACAGATACAGAGTTCCGTGGCTTCCATCATCATCTCACCAGCATGAAAGTTAAGAAGTTAAATCTTCCATCATCAGCTCATCTGAATAACCTGAAGGAATAGAAATATCGGTCTATGCATACCTACGTATATATATCTATGTATAACATTAAAAATAATTTTCCTGCAACTCCTAACCGTTAAGGAGTTGTACCTTCCTATATCAGCTTATCAACATGAGAATATGACTAACAGACGCAAGTATTTTAATAGCTTTAGAAAACATATGAATCACGTAATTAGTGCTTTTAAAATTCAAATTTTTCATTATTTTTGAAGGGTTGCCCTCGATTTCTCTGGGATCCCATCATCAGATCCTTACTTGGTGACATTGGGACCCCCTCGGGAGTATACTCTTTCGAATGAAAAAATAATTTTGAAAATCGGTCCACAATTGACGGAAAAATCGGTGAACATACATTAAAAAAATATATACAGTCGAACTTAGTACCTCCTCTTTTTTGAAGTCGGTAAAAAAGTAAAAAATAATTCGTAATATAAGTTTTAAAATAATAATTAACAAACTACTAGTATTATTGTGAAAAAGTGTGGGTTGCTCGATAGACGAAAAATATGGCACAGAGCGCCCCACGCTTTTTACAATAATACTAGTAATTTGTTAATTATTATTTTCAACTTATATTAAGAATTATTTTTTACTTTTTAGTCTGATGTACTTTAAAAGCGTCTTTTTTAGTTATTTTAAACTCTATTTATTTTAAGCCCGCCTGGCTAGCTACCACCATCTTATCTAAGTCTTGCCGCCAAACGTCAGTATTAACAGCATTGATGTGTTCGAGCATTTTTTTTATTAAAAATTTGAGTGCGTTTGAATATGTCTCACCTGATGGTAAGTGACGATGTAGTCGAAGATGTTACACGCAAACTCCAATAATACCTATTCACTTTCGCCTTGAAGATCACCAAATTATAGGAATCAGGAAACACACACGCAGGAAAGGAGTTCCACTCCATCGCTGTCCTCATAATAAATGAGGAAGCATAACGTTTCGTGCGTATAGGCTGAATATCAACAACAAAAGGGTGGAACTTCCCACTGCTTCTCGTTGACCGAAGGTGGTATGGAGCTTGGGGAATGAGGTCGTGAAGTTCTTGAGTACACTCTCCGAAATGAATTCGATAGAAAACCGAAAGACAGGCAACTTTGCGGCGATGCTCATGAAGATAAGATAGCCAGATCCCCATTGTGTTGGCAAAAGCGTCGGTGGCTCAACCGGTAACGACTCGGTCAATCTAACCAGAGGTACCGTGTTCAAATCTGGACGGCCAATGTACCAATGAGTTTTTTCAAATAACTTACGTACGTATACTTAACCGATTGCTTTAACGATGAAGGAAAACATCGTGAGGAAACCTGCACACGCCTGCGAAGAAACTCGAAGGTTGTGTGTGAAGTCGACCAACCCGCACTGGGCCCGCGTGGTCGACTAAGTCCTAATCGCCCTGATTCAGGGTAGTCTCGAGCCCCTCGGTGGGGACGTATATGAGCTGATATAATAATCTTGGCATCATCATCACTTACCATCAGGTGAGATGATGCCAAGGGTTTATCAATTATGGATGAAAAAAAGGCATGAAGACTGTGTGTGTCATTTGAGTTGCTTTTTATCATCTGTCAAAAACGAAGTTTTGTTCTAAAAATGTTTTAAATAGTTAAAAGTGACGTTATAGATTTTCAGCGTCTTTTATGAACTCCTTAGTTTTGCCCGCGGATTCACCCGCGTGAACATAGATTTTATGACTGTCTTTGACATGACATGACATGAGCATGGACATGACGTTTCTTCATATCAAGTACTATATCAGGTTATTCTGATTAGCAGTTTATGTCACTTCTCACCCCCTCAACCAAATTCTACATAAAAAAGACACTTCAATCTGTCGCTCCGTTGCAACGCCGACGTGCGCGAGCGTGGAAATGAGTTTTCTCCAGATCCCTCGGGAACTATGTCAGGAAATGCTAAGTAGTAAATTATGTCATTTCCCACCCCCTTAGCCATCTCTATCCAAAAAGTCACAAAAATCCATTGTTCCGTTACGATGTTAAAGAAATTAACCAAAAAGGAGTATTTTCCAGTTCCTTCGGGAACTGCATTAGACTGCGCTACTTTGACGGGATATAAAAGTAGCCTATGTCGTTTCCAGTGACACAGGCTACCTGCAAGCCAAATTTCATCAATATTGGTTGAGGTTTTGAAGCTTGAAAAGGTAACAAACAAACACATTTTCACATTTAGAACATTACTAAGGAATTGTAATATTTATGAATTTAAAATTAAAGACTTGATGGAAAACAGAACTGGTAAGGTTTATTGAAACTTAAGTTAGAGGGCAATTTAATAATCTATAGGAAATAATTGATTTTTGATGTTGTCATCATCCCAAACATCTAGAAAATTCCAACTCGTATAACAGGGATGACGACAGCATCAGAAATAAATTATGAACTCTCGATCACTAAATTGCCCTCCTAGTTAAACTACGGAAAACCTTACTCGTTTTGTTTTCCATCAAGTCTTCGATTTTTAATTCACCAAAATCACAAAATGAGTACTTATATGACACTGCAAAACTATGACGTCACGCCTAGGTATTACAAACATGTTTAGAACAAAATGTAGTTTTTGACAGATAATAAAATATTAATCAGATGACTAGCATTCGTCATCCCTACTGAAAAGACGAACTGGAAAAAGACCTGAACACCATCTAAAACGCATATTGATCTGAAATGTTATAGGAAAAAAATGAATTGGCGCACAGTAATATAATTATGTCATTGAATTGGCGTCATTTGGTGTCGGAAGTGTACGTAGCTTAGTATATGACTTACGCAGTTAGATCGATCACACAGGTTAACTAGCCAGAAGCACGGTAATAACCTGAATGGGTTTGATTATGAGTGACATTTTTCTCGACAGTTTCCGTGCTTCGCGAGGCACTTTAAGCCGTTGGTGCTGATTTCTACCACTAGATGGCAGTCGTTAAGCCGTGTCAGATGCCTAATAGGCGGCTTCAATCACGAGTATATCCATATACCTCTGCGGAGAACATTGAATTTTGAGGCTGAGTAATGCATAGTAAAAGGAAAGAATAGTAGGTTGTCTTCATACAATGGTACATCGCGCGGTTTGTATGTGTGCGCGCCCCAGTAGGCACGACCATACGCACGCACACTGCAATAAATAGGAATGGTGTATGGTCTTATGTCATTCCTATTTATTGTAGTGTGCGTGCGTAGGGTGCGTGCCTACTGGCGCGCACACATGCAAACCGCGTGATGTACCATTGTATGAACCGCGCGATGTACCATTGCATGAAGACAACCTACTATTCTTTCCTTATATGTTAATTAGCTCGTGTATCCTGCAGACCGTGGAATGAATACAGGACATGAGTCATCAATATTATGTTATGAGACCTACAGTACTCGCATATGATGTGTAACAAATCACTGTTACACATTTCCGTCCCATTTCACGAAATCACTCCCACAAATTGCAGGAAAGCGAGAGCAAAGCTCATTCGTCAGATCGAATAGCGCGCGCTTTCGCGACTTCCTGTTACACATTTCCGTCCCATGTTACACATTTCCGTCCCATTTCACGAAATTACTCCCACAAATTGCAGGAAAGCGAGAGCAAAGATGTTACACATCAATAATAAAATAATCTATAATACTGAACCACCCGTACATCGGTATTATTGTCATACCGAACACCTGGCAACCCTGTTTGTTCTTTTTACGCGGCCAAAGTAAGAGCAGAATCACTTGTGCTAGCTCATTGACAGCGAGAACACAACAATAACCTAACAAATTTAATTAAAAAAAACCGACTATATGAAATGTCTATAAGTACTATATCAGGACGTCAAGGTGAATCTAAAAACACCTTACACTCCAAAACACATCAAGCCGTATATGCTACAGGCTCAGACGAAGGTACAGACATACATACATACATACATACATACACTCGAAAAACATTACCGTTCTTTTTGGGCAGTCGGATATAAACGACACAACTAACATTTTTTTTATTAAAAAATTTTAGTGCGTTTGACTACAACTCACCTGATGGTAAGTGACGATGTAGTCGAGGATGGGACACGCAAACTCAAATAATGCCTATTCACTCTCGCCTTGAAGATCACCAAATTGTAGGAGTAGAGAAACATAGACGCAGGCAAGGAGTTCCACTCCGTCGCTGTCCGCATAACAAATGAGGAAGCGTAACGCTTCGTGCGTATAGGCTGAATGTCAACAACATAGGGGTGGAACCCTTCCCTGCGTTTAGTTGACCGGAGGTGGAATGGACTTGGGGGAATGAGGTTGTGCAGTTCCATGAATTCCACTTGTTAGTATTCAATATTAAAATCTAACATCTCATTGTTGACTCCAAAAAAAACACGAATACCACAATTTGTTTACACGTACAAACTAGTTATCCATCACCATTGCATTGTTGTAATAAAAATTACTAATTTTTTGAGCGCACAAGGGTGCATTCAAAAAGATTTCCTCTCAATTCTAAATATTGTCATAGAGTAAAATTTGACTTGAAGTTTCGTTTCATAAGTGACAGAAGTGAAACATTTTCTATGGACAATTTGTCAGTCTGCGATGTAAATATTTTTTTTAGGGCTAGGGCTTGCGGCAGGGGACAAGCGTGACGAAATTATGCGGGGGTAGTGATGCAACCCTTCCATAGAACACCACTGTGCGGCCGCTTAGGGATGCTAGTAGCGTGCTCCTGTAGTTTGGATACTTGGAAATTAATTGTACAGCCACGATGTTAATACTTTCTCGCGAAGAATTTAATCCGTAGCCGGGCATACGCAAATCAACAATAAGCATAACGTTTACTTAGTAGTAAAGTATAAAGGTGTATCAAACTCAATGAAGATTGTACAAATGTTTAGAGTTTTCATACAAAGGCTACCCAGAATATTAGACCTTATTATGTCCTAGTTATTCAGAGAGTATCATCAAAAGATTTACAGCCATTTTCAAGAAAAGTAACAAAAGACCTAAATAGTTATAACAACTTATTTTTAATGAAAATAATAATAAAAAAAGAAGATTGCTATGATGGAAACTTTAAAATAATCAATGTACATACGTACATGCAACAATAAAAATTAAAAAAAAATATTGCCTTTAACCCAAATTTTGCCATTGGCCTTTGTCCAGCAGTGGACGTTTTACGGCTGATATGATGATGATGATGAACCCAAATATTAACCATACACACCCACCCACACACAAAACCTTTACTTAACTTACATTTTTTTAGCTTTTTATACATTTAGTGTAAGAAAATCGATCCCCAACTAAATCTTAACTTTGTTTATTTTGCTATCACAATACTTATCTTTGTTCTTTCGTTGCTCGAAAGTAAAAATCAGTCATTATAATTGTAAAACTAAATAGTCAATTAATTAAAAAATATATTTTCGTACCCTTTCATTACGATATCGGTTTGCGTCATTTATTATTATAGTCGTTATTAGTTTTTATTTTTAATGTGAGTTTTTTTTCAAGTATCAATCAACCCAGTCACCCTATAATCAACCCCAGATCGCAAGCGTGAAATTCGTACAATAAATGCCTTTGTATAGCAACGCGGTGGTTGTTGACTCGCGAACGGAGTCGCGGGACAATGCCTAGTTTGGTGTTCTCTTTATTTACCGAGGGGGCTGCGGTAACTGTGGATGGGTGGCAACAGTCAAGTTGCTATTGTTACCCGATTACCAAAAAGTATGGTAATGTTTTCAGGTGTATGCATGTATGTATGTTAGTATAACATCATATCAGCTCATATACGTCCCCACCGAGGGGCTCGAGCCTACCCGGAATTAGGGCGATCGGGCCCTAGGCGACCACGCGGGCCCAGTGCGGGCACAACCTGCGAGTTTCTCCGCAGGCGTGTGCAGGTTTCCTCACGATGTTTTCCTTCACCATTTTTTGATGTTAGTATATAAGGTGTAACAAAATTAGCTGAAACTATTTTAACTGGTGCTTCTACCCATGAAACTAAACAACTTTCCCCATGGAACCCATAGTCAAATCGCAAAAAAAATATTGGCTCTCTCATACTAACCCGATCAGCTGGTCACCCAATTTAGTATGGGAAGTTCAAATTTTTTTGTCAACCACGCGGGCCCAGTGCGGGTTGGTCGACTTCACACACAACCTTCGGGTTTCTTCGCAGGCGTGTGCAGGTTTCCTCACGATGTTTTCCTTCACCGTAAGAGCATCGGATAAACGTACATATGAAATCGAAATTCGAAAACACATTTGTACGTGGCAGGCACCATTTTGCTCCCGGACAGGAAGTAGCGGCACTTGCCATTACGCCACCGACGCTCCGATCTTCTTAGTGAGTCGATATTTTGGGAAAAAAAATCCAGGCCAGTAGTTTGGTTCCCCTGCTTTGTGCAGGTCCTCGCACCTACAGGTGTTGTGCAGGTCCTTGCACCTACAGGTGTAGTGCAGGTCCTCGCACCTACAGGTGTTGTGCAGATCCTCGCACCTACAGGTGTTGTAGCATATCCTGGCTGCTACTTGCACATGTTTTCTGCTTGAACTAGATAAAAGCGACGAGTTGGAAACTTTGGTCGCAAGGATTTCGATATTTCTCAGCAATTACAAAACGTATGAAAATGATATATTGTAACCTGATTCTTCATTTCAATGACTTCATTTCGCCAGTTGAAGAAACACGATTAATCAACTTTTATAATAGAAATCAATATATCAAAGAAATGCAACCGCCTCCGTGGCGTATTGGTTAGTCCATTCGCTTCACATCAGAAGGTCGCGGGTTCGATTCCCGGCGGGTTCAACTTTGTAAGACTCGGTTTGGTTAGTGGTAGGGCATTTTCATAGCCCACTTGCCTAGCTACCACCAAATTATTTAATTATTGCCGCCAAACGTCAGTGATGCGTTCCGGCTTGAAGATAAGATAGCCAGATCTCCATTGCATTGGGGAATTTTGGTAAGCCCGCTTCAATCTTCGGCATCATCGTCACTTACCATCAGGTGAGATGATGCCAAGGGCTGATGAATAAAAAAACCTCTTTTAAAACAGATTAGCGTTCCACAGGCAAACCAGACCGATTTAGTACCTTTAAATTTTCTTAGTCAATTAGTCAAAACACACCCTTCATTATGCTTTTTTTTATTTTTTTATTCACAATTGGTAAACCCTTGACAACATCTCACCTGGTGGTAAGTGACGATGTTGCCGAAGATGTAAGCGGGCTTACCAAGATGCTTGTTGGAGTTTTCAAAATTAATTGTAGTTTTTAATTGAAACGAAAAACATTGAAAAGTGCAAAAGTGTATTTATTATGTTTACTCTTTACACGTAAAGAAAAAGACAGAGACAACTGTTCCAACCAATTCCTCGCCATAACAAGATTCAGATATTGGAAATACCACGTTAAAAAACCGACTACAATCGCAAAAAACAAGTACAATTTAACTTATAAAATAATATTTATTATTTTTTCTAAACAAGTGCAACCCTAATTTAAAAAAAAATATACATGACACTACCTTGACATAACCTATGCATTTTTTTTTCGAAATCGTAAAAAGTTTGTTTGTTTTATAAGCGTCGGTGGCTCAACCGGTAACGACTCGGTCCATCTAACCAGAGGTACCGGGTTCAAATCTGGACGGCCAATGTACCAATGAGTTTTTCAAAAACTTACGTACATACTTACCGCGATTGCTTTAACGGTGAAGGAAAACATCGTGAGGAAACCTGCACACGCCTGCGAAGAAACTCGAAGGTTGTGTGTGAAGTTGACCAACCCGCACCGGGCCCGCGTGGTCGACTAAGGCCTAATCGCCCTGATTCAGGGTAGGCTCGAGCCCCTCGGTGGGGACGTATATGAGCTGATATAATAATAATAAAAAAAAAATGTTTGTTTGTTTGTAAATTATTTATTGGCATGTTTGAATACAGAACATAACACAAATATGTAAGTATAAAGTTATGCATAGTAATACCACACCCCGGACACTTCACACAACGGGCGAGAAATGACATATTTCTTAAAAAAAAAACGAAACAAATGAAATCACGGCGAAATCCTATACTTTCGAGAACCAAACTATAACCAATCTATAACAATTTGGGTGACGAGGGGGTGAGAGAGCGGCAGAGAGTCTCCGTACTGTATGTTAATTGTTAATACTAATATGTATATATTGGTAATACATTAAAAAATATACGCAAAGGTCAACTTGAAAATGACTTTAAACAAAAAAAACGGACTTCAAACGGGAAACTAAGGTTATCCTCGATTTCTCTGGGATGCAATCATCAGATCCTGGTGTCCTTATCATGGTTATACCCTTGGGATATCTCCTTTCCAACAAAAAAAAATCAACATAATCGGTTCATAATGGACGAAGTTTTCCGCGAACACACACAAAAACATATATATTATACGGTCGAATTGAGAAACCTCCTACTTTTTTTGAAGTCGGTTAAAATTGTTCTCCTTTTATTAAATCGGTTTAAAAGGTGAATGTATTACCATAGTCTAAGAATCCATATAGACTGTGGTATTACATAGCTGGCGGTAGTTTTTGCTGATAGTACAATGACTGTCCCGTTGGTCCAGCGGCATCGCGCCTGCTTGCTGCGCCTGGGTTCGATCCCCGCTCAGGGCAAACATCCGTGTGATGAATAGGTTTGTTTTCTCTGTGTTTGGATGTTCAATAATCTACAAATGTATGTATTTAAACGGATGTAGTAGAATTAACCGATATAGCTCTGAGAATTGCTAAACTTAAGTGGCAGTGGGCGGGGCACATTGCTCGTAGAACAGATGGCCGTTGGGGCAGTAAAGTTCTGGAGTGGCGACCGCGCACCGGAAAAGTGGACCGATGACCTGGTGAAGGTCGCGGGAAGCCGCTAGATGCGGGCAGCGCAGAACCGGTCGTCGTGGAAATCCTTGGGGAGGCCTATGTCCAGCTGTGGACGTACGTCGGATGATATGATGATGTATTTAAACGGATATAAGAACAAATTAAATTAAGAATATGTATCAGTCTATGGTTTGGGGCCAGATGAGCGTTTGATTTGTCTCCGTATCTTTGATGGAACCGTTAATTTGCCTTTACTAGCTGTTTCCCGCGGCTTCACCCGCGTGGACAACGTTTCTATGACTTTCGAGGGTGCGCAGTGGGCAAGCCGCAAGCGGCTCGTGAGTGAAAAAAGTAGCTTATGCTAATCCAGGTCCTAATCTGTCTACCTACCAAATTTCAGCCAGATCCGTTAAGTAGTTTTTGCGTGAAAAAGTAACGAACATACATCTATAAAAAACCTTTACAAACTTTCGCGTTTATTAAATTAGTAGGATTAATCCGTGGAAATCCTTGGGGGAGGCCTATGTACAGCAGTGGACGTCCTTCGGCTGATATGATGATGATGATGGTGATGATGATTGATCCGTGTAATGCAAAAACTTCATAATGAAATAACAATTTTGCAGTCGTTTGATAGCTTTTTGCACTTATACCTTTGAAGTCTTCCATAAAAAAACACACTTTCGCATTTATCTGTTAGGATATGAGGTAAGACAGACAGATATGTCATACATCTGTCAAAAACGACATTTTTGAATGTTAGAAATATCTAGGCGCGACGTCATTAGTTTGTTTAGCAGCTTCATTTATGTATTCATTTGGTGATTTTGGTAAATTAAAAATCTAGTGAATTAAAAATCGAAGACTTGATGGAAAACAAAACGAGTAAGGTTTTTCCAAGTTTCAGTATGAGGGCAATTTAGTGATCAAGAGTCATAATTTATTTCTGATGCTGTTGTCATCCCTGTTGCCTTTAATTACCTACTATTTATTGGTCTTAAAGAATACAGCCGTGCCAAAGGAATTTGGGGCTCTATGTGAAGACAATTAAGGTAAGAAATACATACTATACTAAGTGTTGGAGAGTTGTAGATCGTAGTACTTGTGGGTACCACAACATCGGCCTACACGACGACGACGTTCGAAACAAGATGAATGTGGATTTATATAGAGCTGTTCCTACCATTGCAGTTTTGATATTGATTAATTGATTGATTGAAAACACTTCATTGCGCAATAAGAGGAAAAAAGAGATACAATGATTGAGGAACTTGTACATTTTTCACGTAAATTTTTGGTTCATTCAAGTTTTCAGCTTATATTAAGAATTATTTTTCACTTTTTAGTTTGATGTGCTTTATAAGCGTGTTTTTTAGTTTTTTTCAACTATATTTATTTTCATTTTTTAGTTTGATGTGCATTTAATCCTGGCGATCCTGATCAGGATAATGAGATAAACTTATGAAATTATTGTATTTTCACTGATTCTTGATAGGTATACAAAGCTTGAATTAAATCTGTCCGTTTAAAGTGGGTCAAACAAAATCGAGAGCAAAGGAGTCGGTTACAAACATCCATATAAACGTGAAGCTAATAAAAGCGTGATTAAAATTTTACTATAAAAAGTAAAGAGAAAAATCTTACATACATCCCGTACATCATCATCATCATATCAGCCGACGGACGTCCACTGCTGGACATAGGCCTCTCCCAAGGATTTCCATGACGACCGGTTCTTCGCTGCCCGCATCCAGCGGCTTCCCGTGACCTTCACCAGATCATCGGTCCACCGAGTGGGAGGCCTTCCTACGCTACATCCCGTAAAGTCAGAGTTGAAAATGTTTTAAACATTTGTTTAAAACAAGTGTTTAAAACACTGGAAAAAATACAGACCTGTTTGGAACAAATTATAAAACATTTTGTTTTAAACACGTTTAAAACAAGCCATAAAAAACATATTTGTTTAGTGTACACAATCAAGGCCCAGACTCTATACAGCTATGAAACAACTTCTTTATAATATTTTTTTATATTAAAACAAATTACAAAACATAAAAAGAACATGAATTTAATGTTAAAATGTGTTAAAACAATGTTTAAATCATGTTTAAAAGCTTAAAATAATTCAATTTCAAGGAATTTATTTAAAACATGTATCTTTTGTTAGTTGAATAAAAATAATGTTTTGTAATTTTCGAATAAAAAACAGTATTTTTTTTCCAACCCTGCGTAAAGTGCATTCTAATCTGAAACACGTTCTTTAATTGCCGATTTATATAACGCAAATCGCCAACCATACTAGTACAAATATCGTACAACCACGAGCATATCTTCTGCATATTGAAATATTAAACAAAATGCAGTAATTATTGGTAAACACTGACAAGTTCTTAAGGGAATCCCCCTACCTAACTAGTGCCGCGCCGCCTTCTAATGCTAAAAGCAAAATTTATCATTTTGAATAGGGTTCTGTAACAGGTAATGGAACCCTTATAAGCCTACGCTATCCAACTGTCCGTACGTCTGTCCAACCTTTAAATCTTTAAAATACACATACACACACACAAACACACACGCACATATTATTATTTATTTTAATTTTTATACTGTATTGTAATAAAAAATCAAAATTGAAAATTTGCAAAAACCACGATGGGTGTTAAAACGTAATTGAAAAAGGATAAAATAACTTTTTAAAGTCCCCCGACTAGAGGGAAATAAGAAACGAAAAAAATAATTAAAATATCCAAGAAAGTCTGGCGCGGAATGCCAGGCAGTTTTCGAGATAAATGGTAACTTCAGCGCCAATCATCTTGACTGCTGCAACGCTCCCTGATGGTCTACCGCCATAAAAAATGTTTGAAAAACTGCTCTAAAATGATTCAAATGATACCTTTTAAATGAAAAAAAAAACCTCAAAGAAATAGGACCAGTAGTTTTCGAGATAAATGGTAAAATTCGCTTGCAGACACAAACAAACGCATACCCCTTCTCCGTTCCGTCGTGAGAAAGAAGTGCCACATATGGCACTTATGTTATCTGTAACTACAGCGAACTTTAATTCACTGAGTTGATGGTTTTTAAATATAGTACCTAGTCTTCATCGAAAATTGCTTTAACGGTGAAGGAAAACATCGTGAGGAAACCTGCACATCTGATTCCAGATGTGTATGAAGGTCGCGTTGCACACGTCTGTAGGTGTAAATCTAAAATGCCCTACACGTGGCCGCGGGTAATGCTAAGTGCAACACCAGGCAACCACCGTCTATACCTTAGCAAAGATAGCACGGTTAATTGTGCCACACTCTAAGAGAGACATTTTTCCTGTACGAACGTAAGGACTTTAGATTTTATCATAGATTTTCCTGTAATCTATGCGTTCAACCTCATTCACTGTGACTTTTTTCAAGATTTTAGGCCCAATAGTTTCGGGGACAAGGGAAAGAACAATAAATTTTTGCCTATCTTCTTAAATAACTTCAAAACAATAAATCTTGAAACTATAAAAAATATATTGTTAAAAACCTCACAATAAGTCCTTTCATTTGATACGCAACACAATATATTTTTAAATAGGAACTATTATACAAATTATTCTCATTTACCGCCCAAAGTGGCCCCCATGTTTAAAATTCATTTATTTGCATTAAACTTTCGAATTTGGGTCACCGACTTACATACGTATACCAAATTTCATTTCAATCGGTCCAGTAGTTTCCGTGCAAATTGGCTGTGAAAGACACACGAGTAATCCTGTGATGTTTCCGTTTTTACCTTTGAGTTACCCAACCCTAAAAAAGGCTTCAACTTGACAATTCACAGCATTCTATTTGAACTTTTATTTATTCTTCTTTACATTGATGTGCTCCGGCTTGAAGATGAGATAGCCAGTTGGAGAATCCATTGCGTTGGAGAATCTTGGTAAGCCCTCTTCAATTTTCGACATCATCGTACTAACCATCTGGTGAGATGATGCCAGGGACTTACCAATTGTGAATAAAATATATCAAAAAAACGATCTGAGCTTAGTGGTTGCAAGAACATGTAGATAGTATAGCTTATCTACTTATCGTAACTACCTCTCTCCTTTCTTTTTCTCCGAGCACTGGGTTGTCTGGTAGAAATCGCTCTCAGCGATATGACCGCCTAGATTGTACGTCTCTTAGTTGTTAATTAAATTTTGTACATGTATTTGTTTATTTTGAAGTACATTAAAGAGTTAATTAAAAATTGAACTTTGTCTTGATATCTTGCCCCAGATATTCTCCGCTCTATATAAATGTTCTCCATAAAACTGAAGTCAAAGTTAGTCTGTTCCACAATTAGGCTCGCCGCATAATTATTATAACATCGGTGCGCAGGCGTCAATAAATCCACGGGCAACTGTGGGACGTCGCGGGCGGCGGCGCGCCATAGGGCCGCCTGAGCAAACGAGCGGGTAAAAACCGCTCACGCTCAAGATGACAGAATTTCACTAAACAATAAAGAGTGAAGTACTTATTTTATTTATTTATTTACACTTATAGTACACCAAAACAATTTCGTAAAGCTAATACATATAGTTATTATAATGTAGTGTACAGTAGGCGGTCTTATTGCTAAAAGCAATCTCTTCTAGACACTTACACGTATATGCACAAAAATATTTTATCTATGCACAGGATAATTGACCGTCTGTTAAATGACTTAATATCCCATTTTTGCTACGGTGAAGGTTTTTTTTTAAATTTTTGTGATTATTTTTTTTTATTTAATTTGTTAATTATAAATAATATTAATGTGTTGATCTTCCGAAAAGGTAACAAATAAATAATACAATGCTGTAAGTATTAAAATCTACGAAAAACTGTAATGAATTAGGAATGATGTAATTAAAAATTAAAAAACCAACTGCATGAAAACGGAATCCCTCTTTTTGGACAGTCGGGTTAAAATGTATCATATGTCGCTCACGAGATTAAGACAAATCTAACGACACCTCTCACTTCAAAATCCATCAAGCCGTTTAGTATAGGCTACAGAGCATGCCAAAGAAACATAAATACATATACACATACTTTATTTTTATTTAATTTTATTTATTTATTTCAGGAAATCTTAAAGACAAATCGAAAACTATAAACAAACATAAATAAATAAAAACAATGCCATTAAAAAGTTTCCACCAATAAAAATTAACAAAGTGCATCACAAAAAAGAGATATAATATATGTAAAGTAATATACATACATACATACCATACACTCGAAAAACATAACCTTCCTTCTGGCACAGTAGGGTAACAAACAGCACTGACTACTGGCTGCTATGCCTATGAGTGTTGTTGATCGCTGGGTGAGTAAAAATCTGCATTTTGATTTCGTAGCTCGATGTCTATCATCGCACCTAACTCACTTAGCAAGACATCATCACTTGCTAAATAGCTACAAATTCACTAAACTACAGTTTACGTTGAGAAGGCCTAGAATAGCGAAGGATCACCGCAGTATTAAAGCGAGCTATTAATTGTCTCTGTTTTTTTCTTTACGTGTAAAGAGTAAAGAAAATAACCACACTTTTGCAGTTTTTTTCATTTAGTTTCAATTTTCTAAATGAAAGTATAAAAAAATAATAACATTTCTCACGTTGTATTATCATATTTTTTTTTTTAATTATAGCCTCAAAATATTAGTCACAACTAGATTTCAGAGTAACGGTGCAGAACTATCTTTGGATTTTTTTTCTAACAAGCCAAAACTGCTCAATCGTGTTTCTAATAGCTTTTGAATTTAAGGAACATCATCAACAATAAGAGTATTTTTTTTTCAACCTTGGGTTTTCTATCGTTTAGAAGCAATTGACGTCAAAAATAACGAAAATCTTTATTATTACCGCCTTAAGCGATATTTTCCTGAAAATTAAATTCTTACACACATATGACTCCATGGGTTTACCAGTTGTGAATGAAAATAAAAATGAAATCCAAAATTACTTTCAAAACAACTCTCTCTCTCTCTCTCTGTGTGTATCTCACTCACACACACACATACATATTTTTTAATCTTACCTGTTTCAGTCTACCGAAAG
This sequence comes from Coleophora flavipennella, assembly GCA_947284805.1. Classification (NCBI taxonomy): domain Eukaryota; kingdom Metazoa; phylum Arthropoda; class Insecta; order Lepidoptera; family Coleophoridae; genus Coleophora; species Coleophora flavipennella. Next base: position 12,452,799 of record OX369281.1, on the reverse strand, counting down.
CGTTTTTAAATCGTTCGTCTATGTCGTTGATTAACACCGAATCCCACAGCCGAACAGTCACAATCCTATAATTTAGAAGGAAATGGGTCAATGTTCTGTTGGCAAACTTGATTTGTTATAATAATTAGCTCAACTGGTACTGGTACATACTGTTAAGTTAGGGCAAAGTACAAACAACTCTCTCTCTCTCTCTCTCTCTCTCTCTCTCTCTCTCTCTCTCTCTCTCTGTGTGTATCTCACTCACACACACATACATATTTTTTTAATCTTACCTGTTTTAGTCTACCGAAAGCGTTTTTAAATCGTTCGTCTATGTCGTTGATTAACACCGAATCCCACAGCCGAACAGTCACAATCCTATAATTTAGAAGGAAATGGGTCAATGTTCTGTTGCCAAACTTGATTTGTTATAATAATTAGCTCAACTGGTACTGGTACATACTGTTAAGTTAGGGCAAAGTACACGGTGTGATTTGTTGGCCAACGTGACAGCTCGATCGATCTTATCGTTAACCAGAGCGATACTTACTTGATATCTAGTCATGGTCATTAGAGACTAGATTAGATAAATAGTTAGTTTGTTGATTGATACTTAGGGTATTAGGCGTACATATTTAGCATTTGTTATAGTGATTTGTTTGTTTAATCTAATTACCATATAATAAATAATTTGACCAAGCGATACCAGGGAAAAACTACTATAAGCGACTTTGCTTAGGAGGAAGCTGCTACTTTTCATACAAACGGCGATAACGAGTTTTACCTCTTAAATGTTAACGTCTCCCAGGTTGATACAGATTGGTTTAAGTTTGGTTCTCGAACGTATTGAAGCGCAAAGTATCGCTTCAAAGCCGATCTTCTTTCTTGCGTTTCATGATTAAATGCTCTTTTGGTTTTGTTCGTCTATGAAAATTTTATTTGAAAATGATTGTTACCTTTTGACAAGAGGAAAAATAAAAGATGACCATGATGTCTTTGACCGTTGCGTGTATTTAAATTTTTGATTTATATTAATGTTTCGTTGAGGCCCACTATTTTATTCAGTGGTAAGTAGTTTGTATAGAGAAACCGCTTTGCGTATATTTTTGGTACTGCTGCGAACTAGATTTACATATGTCCGTAGGGTCTTTCACTCCCCCTGCGAGGTTGACGTCCCCGAAAATTCCTCCGACTCAAGATTGATCCTGGGATAGAGCTGCGCTAACCACCAGCCAGTCTTTTGCACTGCCCGCCCAGCTCTCTGGCCATTGGTCATGACTTACGAAGCAATATTACTGCCCAGCGCAATTCTTATTTATGTTCGCAAAGCGTTTCTGCCGTCCTAGAAGATTTCCTGCCTCCGTTTTTTTAACGATTTGGTCATTAGTTTTAAAATTTTAAATGTGTTTTGTACCTTTAAGTGTATTTTAGAACGGTGGGGTAATTCAGACCCAAGTAAAATTTAATTCTTTTGTTATTTTAGTACTTGGTTACTTATTTAAGTACCAAAGAGAGGGCGACGATCGTTGCCTACCGGAATTCTATAAAAATGACCTTTTTTAATCAAATAAAATTGTCACTTTAGATTTATTTCAGGGAATTGTCCAAATATATATTACTAGCTGTTTCCCGCGGCTTCACCCGCGTGGACCATGTTTCTATGACTTTTCGAGGGAGCGCAGTGCGCGAGCCGCAAGCGGCTCGCGAGCGTGGTAAAAAGTAGCCTATGTTTTAATCCAGGTCCTAATCTGTCTACCTACCAAATTTCAGCCAAATACGTTCAGTAGTTTTTGCGGGAAAGCGTAACAGACAGACAGAGTTACTTTCGCATTTATAATATTAGTAAGGATGTTATTGTTTTTTTTAACAGCACGGTCATCCAATGTACATCACATCTTTTTCTAGTATATTGTACCTTCTTTTTTAGAAAATTTATTAAATACATATATTCTAATTTACCCCATAATATTTTTCTTAAAACTCCGTTTAGGCCCGATCCTCTAAATCTTACGTATCGTGTAACAAACCCGTAACTGAGTAGTTTAAACCAGTTTCTATTATTTTCGTTACAGTATATAGTTTCGCCGTGATTTCATTTGTTCGTCATTTGTTTTTAGAAATATCATTTCAAGCCCGTTGTAAGAAGTGTCCGGGTTGTGCTATTACTAAAATTCCACTGTCCGCCCGTCTGTCTTGTCTGTCCGTTTGTCACCAGACTGTATTTCATAAACCGTGATAGCTAGACAGTTGAAATTTTCACAGATAATGTATTAAGTGTGTTAATTAAGATTACTAGCATCATGTCACCAGATCGAAAGTGATTCTTTTGGATCAAACGTCAGGTATTAGTAACTGGGTGAAACCGGTGGTGGCGTGAAAATCGCTTGTACTTGTGAGCCGATCGTATGTGGTAGCAAAGATGACCTATTAACGGTAGGCTGTTTGTGATTGAGGTGGCAATACTAAGGTGAGAAGCCATATTAGCTGGCCGACAGTCTCGGGGCAGACACGGACCGTCTTTCATGTGCGTGGTAGCCGCGTCCCGCACTACCGCCGTGCCCGGACCTACCCTCACTTCTTCGCGTTTTCGAGGTAGTTGCTGATGCAACTTCCCTCCGAGCAGCATCCGACGTATTTTATTGCGTCGCAGGGGATCACCTACCCTCACCGCGGCGAGTAGATGCCATCACCGCGTGGGCGAGCCCGGTCTGCCACCAGCGGCAAGCCCCGGGTAAGTCCACGTCGTGCGGCCCGCGTCCTACTCTCTGCTTTTGGTCGCACGCGCACGCGAAATCCGCGGAGTTGTCCACTACGAACCACAGCGTGATGGCCTCGGGTTCCGACTCGGGGTCACTGAACGCTTCCCGGCCGTCATCGTCGCATGACGGCATCCCACAAGAAGATGCCCCGGCGGAGGACTTCGCCTCCACAGCGAGCGCAAGTACTCGCTCACTGCAGTCCCTCTCGCCCAGATCGGCGCTGGGTGCCGACACCGTGGTTGTCGCGCGCCTGTGCCAGTCACGGATCGAGTCAGAGGAGCTGCTGAGAGCGATGGCAGCGCACCTGATGGAGCGTGAGCGCCATCTATTGGAGACCCCCGCTGAGCCGCATTACGCCGAGTAGAGCTTCGACGCTGCTTGCCTCCAAGCAGCGATTTTGGAGCTGCTGCAGATGCCCGCAGATCTGAGGTCTGTGCCGCCGTCTTCAGGGACACGGTGCCGGACTTCCAGCTGAAGCCCACCCGACGCCTCCGCAGTCCGGACTAGAGGACTCGCCTGAGCAGCTGGCGAAGCACCGCTGCGACGACTTCGGCGACCCCCTGCCGCCGTGATCGCAACGCGACCGCTACCACCCGCACCGGCCCCGAGGCTCTCTGCGCCCCCCATCACCGCCGCACCCCTTTCCCGGCCCACGTATGCGGATCGAGCTAAGATGCCACCCATCTCGGCCCCATCCACCACTGCCGACGCGTCGCCCGCCCCCGTGGCGTGCAAGGCACCGTTTGCCGTGCCCCCAGCCGCCGCTGCGAAGCCCACCGCCGCCACCACCGCTGCTGCTGCTGCGAAACCCGTCGCCTCCCCCACTGCTGCCGTCGGCCAGCTCAGGAAGGCCCGCTACCCACCTCTGGTAGTGGAGTTCTTTCCGAACTGGTCGATCCATTTCCGGAAGCTTGCCGAGGAGCTCGGCAAGCTCCCAACGCCTGCCCCTACGGCAACGGAGTACGCTACTCCCCTGAAGACGGCGAAGAGTACCTCACGGTGCAGCGGTACTTGACATCACTGCAGGGGATCTCGTGGTTCTCGTACTCGCTGCCGGCTGAGAGGCACCTCAAGATGGCCATCAGAGGCCTCCCATCTACCACCGAGCCCGCCGAGATCATAACCGCCTTAGCCGAACACGGCTTTGAGGCGGAGCACGTAAAGGCCACCCGAGCGTGCGCAGGACGCCCTGGATGCCTCTTTTACGTGCAGATCCGGTGGACGTCCAACATTGCCGCCCTCTATGCCATCGCAGAGCTCCTGCAAATGCCGGGCATCACTATTAAGGCCTGGCGTGGCAAGCGTGGACCCGCACAGTGCCACCGGTGCCAGGCATTCCGGCACTCGTCCCATGGCTGCCACCGCCCGCTGGCCTGCGTCCGCTGCGGCGACCCCCACGCCGCAAAGGACTGCCCACGGCCACGGGAGGACCTTCCAACCTGCGCTAATTCCAATCCCGCCAACCATGTCTCGTGCCCGATGTTCCGAAGGGAGCTCCTGAACAAGAGGGCCGGGACAGTCGCCCGGACAACCGCCTCCCCTCACCCTGCAGCGCCCGCCGCCACTGCTGAGCGCGCCGCACCGGCAGCGCTCGCCGTACTGAGCGGCTCAGCAGATGTACCCGTGCCCCGCCAGAACAAACGAAGAACCCGCCGGAGGAGTCCGCTTCCGCCGCCCCCACTGCCGTCAACACCACCACCGTGCCCTCCCAGAGCGACCTCCTGCAAGATCTGGGAGTAATCCAGCAGTTACTCACCTCAACCGGGGCTGGAGTGGCTGCCAAGGGCTCTGCGCCCTCCCAAGGACCCGCTCGTCGTGATGGGCGGCGGAAGCAGCCACGTTAAGGAAGCTCACCTCGGGAACGTTTCCCCACCCCTTCGGGGGCAACGAGAAGAATACCACGGGGCAGACACTTTTTGACGGAGCATCAAGCTGAACAAACGTGTCGCGTCATCGCTGGGATCACCACGTTTGCATCCATTGTAATCCGAGGCATCCTTTACAATTTCGATTGCCGAATGATCAAGACTATTGTAGAAGGACCTCTGAGATATAGCTGCATTGTTATTTCGATGCCCACAACCGAAATAGTTAAGGACTAAACCACAAGGCCATCCATAGCCTAACGACCCCTCCGACATACATATTATTTATATCTGTCCTTCCTGAGATTCAAACTGACTTTGGAAGTATCTGCTTCTCTGAAAAACACTACCTCATTAAGAAAGCTGCCACGGCTTATTAGTCTGCGAGGCCCTACAATGTCACCGTACATCGTAAGTGCTGATAATACTGAAGATGGAAGCTCGCCTAGTAAAAATCCCCAACGCAATGATTGACAGGTACCAGAACACATCTCTTACTAATATAACATACTACTTACTATATAAGAGAGCATCGGTGGCGTAACGTCTAGGGCCGCCGCATCCTGTCCGGGAGGTCGTGGTTCGAATCCTGCCACGTACCAATGTGATTTCGAATTTAGATTTCATATGTACGTTTATTCGAGGCTCTTACGATGAAGGAAAACATCGTGAGGAAACCTGCACACGCCTGCGGAGAAACTCGCAGGTTGTGTGTAAAGTCGACCAACCCGCACTGGGCTCGCGTGGTCAATCAAGGCCCGATCGCCCTAATTAAGGGTAGGCTCGACCCCCTCGGTGGGGACGTATATGAGCTGATTTGATGACTAATAAACACTACCCTTTTTTTAACACTCGGGTAAAAATGTACCCTATGCCACTATTAAGACGAATGAAACGACACCTCGAACTCTAAAATCTATCAAGCCTTTCAACCAAAGAAACAGACATACATGCGTAGACACGTACATACACCCAAAAAATATAACCCTTCTTTTTTATCTTATATATCTTTCAAATGGTCATTTAGTTAATAATAAAAGTGCCACATATATAATATAACAATTTCTAGAATTCCTATTTGATTAAGATAATTTTATTCGTGAAGTGTCCTAGATTAAAAATTAATGTCGCAATAATATAACTGGTTTGAAATAACTTTATCCATTCGGCACTAAATGCAAAATATGTAAATAATGATTTTAGATTAGCTTGAGTGATGACCATTGATTCGAAGTGGATAGAGTCCTTTAACTACAGTCGGTATGCAGCCTTATTTCTTTCTTTTTTTAAGTGACAAAGAAGTAATTGAGTGACACAGGAGTAAGTGAGGGACAAAGGAGTAAGTGTGTGACAAAGGATTAAGTGGGTGACAAAGGAGTAAGAAAGTATTGTTATGACAAAAATTCGGACTTGAGATTTTGATGGGTATTGAGTCTAAAAAAGTGTGAAAAAAATGTGTGTGTGTGTCTTTATGCCGATACCTTAGTGCCTAAATTACATGACGGATTCAGGTGAAATTTGGTAAGGAAATATTATTTTATGATCTTCAGCCATTTTCTTCAAATCTTTTCTTAATTAGATTTTTTAGATTTGCCACCGTAAAAAGACCCTATTTATTTTTTACTCATAAATTATAAAACGCTATAACGATTTTAATGAAACTTATTACATCACATAACTTTGTATGGCCTACTACACGCGTTATTATGGGAAGAATTGAGAAGGGTACTTCCCATAAAAATCCTGGTTGTTTGTTTTTTTTTGTAAAAATGGCTGTAACGATTTTAATAAAACTTTATGAATACCTTCGACTGACCCGTTGGTCCAGTGGCGACGATCCTGCCTGCTGGACTGATTTAGCTAGTTTTTGTTTTCAAATGTTCATGATAGTCCGAAGAAAAAATATACCCGCGACCTATTAGGAAAAAATGCAGAAATTGATGTTAAATAAAATTTTAACCGCCTCCGTGGCGTAATGGAAATCCATTCGCTTCACACCAGGAGGTCGCGGGTTCGATTCCCGGCGGAGTCAACTTTGTAAGACTCAGTTTGTTTGGTGGTAGGGCATTTTCATAGCCCGCCTGGCTAGCTACCACCATCTTATCTAAATCTTGCCGCCAAACATCAGTGTTAACAGCATTGATGTGTTCCGGCTTGGAGATAAGATTGCCAGATCCCCATTGCGTTGGGGAATCTTGGTAAGCCCGCTTCCATATTCGGCATCATCGCCACTTACCATCAGGTGAGATGATGCCAAGGGCTTATCAATTGTGGATAAAAAGAATTAACCAAAAAAGAGTATTTTTTCAGTTCTCTCAGAAACTGCATCGGACTATGCTATTTTCACGGGATAAATAGTAGCCTGTGTCCTTCCCAATGACACAGGCTACCTGTATGCCAAATTTCATCATGATTGATAGAGGTGTTGAAACGTGTTACGGCCATTGGTACCTTCGTTTGCTGCTGAACAACCGATTGCCATCAATGTCCCCAGGAGGTCCCCAGGAGGCTCGAGTTTCCATACAAACGTATTTCTGCTTTAATACAAAAGCTACATGCCGGATTAAATCCAAACGTTTAGAATATACTGAGTAGACACATATTGATGTTTGTAATTAGTTTTCGATGTACTAATATAAAAAGGAAAAAAATAAAAAAAAACAACAAACTAATTAAAAACATCGATATGTGTATACTCAATATATTGGCAAGGTTTGGATTCAACGCGGCATGTAGTTTTAGAATTAAAGCGGAACTACGTTTGTATGGAAACTCGAGCCTCCTGGAGACTTAACTTCCCAGAACATATGAGTGTGCGTGTCCGCGCTTGTTTGTTTACCTGTTCTTTTGTTTCGCGCTCTGGAAGGGTTTTGGCGAGGCATCGATTCGAACAGTTGCCTCTGTCTTTTTCTTTACGTGTAAAGAGTAAAGAAAATAATTACACTTTTGCACTTTTTCAACATTATTTCGTTTCAATTAAAAACTACAATAAATTTAAAAAAATCTAACTGGCATATTGAAGTGTGCATTTAGACTAAGCGACTAAGAAAATTTTGAGGTACTGAATCGGTCTGATTGGCCTGTAGAATCCAAGTCTCTGTTTTAAAATAGGTTTCAGGAGCGTTTTTTTTATCCTCAATTGATAAGCCCTTGACATCATCTCACCTGATGGTAAGTGACGATGATGCCGAAGATGGCAGCGGGATTATCAACATTCCCCAACGCAATGGGAAACTGGCTATCTTATCTTCAAACCGGAGCACATCAATGCTTGATAATTTGGTGGCAAGACTCAGATTATTACGTAACAGGTTTCTTGAAATAATGTCAAGTAAAAAGATACAGGTTTGATTCCGAGTTATAGCAAAAAATGGTGTATTCTATCATCAGACAGACACACTGACAGGTGCCCATCGATCTACTAGTTTGATTTATTTTCAGTTATTTTTAACTCCCCGTTCCATGAGAAAGTTCTCACGACGCGTAAAAGTCAATATTGCAAAAATGCCAGTCGAGCAAGACACCCGTTGTTCGACTGGAAGAAAAAAGTAACAAAAGCATTAGGAAGAATGTACTTTCTGAAATATATAAAAATTCCGGCTAATTGCGAGTCAGAACCACAACTATAGAGTATATGGTACAGATACCATCATACTAGATGGCACTAGTTTCATGTTTCAAAAACCATCATACTAGGTGGCGTTTGTTTCATGTTTCAAAAACCATCATACTATGTGGCGTTTGTTTCATGTTTCAAAAGCCATCATACTAGATGGCGCTAGTTTTTTATGTTTAAAAAAACACATTTTTTGTGTGGAAACCCCCTTATTTTTTTCTTTTTAGTATTTGTTGTTATAGCGGCAACAGAAATACATCATCTATGAAAATTTCAGCTGTCTAGCTATCACGGTTCATGAAATACAGCCTGGTGATAGACGGACTAACAGACGTACAGTGGAATAATAATAGGGTCCCGTTTTTACCCTTTGGCTATGGAACCCTAATAAAAATGAAAAAGCGTAACGTAAACTGAGAACGGCTGGACCGAGCACGCCAACTTTTGTTCTCAAAATTTCGTAATTATCTTGATAAGGTTTTTAAGAAGAAAAAACCCCACGAGATAAGATATCACCCTTGATATTCACGGGGGCGAAGCCGCAGGCAAAAGATAGTCATCGTATCAGCCGAAGGACGTCCACTGCTGAACATATGCCTCACCCAAGGATTTCCACGACAACGACCGGTTCTGCGCTACCCGCATCCAGCGGCTTCCCGCGACCTTCACCAAGTCATCGAGCCCCCGAAAGATAGTAAAAAAGTAAAATAACTAGAGGAACAGCTTATACAGCATACGAAAAAGAAAAAAATATAACGGTAAATATTACATTGACATTGAAGCGATTTCTACCAGGCAACCTTAGGAGGAGACGGGAAAGTTAGATGTAGCTGATAACAATGACTTATACTAATAACGGATTTGTATTGTGTGTCCGTTTGAATTAAAACTATTGATACTGTTTATTTATATGTGATTTTGTGATAATAGAAGCACAAAATTAACTTCACCATTGCTCGTTTCACAATTAAGCCCCGAAATCCTTAGCGACACTCCGATATTTTAAGTCTCAATAATTTCCCATAGTAATGCCCGCGAATTCCGCGGAATTTAGGGAATTCCGCGCCGAATTCCGCAAGATTAATCACCGTTGGCAACACTTCATCGTGCGATTATAAGCTTTTAAATATCGGGGGGCGCAGCAAACGGGTCAAAATAAATTAGCTGCGATGAAAACGACTAGTTAGCGTCAGTGGTGGAAACATTCGATGAAAAGACTTATAAAGATATGTCTGATCTGGGATCAGTAGATGCTGATAAAAAATGCTAGTGTGCAATTAAAAATAGCGGTGGTTAATCGCGAATCGCCGCTGGATGCGGGCAGCGCAGGACCGGTCATCGTGGAAATTCTTGGGGAGGCCTTTGTCCAGCATAGGACGTCTTTCAGCTGATATGATGATGATGAAACGCTTTAATTTATGTTTTCATTTCTTATAAATAATTAGTTTTAGATATCAAATGCTCTAAAAAGCGCTTGAAACAGAGAACTTTTACAAAAAAAATTATCTATTATTGAATCAATCAAATTTTCGAAATATGATCTGAAATTCTGGAACAAAATTTCATGCAAGCTAGTTTCTTAGATACAAAAGGGCCAGTCAATCCACCATGATTAACTTTACGACCTATGTTGGCTGACGCATGCTATAAACGCTATCACCCCGTTATCGAATAGTTAACTTTATCGATACCGTAGCATCACTAGTCAACCCTTTCCCCTGCAGACCTGCAGCGCCCGGGGCGCAGCGGAACAGTTAACTAAATTAAAGTGAGTGCGAAGACCGCTGCGGGGTTAACTGTTCCATTTCGTTTATTGCACAACTCGAGCTTAACCCTACGCTGCTTAATAAAGATATAGGGTCTATTTAGGACCCGCTCAAATTGATGCAATTCTTAGGCTTTAAAGTTATATGGGAGTTTGATGACCCTAATTTAATTACGGAAAAAGATGGGTCTATAATACCGGAATGATGGATAAAGTGTTACGAAACATCTTTATGGTATAGTTTTAATTGGGAGTCAATGTTAGTAGGGGCAACACCTGCTTCTAGCTATTATAGTGGTGTCAGGTTTAATTACCAAAAAAAAATATTTCACTTGTCTTTATATATTTGATTAGGTATTTTACAATTTAAGATGTGTTTTAGAGCAATTTCTAGGGGTCTGATTTAGCTGTTAGGTATAAAGCCTATTTCCCGATGACAAAGATCCTTTTGGTATTTGAAGTTGATCTTTGAAAATGGAATTAAAGTTTAAAGGATCTTCTATTGTTCTCAATCAAATTGTAGGAAATACAGAATTTTAAATTTGGAAATATGGGTTTTTTTCATATTCGTAGAATGTTATACTTACTTCGGATCATCAGAAAGATTTTGGCCAGATCTCAAAAACAAACTCATCTTTGAGAAGTTCTGGAGTGTTCTGATTGGCTAAAACAAACAAGGATACCAACTTAAACTGGGCTACAGGCTCGCACTGACCACACCCAAACTAATCAATTGACGTTTCAAGACAAAACACATAGATGGCGAAACTGTGCTTGCAGTTGATCTGATGATGAACTTTGAAAATGGAATTAAGGTTTAAAGGATCTTCTATTTGTTCTCAATCAAATTGTAGGAAATACAGAATTTTAAATTTGGAAATATGGGTTTTTTTCATATTCGTAGAATGTTATACTTACTTCGGATCATCAGAAAGATTTTGGCCAGATCTCAAAAACAAACTCATCTTTGAGAAGTTCTGGAGTGTTCTGATTGGCTAAAACAAACAAGGATACCAACTTAAACTGGGCTACAGGCTCGCACTGACCACACCCAAACTAATCAATTGACGTTTCAAGACAAAACACATAGATGGCGAAACTGTGCTTGCAGTTGATCTGATGATGAACTTTGAAAATGGAATTTAGGTTTAAAGGATCTTCTATTTGTTGTCAATCAAATTGTAGGAAATACAGAATTTTGAATTTGGAATTTAGCGCTATCATTTTACGTTACGGTAAACAATTAAAACCAGGGAAGGTGGCGCTTCGACGCATGTGTAGGTGGCACCGCCACCTAGCGCTCTGATGTTTATAATATGTACTTAAAAAAAATAACAGTGATTTATTTTTGACTAACTACTTACCCGTCAGGGAGTGCTGTACACCTAGACTTCGAGTGTCTATCAGTTCCGTTTTTTGGTCATTGCCTGAGTAATCTTGATTTATTTGGTGATAAATACATAAGTTTACCTTATGGAGTATAATAATATGTCGTTGAATTTGTCATGAAACTTCCTAACCAATAAATGTAATTTAATTGAAATTAAATGCTTACCTGTTGTGTAAATCCTTTGGTTTTCTTTGAACATCCAGAAATTTATCCTAAACTTTCACTTTTCACTGGCACAAAATTTCAACGCATTTTTTCACAAAGTATTTTAGAACGAATGCCAAAACTTCTAAATTTCATATAATCTACCTTATTTTCCCAGTAATTTGATATAAGATTCTTATCAGACACTTGCCTTTTTCATTTTGAAAACATTTTTTTCACTTTACCAAAGAAATCCGACACACAGCGAAAATGGCCGCTCAAGGAAACTCTATTGCAATTTTTTTTTAACTGGACTTAATGGATTAGTGAAAAGGTTTTGTTCCAAATCAAAATATAAAAGCATTTGTACCAAAATATCCAAAATCCATGCATTATTTAAGTGCAGCTCCATCGGAATTGGTAATTGTACACGGTTTTCAGATTTGCGACGGCTTTTGCGGTGGCTGGTTTGAGTTGCGTCCAAATTCGTCGTTTTAATGTGACAAGGAATAATTGACATGTGTCGTTCGATTTACGTATTGGAGCATGAGGAACGACCCTTTTATTTGCGTTAAAATACAATATTCTGTAGCTAGATCAAACTATCAAACCATTCAACCGTCCAGGTATACATTGAATATTGACGTTCCTTGCTTCAGGCCGACCCTCCATTTTCCAAAATGGCGGAAAATGAAATGAATAATGTCAAATATTAACCGCCTCCGTAGCTCAGAGGCAAAGGTCACTGGCTTTACACAGGAGGTCGCGGGTTCGATTCCCGGCGGGGTCAATTGTAAGACTCGGTTTGGTTAGTGGTAGGGCATTTTCTAAGCCCGCCTGGCTAGCTACCACCATCTTATCTAAGTCTTGCCGCCAAATATCAATGTTTATATCATTGGTATGTTCCGGCATGAAGATAAGATAGCCAGTTCCCCATTGCGTTGGGGAATCTTGGCAAGCCCGCTTCCATCTTCAGCAACATCGTAACTTACCACCAGGTGAGATGTTGTCAAGGGTTTACCAATTTTGAATAAAAAAAATAAAAAAAAAGTTTGTCTATGATTATATATTGAACTGCGTATGGCACTAGAAGCGGAATTTAAGAACGACGTAAGTCTATAAATCAATCCAAGGCAGTTTCAGCGCAGTTTTAACTATATTTGCTTACTTTAGAACATAAGGTCGCGTGTTGTTATCAGGGCCGTTGGGTCCCATTAACACCCAATTGGTTAAAAGCCTAAAAAAGAGTTTTAAGTCAGTTAAGTATTTAGATTTTCACGTGCCAGTAACATATACAGATACATATCAACTTTCCGCTAAGAAATCGTAGTCATATCGAAATAACATAACCTTTCCTTGTAACCGAGTATGAAATGGAATTTTTATGAGAAATTTAATAAACGAAATCGTTTTGAATCATTATAAGATACGCACGAAGCGTTTTGCTTCATCGTTCATCATGCGTACGGCCAAGAGGAGTGGAATTTCCTGGCGGCGTCTGTATTCCTCGATTCTTATAATTTAAGAACCTTCAAGACGAGAGTGAGTAAGCACTATTTGAGCTTGCGTGTTACATCCTCGGCTGAATCGGCCCTTACCATCAGATGAAGTGCATACCTACAAACACACCCAAATTTTTAATTAAAAAAAAAGAAAGCTTGTTACCCGACTACAAACTAAAAATAACAGGAGGGTTTTGAGTCTCGCAGTGTTTTTAAAATATCATCATCATCAGCTAAAAGACATCCACTGCTAAACAATGGCTTCCCCAAAGGATTTCCACTACCAACGGCATTCAGCGTCTTCCCACGACCTTTATCGTTTGTGAGTCTATCATTGAGTGGAAGGCCTGCCTATTTTAGTCATCAGATGTGCGGCTCTTCTTTAGAACCTTACTACAAGCTATGTGTCCCCCCACTTCACATTTGAGTTGAGCAATTATGTGAAAAATAGAATCGAATAAAGAAATAGCGCGAGCACACAGCATACAGAAAAAAACCGTGCGAGCGATTGTGCAGGCGTCGCGTCGTACAACCGCGAAGCCGTTATTCAAAAGCTTGGGCATCCTCACACTACCGTCCTTACTAATCCTTCAGCTAGCTACATAAGTTTATAACCATCGTGAAGAGTACGTGACGGCAAAAGATATACACATTCGAAACCACCGCAGTATGGGCATACTGTGCGATGCAGACTCGCCAAGTCAAGTAAGCAGACGCATGTTTTTTTTTTTTTTTCTTTTTTTTCCCCTGTTAAGGGAGAGTGGAGGTGAATGCGTTTACGCATACCAGGGGAAGCCGCTGGTTATGTGGACTCACAGCTCTGCCCCTATATGCATACGTCCCCGTTACACTCGGAAGGTGTATGAATACGTATGCACAGGCCCAAAGACCGCACTACCCACTAAACACCCCCTCGCGAAACTTTGGCAGGGTAGCCACCTTAAAAGTACGTCGGTAAGACGCCCCCCCCCTAGGGAGGGGGGGGGGGTGCAATGACGCATGTGCTGGGACCGTCAATTTATAATAAGCTCCAGGTAGAAATCACTGAAGCTCCCTCGTTAATGACTTTTAAGAAGAAACTCAGACGCTGGCTTATCAAGTACACCTTCTACAGTTTACATGACTTCTTAAATTAACACAACGTTTAACTATTTTTAGTTGTTATTTCTTTTCGTAATGTTTTTTTTATGATTATGTACCTATTATTTTTAATTTTGTGCATTATTGTCATTTTTTTTACAATTTTATTTCTTTTTATTCATATTTTGAAATCATTCTGTAAAATGACGTGTAAAATATTTTTTACCAATAAAGTGATTATGATTATTATGATCATTCACGCAGCTGGAAAAATAATTTATAGAAGATATTATTTATGTCAGCACAGCAATCAATGAACATGATTTGTACATTAGGTATACCAACCAGACTTCAAACTATAACAGTATTTACAAGTGCGCAGGAGCTGCGAAGGTCGTCACGACGAGGCTCGCCTTAGAACATAACAATGCAATGAGAACAACAGTACCTACTTGAAACTGCAAGTACTTATAATATTATGTATTATCCTACTTATCGTCGGTGGCGTAACGGTTACGGCCGCTACCTCCTTTCCTGGAGACAGTGGTTCGAATTCTGCCACGTACTAATGTGTTTTCGAATTAATGTGGGAATCCTTGGGGGAGGCCTATGTCCAGCAGTGGAACTCCTTCGGCTGATATGATGATGATGATTTCCAGATTAGTAACCTACTATCATCAGGTTTAACATGTGCGAAAAAGTGTTCGTTGCTGTGTGGCGATAGACGAAATAATTGTGGTTCGAATCCTGCCACGTAACAATGTGTTTTCGAATGTCGATTTCATGTGACGTATATCCGATGCTCTTACAGTGAACTCGGCCCTCGTGGTCCACTAATGCCCGATCAGGTTATTCAGGGTAGGCTCGAGCCCCACTTTGGGGACGTATATGTGCTAGTATGATGATGAGTAGACAAGATAAAGCGACAGCAAAATTATTTCGCACTGCGCATGTTAATCATAACAGCCTCCGTAGCTCAGAGGCAAAGTTCACTGACTTTACACAGGAGGTCGCGGGTTCGATCCCCGGCGGGGTCAATTGTAAGACTCGGTTTGGTTGGTGGTAGGACATTTTCTAAGCCCGCCTGGCTAGCTACCACCATCTTATCTAAGTCTTGCCGCCAAATATCAATGTTGATATCATTGGTGTGTTCCGGCATGAAGATAAGATAGCCAGTTCCCCATTGCGTTGGGGAATCTTGGTAAGCCCGCTTCCATCTTCGACAACATCGCTTACCACCAGGTGAGATGTTGTCAAGGGCTTACCAATTGTGAAAAAAATAATCAAGCAAGACTGCATAATACAGGCCCTCACTCTCTCAATTGATTGAAAGGAATTGGCATCATTGTAGTACTCGTGTTAAAAGATGGCATGGAACCCTTGTACGACTCGCACTTGGCCGTTTTTAACAGGTTTTTTTAACTTGCAATGTATGTATGTTTGTTCGGGTGAATTATGTTTTTTTTTCTTTATTTAAGGAGCTTTATTAAAAAATAACAATGTCACTCCTTAGTGAATTGTTAATAAAAAAAAAGGGACGGATGACCAGCATTTTTTATGCAATCCCATGATATGGTTAGCTGAGAAGAATACGAAATAATTAAACATATTTAGGTTTTTTTCTTGCACTATTCCACAATTAATGTAAATACAACTGCCTGAAGATGATCACGAAACCGGTTGCAGTATAAACAAATTTTGTTTTATTTACATTAATTGTGGAATAATGCAAGAAAAAAACCTAAATAATGTTCAGTTCAGTGTTCCACCAAGAACCTACTATCGCAAGCATACAATAAGAAATAATTAAAGTTATTTTGAAATAAAAGCTTTTCCTTAAAACTTTACTGTTTTTTCGAATATTATTATTATTATTCACAACGGCATAATAATATAAATTTTTGACTGAGCTGTTGATTGGTTGTGGGCGGACCAATTTGGGCAGCGTTAAGGTTACGCTTCGCGAATCCGTTAGATCCGTATCAGAAACGAGGAGATCCGCAGGATAACCAAAGTAACCGACATAGCTCACAGAATCGCTAAACTGAAGTGGCAGTGGGCAGGGCACATAGCTCTTAGAACAGATGGCCGTTGGGGCAGTAAAGTTTTCGAGTGGCGACCGCACACCGGAAAACGTAGCGTAAGCAGTCCTCCTACGCGTTGGACCGATGACCTGGTGAAGATCGCAAATCAAAGATCGATTTTTTTTTGAGAAATTAAGAAAGCATCAGAATCAGAATCGAAATACTTAAGTTTAAAGTTTTTGTAATTAATTTAAATGTTAATGAGGTTGTTCATCATCATCCTTATCCTTACTAATATTATAAATGTGAAAATGTGTTTTTTGTTTGTTTGTTACCTTTTCACGCTTCAACACCTTTATCAAACTTAATGAAATTTGGCATGCAGGTAGCCTGTGTCACGAGGGACGACAAAGGCTACTTTTTATCCCGTGAAAATATTATAGTCCCATGCAGTTCCCGAGGGAACTGAAAAAAAAACTATTTTTTTGCTAATATCTTTAAAATTACGTTGTGATTGTGGTTGTGAATGGATTTTTGTAATCTTTTGCACAGATGGTTGACGAGTGTCATAGATTGTAAATCGCAATAGCCCTATCTGGGATAGGGATCTGGAGAAAACTCATTTCCACGCTCGCGAGCCGCTTGCGCACCACTCACCTTCAAAGGCAGTCATAAAAACGATGTCCACGCGGGCGAAGCCGCAAGAAAACGCTAGTATTTTATAATAGTCTGTGTTGTAGAATGTTTCTTAACATAACAACAAATACACATATCCCTAGTGCCGAGGTACAGTAAGCCTTATTTTTAAATTGGAGGGCACGGGTCTATTGTCAAACTTGGGAAATTTAGACCATACCAAAGTATATTAGTACTAACATACAGTATGGACACTCCCTGCCGCTCTCTAGATTGCGTCCTCACCCTCTCGTCACTCAGATTGATACAGATGTGACCATACTCCACATACAGGTGTCAAGTCCAATTTGGTGGATGTTGCAGGGCTAGTGGCGAACCTGACTGTCAGAAGTTTTTAGAGACGCCTATAACGCCTGACTTAACGGCTGCCATATAGTGATATCAACCGGCACCAACGGCGTGCCCGTGCACGTTAAACGATCGATCTACTGCAATGTAATATCTGCATTGTAATTTAAAATTGATCTTTCTAGAAAATTGAGCATGACAAAACTTCTTAAAAACAGCCTCAAAAATCGTTCGTCATGCGAACGGCCGAGGAGTGGAATTCCCTTCGTCTGTATTCCCCGATTCATATAATTTTGGATTCTTTAAGACGAGAGTGAATACGCACGATTTGAGCTTGCGTGTTACATTTTTGGGGTGCATCGGCACTTACCATCAGGTGAGGTGCAGCCAAACGCACTCAAATTTTATAATATTTTATAATATATTTTAAATAAAAAAAAGACGTGTGGCACTCGGGGACTGCCGCGGTAAAGCTATTGCATAGCATATTTTATCAACTTTTAGCACTAAGAAAGTTACACCACAGTAAAATTGACTAAGTCCTTTTAGTACCGCAAATCACTAAAAGATGGCACTGTAAGTTTTTTAGAACGCGGTAACGTTACGTCACGCTCGGCTGAGCCATTAAAATTGACTAAGTCCTTTTAGTACCGCAAATCGCTGATAGATGGCACTGCAATTTTTTTTAGAACGCGGTAAGTGTAAGGTTTTTTCGTTACGGAATTTCTTGATTCGGTCGCCGCGCTCAAAGCCCGCGATAAAAGCTATGCAATAGCTTAAAAAAACCTTCACCTCCATATTTTGTACATTCACGGTCTAGCCGTGACAAGCCCACGCCCGCAAGGAGCAGCGGCGCGTGCGCCTCAGTCTGACATACACAGTTTTTCACAACCACCAGTCAACCAAAGGTTAATAGAAAGTGGGTAAAACAATACGTCTGTTCGTCCGTCCGCCACACTGCTGCGCTGTCACAATGAGCATTGTGTTTAGTGTTGAGTCACGCATGCGCAAGGGCCCACGCGACGCATGCGCGAGATATTTGGTGACAATGTTGGTTTGGTTGGTAATGAGACATAGGATACTTATTCAACATTTACAAGGATTTAGTCTTACGATGAAGCGTCGGTGGCTTAAACAGTAACGACTCGGTCATCATAACCAGAGGTGCCAGGTTCAAATCCGGACGGCCAATGTACCAATGAGTTTTTCGAAACTTACGTACATATACTCATCGCTTGCTTTATCGGGGGAGGAAAACATCGTGAGGAAACCTGCACACACCTGCGAACAAACTCGAAGGTTGTGTGTCAAGTCGAACAACCCGCACTGGGCCCGCGTGGTCGACTAGTATAAGGCCTGATCGCCCAATTCAGGGTAGGCTCGAGCCTCTAGGTGGGGACGTATATGAGCTGATGTGATTATCGATATAGTGTTTACATGACAAAAAGCGCAATTATCGAAGCTCAGCAGCGTCGCGGGCGCAGTATCGGTGATTGGATCGAGGCTTATCCGCGCCATACAAGGCGGTATTAGCGGCCGATATGTGTGGCATTTCCACAGATGATAGAAGACCAAAATCTAGTTATATTTACTTCGTAAGGACCGGGCCAGAGTTTACTGGAAGTGGGATCTCTTTGGTGGAGTCTTAAAGGAGCTCAAAGAAGTCAGTAGTTGCTCCAATCAAGAAAACACCAAATATAAAAAAAAAACTCTCTTTGCAAGTTTCATTGTTTTAACACTTAATATGTTAGAATTGAGTTTAAATTAAGTCTGTGACGGCAACTGCTAACCCGCCACTGAACCTTAACCTCCTGAGAACCACAACCTTTTTTTTTTAGGAATTTCAATAAAACTATCAGGATCGATTTATTAAGTAACTAACTGTTCTCAAAAAATGAAAAAAAATATGTGTTCGAACATGTAGATTTTCTTAATGTAGTATATATACGACATGAGTTCTGTACACTTACTGTGTAAAGTATAGTATATTTACAACATTAAAATATTCTATGAAATTAAGGAGTTATTTCTTTACTTTTGCTGAATAAAAGTTCAATAATATATTGTACAGTAAAACACAACTTTGAGATCAAGTAACGAGGCATTTATTTACTAAATATATATATTAATAAATCACAGTCAGCAGATTGGCTTAGTTAATCAGTAGATTTTATGATCTGAATCCCGCATTTACCTGACCAATAATATTTGGCAAATTAATAGACCCCATGCTTATGGATGCCTGTTTTTATTTCATTTAACGTCATGTTCAACTCTTCTCCTCTTTTTCATTAGATATGTTCTGTTGGTGGCGTCAATCATCTGTTCAAGAATGTTATCATTTATTTATTGATTCAAAAACTCTTCATCTGTCCAGGAATCCGTGCTAAGTAACATTTACCTTGGCTGATAAATAGTTTTCTCTGAAGTAGAGGAATTACCAGTCCAAGTATTGTCGCTTGTAGCCGATGATGATAAACATGTTGCGGTTTGTCCTCGACCACTTCTGGTTTTTACACGGCCTCTGGATCGACCACCACGCGTTTGGAGCCCATTTCTGGTTCTGGCACGACTACTGCGGGTAGCAACATTGAAGAGGACAAAGAATTTACAGATTCCGGACGGTTTCTTTCTTCTCTGTCTGAAGAATTCAGAGAACCAGGATCGGAGTTACTGCTGTCGTCATTTCGCTTTGAATGGACTTGTTCTGTTGGGTTCTCTTCATTAGAAAATCAGTATCTGATTCATCTAAGATGTATGTCATTTGATTATCCTGCAAACCTAGCAAAAATAATAAAAAAAGAAAGTAAAACAATCATAAATGTCTTATGTTGTACAGTAGTAACTGTAATGCAGTAGCATTGGACATGCTTTGCATACACACATCGTTGAGAACCAATGTATTACTAGTACAACATAAAGCTTTTATTGTTGATTTATTATTTTTTTATGAGTTGAAACAAAAGAACATTACGTTATTAAAATAAATACATCAAAACAAACAAATAACTACCAAAATGTTTACAAATAGCATAGTATTTCATAAAGAAATCCAAATAAACTTACTATGCGGTTCTGGTACTGACGCCATCATCCACTTGAAATGAACCATAAATAATACTAAGCCACTTCCTCGATGAATTACCGTTCAATATGGCGAAGATATACTTCGACTACCCAACTAAAATAAAAGTTCCAACAAATTTCATTAGATGGCGGTGTAGGATCTATAATATTTCTTTCTATGTTGTAAATATACTACAGTTTCACTCAGGAGGTTAACACAAGCGACGAGAGAACAAAAGAAATACGACATCTAGAACGCGCTATTAGAATTTCTTCAGCGATAAGTATGTATACAGATACCAATCATCAACGATTGGTCCACGGCCGGATCCCATGCATACCACCTCGCCTGGCGGAGATATCTCCCTTTGCTCTCGAAGAGTAGGAACACAACACCGTTCTTACAAGTGTATGAAATAAATGTCAAAACCCTAGGAAACATGGCGTAATGCAATCTGGTTCATACGAGTACAGGCTGTAGCGAAATTGGTATAGGAGCCCAAGATAAGATAATATGCATAGAGTCAATTCGAAAAACTCTTCATATAACTTCATAAACCTCTTCATACAACAGCTGATTGACAAATTTATGTTATTCTGTGGGAAAGTTGATTTGGGTCGACACCGTCCAAAACTGTGTTTGATGTTTCCATGAAAATACGATAGCAAACGTTCATATTTCTAAATAAATTGGGTACTAATCGCTAGTTAAAGAGATGAAATATAACGTATTTAAGAAAAAAATGCGGTAAAAATTTAAGATGAGACGTCGAAAAATACAAGAGGAATTCAAGAATAATGACCAAATAGCAATTGCACGTCACGTAAATTTTAACTTTTTTGCAAACTGAACACAATAACTATTATTATACTGCACTTTTACTCGTTTATGTTCTAAACTTCATGTCTTTGGCTAACGATAGGTACCAATTTTATTTATAGCCATGAAAGTTGGCTACAGTGTTTTTAACGGAATGCTTAAACCAGTAAGTGGTGTCGACCCTTAAGTATGATAATTAGAAGCTCCAGTTAACACATCAATTCTCATCAATTAAGTAACATCCCATATAAAAAATAAAGGTCCTGACTAACTTGCTGACTGACTGACTCAACAACGGCCAGCTCAAACTCTTGGACCTAGAAACCTGAAACTTTTCTTAGAAGTTCTTTTTATGATATAAACAATAAATAAGGCCTCATCATATCAGCTCATATACGTCCTCATCAACGGACTCGAGTCTACCCTGAATTAGGGCGATCGAGCCTTAGTCGACCACGCGGGCCCAGTGCGGGTTGGTCGACTTCACACACAACCTGCGAGTCTCTTCGCAGGTGTGTCAAGTTTCCTCACGATGTTTTCCTTCACCGTAAGAGCGTCGGATAAACGTGTTTCGAACCACGACCCCCTGGACAGGAGGCGGCGACCCTAGCCGTAAGGCCACCGACGCCTAAAATAAACCAAATAAGGCCAAATTTTTGGAAATTCCCAAGTAGATAAAGAATAAAGTGCGAATGAAGTAGTGGGTATCCATTAGTATATAATTTATTCAAACTGGTCCTGGTGTCTTTACACTGAATTTAATATTAATTGTGTAGTTGATAAGTTTATGAAATTAATAGGTACTGACATGACACACATATATTATATAAATTTAATGTAATAAGCAGTTAAATACTGTGACTTTTTAGTTATTTTTACAATCAACCTGTTTTGCTATTATCTTTTTTGTCGATTTTTACTTTTTAGTATTTTGATTGTTTTTCAAATTGTGACACATCATCATATCAGCCACAAATCGTCCACTGCTGGACAAAGGCCTCCCCCAAGGATTTCCACGATATTTCCATGAATATATTGACACATATATTAATTAAATTCTGGCTCCGATCATCAACATTGTCTATTTCTATATTTCAAGTTTATATTTTTTTCGACCGATTTTGTTAAAATTTAATAGGACTACCCTGAAAAAACAAATAAAGAATCGCTAACATAAGTTCACAATCAGCGGAGAAATCGCGTAACATTTTGGCTATTTTGTTCAAGTTTCTTAGAGAAAACCATTTAATTTCATGAGTAGTATCTGTTATTTTCCATTTATCAGCGAATAAAAAAACAATTCATATATCTTGGTTACAATTTATCAGACCAATCGCATCAGCGCGCGCGCACGTCTGTCAATCAAACAAAACTCGTCAGTTATTTGATCAGCCGATGATGAAGCGCTACCGTGCTGCTCTCGCGGCACGCCGTCACAAAAAATCAATAAACCAATTGCTTGATAGTGATGATCCGAGAGATAAATTATAACTCTTGAATGTAATGAGAGATGAGAATGGAATTTATATTAAGCTTTAGAATGAAATTGGAAACAGAATAACCCTCTCTTATCTTACTTCGTTAAATCAAGTAATAAAAAATAAGGTCTTAGTAGATATCTTCTAGGTCTACAGGAGTCTAATATTTAAAAGTACCCTATTACGGTTTTATTATTTTATTTTATTGTTATTATTAAGTTGGATGGACAAAGCCAAGAACAGAGATAAGTGGAATTCCTTGGGGGAGGCTTTTACCCAAACGGGATCCATACAAAAAATAAAAAAATAAATTAAATAAATAATAACTAAAATGAGAATTAAATACATAAACTTAACCTATAAAAACAGAAAGTGTTTAATATATTTATTAATTTAATAATGGCTATTATGCATAATATGAATTTATCATTACAATCTATATGGAATTAAATAAAGCTTTATTATTATTATTATTCATTATTATCTCAGTATATAAACCTAAGCTACTCTGCTCACTTGACACGAGGCAAAGTGGCAGG
The DNA here is from genome assembly GCA_947284805.1 of Coleophora flavipennella. Taxonomy (NCBI): domain Eukaryota; kingdom Metazoa; phylum Arthropoda; class Insecta; order Lepidoptera; family Coleophoridae; genus Coleophora; species Coleophora flavipennella. The sequence goes on along the minus strand of OX369281.1, from coordinate 12,429,788 downwards.
AGCACCTCCAGCGGAAGCACAGTCGGCTGGAGTTCAGTGCGACGGGGAGAGAAAGCGTCGAACTATCCGGGCATTATCGAGGAGGACTGCTTTCTGCATTGCTGCAATTATTGGTCTGCCTCGGAGATCCAGCCGTCTTAGGTGACGTTCAAGGTCGGCTGGAATTAGCCCGTTCACGGATAGGACTATGGGGATGATTTCGGTGGATTCCACTCGCCACATATCAGTAACCTCGTGTGCCAGGTCCAGGTACTTGGTCCTTTTATCGGCGTCAGCCTGCACGAGGTTTTCATCATATGGGATAGTGATATCAACCAAAAACACCCTTGACTGCGCCCGATCCATCAGCACGATATCAGGCTTATTCGAAAGAATAGTCCTGTCCGTGATGACGGGTCGGTCCCAATAGAGCTTGGCGCGGTCGTTTTCGAGAACCGGCTCCGGTGTGTACTTGTAATACGGCAACCGCCGAGATATGAGGCCATACTTTAGAGCGATCTCTTGGTGTAGTATCCTGGCTGCTTGGTTGTGCCTGTGCAAATACTCAGTGTTGGCAAGCATGGAACAACCGAAGGTTATATGACGCAGGGTCTCCCCTGGTTGACGGCACAACCGACAAACGTCCAAGGTGCCGTCTTTTATTATAAACCTCCTATAGTTGTTCGTCTTAACCACCTGATCCTGTATTGCACAAGCCCTCTCGCACATCTACCAGATACGCTAGACTGCCAGGTACACAGACAAAACCCTCGGTCTCCGCAAAAAGGTCTCCGAAGCGCAGCCAGTGCACGGAGGCCTTCTGATCTACGAAGGATCCACAAAGGGCCTTGAAAAACCTACCGTGCAGCTCTTTGTCTTTCCAGATGGCCTCTCGCTCGGTAGTGCTAAGTACAGCCGGCGCCTGCCAGTTCTCTTGGGCCATGGATAGAGGGGTTAGTCCTTTATCACAGGCTATGACATTTCTATGCAACTCAATATCGATTTTCGTCAGGAAGTAACTTCGGAGGCTGCATATCTCGCGGTTGTGCGTTTATTTGGCAATTAGAAGGCCACGACCGCCACTCTTCCGCGGGATATACAGCCTCATCACTAACGATCTCGGGTGATGCATCCTATGGAGTGTCATAGTAGTGCGGACTTTTCGATCCAGGGCGTCTAGTTCGGTATGTGACCATCTGAGTATGCCGAAGGTGTACAAAAGAACAGGCATGACCCAGTCATTGAATGCTCGTATCTTGTTAACGTCCGACAAATAGCTCTCAAGAACTTTTGTTAGGCGCTCCCAAAACACGTCACAAACCGCCCGTTTCACCCCTACCTCGTAACACCAATATTTTGCGACATACCCAGATACCGGTATGTATCAGTTTCAGAGAGGGTGCGGATGTTCATGGAGTCGATTTCGACTCTATCTGAATGTACCACCCTACCTTTGTCTACATGAAGGATCGCACACTTATCCACTCCTAGCTCCATGTTGATGGAACTGCTGAAATCACAAGTGATTTTCAACAGTTCCTCCAACCGTGTTGCATTTGGAGCGAACAGTTTGAGATCGTCCATGTAGAAAAGGTGAGTTAAGCGTAAATTACCTCTCCGAAACTGAAATCCCGTCCCTGATTTCGTGAGCAGAAAGCTGAGCGGATATAAGGACAGGCAAAACCAAAGTGGACTCAGACAGTCGCCCTGGAATATTCCCCTCTTATTATTATTATTATTACGGTCACAGAGCCTTTTTATGCAGAGTGAGTCTAATATTGTATTTACAACAGTAGGTATGTCAGGTTGTTTTAAATAAAAAAATTGAATGCGTTTGACTGCGCTCACCTGATGGTAAGTCCCGATGCAGACGATGATGTAATACACATGCTAAAATAGTGCGTATTCACTCTCGTCTCGAAGATTCCTAAATTATATGAATCGAGGAATACAGACACCAGCAGGGGACGAAATAAAACGCTTCGTAGGTGGAAAATTAAATACAAATGTGTGAAATCTCCTCCCACGCCTTGTTGTTCGATGATAAAATAGAAAAGGAGGTCTTGAAGCCCTAGGGCACACTCTCTGAAATTAATTCTGAAGAACATCGGCAGGGAGGTGACTTTGAGGCAATGCTCGAGGTTTTGGAACTTGTTTGATACAAGTTTCTCGTTGCCGATGTGTCTCCTGGCGAGTGGGTCGATAGAATCCAAGGCATCTAGCTGGTAATGAGCTGATCCGTTGCACAAGTGATAGCAGTACTCCATACATGATCGAACTTGAGCTTGGTATAACATTAACGTTTCGATATCTGTTCTACTGTCACAATGATTATCAACATGTACAAGCTCATATACGTTCCCACCGAGGGGATTGAGCCTACTCTGAATTAGAGCGATCGGGCACTTAGTCGACCACGCGGGTCCAGTGCGGGTTGGTCAACATCACATACAACCATCGAGTTTCTTTGCAGGCGTGTGCAGGTTTCTTAGGGATGTTTTTCCTACATCATAAGAGGGATGAATAAACGTACTTAACACTTTAATTGTTTTGCAAATAAAATGAGAGGCATTTAGTATCTTTCCCCTTTACAATTTGCTGTAAAGCTTTTAGGTCGAGGTTGAGCGGTACAGCAGTTAATTTCTGTTATTCTTCTTCTCCACGTGCAGCGGTTGATAATCTTCCTAAGGACGTGAATAACCATACTCTCTATCACACATATTTACTACTAGCTGTTTCTCGCGACGTTTCCATGACCTTTCGAGGGTGCGCAGTGCACGAGTCGCAGGTGGCTCGCGAGCGTGGAAAACAGTAGCCTGTGTATTAATCCAGGTCCTAATCTGTCTACCTACCAAATTTCAGCCAGATCCAGTCCAGTAGTTTTTGCGTGAGAGTAACAAACATACATCCATACGTCCATACATTCTTACAAACTTTCGCGTTTATAATATTACTAGGATCATTATCCTGAATCTGTTTAGAAATATCAGACCGAAAAAAATAATCCATGAATTCCTTGACTTAAATAATGTCTGCTATTTTTACGACAGCAAAAATCAATGAGCAAATAACAAGGGCTACAGAGTTTTGCGGGTCTGTAATTGTTTCCCACATCGTACCCTGCCCGGGTCCGGTCCGGTACAGTCCGGCTAGACCTAAATCACTCGCAAATCAGATAACAGCGAAATAAAACCTCCGAGAAACCGCCCTGCTGGCTAGCCATTTGTGGGGTCAGGAATTGAGCGGCTAAAAAAAAAAGTTTACAATTTTGTAACTATTGGGAAAATGTAGCTAAAGCGTTTCTTTATAATAATTGCTTTGTTGTAAAACATTTATATTTTTGCTTTTTACTTTTTACGTTTTTAAATGTTAAAAATTTCAACCAATAAACTAAACAAAAAATTAGGTACTCCCTCAACTCTCTACACAACTGTCACAATAATACTTATTCTTATTCTTAGCTTTTTTATTCAGTTTGGACTCCCTTAGCGCGAATAATACTCATACTTTATAACTTCGTTAGAACTTAGAAGTCTTGTTTACCTTTATTTGACCCGCACTGGGCCCGCGTGGTCGACTAAGGCCCGAGCGCTATAATCCAGGGTAGGCTCGAGCCCCTCGGTGGGGACGTATATGAGCTAATATGATGATTAAATTTTAAGCGTCAGTGTGAATAGAAGTCTGTGAAAATACTACGACGCGCAGTGCTGAACCTGTCATAATTATAATAAAGTCATCATATCAGCACATATACGTACCCACCGAGGGGCTCGAGCCTACCCTAAATTAGGGTCTGATCGGGCCTTAGTGGACCACGCGGGCCCAGTGCGGGTTGGTTGACTTCACACACAATCTTCGAGTTTATTAGCAGGTGTGTGCAGGTTTCCTCACGATGTTTTCCTTCACCGTTAAAGCAATCGGTGTATGTAAGTTTCGTAAAACTCATTGGTACATTGGCCGTCCGGATTTGAAACCGGCACCTCTGGTTAGGAGAACCGAGTCATTACCGGTTGAACCACCGACGTTTGTGTTACAATTATAGTAAAGTAATAGATAATAATAATGTGCTACTATCTTAGTACTCGTTATTTTGTAGGACTTCAGGTTATTATTCTAACAACATTCCCCAAGGAATCTATTTTAATTATTTATTTTAAAACAAGATTTACAATTGGTATGCTTAAGGCGCTAAGATCACTCAATCCGAGCAGTTTATTTTCAATAATATCGAACGTGAGCCTATTCTCTATTCTAGCGTCGTAGGTGGCTCAACCGGTAACGACTCGGTCCTCCTAACCAGAGGTATGCCGGGTTCAAATCCGGAAGGCCAATGTACTAATGAGTTTTTCGAAACTTTCGTACATATACTCACCGATTGCTTTAACGTAAAGGAAAACATCGTGAGGAAACCTGCACACACCTGCGAAGAAACTCGTAGGTTGTGTGTGAAGTCGACGAACCCGCGCTGGGCCCGCGTGGTCGACTTAGGCCCGATTGCCCTAATTCAGGGTAGGCTCGAGCTCCTCGGTGGGGACGTATATGAGCTGATATGATGATGATGAGTCTATTCATTTTAAGTTTAAATCAATGCGGGCTTCAACGCGGCTGTTACGTTGAAACCGAACGCCCAATTCTCGATTTTTACATGTTTTTATTACTTTTCATCACTTTCAATTATGTTTTAAAAAAAAGTGTTTAATTTAAATGAAGGGTCCTAAAGTCGCCGATTTTGTGTGCTGTTAAAGTCACCGAATTCATGCCAAAAACAAGGTCTACAGTATATTTTTTTTTATATCAAAAGTGATAATATTTTTTAAATTGTATTCAATTAAATCGATTTTTACTACTTTAAATATATTTTATATTTTTCCACTGTGATAACTTTACACAGTCTTTCAATAATTTAAATTGAATATTGTCATTTGACCCATTCTGTAAGAGTTTTCTGCCAACAAACCAGTAAGTGAGAAACAAATGAAAAATAAACGGCTAGAAGCGTGTACAAAATTTGTTATGCTGAAAAAAATACTATAAGATATAAGTACCTAAGTAATATAATCATAATATCAAAATTCAAAAATTCAAAATTCAAAACAATTTATTTCAAATAGGTGTTTACACACACTTTTAAATAGTCAAAAAAAAAAAATACAATAAAAATAAAATTACAAATAATGTCATGATTCAGATTACAGTCTCAGGTAATGGTATTTGTTATAGAATCAACATATCTATTGTCAAATCACAAAAAAATAGTCCGTCTAGTAAATTGGTCAACCATCTCATCCAATTCATTTAGAATCCCTATTTTTTATGTGATTTTGCATTTATTTTGGGTAAATGTTGTATAAAATATCAGGGTAATACTTTAAAAGTGAATGAAATGGTAATGATGATGATGATGATTAAATAAAAACTGGCCAAGTGCGAGTCGGACTCGGACACAAAGAGTTTCGTATCATCGTCATCATCATCATCATCATATCAGCCGACGGACGTCCACTGCTTGACATAGGCCTCCCAAAATCATCATCAATATCATAGTATCATCGTACAAGGATAAACTACATTCTTCTTGCAATTAAAGGAGCCCCCATTAATTTTTTCTGTTTTTTTTATTTGTTGTTATAGCGGCAATAGAAATACACACTGTGTGAAAATTTCAACTGTCTACCTATTACGGTTCGTGGAATACAACTCGCTGAGAGGCAGACAGACCGACGGACGGACAACGGAGACTTAGTAATAGGATCCCGTTGGCACCCTTTTAGTACAGAACTGTAAAAAGTAGCACCTTTTCAAGTATCATACTATCATTAGCTTCATAGACATACCTACTCTCCACAAGCTCCACAAATCGCTAATTTCATGGCCGCGTACAGCGGTCTGTATAGACCGGAAACCGCTGGGCGGGCGCTATTAGCGGACAACAGCGATCCCGCAGAAACCGCCTCCTGCGTCCGGGCAGCCAGCAGGACGGTCCTCTGGGCTGAGGGATGGGACTTGAGCCAGAGGAGTACGTGCAAAGTATAGTCTGATACGGATTTATTTGGGTAACTACTATGAGGTATCTAACTAAGAGAAGTGGAAGAAGGAAGGCAAAGTTAGTTTAATGTTTGTTTGTCCCTATTTCTGTGTGCAATAAATTGTGAAATAAATAAATCCAAAGGGTCACGGCTGCACCACTCGGTCACGGCCAAGGACGTGACGGAGTACGTCCGCAAGAAGTGCGGCTACGGCCTGCGGGTGTTCCCGCTGGAGTCGCGCCACTACGTGCACTTCACGTCGTACGTGGTGCGCGTGCCGAAGCCTCTACTGGAGACCATCAGCAGTACCGACTTCTGGCCGAAGGACGTCGTGTTTCGGCGTTTCCGAGGCACCATGCCAGTCCATTAGTCATCAAAAATTACTAACATAGATTAAGGTAGATACTAACATGCATAATAATGTATTGTATTTATAGTATCTATTTCATGTTATTTTTATAAGTTTTTATATATCTATGGGCCTGTACTTTAGTACTAAGTTGCCTGAAAATAAATGAATAATAAATAAATAAAATAATAAATAAATAAATAAATAAAATAAATAAATAAATAAGGCAAACTAAGAGGAGAATTTGGAAAGATTTTTGAGAGTTTGTGTAACAAGGCAAGTACCAATTCTTTAGGAGCCCATTCCTGGAATATGATTTATAAAATAACCTAACTAAATTTAATTGAAAACATTACCTCTCATTTTCGGGAAGTCGGGTAAAATGTGAACTATATCAATCACGAGATCAAAACGAATCTAACGACACCAAGCACTCCAAATCTATCAAGCCATTAAGACTACAGGCTCGGGCAAAGAAACAGATATTTCATCATCATCATCATCATATCAGCCACAAATCGTCCACTGCTGGACAAAGGCCTCCCCCAAGGATTTCCACGACGACCGGTCCTGCGCTGCCCGCATCCATCGGCTTCCCGCGACCTTCACCAGGTCATCGGTCCACCGCGTGGGAGGCCTGCCTACGCTACGTTTTCCATACTATTTCATACTTACATACAAATACATAGACACGAATTATTTATTTTTTTATTCACTATTGGTAAGCCCTTGGCATCATCTCACCAGATGGTAAGTGACGATGATGCCGAAGATGGAAGCGGGCTTGCCAAGATTCCCCAACGCAATGGAGAACTGGCTATCTTATCTTCATGCCGGAACACATCAATGTTTTTAACACTGATGTTTGGCGGCAAGACTTAGATAAGATGGTGGTAGCCGAAAAATATTACTCTCCTTTTTGGATAGTAGGGTAATGATTATTTAAAGTATGTTTATTATTTTTACGTCGCTCGAAAGACGTAATAGACATAGGCCTATTGACGTCTTTTTGCAGTGTTATTTTTGGTTTTTGTTAATTTTCTTATAAAGTACTAAACCGATTTTGATAAAATTTATATGGGACCACACGGGAAGCACTAGCTTTCAAATAAAAAAGAATCATCAAAATCAGTTCACCCAGTCAAAAGTTCTGAGGTAGCAGACATAAAAAACATACAGTCGAATTGAGACCCTCCTCCTTTTTGGAGGCCGGATGCAAATTGGCTGACTGGGTGGTCCAGTGATTAGCTTCTGCTTGCTGCACCGGGGATGATCATGGGTTTGATTCCCATCCAGGGCAAAATTCATGTGACGAACAGGTTTGTATGGTCTGTGTCTGAGTGTCAAATATATGTTTATTATGTAAGGTGTAACAAAATTGATGTAAGATTCGTTAACTGGGGCTTCTACTCATCATACTGAACAGCTTTTCCCACGAGACCACACATGGTCAATTAGCAAATAAAAATTGAAATCTTCATACAAATTTATCAGCTGACTGGCTAGTTGTGTGCATTTTTGTATGAAGGGTCACATGTTTTTTTGGAGAATTGACTACTTGTCTCTCAGGGAAAGCTGTTCAGTATGATAAATAAAAGCTCGAGTTAACGTACCCTTCACCAATTTTGTTACACCTGTATATTTATGTAAGTAATATCAGTCTTTGGTTCCTATACAGCGGCATCCCGCGATCTTCACCAGGTCATCAGTCCACCGTATGGTGATGGTCACTGGAAGCCGCTGGATGCGGACAGCGCAGGTCCGATCGTCGTGAAAATCCTTGGGGGAGGCCTTTGTCCAGCGGTGGACGTCTTTCGGCTGATGTTATGATGATGATGATAATGATTCCTATAGTGCAAGGAATCCAAGTTTGTGGCCAGATGATTGTATGTTATTTGTCCCTGAAGGCAAAATTCAAATAAAATTATTTATTAACTAATCACAAGAAATATTTACTTATTTGTGCGTCCTGCGGCTTTGTGTAAGCTTCAATATAGTATAAAAGACAAAAACATTAGATAAGAACGTGACTTTTACATACAATGGATAATGTTTTTGAAGACTTTGGTATAATTTATTGTTTTCTATTAATTAATTAACAGAAAACAATCAAACTAAATAACATAACAATAGAACAGGTGAACAGTTTCAAATATCTAGGCAGTATTATAACAGCAGATTAACGATTCAATCAGGACATTAAAACTAGAATAGCAATAGCAAAACAAGCTTTCAACAACAAAAAGCATATTTTCCGTTCAAAAATTTCAAAAAATGTCAAGAAGAAATTCATAAAAACTTATATTTGGAGCATAGCACTTTACGGTTGCGAAACATGGACAATGACACAAAGAGAAAGAGAAATGCTGGAAGCTTTTGGAATGTGGTGCTGGCAAAGGATGGAGAAAATAAGCTGGATTGAAAGAGTAACGAACGAAGAAGTATTGAAACGAGTAAACGAAAAGAGGAACATAACTGAGACAATTGAAAACAGAAGAGGGAAGATGATAGGACACTTAATTAGACATGATAATTTTATCAAGAACATAATAGAAGGAAAGATTGAAGGAAAGCGCGGAAGAGGAAGACCTAGAATTGCTTATATAGACCAAGTTAAGAAGAAAGTTAAGGTGGAAACGTATAGAGAAATGAAGGAGATAGTGTGGGAAAGAGAGACCTGGAAAGAGCTACACCGACAAGCACGGCTCCTAAATTGTGATGATAATGACAGAATCGTATAAAAATGTTAGATGAATTAGAGTCTTAATTGAAGTGAAAAATTCATTTGTCACCTTTGTATAGACAAGAATTATCACGGGCAATTTCGTTCATCAGATATTTTTAAGAGCTTCACTGAACTCCAGTGTTATTGAATTTTTGAAGATTACCCACTTCAGGAAGTAAAACTTCACTATCAACGACAATCTTGTAAAGTTGCATTTATTACTTTTTTCACAGACTTACATGTTCTAGTGGATATTTGTCAAACGCCCCGGGCAGAGCCGGACTCAGCGACAAATCTCGGGGGCGTTCCGGATGTATGTCCGTTTGATGGACGCCTTTTTGGACCTTATTGAAACAAACGCCTCGCGGGATTAGGGAGGGCCGAGTTTCCTTCACATAATTTATTGAGGTTTCATGAAATTGTAAAGCTATTTTAGTTTGATATAATGGATTTGTATACCTGACAAAAAAAAGGTTTACTGACAAATCACCCTTTTTAACTACGGAACTCTAACATTCAGTTTAAAAATGTATGAAACAGTATTTACTAAATACTTTTTGCATAAAGATAATAATTTAAATACCAAAACTCTAATGATACAATGAGGAAAATTCAATATAAATAATATACAGGTATAACAAAAAAAGATGTAGGTAGATCCCGATAACTGGGGCTTCTACTTATCATAATGAAATACGTTAGTTAGTTCTATGTCTTTGCAGAAATTAAAAAAAAAAAACTCTTCAAACAAATCAATCAGCTGATTGACCAATTTTGTGCATTTTTGTACGAAGGGTTCAGTTTTTTTTATTGAGAATTGACTGTGGGTTCCGTATGTACTTAGCATCACCCGCGGTTACGTGTAGGGCATTTAGAATTACACCTCCGGACGTGTGCAACGCGACTATCATACACATCTGGAATCAGACCAACTGCAAAAATAACTTTGTTTTTAAATATATAAACTTACCTTTCAAAATTCAACATTCAAGGTATTTATTCAAAATAGGTGCACTTACACTTTTTCTGATAGTCATAAATTAATAATAACATAATTTCATTTGTGAAAAATCAAGAAATAAACAATCATTAATTAGTTAATAATGTCAAAATTAAATCCTAGAAATAAATCAGATTATGTAATTAAAACATGAAAACAATATGACACGAAAAGTTGAATACACAATATACACACAAAGAAAAAAATATTATAAGTAATTAGAACCCCCAGTCAACGAGACCTACGCCAATTTTGTAACAACCTGTGTATATTGAATTTTCTCATGCTTAATTTTATTTTTTATTTTTTGTATATCAAAAAAAAATCAACTTCATAACATAAGAACATGTCAAATAATAATAATAATCTAAGTTGAATAAAACCTACCAGAGTGAAGATTTGTTATTCTTTTAGAAATGAAGCCTGAAATGTTTTATAAATTAAAAAAAAAAGATAATTTGGTGTTTAGATTCTTACGTGGTGTAGAGCGAAAAATAATAATAAATAAATAAATAATAAATAAATATTCTGGGACAAATCACACATGGTCATCTGGCCCCAAAGTAGGATGCCCTGTATTATGGGTTACCAGAGACTGATATACATACTTATATACGTTTTAAATACATACATATATAGATATTTAACACCCAGACACAGAGCAAACAAATCTGCTCATCACACAAATGCTTGCCCTGGGTGGGGATCGAACCCACAACTCTCGTATCAGTAGTCAAGGGCACTAACCACTGAGCCACCGAGTCAGTCAATAATGCTTGATAAAAGTTGATTGATTTTAAAGAGGAAATGAATATAATAAAATTACGCCCCTTTTCGTATCGTGATAAAAATCCAAATTACTCTTTTCACTTTGCCCACCACAAAAAGCTCTTACGGGTCCCAAAAAACGGAATGAATCAATTGCCTCGTGGCCAGGGCCGCAGCTGGTGCTAATGCGGCCCTAATGTCGGACATTTGTCGCCATTTGCGGCCGCCGCGGCGCGGTGCGAACCACTGTGCGGGCGCTGAAAAAACGTGTGCCAGTTTACTTCGAGTTTAACGTGATTGTGGTTAAAACGATTGTTGCTTCTTCTTGTTAGTCAATAATGTAAGTGATTTGTGGTTTTGTTATGGACAATATTTAATCGACTGAAAAGAAGAGAAGGTAGACTCGATTTGACTGTTCCTTTTTGTAATATTTTTAGGAAGTTTATATTTTTTTTAGTTTTCGTGTACCATCCTCGACTACATCGTCACTTACCATCAGGTGAGATACAGTCAAACGCACTCAAATTTTTAATATAAAAAAGAAGTTATCTTTTGTTTATAGAGCACTAGGTTTTGTCAGCGGCTTCGCTCGCGTGAACATAGTTTCTATGACTGTCTTCGAGGGTGAGTAGTGCGCGAGCCGCATGCGGGTCACGAGCGTGGAAAACAGTAGCCTATATGTTAATCCAGGTTTTAATATGTCTACCTACCAAATTTCATCCAGATTATGGTGTAAAAGAGTACCTAACAAACATCCATACATACAAACTTTCGCGTTTTTAATATTAGTAAGGAAGTAAGGATTTATTTGTAACTAATATCCGGGTAATTCTACTGACAAAAGTGAACAACAACAAAAGAGCGTCGGTGACTTAACGATTAGGGCCGCTACCTCCTGTCCTAGAGATCTTGGTTCGAATCCTGTCACGTATACCAATGTGTTTTCCGGATTTCGAGTTAATTGTACGTTTATACGACGCTCTTACGTTGAAGGAAAACATAGTGAGAAAATCTGCACACGCCTGCGAAGAACTCGAAGCTTGTGTGTGAAGCCGACCAACGCGCACTGAGCCCGCGTGGTCGCCCTAATTCAGAGAAGGCTCGAAGCCCTCAGTAGGTACATATATGGGCTGATCTGATGAAATTGAACAACATTTTTACTACAATTTTACTGAAATCGCAAAAATAGGCATTTTTACTTTTCACTCAAGGTGATTGATTTGTACGAAAAATCCATTTTTTTGTAGTTTCGGCAAAATTGTAGAACAAAATTGGTTTAGTTTTTAACAGAATCACCACTTAAGAGGTTTGTGTTAATCATAAATAAACTTGTGTGTTCGAGATATAGGTAAATTATTACAAGGTATCATTATATCAGCTCATATACGTCCCCACAGAGGGGCTCCAGCCTACTCTGAATTAGAGCGATCGGGCTTTAGTCGACCACGCGGGCCCAGTGCGGGTTGGTCGACTTCACACACAACCTGCGACTTTCCTCGCCGGCGTGTGCAGGTTTCCTCACGATGTAAAAGCGTCGGATAAACGTACATATGAAATCTAAATACGAAATCATATTGGTACGTGGCGGGATTCGAACCATGATCTCCCGGACAGAAGGCGACGGCCCTAGCCGTTACGTCACAAGGTAAGTGAATTTTAGTTTTGAAGTCGGTACGACTATTATCTCGTTATTTAAAAATATTATTATGATTTACATTACATTACATTTTCTATATTTCTTTATTCACGATCGGTAAGTCCTTGGCATCATCTCACCTGACCGTATGTGACGATGATGCCGAAGATGGAAGCGGGCTTACCAAGATTCCCCAATGAAATGGAGAACTGGCTATCTTATCTTCATGCCGGAACACATCAATGTTGTTAACATTATTTACATCATAAATTCTAAGTCTATAATTTACCCTAGCATATCTACTTTATCAAAATTTCAGCAATCTGTATACGTGTAAACCCCTGTGCGCCCTTGCGGCCCAAACTTGCAAACGTGCGCACATTTGTGGCCTGTAAGACCCTTAATTATTGTACTGACTTGTAATGTGTGCCTCAGACCTACTCTGTGGTTGTGTTAATGACAGTCAGAACTAGGAAGTATTATGACTTGGTTTTTAAAGTACGGGTATATAGGGTGACTTTTAATTAGTTCTTGATAGCAAAGACTATGAATGTACTCGTGATTACAAACAATTTTCCCAATATATTATGAAAAAAAAATTTTGGTCCTCAACCTCAATACATTTTTGCCGATTTGATAACTTATTATTATGTATCGAAGATAATTTTTTTTCTGATTTGACTCATAGATTCTTTGGGAAAGTTGTTTGTAATCACGAGTACATTCATATCAATGCTATCAAGAACTAATTTAAAGTCACCCTATATAGCTAGTCATATATTTTGAACGACAACACAATACATTATTCTTTATTGCATCACAACATAAAAAAAGAAATTAACAATATAGAATAAAGCCTATTCAATAGGCGGCCTTATTGGTAGGTAGCAATGACGTGCGAATGACTAGTGATATAATATAAATAAATTGCGTAAATAATTTTTAATACGTTCGGGGAGTTAGCTGCAGTACACCCGAACGAAGTTCTGGAAATGTATTGAAGGAAAAAAAATCCAAAAAAAGGTATTTCTTAATTTAGAACTTATCATTAATTTCAATCACTTTCACTGCTGGACGAAGTATCTTCAGAATCGTTGCCTACATTAAAAACTAAACAAGATTTGCGCCAAACCCTGCGTGTGTAATGTTGGCAGCCCCTTTGAAGCAACTGTTTGACACGAGCCGGCAGCGGCGAGCTGCATTTACCAAAAGTGCAGCTAATTCAGCGAACGAACTTTTATATTTGAGTAGCAGACGGTTTGGGGTTAACTTTCGTGATCGAATCAGAAACGAGGAGATCCGTAGGAGAACCAAACTAACCAACATAGCTCTCAAAATGGCTAAACTTGTGGCAGTGAGCGGGGAATATAGTTTGTAGAACAGATGGCCGTTAGGGTAAAAGTACTCGAGTGGCGACCACGCACTGGAAAACGTACCGTAGGCAGGCCTTCCACTCGGTGGACTGTCGAACTGGTGAAGGTTGCGGAAAGCCGCTGGATGCGTGCAGCGCGGGACCGGCAGTCGTTGTGGATATCCTTGGGGGAGGCCTTTGTCCAACAGTGGACGTCCTTCAGCTGATATGATGAGACGGTTTGGGCGGTGTACACTGCAAGGCACCTATTTTTGTGTCTGTATATTCGGGAGCAATATCGACGTAACATAATTTTTAAATTGTACTAAAATGTACACGTCGTAAACATATAAAATCTTAAGAAAACCGGCCAAGCGCGAGACGGACTAGCACAAAGTAGGAGGTCCGTAGTCTTTTGAAAATATAAATATATATTTTAAAAAACAAAGTAATATTTGCAGTCGGTAAATAATAAAAATATGAAAATAAATATACTTTTTAAAAATACAACTGCACATCTTTAGTTGGTCGACTATAATTCTTAAACTAAGAAAGCCTACTTAGACGTGCTACTTTTCTTTTTTAAATATATTATATGTTCTAATATTGAAAAAAATCTGATTCCGTTAAATAGCGGTTTAGCTGGTATAAAGGGAGGGGGGGGGGGATTGACTCGTAAAAAAATTTTAAAGCTTAATATTTCGCAAACAGATCTCTTAATCGAAAAATGACATAAACAAACCATCAGTAGTTTTAAAAGACCTATTCAACGATCCGAATCGGATGAAGCGTCGGTGGCTCAGCCGGTAACGACTCGGTTCTTCTAACCAGAGGTACCGGGTTCAAACCTGGACGGCCAATGTACCAATGAGTTTTTCAAAAACTTACGTACATACTTACCGATTGCTTTAACGGTGAAGGAAAACATCGTGAGGAAACCTGCACACGCCTGCGATGAAACTCGAAGGTTGTGTGTGAAGTTGACCAACACGCACTGGGCCCGCGTGGTCGACTAAGGCCTGATCGCCCTAATTCAGGGTAGGCTCAAGCCCCTCGGTGGGGACGTATATGAGCTGTTATGATGATTCAACGATACCTCACACGATAGGGTACAAAAAACACCCCTATTTAAATTAGGAGAGGTACCAAAAATTTTTTTTTAACATTTTACACTCGTGGACAAATAATACGGGTGGGTATAAAAAATTAGAATAACTCTAAAAATAATAGAGACGTGAATGAAACTGTATGTTGTAGATAATTTAATAGTTAATAAAACGACACTAAATTTTGTTTTGTTTATTAACAATTGGTAAATCCTTGACAACATCTCACCTGGTGGTAAGTGACGATGTTAGAAAAGTTTATTTATTTATTAAAATTACATAAAAAACAAAATATAATCTTGTTATGCGTTGAAAAATTAAAAGATGCAATCTCACAAATCACACAAAACGAACTTGAAGGCCATTTTGATACTTCGTATTTCCTCCACGCAGGCTCTTCTTACAGCTGCCAGGCGATTGGGCATGCTGTTTATTAAGTTTCTTAAGCGATGTTGCAGGATATTGTTAGTCAGTACCTAACACGACTCCTTAATGAAACAGAAAACTAATACCAAAAAGACCAAAATTAGTCTTTCTAAGAAGTTATAAATGTACCTTAAGCGATAAATATTATTTATCGCATAAGAATAATTTAACATAGAAACTAATATTTGCCATACATAGGAAAAGAAACTTATATTATTTCAACTGAAACTATTTGGAAACTATGTAGCTTAATGTTAAGGATAGACCGTTTTCCTTTCCACTATAAATGGCCCAATAAATAACCCAACTATCTGAAACAAGCAAAAACTTTAAATAGACCTCATAAAAGGCCAGAATAGACCTGAAAGTTGGCAAAGCCTTATAAATCATTGGCGACTCGCTTCCCGGAGGACAGCCCTAGATTCCGGGGAGTGCATGAGCCGCCCTGCCCACGCCATATGTCATCTCCGTCCAGCTGCCATTTGTCTTGCAAAAATTCCGGGAAACATCCCGGGAATGCCGCTTGCGTCCCCTCGCGAGGAATTCTTGAGACCGAGTCAGGAATTTAGGGTTAAATGTCTTACATTGGTGTTATTTGGTAGTGGAATTCGAAGGAGTTGATAGGTTAGGCGAATCGAATCTGTCCCTAACACTTGTTCTCATAGTTTTTGGCACTATAAACGCAAAACGGATTTGATTATTAGTCGTGCAAAGTTGAAATCGAATATTGATATCATCAATAAGGCTATTCGGATGCCCCATAAAAACAGCAAGTCATTTTTGTTCATATTTTACCTTTGTTTAAGGTTTGATTTAATTTTAGGGTTCCGTACCTGAAAAGGAATAAAAGAACCCTTATAGGTTCTCTTCGTTGACCGTCTGTTTGTCTGCATAGATATGCAGACATATTAACAGATGTTAATAC
The DNA here is from genome assembly GCA_947284805.1 of Coleophora flavipennella. NCBI lineage: Eukaryota > Metazoa > Arthropoda > Insecta > Lepidoptera > Coleophoridae > Coleophora > Coleophora flavipennella. Next base: position 12,413,497 of record OX369281.1, on the reverse strand, counting down.
CCTTTTTCTCAGAAACGCGTGGAGGTACCAAGATGAAAATAACACTAAATACTTAGGTCTACCATCCCTTGGAGTTGTAAAAATCCGAGAGACAGCCTTGCAGAAATAAGGGTTCCGTAGTCTTTTAAAAAATAAATGTTTAATTTAAAAAACAATATTTTATTTGCAGTTGGTAATATAACATTTTGTATGGAAAATCTATGAACTTTGTACAAATCCAGCTGCACATCTTAAGTGGGTCGGCTATTACTTCTAAACTAAGAAAGCCTACTTAGCCGTGATGGTTTTTCTTTTATTTACATTTGTATTATAAGAAATAATATATATTTATTTAAAAATAATTCAGTCCTGAAATACCTATCCCTGAAACGAAATATGGTTAGAGCAAACCCTCAGTTGTTTTAAAATAACTGCTCAACGATATCCCATAGGATATGGTACGTCAACTACAAAATTACCCCCTCTTTACATGTAGCGGAGGTACCCTACAAAGTTTTTTTTCAAGATTATATAGTACCGCTTTACCGATAAAGCGGTAATTAAATTAAATTATTTTGAAACAACTGCTCAACGATATCCCATAGGATATGGTACGTCAACTACAAAATTACCCCCTCTTTACATGTAGCGGAGGTACCCTACAAAGTTTTTTTTCAAGATTATATAGTACCGCTTTACCGATAAAGCGGTAATTAAATTAAATTATTTTGAAACAACTGCTCAACGATATCCCATAGGATATGGTACGTCAACTACAAAATTACCCCCTCTTTACATGTAGCGGAGGTACCCTACAAAGTTTTTTTTCAAGATTTTATAGTACCGCTTTATCGGCGTGATTAATAAATATACCCATACTAAATTACAGCTTTCTTGTGCTAATAGTCTCTGAGCTGAGCCGCTTACAGACGGACAGACAGACAGATCAGACATGGTGAAACTTTAAGGGTTCTTTGTTGACTTTAGAACCCAAAAAATTCAAGCTTCTAAGTTAACACATTCAAAAATACGATCATTCATGCCTCATATCTGTGATATACTCATATGCTTTAAATAAAAGCAAACAAAAGTAAAACAAAATAATTGCTGCTGTTCATATGTATAAGGTACTCTTTTCAGTCTTCGCTGCTGTTCTTAATTAGGTTTATTTAAAAAAAAAGGTTTATACGAGTACTTCAATGCCTTTTAAAAATGAAAAATCAGCGCCATCTATTAAAATTTATTTGCACGTTGTGACATACGAGTATGTCATTAGAAAATTCCCTATTAAATCGAAACCCTATAGGGTACTTTTATGAAGGCAAAAAATAAGGTAAAGGAAAAAAAAAGGAATATCGGTAATTTGTAGTTTCATCACATAACACAATATATTATTGCGGTTTATAATTGCAGATAAAAAAATTATTGTAACGTAAATCGATGCGTGTGCGACTATTTTTATCCAACTGCGCTAGAAAAAGGGTTATTTTTCGAGTGTATGTAAGTTTATTTCTTTGGCACGCTCTGTAGCTTAAACGGCTTGATGGATTTTGGAGTGCAAGGTGTTGTTAGATTCATCTTAATGCCTTAAGTGACATAGGATACATTTTTACCTGACTGGCCAAAAAAGAGGGGTTAAGTTTTTATGCAGTCGGGTTTTTCATTTTTAGTTAATGCGAGTAGTTATTTCTACTACAAAGTCAAGGTTCTCCTTCAATCCGATTTATTTTTTGTAAATAATTATATAACATGAATATAATATTGTGTACGGAACCCTCGGTGCGTGAGCCCGAGTCGCACTTGATGGAGTTTTCGCGGTGATTTTAATTCAGTTTCCTAAATAATTTTAAAATAAAATATAATAAGTTAGATCGTCTAAATCGGGAAGCGTCGGTGGCTCAACCGGTAACGACTCGGTCCATCTAACCAGAGGTACCGGATTCAAATCTGGGCGGCCAATGTACCAATGAGTTTTTCAAAAACTTACGTACATATCATTACCGATTGCTTTAACGGTGAAGGAAAACATCGTGAGGAAACCTGCACACGCCTGCGAAGAAACTCGAAAGGTTGTGTGTGAAGTCGACCAACCCGCACTGGACCTGCGTGGTCGACTAAGGCCTAATCGCCCTGATTCAGGGTAGGCTCGAGCCCCTCGGTGGGGACGTATATGAGCTGATATAATAATAAAAAAAATTGATCGTCTAAAAATTCACAGATACTGTGAATTTTTGATTCCATTTCTACTAGAATAGTTTGATTTATAGTAGAACATATATAAAAATCAAATAATATCGTTTAGGAATCTTGGTAAGCCCGCTTTCATCTTCGGCATCATTGTCACTTACCATCAGGTGAGATGATGCCAAGGGCTTACCAACTGTGAATTAAAAAAAAAGATTTGTGGAACTAGCTAGTGGAACATATAACAAAATCAAATAATATCGTTTGGTAATCTTGGTAAGCCCGCTTTCATCTTCGGCATCATCGTCACTTACCATCAGGTGAAATGATGCCAAGGGCTTATTAATTGTGGATAAAAAATATAAAAATCGAGCCCTTCTGTGGGGACGTAGATTATGAGCTTTTAAGATGAGGTGGGTACCTAATACTGTTAAGTTGAATGTTTTACATATTTTGGTGGTTATTAATTACATGTCAATGGATAGTTATGCGATACCTACATTTTTTTTAAAAAAGTCTAGATTAATTGCAAATGGGATCCATTCCCAGGTATCAGTCAATCAGAAGGATATAGCAAGGGCCACCATCCCAAAAGCATAGCAGCAACGCGACGTGTCCTGCAATTGGATCGTATTTGCTTAAGCTGACCACTGTCCAAGTCTGAGAGGATTACTGACCGCCTGAGATGGGACTACACTGGCGAGGTTTTATTGGCGCACGCTATACGTTTCCAGCGTTTGAAGTCAAAAGCGTTGTCTTTCCTGTAGGTAATAGGTCTTTACCTATAAAATTGACGATGAAGTTCAATGCCAATTTTTACTAAAAATAAAAAATGTAATAATTTATTTTATTAGATATTTAGTTTGACATAAATCAAATTGAAGACTCACTTTATTTCTCCCAAAACCTACCTTTTTTCCACATAAGGAAATAGCTATTACAAATAAGGTTGGTATAATAATAGAAAAAATAGTACAGAAGAGGCTGAGTCTCAACTAACTCCCGGTCTAGTCAAAAAGCCCTCCCCGCAGTGCCCCCCGCCCAAACGTGCCCATGACGCTTGCTGCGTTCCCCCGCTGAATAGCTAGCGAGATGCGTTGGGTCAAAAAGGAGCCCGATCTCGGGTCCAGGTCCTTCCAGGTCTCATGCGACGCCCTAATTCTTCAACAAAAGACTTGGCCTCAATGCACCATGGCCCCGATGTCTCGAGAGCAATCGGAACGAATTTATATTTAGGCACCAGACAGGCATATTTTGTGTCTGCTGTCTTGGCCGCTGATCCAGGTTTCCGCTGTGTGCTTCTTAGGTGAGAGGGCGCGAATGTGCTCACGCAAGTGACGTCCCAAAGAAGGCATCGACCTTTTTGCCAAGGGATCAGTGTGAGCCCATCCGGCCGTTTCCCGTTAGTTCGGCACAAACCGGGAGGTTCTAGGAAGCCGAAGCAGCTCGCCGGATGATATCATTTATTGCCTGATGCCTAGAAAACCGACCCGCAATCTTCAACCATCCTCAGACGCAGTGGTGGGGTTCGCATACCGGACAGCCCAACCTAAGGGCAACTGCTATCCTTAGCGTGTTGTCGTCTAAAAGCGTCACCATATGGGGTGAGGGTAGGGCTTGTAACAAGACACCAGATTCCGGTCTGGACACGGCATAGATTCGGGCGCGGTCTGCCCCCGTAGCTAGTTCCGTTAAATCTGCGAGGAGCCCCCTGCAAAGGATATCGTCCCATCGCCTTTGGTGGCCAAAGTTTTCGGGGCGATCGCCAGTTGGACAAAATATATATTACTAGCTGTTTCCTGCGGTTTCACCCGCGTGGACAACGTTTCTATGACTTTTCGAGGGTGCGCAGTGCGCGAGCCGCAAGCGGCTCGCGAGCGTGGTAAAAAGTAGCCTATGTCTGAATCCAGGTCCTAATCTGTCTACCTACCAAATTTCAGCCAAATCCGTTCAGTAGTTTTTGCGGGAAAGCGTAACAGACAGACAGAGTTACTTTCACATTTATAATATTATTAGTAGGGATGGTGACACTACTTATGGTCTTTTATTAGTAGCTAGTGGCATGTCTTTCATGTTCCAATCCACTGAGCTATGTACCATTGAAAAAGGCGTTTTCTTAGTGGTCAGATGGGGTAATATTTTGGACTAGTTAATTTTCTTGAATTTTCCTAAAAGTGACGAAATCTTATACGGGTAATGACGAAACTGCTGCGATAACTCTAGAGGTTTAAAATTAAAAATGTGTGTATTTTTTGCCTCAATAAAGGCCTTTTTTTTCAGTTGAGAAAACCCGACTTTAATGGGGTTAACGCCACCGTGCTCTCAAAATATCTAAACAATAGGCATATGTTTACAACCATTTCATTTCTAATAGTCTAATGCTATTTTAAAAATAAATTTTGTTTTAATAACTATTGTTTTTATATTAATTTTTATCTTTAAACTTATTTATACAATCGGCAATTTCATAGGTAAAAACCCAATAATATACGTGACCAGCGCGAGAATAAGCGAGATGGGAGACTTGATTGACATCTCTATGAATGATTGCGAGGTCGTAAGAAAAAAATCACATGTAATAGGATTTTTTATCCACAATTGGTAAGCCCTTGGCATCATCTCACCTGATGGTGACTAACGATGATCCGAAAGACACACAATAGGAAACTTAAGATTGATGTTTTCAGCAAAACTTAAGGCCTTAAGATGGGTTAAATGACAATATTCAATTCAAATTATTGAAAAACTGTTTAAAGCTATCACCATGAAAAAATATATAATATACTTAAAGTAATAAAAAATCGATTTAGTTGAGTACAATTTTAAAAATATTATCACTTTTGATGTAAAAAAATATAATGTTGACTCTGTTTTTGCCATTAATTGCAAAATTTCTCGAAAACAAATAGTTAATGTTGAATTGTTCATCGTCACTTACCATGAGGTGAGATGATGCCAAGGGCTTACCAATTGTGAAAAAAAAAAGAATGAAACCAACACACAAAAATCGGTGACTTTAAGACCTTTCATTTTAATTAAACACATTGTTTTTAAACTTATTTGAAAGTGATGAAAAGTAATAAAAGCATGTAAAAATCGAGAATTGGGCGTTCGGTTTCAACGTAACAGTCACGTTGAAGCCCGCATTGATTTGAACTTAAAATGAATAGACTTACGTTCGATATTATTGAACACGTATCAACCTGCTCGGATTGAGTGATCTTAGCGCCAAACAAGGCTAAGAAAACACCCCACTACCAATCAAACTGTGTCTTACAAAAATTTGTAAATAGACCCCGCCGGGAATTGAACCCGACCTCCAGATGTAAAGCGAGTGGACTAAGCACTACGCCACGGCAATTTATACTTATCCAAATGGTTGTTCTCCCTGTTCAATAATCAATAGTTCGTCTAGTTGTAGCCAAATGTCGATTTAGCCATGTTTAATTATTTATACTTATAAGGTGGTTAAAAAATACCTGATAGAAGCATACATCTGTTTAGTAGTGTGGAAAAATACCTACCTATAGTCTAACATGGCTTTGTCTGAATTCAGTTTGACGCGCGCCGCTCGTCAACAAAAATGTCGACATGAAATGACAGTCGGATGGATTTATTATATTTGATTTCGGCTGAATTCATAATGAGCCATGTCCAACTATACTGAACAAACGATTATACAAGGTCACACTGTCTTTCAGCCTACTATTTCAGAATTGCCAGTGTCACGAGAGCCACGGACGAGTAGGTATTAAGGCCCAATATGCCTTGGAACAGTTGTCTCTGTCTTTTACTTTACGTGTAAAAAGTAAATAACATAACTTTTGCACTTATTCAATGTTTTTTTCGTTTTAACTTAAATATGGGCATTTTTGCAAAAAAAAAGTGAGTCCGACAATATGTCAGGATTTTATTGAGGAATAAGAGAGAAAAAAAAGGTGCTAGGTCTAACTGTAGTGAAGTAAAGCTGGTTTTTGTGGGCTAAAACATAGCGAAAATTAATAAAATTAAGCGAATTTTAAAACTTTTTTCTATCGAGAAAATTTTATCAACTCGTGTTTTTCAGGCACTTTGTAGCAGACATGTTGTAATAAATGTATTAAAAAAATAAGTAAATTGCAGTTTCAAAGGCAGAAAAATGACTTTTTCTAACCCCTGATTTCGTGGATTGCATTATTTTCTGAAAGGGTTTCGCCTTAAGAATGGACTTAAAAATGGATGGTTTAACAGAATGTAACATTAGTTGGGCTTTTACTCATCAAACTGAAAAACTTCTGCTCTACAACTTTGCTAAAGTCTTGTTTTTTGTAATTTTCATACAATTAAATCAGCTGATTGACCGGTTTTGTATAGGAAGCCAATTTTTTTGCGAATTGATCATTGGTTATGCCATCTGTTCTACGAGCTATAATAATAATAATAATAATAATAATTAAAGATGGCACCTTGGACGTTTGTCGGTTGTGCCGTCAACCAGGGGAGACCCTGCGTCATATAACCTCCGGTTGTTCCATGCTTGCCAACACTGAGTATTTGCACAGGCACAACCAAGCAGCCAGGATCCTGCACCAAGAGATCGCTCTTAAGTATGGCCTCATATCTCGACGGTTGCCATTTTACAAGTACACGCCGGAGCCGGTTCTCGAAAACGACCGCGCCAAGCTCTACTGGGACCGACCCATCATCACGGACAGGACTATTCCTTCGAATAAGCCTGATATCGTGTTGATGGATCGGGCGCAGTCAAGAGTGTTTTTGGTTGATGTCACTATCCCATACGACGAAAACCTCGTGCAGGCTGATGCCGATAAAAGGACCAAGTACCTGGACCTGGCACACGAGGTTACTGATATGTGGCGAGTGGAATCCACCGAAATCATCCCCATAGTCCTGTCCGTGAACGGGCTAATTCCAGCCGACCTTGAACGTCACCTAAGGCGGCTGGATCTCCGAGGCAGACCAATAATTGCAGCAATGCAAAAAGCAGTCCTCCTCGATAACGCCCGGATAGTTCGACGCTTTCTCTCCCCGTCGCACTGAACTCCAGCCGACTGTGCTTCCGCTGGAGGTGCTCCTGCCACTTCGCCTCGTGCGAAGTTAGCAGAGTAGCTGAAATTTTATATATCGAAATAATAATAATAATAATAGTGCTTCCGTTGGAGGTGCTCCTGCCACTTTGCCTCGTGCCAAGTGAGCAGCGTAGCTTAAATTTTATATATTGAATAATAATAATAAGCCCCCTAAAATCCAACCACACGTCCGGATCGAACACCTGATCACGTGGGGGGCGGACACACGATATAAAATTACTGGCGTGGCTAACGTGGCAAGGGTAACCCATTTAATATGGAGACCAGGTTAAGGAAGAAACTGAGAGGGCCGCTACCCGAGGGTGATCGTCGGGGCGCACCTGGAGCTGTCGCTGGGTGTTTCAGCATACGAACCGGCAGTGGTGAGGAGTTGAGCAGGTGGGCTCCCACCGGGGGCTTACAACCCGAAAATGTTACAGCCGACATTCAACATACACTTACAAATAGTAGAGCCAATAGCCCAAATGAACCATACAGTCCGAGTACCGCATCATATAATCCCTCGGTACAATCATCACCAACATCTTCGGTCTGTAGTAGAGGAACACCAACACCAGTCTTGGCTGTTGCGCGGGAGGCAAATGCCTTTTTACCCACGTCCACCAAAGCTGGTAAGCCCAGAGTGCGTATGCAATGGAGTAACAATGTAAACCTATTTATAATGCGCACTTACTATCACATCACTAAATTAGAGACAGACATGACAATATATAGGAAAAAACTGCACGAACAATTCTCACTAAAATATCCGGAAGTAAAGGTATCAGAACAAAGAATTTCAGACCAAAGAAGAGCTATAGAGAGAAACAAACTGTTGTCTCAAGAAGTACTGAATCGATTAAAAGAAGAAGTTAGAATGCAATTAGAAGAAGAAGAAACAAGCAGGAATGACAACGACACTTTAAACACAGCAGAAGAAATACACCAGCCAAATCAAATATCTCTCGCACCAACACCATCTTCTACTACTCCTCATTCGAATACCCATCTAACACAAACCCCAATCACCTTCTCTAGTGCAAACAGCGAACACATACAATCATCTGATACATCTACTCAAACAGAAATAATAAATCATCTTTTAGAAAATGATATTGAAACTGTAGAAAATACTCAACCCACTAACGAACCTCATATTCAAACAATAATTGACAAATTTTGCACTAACATAACACTGTATGCCGGCATGGACCCCGCAGTTCGACCTAAACTACCAAAACTTAGATACAGCTCTAAACTTTTTGAACTTATAAACCTATTTAATCAAAATATACTCAAGGATTACATTTCAACTGACACAAAACTGTTAGATCTACATACACTAATATATTGCACTGCCCTTACAATCACAGAAGAATTAAATTACAAGGTCACAGAAAATTCAAGAAGCCCACCTAAAAACAGAGAAAAGAAACCAGCTTGGCAGCATAGATTAGAAAAAGATATAGAGAATCTGAGAGCTGATATAGCAAAGACCACACAGTATATCAACCATAATAGATCTAGGAAAATAGTCGAAAGAGTACAAATTTTACTAAGAACTATAACCGTACACACAAGTCACGAAAATAACAACAAAACACCGGAAGAGGTTCTGGACACATTAAAACAAAAATTGGCACTTAAAGCTCACAGATTGAGAAGATACAAGAAAGCACAAGACCGTAAAAATCAAAATAGCATATTTGTTAATAATGAAAAACAATTTTACAGAAACTTATCTCAACCAAAAAAAACATCAACTCAGGAAAATAATGTTGAAATACCAACTCAAGAAGAACTGGAGGAATACTGGTCAGGTATATGGGAAGAACAGGTATCTCATAATAATCAGGCTGAATGGATAACGGAAGAACAGCAAAGATGGAACCACGTAGATTGTATGGAATTCACTGAAATATCAGAGGAAGACATTGAAGAAGTTACATCTAGAACACATAACTGGAAATCACCGGGTGTAGATAAAATCCACAATTTTTGGTATAAAAAACTAACTTACCTTCACAATTCATTAGCTAAAAATATATCAGAAATAATTTTAGGACAACAAAGTATGCCCGAGTTCATCGCTACTGGAATAACATATATGTTACCCAAAAATAATTACTCCACACAACCTTCACAATATCGACCAATTACTTGTCTACCAACCATTTATAAAATAATAACATCTATTATTACACGAAAAATTAATACACACATAGAAAATAATAATATACTAGCTGAAGAACAGAAAGGCTGCAGGCGGGGTCACATGGGATGCAGAGAACAACTAATTATTGATTCAACTATAATGAAACATGCTACTTCAAAACACAGAAACTTACACTGTACCTACATTGACTATAAAAAGGCTTTTGACAGTGTCCCACACTCCTGGTTGCTACAAATACTAAATATATACAAGATAAACCCAACAATAATAAATTTCTTAAAAAATGTTATGACACACTGGAAAACTACACTTCATTTAAATAGCCCAAGTGACAGTATAACAACTAGAGTGATAACCATACGAAAAGAAATTTACCAAGGTGATGCCCTGAGTCCTCTGTGGTTCTGCTTGGCATTGAACCCCCTCTCCTACAGACTGCAGAGTGATCGCGCCGGATATCGGCTTAAGCAAGATAACAATGAAACAATAATATCTCACCTGATATATATGGATGACATCAAATTATATGCCAAAAGTGACAGAGAGATGAATACGCTGATTAAAACTACCACCGAATATAGTAAAGACATATGCATGCAATTTGGATTAGATAAATGTAAAACTGTTCATATAATTAGAGGCAATATCCGGCCCGGTGACTATACAGTCAACGACACTGACACAATAACAGCAATGGAACCAACTGACTTATACAAATACCTAGGATTTCAACAGCTAAAGGGACTAGACCATACAGCAATTAAGAAAACACTAACGACCGAATACATAAAAAGACTTAATGCTATTTGTAAGACACAACTTTCGGGGAAACACTTAATAAAGGCCATTAATACATTCGCAATACCAACTCTGACCTACTCCTTCGGGATCATAAAATGGACCAATACTGACATAGAACAAATAGAACGAACTACCCGCACTACACTCACCAAGCATAACAACTTACACCCTAAATCTGCAATAGAAAGACTAACTATAAAACGACAGAACGGAGGTAGAGGCCTGATAGATATACTACATCTATGGAAAAAACAGATATACAGCTTATCAAAATTTTTCATCACTAAAGCCCAGTCAAGTAACATCCACAAAGCCATAGTCCAAAATGATATTAAATATACTCCGCTTAATCTCAATGAACATCCACCAAACTTAGAAAACCCAAGAAATATAGACCCCCAGAAAAATAAACTTGAAGACTGGAAGAAAAAAGTAATGCACGGAAGACACCCGAATGACTTACAGCAATCTCACATAGATCCAAACGCTTCAAATAAATGGCTTAAAACAGGCAGTTTATTCCCTGAAACTGAGGGATTCATTATAGCTATACAGGACCAAGTAATAAATACTAAGAACTACAGGAAATATATAATAAAAGACCCCACAATTACAAATGACAAATGTCGCAGATGCCAAACACAACCGGAAACCATACAACACATAACAGGAGCATGCACAACTCTCACTCAGACAGACTACACTCACAGACATAACCAACTAGCAAACATCATACACCAGAAACTAGCACACAAACATAATCTGAAAAAAGACACAAACACCCCATACTACAAATACTCACCTCAGACTATTTTGGAAAACACATCACATAAACTTTATTACGACCGCGCTATACTCACAGACAAGACCATACATTTCAACAGACCGGATATAACCTTACAAGACAAAATAAATAAAATTACTTACCTCATAGATATCGCAGTTCCCAACACCCATAACATTCAAAAAACAATAGCTGAAAAGATAAACAAATACGCAGACCTCAAAGAAGAAGTGACCCGAATCTGGAAACAAAATAAAGTTTACATCGTCCCCATAGTAATTTCAACCACCGGAGTTGTACCAAAAACCCTAAATCAATACCTACGAACAATAGATTTAAAAGAAAACATAATACACACCTTACAAAAAGCCGCTATCCTAAATACCTGTCGTTTGGTGAGAAAGTTCCTGCAGTTTAACGAAATTAGCGATAACTAATATAATATCACTCACACCCTGTAATTACTTGGCATAGCCCGTAATTACAGGCTTAACCAGCAAAAAGCTGAGAAAAAAAAAACTTACCTTAAAAATAATAATAATAATAATAATAAGTATTTATTTCAGACATAGTCCATAATTGGTTAGTAACATTGGTACTTATAAACTAGTGTTAGTAAAAAACAATGGGGATAAATCAAATAATTGAGATGGTCTCGATGGAGCCGTCCGCCACAGGGGCAACGCCGGTCTCTACTTGACTGCGTGCAGCCGTATCCAGCGCCCCAGTATCGGAGAGTCCCATCGGTCCACTAAAGTGCACAGGTTGATGTTGCTACTGGCGCGCGTTCAACTCATCAATGAGGCGGACCGCTTTCGCATAATAGCCTCGAAGCTGTCAGTCTTTGCCTTCGCAAACATGCCAGAACCACTGCAGGAGCGCGCTAGGCCCATCAACACCCTGAACGCGTTATTGTATTGGACTCGCAAGTCGCTGTATGCTCTCTGCGTGTAGCTAACCCACAGACTGCACGTGTAGAAGGACTGGCAATATGCTTTAATAAGCGTTACCTTAACCTCTTTTTTCCTCTTCTATGTGCTCCGCTTATTAAAATTATGTCTTTTATGTCTTATGTCTTAAATGGAACCTAGTAATCGAATAGTTATCTACTCGTGGTCTAAATCTCAACACTACCATAAATTACTTTTAACGTTTCATAAAATATTAGCATCATTAAACACTAAATGATCTCATTATTTTTATTTATGCAAGTTTGTTTTATGAGGCAGAACTAAGTGTTTGATAGCGTGTATCAATCAGTTAAAAATCTGTTAAAAAGATAATCGTGCGTCTTGACATTAAGGCGAGTATTGATCGAAACAGTCGTCTCTGTCTTTTTCTTTACGTGTAAAGAGTAAAGAAAATAACCACACTTTTTCAATGGTTCTTCGTTTCAATCAAAAACTACAATGAAAGTTTAAAAAATAATATCATTACTAAATTTGTATTGTCCTAGCATATATATATATATATATATATATATATATATGTATATTTAAAAAAAATATACTTCAAGATATTAGTCATAACTAGAGTTGAAAATAACGGTGTAGACCTATCTTTGGGGTTTTTTTTTTGTCAAGCCAAAACTTCTCAATCGTGTTTCTAATAGTTGGAACATCATCAACAATAAGGATTTTTTTAAACCTTGGGTTTTCTATCGTTTAGGAATAATTGGCATCAAACATTACGAAAATCTGTAATAATACCGCCTTAAGGATCTTTACTCGTACGTAGTTTCTATCTTTTCTTGTCTTGGTGTAAACAAATGACAGTTTTGACTGTTTTCCATGTACAATTCCAATTTAAGTTATTTAAGGGCATGACTATAAAACAGCTTGGAGATATTTCGATTTTGTATTGTAAAAAGTAATTACAAAATAATTATAAACTTAATTAATTTCATGGTTGTAAATTCAAATTGACGCTTAGGCAATTTTTTTTATTCACTAGGAGGTCTGCCCTTATATATAAAAAGTTGTAACGCGCACCGCATTACGCGCACGTAAACTTTTATTTACTCCACTTACTAGCTCTCCCGGTAGGAATAACTCCAGGTGCCCAGGTGCCAGGGTTATCCCAATGTCAACGTGGTGGTCAGGATGGCCGGCCCGAAGATTGCCACGTTACAAAGTAAAATAAGATATTAGCCGGAAGAAAGAACAAGAAAGAGACTGTTTTTTTTAAAGAGTTTAAGCATGTGATTTCATCAGTTTATGAGCTTTAAAAATCATAAAAAATAACCAGTGATAAAAAAAAATTAACTAGTTCCTTAAATAGTCTAAATTTCAGTAAAAACAATTGAAATAAAATATTTGTACATTATGTACTTAAATAATGCCATTAACTTAATTGGTATGATGCCCGTCTTGTGGTAGGGGAAGAGTGGCATGAAAGGCCATGTTTTGAAAGAGCCATTTTCAATTGCACGACAACAACCGACTAAATGTTGTTCATGTATTTTTTTAGTTGGAACTACTGATTTCTGATAGCACATAAAAATTTGATCATTATTGGTTAATAACTGACTTTGGTACAATATTCTAAAGACTATGGTTACGTAGTAACTAATTAGTAATCTGTGACTATGGGTCCTAAAAGTAACGTTTTGATGTTGTTTAATTTAGTTACGACATTCATATGCCAACAGATAATGAAAAAATATTATGTTGTAATATTTTATAGATTTTAAGCTTTCCAACGATATAAATTTTATTTGGTAAAAACTTTTATTTAATATTGATTTTTAGAATAGTTATTATTAATATGAAATGTTTTTAATGAGCACTGTGTTTAAGTATGAGAGAACGGGGGCTGATTTGGCCGCCTAATACTTTTGATATCTCACTATGATCCGAAGCAAAATTAACTTCCCTACAGTTTTTGATTATTGACAATAAATAAAAATCAAAGAGTTTTCCAATACTTTTAACAGGCTAGAAACAATTTTTCTAATTTAAAAGCAACTTTCCAGGTTGCAAACATTTTTTTTATGGAGCCCATATTTTTTCTTACAAAATTTCTTTGGAATCACTGTTATTAAATTTAATCTGTCAAACTTTTGTTGGCTCCTTCATAGCCTAGTGTTCTGAAAAAGCCGAATTTAATTGTTTTTAAATCTATGAAATATGGTTTTATATTGTTATTTTTCGTAAATTCATCTATAAAAATTTATATCGAACTAATAACTTTGTTTTTGATTACCTTATTTTGGGTCTTGTTTAAAAACTGGCTTTTTCATACCACTCTTTCCCTATTAACCTATTCTCTAAAGGATTTGCAGTAGTCACAATAATTTTAAAACGAAGAGATTATTAAAACATCTTTATTTTATCAGCAGATTGTTAAAAGAATTTCTATTCTGTTAAAAGAATCGCTATTCGCCAAATCTCATCATTTGTACCATTCGTCTCCAGCGTCCAAGACGTTTAGCCAACAAGCAAGGGTCAGCCAAGCGCGCAAATTTATTCGGCTCTACTAGCCCGCCTAAATAAGTATTAGTGTAATAGGAACACAATACTAACACTAAGGGGTTGATAAACTAAGAGCTTTGCAGTTTTCGGAAAATTGGAGATTAGAGAGAGCCACTTGTCCAATTTAAAAACATCATTACATTTAAAGGTCTGTTTGTTTTGGATCTGTTTCAGAAATATTCGATTCGATTGGATATTCTAAGCGTAATACATATAATTCGACTATAGCACACCCTGGACACTTCATACAACGGGCCAGAAATGACATTTAAAAAAACTAATGACGGATCAAACAAATTGGCGGCGAAATCCCATACGTTCGACAACCAAACTGTAACCAATCTGCATCAACCTGGGAGAGGAGAGTGAGGTCGATATCTAGAGAGCGGCAGTGAGTGTCCATAATGTTTGTTAGTACTAATATATATACTTTGACTATAGTGTAAAGTCATAAAACGTCACTCGATATTACGATTTACTCTTTGAAAAGTCAAAATTTTCTGGCTCCAGTTGGTTTACTTTGACGCTAATTTCTCTGCGTATAACGAAAACTTTCAATAACGTCACAATTTGCCCGGTCCCTTGACTGTCGCTATAAAGAGTTTACACTGTATTTTTCGAAAAATTTAATATACGATTTGAAATGCTAAACACGTCAAAAACTAACTACAATCGCAACAACAACTATGTACTATTTTGTAATGTTTTTTTTATTTGATAATTTCTAAAAAAAGCACTAAACCTTTTTTATAAACTTTATATTGAACCAACCTTAAAGCATATCGTATCAATAAAAAAACCGGCCAATTGCGAGTTAGAACCGCACACAAAGGGTTCCGTACCATCGTACTAGATGGCAATAGTTTCTTCATGTTTAAAAAAACACGTTTTTGTATGGGACCCCCCATATTTTTTATTTTTTTTTTATTTTTAGTATTTGTTGTTATAGGGGCAACAGAAATACATCATCTGTGAAAATTTCAACTGTCTAGCTATCACGGTTCATGAAATACAGCCTGGTGACAGACGAACAGACAGACGGACAGCGGAGTACCTTAGTAAGACCTTATTACCCTTTGGGTGCGGAACACTAAAAAGCACTGAACCTTTTTTATAAAATTTATATTGGACAAACCAAAAAGCATATCGTGTCAATAAAAAAAAACATCAAAATAGGTTTAAAAACTACAAAACACGCACGCACGTACCACCAAAGATAATTATAGTTCCTAAAGGGTACCACTTACCTTCACCGCAAACGGGACGAACAAATATGGTCCCTCGAGGGATGAGTATTTGTCCCATTTTCGTTTACATTAATTTAACAGCATTGATGTGTTCTTGAAGATAAGATTGGCAGTTCTCCATTGTGTTGGAGAATTATATCTTTGGCAACTTCGTCACTTACCATTAGGGAAGATGATGCTAAGGACTTATACCTCATGGATTAAAAATTAATAAATTAGCAAAGTCTCAATTACTTTATTAATCTAACTAAAATAATAGCTCATATACGTCCCCACCGAGGGGTTCGAGCCTACCCTGAATTAGGGACATGGGGCCTTAGTCGACCACGCGGGCCCAGTGCCGGTTGGTCGACTTCACACACAACGTTCGAGATTCTTCGCAGGCGTGTGCAGGTTTCCTCACGAAGTTTTTCCTTCACCGTCACAGAGCGTCGGATAAACCTACATATGAAATCGAAATTCGAAAACACATTTTTACGTGGCAGGATGCGAACCACGACCGCCGGGATAGGAGATAGCGGGCCTTGCCATTACGCCACCGACGCTCTCAATACATCTCGCATACATTATTTTTTTTCTAAAACGACGTGTAAGATTAAGATTCGAACGCTGACACTTGACCGCGAGGTCTTTTATGACCGCCCCGGAGGCGCTATCTGATGTCGCCCCTGCCACTAGGAGGCGCTTATCAAGACTTGGACTTAACTTTGAGGATCTAGTGCTGGTTTGCATTTATTGGACTGTAACGTGTAAAAGACACAGCAGAGCAGACTTTTTAGAAAAAATATTGTTAACTTTGTCGATAAATTTATTTACCTAACTAGCTAGTTAAGTAAATAAATTTATCGACAAAGATTCTATGACTTTTTGAGGGTGCGCAGTGCGCGAGCCGCAACCTGGTCGCGAGCTTGGACAAAAGTAGCCTATGTGTTAATCCAGGTCCTAATCTGTATACCTACCAAATTTCAGCCAGATCTGTTGAGTAGTTTTTGCGTGAAAGAGTTACAAACATACATCCATACATTCTTAATAACTTTCGCGTTTATAATACTAGCTGTTTCCCGCGGCTTAACCCGCGTGGACAACTCTTCTATGACTTTTCGAGGGTGCTGCGGCCCCCGAGCGTAAAGTAGCCTATGTGTTAATCCAGGTCCTAATCTGTCTACCTACCAAATTTTAGCCAGATCCGTTTAGTAGTTTTTGCGTGAAGAAGTAACAAACATACACACTCACAAACTTTCGCCTTTATAATATTAGTGTGATGACTATACAGAATAATTCGCCATAAGGTTAATTCTTCTTTGCACTTACTTAATTGTAAAATATAAAAAAAATATATTATTTATATTATATAAAATAAAGCTTAATTATTGTGAAAATTAGTTTCAATCATCCTTTGTCCTTCCTCCACGGCTAAATTACCCGACCTATAACAAAAACCAACATCGTGACGTGTAAAAATAAACCAATTTAAAGTGAATCGTCACCTGTAGCCCTAAGGTGTACCTTAAGGTCCTGAGCCATACCACCGAAGGGGTCATAGTTATCGTATGAGGATCTCAACGGACGCAGAAGAGTCGAAAATTAGGTGAAACCAGCGCCTCTAATATACTGTGAGACAACCGTATCCACTAATATAAAACCTTCGATAAAAAATATTTATAACGTTAACTACAGGGTGTTCCGGCTTGCACATGACATACAACCTTAAATTTTATTACAATAAATTTAAGCCTAATTATAACTTTACGCATCGGACGGCGGTTGAGTCCTTTAGGTTGTAAGTGTGTGTGATATCTGGTTGTATCAGGACACAGTGCGTCGCCCGAGACGCAAGGTGCACCGCAAGGTGTGCGTCGACCGTTGCGCGCGCGCACCTTCGCGCTACCGACCGATCGGTAATAATAGCCAAGAGCGAGCCGTAGCAGAGCCGTGTAACAACTGATTAGTGGAACGAAACGATGACACTTTCGCCGGGGGTAGATTGAGAGATAAAGCCTCTTTAGTTATCGAAAGACAAAATAAGGTGAAATAGTGTGACAGACACATGGTTCCCCTTGTTAAACGGAAAAGGAATATTAATTTTAAAAGTACTATAACGACAATTAAAAACAATGCCTATAAAATTGAATAAACCATAGGTATTGCTTAGTCTGGTTAGGAATGTAGAGACTTTTAACAAATTTTACTCTCAATACATTTTTAAATAAGAACTCCCCTTGTTAAAAGGAATAGAAAGTACAGTGTAAACTCTGTAAAACGTCACTCGATATAACTTCAAGATTTTATGGCTCCAGTTGGTTTACTTTGACGCAATTTTTTCTCTGTATAACGAAAACTCTCAATAACGTCACCAAATGCCCGGTCCCTTGAGTGTCGCTATATAGAGTTTACACTGTTTTAGTTTAAAAGGTAAGTACTACAAAAGTCAGATTAATAGAATGCACGAAAAATTGAATAAACCTAATTAATCTCAGTTAAGATATAAATCTAGAGTCTAGTGAGAAGTTTCACTTTCAGAGCATTATTAGCCATTTCAATCATTTATATGCATATATATGCATCGGCCGGAGCGTCTGTGGCGCAACGGCAAAGGCCGGCACCTCCTGTCCGGGAGGCCATAGTTCGAATCCTACCACGTACTAATGTGTTTTCGAATTTAGATTTCATATGTAGGTTTATCCGACGCTCTTACGGTGAAAGAAAACATCGTGAGGAAACCTGCACACGCCTGTGAAATAACTCGAAGGTTGTGTTTGAATTGTTGTGTTTTTTATTTCTCAAAATCACAAGTTTACGTAGAATGTGGTTTCTATGGTGGGTACCAAGTTCGGTCTGGTCCATACCTTTGGCACTCAATGGGTTACTAGACTCTACATTCATATCCTAACTAAAATTAATTTGGTTCATTAAATTTTTAGTGCATTCTTTTAATCTGCCTTTTGTCATCATCATATCAGCTCATATACGTCCACATCGAGGGGCTCGAGCCTACACTGAATAAGGGCGATCGGGCCTTAGTCGACCACGCGGGCCCAGTGCGGGTTGGTCGACTTCACACACAACCTTCGAGTTTCTTCGCAGGCGTGTGCAGGTTTGCTCACGATGTTTTTCTTCACCGTTAAAGCAATCGGTAAGTATATGTACGTAAGTTTTTTTTGAAAAAACTCATTGGTACATTGGCCGTCCAGATTTGAACCCGGTACCTCTGGTTAGATGGACCGAGTCGTTACCGGTTGAGCCACCGACGCTTTTAATAAAGTTACTATTTTTTTATGTCTTGTTTTATTTGAGAGGCCAAAGAACATAAAAACGTTCAACCACGGTGCCGAATAACTCCATTCACCATTTAGGCGCATGAAAGTACTACGTATTATTGCGTAGTTGGCCTCTGCTATTAAAAACTACCTACGTAATATTGCGTATTGGCACTCAATGGGGTAAGGAGATTCACTCTCAGAGCATTATTAGCCCTTTCAATCATTCATATAATAATTCATTTCAGACAACGTTATGCATACGCTAATGACGAAAATGCAAGGAATCGCTGAAAATTATTTAACAAGATCATGTTGGCATCTAATAATTTAGCAGCCAGACCGCACACACGTAAAATAATGTGCTTACCCGATAAATTATGCCAAAATACCAGTAATGCGCAATCGAATGCGCAGTCGCATTAACTCGACTGTTTATTGCTTTATTAGGCTGAAGAGCGGAGCAACGCGAATTCTTATCAAATCGAGCGTGATATTGCCTAGTAAATAATTGGTTGCTTACGCATATGCGCCATGCGCGTACGCACGTTGAGTGCGTGTTGTTGCGTACTGGCAGTAGCTAGCTGTCGGACAACGGTCAGCGTGTTCATAAAAATTGCAGTCTATGTTATCGAACGTCGTATGTACTGAAAGGCAACATAAATTGTACCGCTTATAAGATTTTGTTTTAAGTTGTGTTTTTGTTTAAATTTTTAAGTTATAGTTTCTAAGTTTTACATTGTGTTAATTTTTTTTTTTATATTTTTGGGTACAATAAAGAGTATTTATCTTATCTTATCTTATAAAATAAAATAATAAACCGGCCTAATGCTAGTCAGAACCGCAACAAAAGGGTTCCGTACCATCATACTAGATGGCGCTAGTACAAAGGGTTCCGTACCATCATACTAGTGGCGCTAGTACAAAGGGTTCCGTACCATCATACTAGATGGCGCTAGTACAAAGGGTTCCGTACCATCATACTAGATGGCGCTAGTACAAAGGGTTCCGTACCATCATACTAGATGGCGCTAGTACAAAGGGTTCCGTACCATCATACTAGATGGCGCTAGTACAAAGGGTTCCGTACCATCATACTAGATGGCGCTAGTACAAAGGGTTCCGTACCATCATACTAGATGGCGCTAGTACAAAGGGTTCCGTACCATCATACTAGATGGCGCTAGTACAAAGGGTTCCGTACCATCATACTAGATGGCACTAGTTTCTTCAAGTTTAAAAACACGTTTTATGTATAAAGATTTTTGAATTTTTTCTAGTTTTTAGTATTTTTTTCTTATAGCGGCAACAGAAATACATCATCTGTGAAAATTTCAACTGTCTAGCTATCACGGTTCATGAAATACAGCCTGGTGACAGAAGGACAGACGGACGGACAGCGAAGTCTTAGTAATAAGGTTCTGTTTTTATTCTTTGGGTACGGAACCCTAAAACTGTTAATATTAAAGGTACTGTTCACAGAATAGAAGAAAAAAAATTCTGATCTGTGATACTGTTAGTATGTATAGTAACAATGCAGGGGTATCTATATACAGAATGTAACAAAAGAAGTCTATCCATCATACTGAACAACTTCTCTTTACAAAAAACGAATTTAGACTCTTCGTACTAATTGATCAGCTGTTTAACCCACAGATAAGAATATTTTTTTGCCGCGTTTAACCCATATTGCGCATTTTTACAACCTTTTAATTACTTTCACTATTCCCCGTGTCAGTGATGTAAATTTGACCCACTTCCCGGTGTCCGATTGAGCTGAAATCTTGCTTGCATATGTAAATTTGATGCCAATTTAATATTATTATGGTATGTAACTGATCTGATGCTGGAGATGAAAGGTGACCGACCATGGGAGCTGTGTAACAAAATGAAGCAAACCCATCGAGTTTGGGCTCGTTTGATTCGTTTTGACAAGAACTCTAGTCCTAGATGATATTTAGGGTCTGATGATGGAGCTAGAAGGTGTCTCCCTAAAACTTGTACCTTAAAGGTTTTTCTTAGCTAGTTGTTTACTCCATTGCTGGAAAAAAAACCTCCCCCAAGGTTTTCCACGACGACCGGCCCTGCGCTGCCCGCATCCATCGGCTTCTCGCGATCTTCACCAGGTCGTCGGTCCACCGCGTGGGAGGCCTGTTTAAGCTACGTTTTCCTTTTAACTTTACTGCCCCAACGGCCATCAGGCCATGAGGCCTTTGTCCAGCAGTGGAATATTTTCGGCTGATATGATGATGATGATGGTTACTGCATCGTAACGAGATGTACCTACATATTTCAAATGAACATAATTAAGTCTTTGAAGCACCTCTTGATTGACGTGTTCTATGGTTCTCAACTTGTTTCATCATCATCATCACAGCAGCCGGAGGACGTCCACTGCTGGACAAAGTCCTCCCCAAGGATATCCACAACGACTTGTTTAGTAATGATGAAATTATGTTATTTCTTGTTGAGTATTTAAGACTGTAGAACTTTACTATTACAATTAGGAGTTATATAACGCTTTAAACTTTCACGATTATTCATAATGACAAATTGAAAGCGGGAATTGACGTGATTTTATATAACATATGAGCAGGTATTGATATTGTTTTTACCTCAACGTTTCGACTATGCTTCGAAAGCCGTAGTCGCGAGTATACCACGGCTATCGAAGCATAGTCGGAACGTTGAGGTAAAAACAACATCAATTATACCAACTTAAGATGAGCCGTTGGATTTTTCAAAAAATCACACATTTTTCATACAAAATGTTAAGTAATAACAGCAAAAATAACTTTTTGAATTAAAATATACCTATAATTATCTAAGACTATAGAACCCCACTTTCCGCGTCGTGCGACACACACTTGACTACTTTTTATTTTATTTTACTTGACTGCGATAAGAGAATTTGTCAGGTTATTTTTTTAATTTTCAACATTAACTATTTGTTTTCCAGAAATTTTGCAATTAATGCCAAACGGATTTATGCCTCGCTCGGCCCACTGATCTTTGTCCCACATAAAGAAATCCCAGTTTGTCCCAGTTTCTATGCCCCAAAGTTCGTCCCAAAAATATTTGTTGATTATTTTCTCCCGGTTCGTCCCAACTCGCATGCCTACTTCGTCCCATTTTTTTTCATATAGGTTAAATTACCGTGTAAGCACAGTCAGAATAAAAAGACTTAATCTTTAATAATGGTATAACACTGAATATTTTCATTACTTTGGTTAATAAAAAAACACACATTTTCGTTATGAAGTCATACCATACACACATTTTCGTTATGAAGTCATAACATTGAATTGGAGTATCATTGAATATCAGTACATGTATAACTGATGTCGTTGTATCAGCCGTAAAAACGTCCACTGTTGGACAAAAGCGTCCCTCAAAGTTGGAGGGGGTTTTCTGTTATCGCCACGCTTGGCAAGCGGGTTGGCGATCGCAGTGAGGTGGTGGGTACCTCATTGTACCCGGAAGGGACGCTACCCATCCTCAGGTTTGCTCAACACCCACGGAAAGAGAAGGGGTGGTGTTACTTTAGGGCCACAACACAGGCCTGATAACTGATGTATACCAGTATAATAATGGGTATTTTTTATATGCCGTAATGTACCCGAGCTTGGGGCTCGAGCTCCTCGGTAGAGATATGTATGAGCTGCGATAATGAATTTACCCAAAAGTTTGAGTAGGTAACATAAAATTTCAGCATTTGTTGATATTCTTATTTATTAAAATATAGATATTACTTCCTCCATCCGGTAGCGCGCAGGCCTGCACCCCGCGCTTAAGCACCGCGCTCCAAATATCCGTTCAGATATAAAAGCAAGGGTTAAATAACTGTAGAAAGGAAAAATATCGGTACAGAAGTCTATCCGATAAATTATTTCAGTGCAAATAGTTTTACTGTTACTATAAACTTAGGGAAAACAGAAATCAGATTTTAGTATAAACTCAAAATACAGCAGTTGTTTTAGTTATTATTGAATAGAGCAAAAATACTCATATATGTAGATAATAGATACTCAACATTTTCACTTTTTTTCATTTTTTGTAATCATTATTTAGAGCTGGCTCATCCACCCCAAAATAAAGGTTTCAAAGCGTATACAACGTGTCTCGAAAAACAAATCAAAACATTATATACTTACTAGTGGATGCCCGCAGCTTCGCCTGCGCAGATCCCTATTTTTGTGACATTTTATTTAGGAAAAAAAATACATGAGATTTAGTTTTTATTTTTTGTTGTACTTTGTGTTGCTGTAGTTTTGTAAGTTCAATTTCCTATACAATACCCATTGTTACAACGAATAAATAAATATGAAATATGAAATATTTGCGGTTCCCGTGGGAATTTCCCAAAATCCTTTCTTAGCGGCTGCCTACGTCATAACATCTACCTGCATGCCAAATTTCAGCCCGATCCGTCCAGTGGTTTGGGCTGTGCGTTGATAGATCACTATGTCAGTCAGTCAGTCAGCCACCTTTGAGTTATATATATTTAGATTGCTTTATTTTGTTAACTGTACTATAAAGTTTATTTGAGAATTCGGGACGATCCGTGAATTTAATAATGGTGTGGGACGAACAAGGATTATTTTGGAATGTGGGACAAAACATTGGGACGAGCGAGGCATAAATCCAAAAACGGGGTCTACAGTATATTTTTTACATCAAAAGTGGTAATATTTTTAAAATTGTATTCAATTAAATCGTTTTTTTATTACTTTAAATATATTATATATTTTTTCCATAGTGATAGCTTTACACAGTCTTTCAATAATTTGAATTGAATATTGTCATTTGACCTATCTTAAGACCTTAAAACATTTTTCATATACAAAATGAAATTGAAATCGTTGATCTCATGAAACAACTTATGAAAAAACTTATCCTACCTATACAATATACAGTAAAGTTATTGATATTTATTGATACAAACAGAGACAGGGGGCTGGGCACATAGCTTGTAGAACAGATGACCGTTGAGGCAGTAAAGTTCTCGAGCGGCGACCACGCACCGGAATACATGGCGTAGAAAGGAATTCCACTTGTCGGGCTGACGACATGGTGAAGTTCACAGGAAGCCGCTGGATGCAGGCAGCGTAGGCCCGTCGTCGAGGACATCCTGGGGAAAGGCCTTTGTCCAGCTGTGGACTCTTTAGGTTGATATGATGAGAAACTGAGCAAAATAAATAAATTTCTATAAAAAGTTGGACTTGCATAGCATGAGAAATAGTGGGAGAAGTTTTTTGCTTCGATTGTGCCTTCAGATTCCTTGGGGATAGCGATTCTGCTTCAAAAGTAGATCCTGGCTTTAAAATTAGGCCAAAGACACACCCTGGACACTTAATACAACGGGCCAGAAATGAAATTCTAAAACAGGAATGACGGAACGAACATAATGGCGGCGAAATCCTATACGTACGACAAGCAAACTGTAACTAATCTGTATCAATCTGGGTGACGAGGGAGTGAGGTCGAAATCTAGAGAGCGGCAGGGAGTGTCCATACTGTATGTTAGTACTATTATATAAGTATGTACTATGCCAATGATTTCAATTTCACCTGAATTTAGGGTGTAAAAAACAATAGTAATTTTTTTTATTAACAATTGGTAAACCCTTGACTGGTGGTAAGTGACAATGTTGCCGAAGATGGAAGCGGGCTTACCAAGATTCCCCAACGCAATGGGGAACTGGATATCTTATCTTAACACCAATGATATCAACATTGATATTTGGCGCCAAGACTTACATAAGATTTAAATAGTTCAGTAATAAAAAAGTACATATTATTAAAAGTACGTAAGTAATCGCAAAGAAGCACTGTTATTAGCGGCCGCTCTGCGGTCATTCAAAATGCATTTTGTCCGTAATTAGCCCTTTCGGCTTTTTCAACCTTTTGCGGTTGAAACCATTTGGCGTTGCGCGAAAGGTGCAGCCCTCTTCCACGTTGTCAATTAAATTAAAGTGTGTTAAAAAACACTTGTTTTACCCAACAGGTTTTTTTGTGCGTGAAGGAACAAGCATATCAATGGTCACACATCACATCAGCTCATATACGTCCCCACCGAGGGGCTCGAGCCTACCCTGGATTAGGGCGATCGGGCCTTAGTCGAGCACGCGGGCTCAGCGCGGGTTGGTCGACTTCACACACAAACTTCGAGTCTTCGCAGGGGTGTGCAGGTTTTCTCACGATGTTTTCCTTCACCATAAGAGCGTCGGATAAACGTACATATGAGATCGAATTGAACACATTGGTACGTGGCAGGATCGAATCACGACCTTCCAGACAGGAGATAGCGGCCCTTGCCATTACGCCACCGACGCTGTGTCAATTTCAATGGCAAAGTAATCATATCATACAAAATACGCTGTTTTTTTTTACGCACCTTTTTTTTATTTACAATTGGTAAGCCCTTGGCATCATCTCACCTGATGGTAAGTGACGATGACGCCGAAGATGGAAGCGGGCTTACCAAGATTCCCCAACGCAATGGAGAACTGGCTATCTTATCTTCAAGCCGGAACACCTCAATGTTGTTAACACTGATGTTTGGCGGCAAGACTTAGATAAGATGGTGGTAGCTAGCCAGGTGGGCTTAGAAAATGCCCTACCACCAACCAAACCGAGTCTTACAAGTTGACCCCACCGGGAATCGAACCCGCGACCTCCTGGTGTGAAGCGAATGGGCTAACCATTACGCCACGGAGGCGGTTAAAAACTGCTCCATGCATTATATTATTATTTTAATGGATCATCTTCTTTTGATAAGTATTGTGTAACGTTTCTATATTTTACTAGTTTTTGCCCGCGGTTTCGCCAGCGTGGAAATCGTTTTTATGATTGTCTTTGAGGGTGAGTGGTGAGCGAGCCGCAAGGGGCGCGCTAGCGTGGACATGAATTTTTTCCGATCCCTCAACCATCTCCGTGCGAAAAATTTAAACTGTTCGTTGTTCCGATGCGATGTTAAAGAAATTAACAAAAAAAAATATTTTGTTTATTTTCCTCGGGAAGTCCAATACTATGCTCTTTTCACGGGATAAACAGTAGCCTATGTCCTTCCCGTGACACAGGCTACCTACATACCAAATTTCATCAAAGTTGGTCTAGGTGCTAAAGCGTGAAAAGGTAACAAAGAAACAAACACATTTTCACATTTATAATATTAGTAAGGTTTAGATACAAGCAAACGCGTCCGTGGCGTAGTGACTGGTCCGCTTACCACAGATCAGAAGGTACCGAGATCGATTCCCGATGGGGTCCAACTTTGTACGGCTCAGTTTTGTTGCTGGCAGGGCATTTTGCTAGCCCGCTTGGCTCACAACCACCATCTAGTATATAAGTATTGTCACCAAACATAATTGTAAACAGCATTGGTGTGTTTTGGTATGAAGATAATATGATAGTCAGTTTCTCACAGCGTTGGGGAATCTTGAAAGGCCCGTTTCCATCTTCTGCGTCATCTTAGCTTACCATCTGGTAGGCTTACTAATCTATCCTACTTCCCACTAATATTGTAAATGCGAAAGTTTGTATGTATGGATGTATGAAAAACTACTGAACGTATCTGGCTGAAATTTAGTAGGTAGACAGATTACGACCTGGATTAACATGTTGGCTACTTTTTTCATACTCGCTTGCGGCTCGCGCACTTCGCACCCTCGGAGACAGTCATAGAAACTATGTTCACACGAGCGAAGCCGCTGGCAAAATCTAATATATTATAAAAATCAAAGTATGACGGAGCATCACTTCCGGCTAAGAACGGCTTGGCCGATTTGATTTTTGTTTTTTGTTTTTGTGTTTTTATCAAGGTTTTTTTGTTCAAGGTTTTTATCTATACTAACTAATATATGTTCTCGAGTGGCGACCGCGCACGGGAAAACGTAGCGTAGGCAGGCGCAGCGTTTGTAGACGACCTGGTGAAGATCGCGGGAAGCCGATGGATGCGGGCAGCGCAGGACCGGTCGTCGTCGAAATCCTTGGGGGAGGCCTTTGTCCAGCAGTGGACGTTTTTCGGCTGATAAGATGATGATGACTAAGTTTTGCTATATCAATCCAAAGTTACAAACCATGAACACAACAAAATTTTTAAAACAAATTCAACAAACGTTTTTTGTATACCTTCCTTACTTTTTAAATTATTTTTTTTATTATTTGTTATAGGGACAACAGAAATACATCATATGTGAAAATTTCAACTGTTTAGCTATTACGGTTCATGAAATACAGCCTGGGGACAGACGGACAGACGGACAGACAGACAGCTGAGTCTTAGTAATAGCACCCTGGACACTTCATACAACGGGCTCAAAATGACATTTCAAATAACGAATGACAAAACAAACAAAATGGCGGCGAAATGCTATACATTCGACAACCAAACTGTAACCAATCTGTATCAACCTGGGTGACGAACGGGTGAGGTCTCAATCTGGAGAGCGGCAGGGAGTGTCCATACTGTATGTTAGTACTAATATATAGAGGTACTTTCGTAATAGGGTCCAAATATATATTTGACATTTTGTTACCCGTAAACGTAATTTTTAAAGCTTTTAAACTGGTGACCATAAACAGGTTTAAATGTCGGAAGTGGATCGTGTCCCCAGTCCTTTCATACCCACGGTGTCCCGGCAGATGTCGTATTGAGGTCACCCTACTCGCAAATGTCAATGCCTGTCCGTAGCGCCCGCGTCGCGTGACATTTATTAACGGGCAAGGGTTCCGGAGAAATTCTTTGAGCTCCTTTTCTTTTCCTACTAAAGGGATGTTTTTCCGTTAGCTTATTGACGGCTGTCCGGCGGCCGAACTTGTCACGATGTAATGTTATTTACGAGAAATAGCTGGCGGTAAAAAATTGCCGCGACACGCTGCGATGCGTTTCAAATGTAGCTATAGTAAAAATTCTCAGAAACATAACTTTAGTTGTTAATTTAATAATTGAAAACGGTAAACACGTTAAAAAAACCGACTTCCATCGCAACAACTTAGTACATTTTTGCATTATTACTTTTGGTTTTTATTATTTTTTTAATAAAGTACTACACCGATTTCAATAAAAATTTTATGGCACCACACGGGAAGTACTAGCTTTCAAATCAAAAGAGAATCATCAAAATCGGAACACCCAGTCAAAAGTTCTCAGGTAACACACATAAAAAAAAAACATAGAGTCGAATTGAGAACCTCCTCCTTTTTGGAAGTCGTTTGAAAACTTAACTAGCAACTAGTATCTCATCTGTGACTTAACTGTTTTAGTAACTAGTATCTCATCTGTGACTTAACTGTTTTAGAGCGTGTATTATGTGTTGAACCCAAACTGTGAAGTAGATGTTCTTTTATTTTTTTGATATAGGTACTCATTTTTTTAGGGTAAACGAGACCCTATTACTAAGACTCTGCTGTCCCTCTGTCTGTCTGTCCATCTGTCACCAGGCTGTATTTCATGAACCGTGACAACTAGACAATTGAAATTTTCACAGATGATGTATTTCTGTTGCCGCTATAACAAAAAATACTTTAAATTAGAAAAAGTGAAAGTCTCCAGACAAAAAAGTGTTTTTTTTAAACGTGAAGAAACTAGCGCCATCTAGTATGACGGCACGGAACTCTATGTGTGCGGTTCTGACTCGCAGTTGGCCGGTTTTTGTTACATACTGAAGTTTCTAACATCAAACAGTTTTCCAAAAAATACACATATCAATTAATTGAAAACACTTTAATGTTCAACATAAGAGGAAATAGTTATTTATGATACAAGGGTAGTAAAAAGGTCAATAACAAACGAGTGACATTTGTGAGCCCGAGCCGCAGGCGAGAGTTTACCATCGTCACAAGTTTGTTATTTTCTTTTACACCCATGTATCATACTACATTTTTCAATACAGTTATGAAAAAACTGTTAAAATAAAAAATGACAGTGACAAAAAGTAAAATAAATGGGTACATACTTATCAAGGTTTCGGCAAACAAAGTTAATTTTACGCGACTTTTGGCTCATTTTGAATGTCCGGAGAGTAATCTCACTTTGTTTTTTCTTATACATACACATAAGTATATTTTTTATTACGCATATATTCATAATTTTGTTTGTATTCAAAACAACATAATTCAGTTTACAAAAATTGCGCCATATTTAATTTAGCTAGGCACATGTACGCATGCGTAAGTTTTTTTTATATTACCATAAATAGATTATAATAAGGCTTAAAACAATATTAATTTAAGCATTAAAACCCTTGGAAAAGATGACCTATTCCTTCCTGTAACCTATGCGCTTCATTCATATTTATTCTCCTTTCTTCACAAAGATATAACCAAAAGAGAATCTAATCAGCTAGCGTTATGTACTAACCACACGGAGTTACAACCAATCTCTTTTAAATATCTCCTTTCAAAAGTCTAAAGAAGATTCTGTATCTATGGTTATTAAAAACCTCACTTTCAAAATGAAGCGCCTCTTTTTCCTCGCCAGGGAATTCACTAAAACAAACGGTCTCGCTTATTGCTGGACTTCCAATGGGAAGATTTTTATACGAAAAAAACTCAACGACACTACGTCAATTCGAATACAAAATGAAGCTGACTTGAAGAAGCTAGCTGACACCAAGTGACCGGATATATGAAAGAAACAAAAACAACTTTTATAATTATTTTTTTTCATTTTGTTTTATTTTTAATTTTATTTATTAGGTAGTCTAAAGACATAATTATTTGAGTTTTTGTAAGTTGCTTAAATTAATACTTAAGTGCTAGCTTGCTTAGATATTTTTCCTAGATAGTTAAGTAATAGTAATGTTGAATAACACAAAAACAATAACACTATGTTACACACCTGTCACACATCCCACACACTATACCTACATACTTCTCGCACACGTATCGCGCACTCCTTACACACCTATTATTACCTACTCCTACTACTCAGCAGATAAGCATGAAGCGACAATCGAGAAACCTGTTTACGAACAACAGCTGAACTATCAAATGCCGAAAGTAGCACATATTCTCATGAGTATCAGAAAAATATGCTTTATTTTAATGACCCTTTCAGTAACTATCTTCATCGTAAAAAAAAAATTGTTTCCTAAAAAATACATTATTTACCTTAGCAGCAAATTACCTATAGGTATGTCAAACTTAGATCCCTTTTTATTAAATAAAAATAAAATTCGATCAGATCAACAATATTAACCATGAACTCGACTTATTATCTGTATCGGAGTCCTCAATCTGCGACATTGATGATAGTGTTCTGCTGCAGTCTATAAATAAATTCTCACTGAAAATAATAAACCAAAACATACGGAGTATCAACTGCAATATGCCTAGTTTTCAAACACTTTTAGCACGAAGTAAGGTTGACTGGGATGTAATTGTTCTTACTGAATGCTGGTTACAGTCTGCTCCGATTATACCGGTACTTGATGGCTATAATTCCTACTCCACTGTAAATAACAGAACTCAGAATGAAGGTGTAGTTGTGTACTTTAAAAAACACTTTATCGTTTCACTAGAAGAATTAAACATCCAGGACGCGAATGGTGTCATTGCTAAGTTTAATAACCAAATCGCTATTATGGCCATCTACAGACCTCCTAGTAAGATCGACACAGATGGTTTCGTAATATCCCTTAATAATTATCTTTCGAAATATTCTTACTTTAATAACATAATTCTCACCGGAGACATAAACATTGACATTGTAGAAAACAGTCCAGACCCGCGTTCATTATTTTATCTTAATATGCTAGCATCACATGGCATGCTACCAGCACATTATATCCCAACACACTCTCGTGCATGTTTAGATCACTTTATCATAAAAACAAGAAAGCCTGCACACTGCTACGTTACCCATACGTCAATAACTGACCACGATTGCTCGTTTTTATGTGTCAATCTGGCCTCTCAACCAATACACCCACCAAAAATAACCAGACGTTTGGATTATGATGGATTAACCAGGTATGTACAGGAGATAAATTTTGATTGTATCTACCTTATGAAAGACGTAAATACTGCAACCGACTTTTTAATTAATGCTCTAAAAAAAGCAATTGACATTAATACTAAGGAATACTCTGTACCGAAACGGAAGCAAATTCTGAAGCCCTGGATCACGCCAGGACTCCTGAGATGCATGAAAAATAGAGACCGTCTACATAAAAAACTTAAAAAATCCCCTGATAATGACATACTTACACAAACTTTTAAACGTTACAGAAATTTCTGTAATACTATCTTAAAAAGGGCTAAAAGGGAATATGAAAAGTCACAAATCAGGCAAGCAGGGTCAAATAGTAAAAAACTTTGGGAAGCAATTAAAACTATAACACATACAAATAAACAAAAGAATAGTGCTATTCACCTCATCTTGAATAATAGAAATCCTCGGGAAAATGTAAATAATGTTAATCAATTCTTCACTGATATAGGCAGGTCTCTAGCGGAAAAAACTCAGGTTGAATACTCAAAAAACCAAAACATTAAAAGCAGTTCTACTTCTACTCTGACTGATTCTTTTGTCCTTCTACCAACTGACGAAGCTGAGGTTGAAACACTCATTCTTAATTTAAGAAACGATTGTGCTGTTGGACCTGATAATATTTCTGGACCGCTTATAAAACATCTTAGAGAAATTCTAGTACCACCTCTTACTTACATTTTTAATATGTCCTTTGAAACCGGAGAATTTCCTTCTGCATTTAAAATTTCTCAAATACACCCCATACACAAGAGTGGGGACAGGGGCTGTGTCAATAATTATAGACCTATATCTATACTCCCTACGTTATCTAAATTGTTAGAAAGACTCATGAACAATAGACTTATTAAATTTTTAGAAGATAATAATATTCTCTCTCCATCTCAATACGGTTTCCGTTTGGGTAAGTCTACTGATGATGCCGTTCACCAGTTGACAGATTTTATTATAAATAATTTAGATAAAAGACACAAAACACTTGCTATATTTCTTGATTTAGCGAAAGCATTTGACACAGTCTCCATCCCCCATCTTGTACAAAAACTTGAAGCAATTGGAATTAGGGGTGTTCAGCTTAATTTGTTCAAAGACTACCTCACAAATCGCCTTCAAAGGGTTATAATAGAAAACCATACGAGTGACTATCTTCCGATCTCCTTTGGTGTGCCTCAGGGGAGTATCCTTGGCCCTACACTCTTTTTGATTTATATAAATGACCTTTGTGATCTCCGGCTTCGAAACGGCAAAATGATTACCTTTGCAGATGATACTGCACTGCTTTTCCATGGTAACTCTTGGAAAGAGGTTTACTATCACGCTCAGTCCGGTTTTAATTATGTGTCTAAATGGCTGTATAGTAATGTTTTAACACTGAACGTAGATAAAACAAAGTATATTGCCTTCTCTTTAAAAAATATTAATCCTCCCCCGTATCAAAATTTATTTTTAGTGTCTCACACAGTTACTTGTACCCCTCAAGCATTATGCTCCTGTCCCAAGCTAGCTTGTACTGATAGTATAAAATATCTAGGTGTTATTATAGATAACACTCTAACTTTCAAATTGCATATTGACACACTTGTAAAGAGAGTTCGCAAACTCATCTTCATCTTCAAAACTCTAAGACATGCAGCTGATAACGCGACTCTTAAGTCTGTCTACTACTCCCTCTGCCAATCTATTCTAGTTTATTGCATAACATCATGGGGAGGAGCAGCGAAAACATCTCTAATTAAATTAGAACGCACTCAAAGAACGGTATTAAAAGTAGGCTGGTTTTTACCGTTTCTCTTTCCGACCAAAGATCTATATAACACATGCGACGTCCTTACTGTCCGCCAGCTCTTTATTTTATATACAACATTGAGAAAACACTCGATTATATCTTACGAACCTAGTAAATTTCAAGATAGGAGACGGAAACACACTGTTTGCCAGAGTTATAAATTCAATACGACTTCTTCTCACAGGTTTTTCTGTTTTCTGGGCGGATTACTCTACAACAAAATAAATTCTATTGTACCTATTTATTCACTTCCTAAGTATAAATGTAAACAAAAGTTGATGGAGTGGATCAAAAAACTGAATTATAATGATACTGAAGACCTATTAACAGTGATAGGATAAATAATAATAATAATAATAATAATAATTTAAAAAATTAAAAAAACGCTTTTCTCGCTTTCTGCATTACAGACACACACACACACACACACATAAACACACACACACACACACACACTCACGCACACGTAAATATAGATATCTCTTTAACATACGAGTACATAACCACAACACAACACAGGCAACTAAAACTACTCACTTTTTGGGGGTGCTGGTGCCTATAGCACAGGCTTTGAGCCTATTTTAGGTATCAGCCGATCCAAGTGTTTTGTATCAGCCGTTTTTGCAAAATAAATAAAATTGTTTGTTTTGTTGTTTTGTTAATTTTTTTTCTTGTTCCTCCGAGCTAGAAATAAAAAAAGTGGTACAGTAAAAGCACGTGTGCGGTAAAATCCATTTTGCGCACAATTGACGGGCATATAAAGTACCACTTTTCGAGCAACTGTATTGAAAATACAGTTAGGTATATAATATAAGCACACAACGAATCGGGAAGTCTTATTACATACCTACTAGCTGACCCGACAATCGTTGTTTTACCATAATGAAATATACTTTACGACCTATTTCCATACCTATCAAATACACATAAACAATTTCATGGAAATCGGTCTAGCCGTTTCGGAGGAGTACAAAAACAAACACCTTGACACGAGATTCTTATATATATAGATAGAAAGATGTAGTATCTTTCAAAAATTTGACTAACGGATTTAGGGTAACAAAAACGATGTCATAATGACAAAAAAAACGGGTAAAGTGCGAGTCAGAACCGCGCACCAAGGGTTCCGTACCATCTTAATAAATGGCGCTAGTTTCTTCGCGTTTAAAAAAAACACGTTTTTTGTACGGAGACTTTCATTTTTTTCTAATATTTAGTATTTGTTGTTATAGCGGCAATAAAAATACATCATCTGTGAAAATTTCAACTATCTAGCTATATCGGTTCATAAAATACAGCTTGATGACAGACAGACAGACGGACGGACAGCGGAGTCTTAGTAATAGGATCCCGTTTTTACCTATTGGGTACTGAACCCTAAAAATGAAAATAAGCCGAATATAGAGAACTTTTGATTCATTGCTGCGGTTTCGATTATCATGAATCATCAAATTAAACCTATACATATTATGACTATACCTAATATTGTTAACAAACTATAAAGAGGTCGTGATAACTGGCAGTTCTATATAGTTAAATAGTTAAGTTAGAACTTAACTGCGCCACTTTGTCAACGTATAACAGCTGATTATGACCGAGGGAGTTTTAAATGGTTGTTTAAAACGTTAACAGTCTTTAATATGGATTTAATATTTCACGATGAGTTTGGAATTTATGACATTGATGGTCTTATATCATGCACACCTTTGAAATTTACGTACTGCCAAAATCTTGTACAATATATCCTGTTTAACTTAAATATTCAGGACACCATATATTTACTTCACCATTGCAGACGTTTAAAAGACTAGCTGTTTCCTGCGACTTCACCCGCGTGGACATCGTTTCTTTGACTTTTCGAGGGTGCGGCTTGCGAAAGTGAAAAAAGTAGCCTGTATCTAAATCCAGGTCCTAATCTGTCTACCTACCAAATTTCAGCCAGATGCGTTCAGTAGTTTTTGCGTGAAGAAGTAACAAACATACACACTTACAAACTTTCACCTTTATAATTAAGTGTGATTTTCCTTTTAGTAAGGCTATTATCACTCACCGTTAAGATTGTAAGGGCTGACTGGAATGCTATATATATAACTCAAAGGTGACTGACTGACTGACACAGTGATCTATCAACGCACAGCCCAAACCACTGGACGGATCGGGCTGAAATTTGGCATGCAGGTAGATGTTGTGACGTAGGCATCCGCTAAGAAAGGATTTTAGGAAATTCCCACGGGAATCGCAAAAATTGGGATCTGCGCGAGCAAAGCTGCGGGCATCCACTAGTTTAGCTAATAAAATACCCAATGCATTCACTGAACGAACTGATTTCTAACCCAGCAATAAGGTTAGTATTATCGGTAATTATAACCCGCTTAATGCAACGGAACTACTGGCGCAGTTCTTGTAATCCTCGACCGAGGCGCCTCTACGCACCATTACTCCACTATATACGCTTTTTACCCACGTTTGAAAAATTAGACCGCAGGCGAAAATGTTCCCCGCACTGACATGTGAATTATATGAGATAATTACTGGTAAGCTAAGCCAGTAATTACAGGGTAAATAGAAAAAAAGTCTGCAAGAGAAAACATTGACTATACGGATGAAAATCGAGCGTACAGTAGTGACATATTACTTGATAGAAAAGGTAACAACACAGAATTGCGATTAAAATAAAAAGAATTACCTACAGAGGCAGGTGCACGCATCCGACAGGCACTTATTTATTTACAACTAGCTTTTTCCCGCGGCTTCGCCCGCGTGGACATCGTTTTTATGATTGTCTTAGAGGGTTCGCGGTGCGGAGCGTGGTCATGAATTTTCTCCAGATCCCTCGGAAACTATGTCAGGATATGCTTAATAGTAAATCATTTTATAACCCCTCAACCATCTCTGTGCAAAAAATCACACAATCCATTGTTCCGTTGCGATTAACCAAAAAAAATAGTATATTTTCAGTTCCATTAGGAACTGTATCGGAATATGCTGTTTTCACGGGATAAAAAGTAGCCCATGTCGTTTCTCGTACCACAGGCTACCTGCATGCCAAATTTCATTAAGATTGGTCAAGGCGTTGAAGCGTGAAAAGGTAACAAACAAACAAACACATTTTCACATTTATAATATTATAAATATTTATTTACAATGTTAGTAGAAACCTCTCAGCTGTCTGTTCGCTGCGAGCGCCGCAAAAAGCGGACGCCATGTAAACACCACCTCCTGACACCGACAATCAGAATCCGCAATTACCAATACAACGCACTTGTTAACGTTTTTCCGCCACCAATTTTACGCGCAGTTTATCTCCAAGTAATGGTGTGGCATCACGATAGAAAAATGCATTATTGAGCCCCCATAACCGTTTCCAATATTACTGTGGTAGTGCATGGTGGTGCGTGCGGAGCTGAGGTGCGCAAACAAATGCACCCTTTCTCGCGGCAAGCCGGTGTAAATTACGCGAGAGAATCGCCTTCGCGACCCTATTGTCCAGCACCGCCGGCACCAGGGCCACTTTGGGGTGACTTAAATCCGAAATTGGGTATTTCGAAAAATGTGCATGTGTCATTTATCACGACCCTCCCGTTACGAAAAAACCTAACCCTATTTAAAAAGTACACCCCCTCCGTAATCCGTCGGCTAGACCGGCGCGGCACACACTAACAGTATTAAATTTTTGTAGTATTTAATACAATGGCGTCGCCAGCGAATAAATATTGGATGAATGCGAGTGAGCTGGATGCAGATAATCCTTATTAAGTGAGATCGAATATTAACGACCCCAGAGACAATAAAGGTAATCAACGAGAGTCGAGGATTGAAACGTTATAAAGCTTTCAAATAATAGATTCTTAATTTACGTGTGCATTATTAAAATCGTGAAAATTTTCAAAATTTCCATTTTTGGAGTTTTTAGCTCGCGACATCGTATACTTACATTTTCTCACTGGTTACCAAGCAATGATGAAATTGTCTCATTCTTGCTACTCATAGGTCTGGATAGATCCAATTATTGAGCTAATAGAATCGTCAATGCAAGTGACGAGGCAATATAATCAAGTTATATCTCCTCCTTTTAATAGGAGAAATTAAGAGAGTCACGTGTCAAATTGAAAGGCGCTACTGACGGTCGGGAGCGTACAATAGGCCGCGGTTAAAATTTTTCAATATTTTGGTTGGTTTGGGTGGCACGTGGCGCGTGCGAGGCCTGCTCAGACCCCCGCCGGTTCCGACACACCGCCACGAACGCTTTATTTTTTATTATTTTCATAATTCATATTTCACAATAACAACTGGAAGGCGTTTCGCACGGTTAGCTTATGAAACCACTTTCACAGACCTGCGTGGGGCGCTTGAGACTCCGGCTTACCGCAAGGACCACTTATGGGCCCGTTTTTATTTATATCATAACATTGCGTTTTGTGATCCACTTTATCAAATGCTTTACAGTGATCGCTCGGCGTGGGGTTGAAATGACTAGGATAATAATTTAGCCGGCTTCTCCTTGTGACGGCGCGCTGGCTTATTGTGTTTTTTGGCGCGGGATTAGCTTCCCGCTGCCGATGGACCATAAAAAGAGATACAGTATTGGATATTTCGCAGAAAACTTTAATCAGGGAAATCCGCTGGGATCGTTGCTTTTTTATCATCGCTGGTCGTAGCGGTCAACGACTCTGGATTAACGTACAGTAAAAATGAAAGTAAAAATAGTACGCCTATAATTTATGATGACATTTGTAAAAAGCATTGTCCGTACTGTCTAACTAACGGAATCCTAACATTATACCCGAAGAGATGAAACTAAGGAAACGCTTTTACCACCCCACGGTATTCTATCAACAATTTTAGATTAAAACGTGCCAAGTTTTATGAGGTTTCCTCTAATGGGAAAACAGAGGAACATCGCCGTGTGCATATTGAGAGTTGTTTCTAAGTGGAATTTTTTTGTGTTCCTCCGCTGGGGAGTGTTATCCAAATTGCCGGAACAGTAAGGGTTCCGACATTTAGGGAGGCTTTTTTTATTTTAGAGTAATTTCCCATTACATTTTACGTGAGTCAGGGTCTTGTGGGGTAAAGTTTGCAAATTTTTTCACTGAAAAACCGCTGCTTTGTCTCGTTTTGTGTTTGCGTCGTTTTTCAATGTTCTTACAAATATAGCGTACGGCCTACGTGTGTTGCCTTTAGTATTAATAGTCAACATTTTTAAACCTTACCACAAAGTAATGAGTTAATTTTGTTTAGTACCTCTAGTTTGACATATTAAGTCTTCATTAAATCAAAGTAAGTCTCTTCAGCCTATCTTTATTACTTTAATCGCTTCGCCACCGGACACTAATTAGCCCGGTAGTTATGTTAACTTCTTAAGTTTCCTCTTTTTAAAACAGCCAATTATCTTTTTAATTTCACTCACTCATAAAGTGTACGTCAGCGAAGCTCGTCCAGTGGAGATAAATATTAAAAATAAATATAAAGAACCTGATTGAGATAGTGTGGCATTAGACAACGATACACGCTACTGTAGGTAAGTATAATGATTGGTGTTTTTTTTATTTCACTTTTTAAGTGTAGCAGTAGCGATTAAACTGAGATCTATTTAATGGAAGATCAGACAGGCAAAGATATGAATATGATGATTGTATGTTTGAAAAGCCAATTTTGTATGTTCTTTGAAGGTGAATTAATGTTTCAAAACAAGTGCATGATGCTTTAATAAAAACAAATCAGAATTAAGGTTCTGTGTTCAACAAATTAACCAACCCTTCTTTTCTTAATCATCACATAATATCAGGTAAAGTTAAGAAAAACCCCTTCTCGAATAAAAAAGGAACAGTCTGATACGATTGTTTCAACGTCTCCCAAGGGACCGAGCCGAAAGATCAAATATTTAACGTTATCACTGAACCGAACCGTATTATCAGTGACATGTCGTTTTCCCTAAAATATAGTCGGTGCGTGTAAGGAGGAAGTATTAAAGTCATACAAGTTAACCCCACGCGGGGCGCTTTAAATACATCCGATAAAAAACTAAATGGCACCCTCAGGGCTCAGGCCGTGCAAAAAAACCCACCCCAAGGAGATGGCAAATGGAAACTGCCATAGAGGAAAATTTATCCGCAAATTAATTTGTACCGTTACGAAATAAAGTCGAAAGAATCCGAATGTGTATTAGTCTGTGTAATTTAATTAAGATTCTAAATTCGGATACGTTTCGTTATTTTATTGCTTTCAAGGACAAAATTGTTTCCAACACATTTTGTAATTGCTTATTTCTAGTCATAATTATATATTACCAGCTTTAGCGTGGACATCGTTTTTATGACTGTCTTTGAGGATGGGTGGTGCGCGAGCCGCAAGCGGCTCGCGAGCGTGGACGTGATTTTTCTCCAGATCCCTCAAGAAATATATCGGACTATTCTGATTAATCACTTCCCACCCCTTCAACTAATTCTATTTAACCAAAGAAATTAACCAAAAAGAGAGTATTTTTTAGTTCCTGAGAACTGCATCAGACTATGCTATTTTCACGGGATAAAAAGTAGCCTATGTCCTTCCCCGTGACACAGGCTACCTGCATGTCAAATTTCATCAAGATTGGTCAAGGATTTTGAAGCGTGAAAGGGTAACAAACAAACCAACAAACAAACACATTTTCACATTTATAATATTAGTAAGGATTACTTTAACAGACCTAATACATACCTAACTGTTTGTGTTTACACTAAGCTACCTAAAACCCCATATTTCACAAAGTGTCACAGATGAGAACCAAGTTACGGTAAATTCTATAAAATCAACGCAATAAATTGTTATTTGACTTGTGGGAATTTGTTTCTCCATAATCTATTACATTTGTTTATTTTTATCGAAAATTTAAGTGCTTTTGGCCTGATTCATATTGGCGAAGTGTTTTAGCGATGAAGAAAGTACAGTGAGTAAGTACGTGTATTGTATGGGAATCGCTACTGTCCGATTGGGACTCGCTGCTGTCCATTCCTTTTTTACCACTTTACTTACTCATTAAACACATTTATTTATTTAAAACTAGCTGTCCCGGCGAACTACGTACCGCCTTACATTACATTACACTGCCCTACCCTACCCTACACTACACTACACTACCCTACCCTACACTACTCTACCCTACACTACCCTACCCTACACTACACTACCCTACCCTACATTACTCTACCCTACACTACACTACACTACCCTACCCTACCCTACACTACACTACACTACACTACCCTACCCTACCCTACATAAGAACCTTCTCCTGACAATAACAAACTCTACAAAAAAAGAATTAGCGAAATCGGTCCAGCCGTTCTCGAGTTATGCGCTTACCAACACATTTAGCGATTCATTTTTATATATTAGATACAGCAAGGGCTTACAGTACATTCCCAAACCGCTCCATAGTTGTTACACTTTTAGTTTTTATATTGTCGTCGAAAACGTCGACAAGTTGGATCCTATCAACGAACTTGTCTACTTCGCTTAAGAGTCCCCAGGAGGCTCGAGTTTCCATACAAACGTAGTTCCGCTTTAATACAAAAACTACATACCGGATTGAATCCAAACTTTGTAAATATATTTAGTAGACACATATCGATATTTGTAATTAGTTTTCATCGTAGTAAATTTTAACGTAACTAAATGAAGGCTTAAATTAGTTTTGTACTGAAAGTTTGAAACTGCTCTTATTTTTGTCTGTTTTATATTAGTACATCGAAAACTAATTACAAACATCGATATGTGTTTCCTCAATATATTTGCAAAGTTTGGATTCAATCCGGCATGTAGTTTTTGTATTAAAGCGGAACTACGTTTGTATGGAAACTCGAGCCTCCTGGAGACCCATAACACTTGACCAATGTAAATCAGACTTTAGAATTATACTAGAATAGTTGCTTATGGTGCACGCATCCAATATAATTATATTATAATAAATTGTTTTTAAATTATTATTTTGCAGATGTTTTGAATACTGAGTAATAGGCAGAGAGCAATCATAGTACTTAAAAATATTTGTTTCGATAAAATTACAATATATCAGCTAAAATATCGACAGAATTGAAAGTAAAACATGCAAAGATGCGATAAATATTTAAAACCGTTTAATTCAATTTTTGACATCTACAAATTTACACTACCACTCTTTAATGTGATCGGATAGGCTCATAATATTCTGTCTCTTGGTGATTAATAATAATTTTCTTGATAAATAATTAACAAATAATTATTAACAACCACAATTAGTAAGACTTTGGCATCATCTCACCTGAAGGCAAGTGACGATGATGCCGAAGATGGAAGTGGACTTACCAAGATTTTCCAATGCAATGGGGAACTGGCTATCTTATCTTCAAGCCGGAGCACATCAATGTTGTTAGCATTGACGTTTGGCGGTAAGACTTAGATAAAATGGTTATAACTAGCCAGCCAGGCGGGCTCAGAAAACGCCCTTCCACCATCCAAAACGAGTCTTAAAAAGTTATACTCCGTTGAAAATCGAACCCACGACCTCCTAATGTGAAGCTAATGGACTTAAACATTATACCACGGAGGTCGTTGATATAAAGATTAACTCCATTAAAGTCCGACTTAAGTGTGATAGGTACTAATGAACTTGTCCTAAATAAGTAGGACAACATATGATTGCACTTGCCAATTCATATTACCATGTCTGTAAAAGTTGTTACCTAAAATGAAAAAGGTTACTCAAATACTCACATCTCATCACATCAGCTCACATATACGTCCCCACCGAGGGGCGCGAGCCTACCCTGAATTAGGGCTAACGGGCCTTAGTCGACCACGCGGGCTCAGTGCGAGTTTGTTCAACTTTACACACAACCATCGAGTTTCTACGTAGATGTGCGCAGGTTTCCTCACGATGTTTTCCTTCACCGTGAGTGCGTCGGATAAACGTACATATATGAAATCGAAATTCGAAAACACATTGGTACGTGGCAGGATTCAAACCACGACCTCCCGGATAGGACGTAGCGGCCCTTGCCGTTGCGCCACCGACGCATCTCACTGAAATGATATTATTTTTGCTAGCGTATATAGGTTATAAATAAAAAAATACTTCTTTACATAATAAAACTAGAGGAACAAATTCAAAATGTCCTGTTAACGTAAATAATTCATAGCTCATGTTGAAATTTTAATTATATTATTTCAGTTACTATTTTGCCATCTTGTAAAACAAAATGAAGAAAATGCGTTACGAGGCAACCAGGTCCATATACAAGCAAGAGTATAAGTGATTTATGGCTCACAATCGGACATTAGATTTTTATGTTGGTGTTTCGGAGGTTGTAAATAACATACTCTTCCCTCTTGTACAGTTAACATGAATTTATATTATGCGCGGCTGTGATGAATGTATCTGGCAGAATAATCAGCGCTGCGAATCTAAGGTTTCGCAGCATTGAAGTTGAGCCTGGTCATTTTCCTAGCCCATCTTATATTTAAAAGTAAGATTTTAAAAAAAAAGTAGTTTTAATTTTTTTTCTGGCATTGTCTTACCTGTTTCTTTTTTTTTTGCTTGTGTGGGCTCTGAATGAATGCTTATCTTATTTTATTTTATCTGATCTCAAAATTAAACTTAAAAAAATAGTCGAGGCTAGTGTTGTTGATTGCCTCCTACTTCTATGATGTTGTTTGGTTTACCATCGTGGTAAAAGCATTGCTTGTTGGAAACCAAAAGCTGTCAATGTGTAACCATAGACTAAACTTGTTTGAAACCGTCCTCACGCTAAGAAGAAGACTTATATTAGGCTGCTACTAAAATTGTAATAAAGATCATTTTTAGAAGACGAAAATGAGAATTAAAGATTACCTTGTCTATCACTAATATCAACTTTATCATATCATCTCTGTAATTTTTTGTCTTTCTATTTGATTGAGCCACCTAAAAGTAAATCAATTTACGTAATCTCTCTCTCTCTCTCTCTCTCTCTGTTATCGTGTAGCACAATTAACCGTGCTATCCAAGCGACCTAATCATCTGACTGTAAGTTTATAAAAAAAACATAAAATTGATTTTCGAAATAATGCACATTTATAAACACATATTGTGGACTGTACCACAGATTAACATTACTGATTTATTTATTCAAACCCTGTGATTGATGACTATAGCTCACCTCCGCCGCTGCCGACTGTACCTTATAAATAACGTCTTCATACTTGACCCCGGAAAGTCTAATAGATTCATTAACTATTTCAACTTTAACATTAACATTATCAAAAACAAAATGGAAATGATAGCTTTTTAAAAAAAGTATGACGAGTTTAAAAAACGTTTAACAGTTTTTAAAGTTGACCTCTATTTCTAATTGAGAAGTTTACGTTGCAATATTGCTATCTGATTTAAAAACATTTGTCATACATTAAATGAATATATTAAACTTTACTTATTTTACTATCATTTAGAATTTTAGATTACCTAAATTGGAAACGCTAAGCATGTTAAAAAATCTACTTCCATAGCAACAACTTAGTTCAGTTTTGCA
This sequence comes from Coleophora flavipennella, assembly GCA_947284805.1. Lineage (NCBI taxonomy): Eukaryota > Metazoa > Arthropoda > Insecta > Lepidoptera > Coleophoridae > Coleophora > Coleophora flavipennella. The sequence goes on along the minus strand of OX369281.1, from coordinate 12,370,223 downwards.
TTATAGTTTTTGATGAAATTTATGTAAGACCAACTCAGCAGCATACCATATCGAATTAAAAAAGAATCATGAAAATCGGTTCTTAATTTGCGAAGATATTGCGTAACAAACATACTAAAAAAACATACACACAGTCGAATTTGTTGAAAGCCTCCTCCTTTTAGAAATTAGGTTGAAAATTTACCGTTACCAAAATTGACTTTTATTAGCCGCCCCTCTGTGCTCCCGTTCCTATAACTTTACAACCAGTCTTAAAAACAAAGATCCCTAATTACCTGCATAAGTCAGAGCTGCCCTCTGCGGCTATTGAAACTGTAATCCAATTCTTTGCTATAATTGCCTAATCTCTCGAGTTTGAGTCGTCTTCCATCAACCTACCCTCGGCTGAGCGCAGCCGTCCTTGAAACGGTTATTTTTTTGAGTTCCCCATTGTAAGAACCATGTAGACCAGGGTGAGGGGGGCCTAGATTTCAAGGAGATAGTATCGTTTTATTGATTGTATGCCATCTTTTTATTTAGCATGCATCGTTGGTCTCCAGATTTAGGGAGACACAATAGGGGGTTTTAGGGAGACTAATAAGTCAAGGATCAGTTGAGTGACATTTCCAGTTTGATTACTTTCGTTACGAATCGTTGAGAATATGCAGAAGTTATGTTTGTCTTCTCTCTAAAGACCATTTCTTGTGTTATTCAGTTTGGTTTCATTTACTACAATCTTTTATACTTGTGTAAATAGTGTATCCATAAAATATTATTGATTTGTTTTAATGACTTGATTTTTTAATATTTTTATTTATTTTTCATGGTGGAGGATGGAAATTATACTAAAATGTAAATTATATATATGTTGTGTAGCAATATCATTAAATTGGCGTAGCGTGGGCAGGCTTCCCACGCTGTAGACCGACGACCTGGTGAAAATCGCGGGAAGCCGATGGATGCGGGCAGCGCAGGACCGGTCGTCGTAGAAATCCTTGGGGAAGGCCTTTGTCCAGCAGTGGACGTTTTCGGCTGATATGAGGATGAATTTAAATTATTACCTAATCTGTGACCAAGAGCAATAAATGATTTTTTTACTTGCATTGACCACGTATTGACAATTGCAATTAAAATTAAGTTTATGTCATTTCATATAAAGAGCAATTAATCACTTAAAATTGACAAATTATCTACTATTGATCGTCTAGATACCCCTTTAAACAAAGAAACAAAGATTTCCACTTAAAATAACCTAATACAAAAAATATTTATGTCGTTATATATAAGGAGCATGTCAATCACGTAAAATTTAAAATTGCTATTGATCGTTTAGAGACTTGCAAAGATTTGCACTTGCAATAACCTAATACAGGCTAGGTAATAAATTACCTAATACTTAGCTTATTTATATAATTTCATAAAGAACAATTTGTCAATCACGTAAAATTAACAATTACTATTGATCGTCTAAACCAAGAAACATTAAGTTTTGCACTTGCTATTGCTATTGACTAGAGGTAAAAAAATAGATTCGCGAGCACAAAACTTCTTAGGTATTAGAATTTGACCATAGTTTTGCGATGTTTTTCTTTTGACACCACACCCGTTGCCTGTATCAATAAACCATGACATCACACTTACACATATTGGTCAATATCTTGAAAAAACGATTCAACCGAGTTCGATGAAATTTACATTGTTCCATAATACGAATATGTTGAAGAAGCCCACAAAAAATAATTTATTACAATACAATTAATAGTTTCGGAGAAATGCATGGACAAACAAATATACAACTTTTTTATACTTGGATGCGAACCGTCTCTGCAGATATGATGACGTTGGACGTAAGCCCTGAATCACCTAGAGTGGCGAAATCATATCAGAAGGGCCGACCCCGCATAGGCATAGGGCCAGGAGAGAAGATGAAGAAGAAGATTTGGAAGCCCTAATAGACTATCTTACTCTTCTTTTCTAATTACCAAACTCATGCTCGGCAAAAACATTATAAATATTATTTTTTGTTGAAAAGAACTAACTTTCTAAAAATAATAAAAAGCAAAAGTTGCAAGGATTTAATTATTATGCCGCAGACAAATTTCTTTATTCTTGTAATTTAAGTCGTTTATTATTTTAGTTAATTATTGTTTTCGTACCCTCCTCCGGCCAATTTTTGATTGATGCGATATAACATTTGCATAATAACTCATATTAATCAATATCTAACTATAATCTAAGTTTATCTGATATTCCATCAGCTGTACCTTATAGCCATTAACCTCTAATATCAACAAGATGTCATGTAGGAGAAAAATAATAGATTTGACCTTTACAACTAACGTTAAAGCGGGGTCCATAAGTTTTACAAATAGGTGTTATTTTGTGTGAGATATTCATCGGTTCGAGGTCCGATACAGTCCCAGGCTTTCTCCGCGATTTAATTTTAGTCGTCGGCAATAAAATAAATAATAGTCATCTCGCCCAATTTTTGCTTCCAAACATGTCTCTGTGTTACCGTTAATCCGTACCGTTCGTTCGCTTCGAACTTTATCGGTCTAATGATCTCAGATAGGTTTGGATTTGAGGAGCATATGTTCAAAAGGTCGTATTTCATTTCATCATATCATCATATCAGCTCATATACGTCCGTCGACCACGCGGGCCCAGTGCAGGTTGGTCAACTTCACACACAACCTTCGAGTTTCTTCCCAGGTGTGTGCAGGTTTCCTAACGATGTTTTCCTTCACCGTTAAAGCAATCGGTGATTATATGTACGTAAGTTTCGAAAAACTCATTGGTACATTGGCCGTCCGGATTTGAACCCGACACCTCTGGTTAGGAGGACCGAGTCGTTACCGGTTGAGCCACCGACGCTTCTATGTATTTCATTTACCAATTTTTTTTACATACAGCCAACAATGAGCCTCAAAACTTGTTCGAAAAACGTTTATTTCCTATATAAATAAAATCCAAAAACATCAGGGTTCAATCGAAAAGACGTATCTCTCCTTCTAGTTCAGCATTTTCAGAATAGGAATGTTTTTAAGGGTTCCATACCCAAAGGGTAAAAAACGGGACCCTATTACTAAGACTACAGCGAAGTCTGTCTGTCCGTCTGCCACCAGGCTGTTTTTCATGAACCGTGTAAGCTAGACAGTTGAAATTTTCGCAGATGATGTATTTCTATTGCCGCTATAACAACAAATACTAAAAATTAGAAAAGTGAAAAAATAAGGGGGGTCTCCATACATAAAAGTGTTTTTTTTTAAACGTGAAGAAACTAGCGCCATCTAGTATGATGGTATGGAACTCTATGTGTGCGGTTCTGATTCGCATTGTGCTAATTTTTTTTAAACGACTTTAAAAAAGGAGGAGGTTTCTCAATTCACCCGAATATATATATTTTATGTGTGTTCGCGGATAACTTCTTCGTTTATGAACTGAAGTTGATAATTCTTTTTTGAAAAGGAGATATCCCAAGGGTGGTACCATGATAAGGAAACCAGTATCTGCTGATGGCATCCCACAGAAATCGAGAGGAACCTTCAAAAATCGTATTGGTGACTAGTGGGTTTTAATTTTATTAGAGTATTTCCTAAAGGTATTCAAGTATTTGCGTCTGGTAGTCATCATCCCATGTTGCAGAGCTGATGATGATGATGGTGCTAGCAAAGCGATCGAATCTTAAACATTAGATAGGTAAGTTTTAACCGGGAATTCTTGAATTTTACGGCATGAAAAGTATCCTATATATTAACCCGGGCTTTAAGGAAACACCATAAAAAAAATCATCAAAATCGGCTTGGTAGTTTTTGCGTGATGCGCGAACATACAGTCAGATAGAAAGACAGGCAAAATTTCCAGAAGTTGATGTTTTGGCCTCTATATCTTTAGTAATGTCCACCACAGTTATCATTTTCCAAAAATATTTTATGTACAGACACGGCCCCGTTACAGTTTTATTATATGAATAGATTTCATTAATGCCTTTGACAGGAGTAGGCTAGATAAGGAATTGGCAAGAAAACTTTAGATACACAGGGTGACTGGTTAGACGACGAAATTGAGCAACTTTTCCCAGGGCTCCAATGGTCAATTCGCAAAAAAAAATTTGACTTCTCATACGAAGTTGGTTAATGAGCTGACCTATTTGTGTGAAAGGTCATTTTTTTATTTTGAGAATTGTCCATGGGTTTCTTTAGAAAAGTTGTTCAGTTTCGTCTTCTGATTCACCTCTTAAAATGGGTCCGTTGTCATACCAGTCACCCTGTATAAATTCGTGCTGCACAGATGCTAAAAGATTTAATAATGATAGGATCCGTACATATTGGGAAAACTAGGCGAAGGTCCCGGCTTGTGTGTACTTTTGGTTCTGTTCGGCATTTGTCATACCTAAGCGTGACGGATTCCACAATAAGAAGTTTGCAGCGCCATTGTTTAGTTAGGTGCTATAAAGGATTCCACAATAAGAAGTTTGCAGCGCCATTGTTTAGTTAGGTGCTATAAAGGTTATCTTTTGTACTTATTGCAGTATTTAGATAACTGCATGCAAAATTTTGTACTGTTTCTTTTTCTAGTCATCATTATCATATCAGCTCGTATATGTCCCCACCGAAGCGCTCGAGCCTACCCTAAATTAGGGCGATCGGGCCTTAGACGACCACGCGGGCCCAGTGCGGGTTGGTCGACTTCACACACAAAATGCGAGTTTCTCCGCAGGCGTGTGCAGGTTTCCTCACGATGTTTTCCTTCACCGTAAGAGCGTCGGATAAACGTACATATGAAATCTAAATTCGAAATCACATTGGTACGTGGCAGGATCGAACCACGACATCCTGGACAGGAGGCGGCGGCCCTAGCCGTTACGCCACCGATGTCACACAATATAGTTTGCAAAACTTTTTTTTACATTTTCCAATTTACTCCCCAAAAGTGGCCCTCATATTTATAACTGATTTCCTTAACATATCCGTCTTTGGGTCACCGATACACATACCTGTACCAAAATTCAACTCAATCGGTCCAGTAGTTTCTGAGCAAATCGGCGACGGAAGACACACGAGTGATCCTATAAGGGTTGGTTTTTTTCCTTTTGAGAACCCTAAAAGAAAAAGAACTAATGAGTTCTCGTAAAAGAAATGTGTTTTGAAAAGGTTTTTATGTTTTTGCTCTATCATAAAAACGGTAATTTAAAAAACAGGCTTAGTGTGAGTCGTTTTTGCGCTAAAGAGTCCAAACTGATTAAAAAAAGCATTTTCTGTCGCTCCCGTTGATGTCTTTTGTTTGTAACGAATATGTATTATTGTTATACTTGTGTTAAGAGGTGTGCTGGTACGCAATCGTCGGTGAGCGAGTCCGTTTTTTTTTATTTCTCACATTAAGATACCCAATGACTTATCGCACATCAGAGATACATACTTAGTAGCAGCATGTTAAGCAATATTAGTTGTCCGTAAAACCTTGTTATGATATAGTGCTGAGTATAAAACAATACTTAGGTATACACCTATCGATACAGTCTAAATGAGGAGCATCTGTTCGACAGGTCGTATTTCTATAAAATAAAACTTTAGAGAAACAGAAAAAAAAGTTTAAAAAACTAAAAACCGACTTTAAAAAGAAAATAATCAAAAGTATGAAATAATAGTTTTATACGTATAAACACACGAAATTAACCAACAATAATGAAATCAAACGTAGGTACGAATCAAATTACAATTACTTCAAATTTTTTTTGAAGTCGGTACCAGCACACAGCTACTTATTTTTTTTTTATTCACAATTGGTAAACCCTTGACAACATCTCACCTGGTGGTAAGTGACGATGTTGCCGAAGATGGAAGTGGGTTTACCAAGATTCCCCAACGCAATGGGGAACTGGCTATTTTATCTTCATGCCGGAACACACCAATGATATCAACATTGATATTTGGCGGCAAGACTTAGATAAGATGGTGGTAGCTAGCCAGGCGGGCTTAGAAAATGCCCTTCCACCAACCAAACCGAGTCTTATAATTGACCGCCGGGAATCGAACCCGCGACCTCTTGTGTAAAGCCAGTGTAATACATATTACAGATTTTCATTATTTTTGACGTCAATTACTACCCTTACTGTTGATGATGTTCCTTAAAGTCAAAAGCTATTAGAAACCCGATTGAGCAATTTTGGCTCAATATAAAAAAAAATCAAAGATAGGTCTACACCGTTACTTTCAACTCTAGTTATGACTAATATATTGAAGTATATTTTTTTTTCAAATATACAACAATATTTGTTATGATAATCCAAAGCGACAAAAGTTATTATTTTTTATACTTTCATTCAAAAAATTGAAACTAAACAAAAACAACATTGAAAAAGTGAAATTCTGTGGTTATTTTCTTTACTCTTTACAAGTAAAGAAAAAAAAACAGAGACAACTGTTCTAATTGCCTTAAAAGAAAAAAGAGTGTGTGGTTTTATGAAACCACGGTAAAAGTGAAACTTTTTTCACATTAAATACATTTACAGTGCACGAAACGATCATGGCTGCTCTCGTCTTGGAGCTACGGTACAGAGGACGAAACGATTATACGAACCGTCACGCGACACACAGACGAAAAAAAAAATGAGACGATGTAATAAAAGTTACACTTTAAAAAAAACCTCTTTCTGCCTAACGCTCTGGTAACCCTATCTTTGAGTACGCATTCCACGATACCGCATTCTTTGCACGACATACACTCATACACTACACGTGGTCGGAAGCCGCCCAGTAAGAGCGATACGAGTATCTAGTACCCAACTCATCAAATATACTGCACCTCAAGAAAGCTATGTGATATCAGTATGCAGAAGTGCCTAGAAGTGAATCAGAAAAAATAGTTTTAAAGTTGGGGCACAATTGCCTTATTAATAGAAGGACCGCCTTTCAACCGCCTCCGTAGCTCAGAGGCAAAGTTCACTGGCTTTACACAGGAGTTCGCGGGTTCGACTCCCGGCGGGGTCAATTGTAATACTCGGTTTGGTTGGTGGTAGGACATTTTCTAAGCCCACCTGGCTAGCTACCACCATCTTATCTAAGTCTTGCCGGTGTTCCGGCATGAAGATAAGATAGCCAGTTCCCAATTGCGTTGGAGAATCTTGGTAAGCCCGCTTCCATCTTCGGCAACATCGTCACTTACCACCAGGTGAGATTTTGTCAAGAGTATACCAACTGTGAATAAAAAAAAGGGAATGAGGAATGAGTCGCAACTGACGGGAAATATTTTAAAGAATATTTCTACGTCTTTTTTTCATTTCATACATGTATGGTCTCTAAAACAATAACGAGAAATGATTTAGTGACTAACATTATTGCGGCGATTACTCTCACTTATGATGTACACTGCTTGTCTGCTTGCAATGTACTCGACATTGCTTGTTCTGACAAGAGTACTGGAACCCCTGATCCAAATATATATATTAGTACTAACATACAGTACTTATGGACACTCCCTGCCGCTCTCTAAATTGCGACCTCTCCCCCTCGTCACCCAGATTGATACAGATTGGTAACAGTTTGGTTGTCGAACCGATTTCGCCGCTATTTCTTTTGATCCGTCATTCCTTTTTTGGAATGTCATTTCTGGCCCGTTGTATGAAGTGCAGTATGGACACTCCCTGCCGCTCCCTAAATTGCGACCTCTCCCCCTCGTCACCCAGATTCATACAGATATCTCGTCATACAGATGGGTTACAGTTTGGTTGTCGAACGTATAGACTTGATTAAGGTTATTACCTGGATTGGTTTGATTGTTAGTAGATTTTTTTTCGACCGTTTCCGTGCTTTGGAAGGCACGTTAAATTGTTGGTGCCGGTTACTATTACTATATAGCAATCGTCAGGCCATCATTAGACGGCTTGAAAACTTTTGTCAACGGGATTCCACTAGCCCTACAACCTTCACCAACTCGAAGTAAACCCCGTGTGTAGAGTTCGGGCTAACCTTCACGAGTATGGCCCCAGCAGTGGAGACATTTATGGGTTGTTATCTAGAATTTTAGTGCAGCGAGTTACGTGGAGCGTGCAATGCTCGGAGTCTCTCTACGCGACCGAATCAGAAATGAGGAGATCCGTAAGAGAACCAAATGATCGACATAGCTTAAAGAATCGCTAAACTTAAGTGTCAATCGGCAGGGCACATAACTCGTAGAACAGGTGGCCTTTGGGGTAGTAAAGTTCTCGAGTAGTGACTGCGGACCGGAAGACGTAGCGTAGGCTGACCTCCCTCACGGTGAAGGTCGCCGGAAGCCGCTGGATGCGGGCAGCTGTGGTCCGTTCATCGTAGAAATCCTTGGGGGAGGCCTTTTTCCAGCAGTGGAGGTTTTTCAGATGATATTAGGCACTAGAATTATCATTAGAAAGCCATCTAAATTTGTCTAAAGTAATTTATATCTACTTCGAAACAAAGATTCTCGAAACAACGTCTTCTGCCATTCTTTTGCAACTTTAGCTGCAAGGTTTGCTGGAAGAAACTTCGTATAGAAATAAGCTGTACCTTTTGTATGTTCTTGTCTAGTTTAATGTTTGTTTGTCCCTATTTCTGTGTACAATAAATAATAAATAAATAAGATTGGAACACTATACAGATAATACTTCTCTCTTCCACCTTATTCCAAAATCGATCGGTTCCTCGAACTTCAACGGCATCCCGACACTTTGGCATCCAGCTCAATAAGTCAGCAGCGGTTCTGCATAACTCCGCCGCAAATAACATAATGCGATTTGTGTGACGCGTGCGCAGCGTAGATCATGCGACTCGTTATCGGCGCATTGTTTATATGCGTCTGCGGACTGCTCACACCGCGGTGGGTAATGAGGGTCTGGTCAAGTTGTATGGTGCTTTACTGGAACTTAAGGTATAGGGAAAGTACATATAGGGTGACTTTTAATTAGTTCTTGACAGCAAAGGATATGAATGTACTCGTGATCACAGACATCTTTCCCAAAGAAACTATATGTCTAATATGAATAAAAATTTTTGGTCATCCATACATTTTTGCTGATTTGAGGACCAAAATTTTTTTTTCTGATTTGACATATAGTTTCTATGGGAAAGTTGTTTGTAATCACGAGTACATTCATATCCTTTGCTATAAAGAACTAATTAAAAGTCAACCTGTATATAGTTTCTTTGGGAAAGTTGTTTGTAATCACGAGTACATTCATATCCTTTGCTATCAAGAACTAATTAAAAGTCAACCTGTATATAGTTTCTTTGGGAAAGTTGTTTGTAATCACGAGTACATTCATATCCTTTGCTATCAAGAACTAATTAAAAGTCAACCTGTATATAGTTTCTTTGGGAAAGTTGTTTGTAATCACGAGTACATTCATATCCTTTGCTATCAAGAACTAATTAAAAGTCAACCTGTATATAGTTTCTTTGGGAAAGTTGTTTGTAATCACGAGTACATTCATATCCTTTGCTATCAAGAACTAATTAAAAGTCACCCTGTATAATAGTACTAACATACAGTATGAACACTCTCTGCCGCTCTCTAGATTGCGACCTCACCCCCTCGTCACCCAGATTGATATAGATTGGTTACCGTTTGGTTCTCGAACGTATAAGATTTCGCCGTAATAAAAGGTGACTTTTAATTAGTTCTTGATAGCAAAGGATATGAATGTACTCGTGTTTACAAAAAACTTTCCTAAAGAAACTATAAGTATGTCAAATATAAAAAAACCGGTCTTTTTTTATTAAAAATTTGAGTGCGTTTGACTATATCTCACCTGATGTTAAGTAACGATATAGTCGAGGATGGTACACGCAAACTCAAATAATGCCTATTCATTCTCGATTTGAAGATCCCCAAATTATAGGAGTCGGGAACCACAGACGCAGGCAAGGAGTACTTTACACTTTTTGCCGATTTGATAACTTAATATGTATCGAGGACCAACATTTTTTTGATGTGTAACATCTTTGCTCTCGCTTTCCTGCAATTTGTGGGAGTGATTTCGTGAAATGGGACGGAAATGTGTCCCATTGTAACAGGAAGTCGCGTTTTTTCAGGCTTTAAAAGCGCGGAAAAGGCAAAGGTCTCTATGACCATACAGCCTAGTCTGCCGTATCTTTGCCGTCCTTTTATAAAGTATTTTGTCACATGTTACACATCATATGCGAGTACTGTAGGTCTCGCTCGAATTTTTTTTTTCTGATTTGACATATTATTTCTTTGGGAAATTTGTTTGTAATCACGAGTACATGCATATGTTTTGTTATCAAAAACTAATTAAAAGTCACCCTGTATAGAGATGTATGGATAGTAGAATGCATATTGTCATTGTGTTGTCAGTAAGGATCTAGAACTAGATCTAAGCCGGAATGCAGACCTGCGTGCGCGTCTATAAATATCTCAGGATTTTATTTGCAATCTACAACGGTAGGTAAATAAGTTGTTATTTATTGTTATTGTCGTTATATTGCAAATAACCTGGTATTTATTAATTATTTTCGTAATAAATTATGATTGTTTACTGTCACTGTTTAGCCACCTACTGTTTTTTTTATATTTTTTTTTCACAGTTGGTAAACCCTTGACAACATCTCACCTGGTGGTAAGTGACGATGTTGCCGAAGATGGAAGCGGGCTTACCAAGATTCCCTAACGCAAAGGGGAATGTTTTATGTCATAGTCCTAATATAAATTGTTGTTTTGTTTTGATAATGCTCTTTTAAGTTTTGTTTACAATTATAGTATATTTCACATACGTTTTCACATCGTTGTTTGATATATTTTTTCATTAATTAAATGTGAAAAATGAAAATGAAAATATTATTAACAACATGTATTGTTGCACGTTAATTTAGGTACTTAAAATATAATTGAAGTACAAAGTAATTGATAGCATTAATAAATATCTTTTTAAGTTTACTTCTAATAATATAATAATAATTAGTATTAGTAAAGTATATATATTTGTACTAACATTCAGTATGGACACGCCCTGCCGCTCTCTAGATTGCGACCTCACTCCCTCGTCACCCAGATTGATACAGATTGGTTACAGTTTGGTTGTCGAACGTATAGGATTTCGCCGCCATTTTGTTTGTTCCGTCATTCCTTTTTTGAAATGTCGTTTCTGGCCCGTTGTATGAAGTATCCAGGGTGTTGTATTAGCACAAATTTTATAAATCAATGTCAAAAAATTAATAATATTTATCTTGTAATAAAAATAAACATAATGACTCTTAACATTGCTGTCAATTTAAGTAGGATGGAGTTTTGTTTCTTAGAATTGTCTTACATCATAGAATTGTCTTAAGTCATTGAATTTTCTCCCCAGAAGCCACTCCTTAAATCTAGTCTGTCATTTCATCTATGTCTATGTGTCATTTCATTTGCCACCACCTGTATAACGTCATGAAAAAACCGGCCAAGTGCGAGTCGGACTAGCACTCCGAGGGTTCCGTACCACCACACCTCTCCACACAACTACATAGCATAAGGAAAATGTAACCTATTCACATTACAAACAAAAGACATCAACGCGAGCTACAAAAATTTACTTTTTTTGTCATTCTGTTCGGACTCCTTAGCGCGAGTACGACTTACACTTTGCCAATTTTTATTATTTATTGTTTTATTTTTACTATAATCACACCAAGTTTCACTCTTGTGTCTATTACCATTTTTGCGATAGATCTAAATTAAAAATACTTCTTAAGACCTATAAAAAACTAGTTTATTGTATGGAGACCCCCCATAATTTTTCATTTTTCAATTTTTTAGTATTTGCCGTTATAGCGGCAACTAAAATACATACCCTGTGAAAATTTAAAGTGTCTAATGTGTTCATGAAATACAGCCCGCTGACAGACAGACAGACGGACAGACAGAGGAGGCTTAGTAATAGGGTTCCGTTGGTCACCCGTCAGTTGTAAGGAACCTTAAAAAGTACGTATTAAATACAGGCTGATCAGAACAGTACAGAGAGTTAAAGTCTCCCTACTCCCCTCTTAACAAATGTATTCTATTTTCCTTAACCAGGTGTACCAGTTTCAGTTCCTGAATCACCAACTTAACACATACTTTTTAGAGTTCCGTCAAAAAAAAAACGAGACCCTATTTAAAATAAATAAATATTCTGGGACAAATCACACATGGTCATCTGGCCCCAAAGTAGGATTCCCTGTGTTATGGGTTACCAGAGACTGATATACATATTTATATACGTTTAAATACATACATATATAGATATTTAACACCCAGACACAAAGCAAACAAATCTGCTCATCACACAAATGCTTGCCCTGGGTGGGGATCGAACCTACAACCCTCGGATCAGTAGTCAAAGGCACTAACCACTGAGCCACCGAGTCAGTCTATTATTAAGACTTCGCTGTTTGTCCGTCTGTCTGTCTTTTTATCTATCTGTCCGTCGGTCACCAGGCTGTATTTCATGAAACGTGATAGCTAGTCAGTTGAAATTTTCAGAGTGTGATAAAGTATTTCTGTTGCCGTTATAAAAAAACAATTACTAAAAATTAGAAAAAAAATAAAAAATAAGGGGTGTCTCCATACAAAAAACCTTTTTTTTTTTAAAAAAACATTAAGAAAATAGCGCCATCTAGTATGATGGTACGTAAACCTTTGTGTACGGTTCCGACTCGCACTTGGCCGGTTTTGACACCCTGAACATACCCATTCGTGACGTCAACAAATACATCGTAGATCGTTAGAAACCAAATTATTTATTGTTATTGAATAACATCTCCTAATGCCCACTACAAGATTATCCTCTAGTGGAATCACGTAAACAAATAAATTATTTACTAAGCAATAATATACAGCGCGCGTGGTAACGATCATGGACATATATTTTTTTAACTGGAAAGGTTTAAATAAATAGGTGTTTAAGTACAAATTACAGTCCTTTCAGCATTCCAAGGTTGACTGGAAGAGATCCCGAAAGAGATAAGTCCGCCTTTGCTAAATGTATTTTCTTTTGTCTAAATATTTAATGTATTTGTTTTAAAAGCAATAACGAGTTTACAAACAAACAAACAAATTACACATGGTCATCATATCAGCTCATAAACGTTCCCACCGAGGGGCTCGAGCCTAACCTGAATTAGGGCGATCGGGCCTTAGTCTTAGAGTTGGTCGACTTCACACACAACCTGCTAGTTTCTTTTCAGGCGCGTGCTGGTTTCCAAACGATGTTTCCCTTCACCGTAAGAGCGTCAGTTAAACGTACATAATATGAAATCTAAATTCGAAATCACATTGGTACGTGTCAGGATTCGAACCACGACATCCCGCACAGGAGGCGGCGGCCCTAGCCGTTACGCCACCGACGCTCCATGCTCATCTGGCCACAAACAAGGAACCACAGCCTGTTATATGCATACATTTTTATTATTGAAAATTTGTGTGCAAATGGTTGCACCTCACCTGATTGTAAGCGCCGATGCAGCCGAGTATGTAACAGGAAAGCTTAAATAGTTCCTATCTATTCATTTAATTACATACATATAAGCGTTACTTTTTCTTATTTATTTTGCGGACAGCGAAGAAGTCGAACTCCTTGCCTGCGTCAGTTTTTTTCTCGATAATTAGGGGATCTTCAATCCAAGAGTGAATAGGCATTATTAAGTTTGCATGTACCATCCTCGCCTGCATAATCACTTCACATCCGGAGAGTTGCAGTCAAACGCATTCAATAAATGTATTTAAAAAATATGTAGATATTAAATCTAGGTATTTAATAGGTATTTTAAAAAAAAAGCGTCGGTGGCTCAACCGGTAACGACTCGGTCCATCTAACCAGAGGTACCGGGTTCAAATCTGGACGGCCAATGTACCAATGAGTTTTTCAAACACTTACGTACATACTTACCGATTGCTTTAACGGTGAAGGAAAACATCGTGAGGAAACCTGCACACGCCTGCGAAGAAACTCGAAGGTTGTGTGTGAAGTCGACCAACCCGCACTGGGCCCGCGTGGTCGACTAAGGCCTAATCGCCCTGATTCAGGGTAGGCTCGAGCCCCTCAGTGGGGACGTATATGAGCTGTAATGATGATTTAATATCTACATAATGATGACAGAGCAAGCGTCTGATAGATAGATAGATAAAACATTTATTCAAAGCTACATTACAATTGATACACAAAAAGAAAACAAAAAATAATAATAACTTCTTATATCTAAGCTTAAATGTAAAAAGAGTGTAGAAACATAAACTTGCTGTAAGGAGCAAGAAAATCTGTTTGTCACACAAATGTTTGCCCTGGGTGGTACGCTCCTAGATGTGTGTATCTAAATTGGTAAAAAATGGTAAGTATAAGTCGATTGGAAATGAGACTCAACTCTAGGTTGACATCTGATCTTATTTTAAGAGTCTGTATCTAAAATTTTTATAATTTAATTAACAACATAACAATGATAACAAAAACGATAATCCAATCTATAATATAATAAAACTGTAACGGGGTCGTGTCTGTACATGAGATATTTTTCGAAAATAATAACTGTGGTGGACATTACTAACGATACAGAGACCAAAACAACAACTTTTGGAATTTTTGTCTGTCTGTCTGTCTGTCTGTCTGTCTGTATGTTCGCGCATCACGCAAAAACTACCAGGCCGATTTTGATGAAATTTTGTATGGTGGTTCCTTATAGCTCGGGTTAACATATAGGATACTTTTTATCCCGGAAAATTCAAGAGTTCCCGTGGGAAAATGAAAAGTATTCATTTTTATCATAGCTCACCACGCAAATGTGGCTTGAACTATTACAATCAAATTTTACACGTTGATACCCTTATCGCGAACTAAAACTGGGACATTGTGAATCCCAAAAAAATTAAGGGTTCCTGCAGGAATGAAAAAAAATGTATCTTTAGAATGGCTCAACGTAACAATATGAAACCTTTATACATTGGGATGGGCTGTTTTGACCATCATTGTATAGTCGGGTATTCTTTATCCCGGAAAACTAAAGAGGTCCCGTGGGAAATTTTCTATCGATCGATACTTACAATAATAACAATAGAGTACTTTTTTCCACATATTAGCTACACATACCACACATTATAATCATACCAGCAGAATGTCAATAGATGGCACTACAGGAATAATAAAACGCGCATAAGTTGTATTAAAACATTAAAATATTATTTCATACTTTTGAGTTGATTTCTTTTATGTATTTTTCAGCATACGCTATTTTACGCAAATCTAACTCTGGAACTATGGCACGTAGCGATGTACATAAATCGTGTTTAGCATCTTTTAACAGGCGGCACAGATATGGGAACTCTTCTGACGGCGACAATTTGCGTGTGGCAGTTGCTCTCCGCCTGCAATATCAATATCTGTGAACCTCATCAATGTATTTGCGGGTCCACGGTAGAGGCAATTGGCCATCACTCACTGAGTTGCGGTCGTTGTTTGTGAAGATTCTCACGTCACCAATTCCTTATTGACCTCACTCGGAGGGCACTGGTCTCGGCCAGATGGAATATTCCATCTTTGATGCCGGGCTTTAGTCGATCTGATGGCAAAAGGCCGTAGGGTTTAAACTGCTAGGGTGCTATGGCAGAGAGGAACGTGCCTGCTTTGGGACGCCACTTTTTCTGCCTCACATCTCACCCGTACGGTACTGCTGCTCAATTTGCGGCGAGAAAGAAGCATAATAAGTACTCGGTCTTGGAGGCAAATTACTGCTGTGTGCCGCTGATCTGTGAGACAACCGGCTGCTGAACCCTCAGAGGCATTTGCCTTCATTAAGGAGATTGGCCGTCGCCTTCGAGAGAGAAGATGTGACGCCCGCTTTGGGTCCTACCTGCTGCTAAGGTTGTCTATTGCCATCCAGCGCAGCAACGATAAGTGCGTCATGGGCTCCTTTGGAGGTGATACGACTCGAGGATTTGACCCATAATAATATTTTTAGGAAATTTTATTACTAGATTGTTATAATGATTTGAATAAGTTTTTTAATAATATAGGAATATGTGTTATTTCATCATATCAGTTTATAGACATTCCCACCAAGGAGCTCGACCTGCCCTAAGTTAGGGCAATCAGGCCTTAGACGATCACGCGGGTCCATTGCGGGTTGATTGACTTCACACATAAGCTTCGAGTTTCTTCGCAGGCGTGTGCAGGTTTCCTCACGATGTTTTTCTCACTGTAAGAGCGTCGGATGAACGTACATACCAGTATGAAATCGATATTTGTCTAAATATTGGTAAGTGGCAGGATTCGAACCACGGCCTTCCGGACAGGAGGTAGTGGCCCTAACCGTTCTGCCACCGACGATCTATATGTTATTTAAGGTTTCGAAATCCTTACTTCATATTATAAATGTGAAAATGTGTTTGTTTGTTTGTTACATATTCACACTTCAACACCTATACCAATCTTGATGAAATTTGGCATGCAGGTAGCCTGTATTACTGGTAATGAAATAGTCTACTTTTATAAGTGGAAATTATCATAGCCCGATGCAGTTTCTGAGGAAACTAAAACAATACTCTTTGTTCGTTAAGTTATTTAAAATCTTACCGAAAAAATGATTTTTAGCACAGAGATGAGGTGCAAAATGATATTATTTACTATTAAGTATACCATGACATAGTTCCCAAAGGGATCTGGGGACAACTGTTTTCTACGCTCTCGCACGTCGGTGGCGTCGCAACGGAGCAACGGATTAAAGTGATTTTTTGTATAGAATTTGTTGAGGGGGTGGGAAGTAACAAAGACTGCTAATCCGAATAGCCTGATACAGTTCCTGAGGTACCTGGAGAAAACTCATGTCCACGCTTGCGAGCTGATTGCGGCTTGCGCACCACTCACCCTAAAAAAGAGTCATAAAAGCTATGTCCACGCGGGCGAAGCCGCGGGCAAAAGCTAGTACCAAATAAAAGCATGCGAATAAGGCAATAAAACTAAATTAGAAAATCATGTCAGTGGATCTCGATCCATGATTAAACAGTAGTTCAATGAAAGCTCAGATTTTAACTGGCTCATCCAGTAACCTATCTTGCCACTACTTCATTGTAATTGTGAGTTACGAGGAGCCCAAGTGTTATGGCCGAACTAACGGAGCTCCTGGCTGGGTGTACTACTTCAGAACCGTACATAGTGTGGTACGTACGGATTGAATGTTAGGAACTCAACATAAAAAACGCTAAACACGTTAAAAAACCGACTTCCATCGCAAAAACTTCGAATAATTTTGCATTGTTATTTTTGGTTTTTGTTAATTTTCTAATAAATTACTTCACTGATTAAAAAAAATATATTTTTTTTTTAAATCATAATAAATATATGAGACTACACAGGAAGCACTAGCTTTCGAATAAAAAAATAATAATCAAAATCGGTTCAACCAGTCAAAAGTTGATTGGTAACAAACAAAAAAAAAACATACAGTCGGTTTGAGAACCTCCTCCTTTTTGGAAGTCGCTTGAAAACTGAACCAGTTCAACAATGTAGTAGTAAAAAAATGTAAAACTAAATATCTATGAAAGGTAAACACACTCTTAATATCCTTTTTAATAAGCAATTTTAAGACAGCAACGGTAGACATGTTTTTTTATTGAACACTGTTACTGTCTTAAGAGTCTAGGCTCTCTATTCAATGAAAAAACATGTGTCTGCTGTTGCTGTCTTAACCTGGCGTGAATGAGGTCGGGTATCTCATACCCACCAATTCTAAAAATATTAAATATTTCTGAACTGCTTAATTCCTGGAACTCGGCTGGCTCGCTCGGTAGCTGGAGGGGGTGCCACGAGAAGCGATTTTAAGTAATTTTTAAATTATTTTTTTTTTTTAAATGTGAACAACACTTGCGCAAACACAGCCGTGTACGTCATATTCGACCTCATAAAATAAGTTATTTGAATTTTTTTTATGTTGATTTTATGTTATCTCGAAGCTAAATTATATTAGACAGATATTTTTTTTAATTTTATGTGCACAGTAATTGACAAAATATCTCAGTTTTTTAGAAAGTAAGTCATATTTCCTAAATATTGTTGATTTTTGTGTAAAAAAATACTACTTTGTTTTTTTATAGAAATACAAATACTTTATAACTAGAACTGGGTAATTTTATAATTTTACCTCATGTCCCTAATGTTAATAAATATATTGCAATAATAAGAAAGTAGTCATTTCGGTTATCAAAATCGATTATTTCTATATTTGGGTATTTCACACCCACGTCACAGTTGGTACAACTATTTTTCACCTCATTCACGCCGGGTTAAGAACCTAGGCTCTCTATTCAATGAAAAAACATGTCTACCGTTGCTGTCTAAAGAGCCTAGGCTCTCTTTTTAATGAAAAACATGTCTACCGTTGCTGTCTTAAGAGCCTAGGCTCTCTATTTAATGAAAAACATGTCTACCGTTGCTGTCTTAAGAGCCTAGGCTCTCTATTCAATGAAAAAACATGTCTACCGTTGCTGTCTTAACAGCCTAGGCTCTCTAATTAATGAAAAACATGTCTACCGTTGCTGTCTTAAGAGCCTAGGCTCTCTATTTAATGAGAAACATGTCTACCGTTGCTGTATTAAAAGTGCACCGAAAGATGTAGTGAAGTGGACCGATGACCTTGTGATAGTTACGGGAAGCCGTGGGAAGTGCAGGACTTGTTGTGGAAATCATTGTGGTAGGCCTTTGTCCAGCTGTGGACGCCTTCCGTCTGATATGATGATGAGGCTCTCCAGTTTAAGGCCTATGAGTAATCTAATGGTTTTATTTTCAGAAACTTCTATCATCTTCAGAAACGCGTTGCCAGAACATCTTCAAGGCAAAATTTGACCCTAATTCCAAAAAAATATTCGCAAGGATCCTAATATTCTCAAGGATCCTAATATTCGCACCAAAAATGTAGTATGTCGTATCATTTTTTTGATATTTATTTACACAGAAGTCCTCCAGAAATCACTACTTAGGTTATCGACGCCGATACGCACGAATAGAAACCCCGGATTTTCTGCAAGTGTATGAAATATATTGAAGCTATAAAAAGCCCCCACCATACGATGGCTCGTAAAAATAGATGTATAGCGGAAATCGCGCGCTTGCATCAATAATTCAAGATTACTTGCCTCGAATAGATTTCGCATTTCTCACTATTTGTTTGCCTACGCGTTGTCACACTTCAAAAAGTGCTCTAATGCCTGGAGATAAAATCTGTATTTACCCGACTACCTAAATAGGAGGATAATTTTTTGGGTGTAAGTATGTATATATTTAAGTTAGTTTCTTTGTCTGAGCCTAAAACCTAAACGGCTAAGGTGGATTTCGGAGTGCGAGATATTGGTCTTGATCCCCTAAGTAACAAATAATATAATTATATTACCCAACTGCCCAAAAAATAGGGATAATGTTTTATGCAATCGAGTTTCAAATTTTTTATTAAATTGGCTAATTATTCAATGATGTGCTTAGTTCATTTAACCAGTCAAAAAGCTGCTAAATAATTCCATTTTTTTTTTGTAATTAAGTCGAAACACAGGCATTCTGCTTTAAAAATAATTTGATTTAATTATTTCATTTATCTTATTTATTTATTGGCGACCACGCACCGGAAAGCGTATTGTAGGCAGGCCCCCCACTCGGTGGACCGATGACCTGGTGAACCGGTGAAAGCTGTGCAGTATGATGAGTAGACCTACCTAAATTTTTTAACACCTGTATAGAATTTGAAACTTTTGTGTATTACAAACATGACACACAATATACCATGAAAGCATAGCTGATCGACCAATTTTGTACATTTTTGTATGAAGCGTCGAAATTTTTTTTTGCGAATTGACTATGGGTTTCTTGGGAAAAGTTGTTCAGTATGATGAGTAGAACCCCCAGTTAACGGGTCCTACACCAAACTTTTTACACCCTGTATACAATTTAAAACTTTTGTATATAACAAACATGACACACAATTTACCATGAAAACATAAAAATTAATAAGACTTTACATTAGGCAAAGAGAGTTTCTACCTTGTTACCTCATGGACTTACGTTACTCTAAGTCTTTGGTTGCACTTTACTTGAGAGTAAGTTCAACACAAGTATTGTAAAAATAATATAAATAACATAAAGTAACGTTCGAGATTACCCAAGGGCGGGTAAACTCAACTGGGATGTCAAAAAATGTCGTCTCCAGTTAAAAAGAATTATAGTTACACGGGTCGCTACGTGTCTCGCGAAAGGGGAACATCCTGTATTTACCTTTTTTGTTGAAATGTTCTTATAAGAAAATGTTTTGAATATGAAAATCTTTCATGTTGAATTTTTTTTTAATTCACAAGTGGTAAACCCTTGACAACATCTCACCTGGTGGTAAGTGACGATGTTGCCGAAGATGGAAGATGAAATGTAGAAAAGACATCATCATCATCATCATATCAGCCGAAAAATCACCACTGCTGGACAAAGGCCGCCCTCAAGGATGCCCGCGTCCATCGGCATTCCGCGATCTTCACCAGGTCGTCGGTCCACCGCGTGGGAGGCCTGCCTACGCTGCGTTTGCCGGTGCGAGGTCGCCACTTGAGAACTTTTACTACCCCAACGGCCATCAATTCTACGAGCTGTATGCCACGCCGCTGCCACTTCAGTTAAAAAAGAAAAGATATTATGTCTACAAGTTACATGATGTTAATCTAAATAAAAAATCTATATATCATCTATGCATCTACGAGTTGTTCACGAAGGAATAGATGGATAATTATCTTCACGTCCTAAATACCGCAGTGTCTGACCAAGGTCTTCGACCAGTGTGTGTTGCCAGTGATGACATACGGAACTGAGAAATGGTCGCTTACTATGGGCCTCATAAGTAGGCTCAATGTCACCTAGAGGGCAATGGAGCGTGCTATGCTTGGATTTTCTCTGCGTGATCGAATAAGAAACGAGATCTGTAATAGAACCAAAGTAACTGTCGTCGCTCTCAGAATTGTTATACTTAAGTTGCAGTTGGAGTGGCACATAATATAGCTCGTAGAACAAATGGCCGTTGGGTTAGTAAAGTTCTTGAGTAGCAACCGCGCACCGAAAAACGTAGTGTAGACAGGCCTCCCACTCGGTGGACAGATGACCTTGTGAAGGTCGTGGGAAGCACTGGATGCGGGCAGCGCAGATCCGGTCGTCGTGGAAATCCTTAGGGGAGGCCTATGTCCAGCAGTGAACGTTCTTCAGTTGATATGATGATGATGATAGATTATAACGTACATTATATTAATAACCCTAAAACCAAGTATTAAAAACAGCCAACTTTAATCACAAAAATGCGGCGTTTAACTGACAACGTGTTTTTTAGTGTTTGATACACACTTTACAGTCCATAATAATATCTTGAAAACGAATATACCGATTTTGATAAAACTTGTACTGTTCCCTGTTAAAAGATACATAATCCACTAAAAATAAAATAATTGCAATTTTATTTCCAATTTCTGAGAAAAACGTGGATAAACATACATAGAAACATACATACGCTTATAAAATGTTGTAATCCTTTTTTGAAGCACATATAATAGGCATCAATCTTTTGTACAGTTCCAACAATATTGTATACATACTGGGCGAAATGATAACCTGTTTTTAAGTCGGTTAATAAGTAACGATATCAGGATAATAGTTAAAAACAAACAGTCATATAATTAGATTAACATTGACATTAAAATTTCTCTGTTAAAAAAACTATGAAATAAAAAATATATGTGTGTGTGTGTTTTGGCAAAAAAAAGGTCATTAGGTAATACCTGCCTATTAATTTGTAGAGGTTTATTCGATGAATTGTATGTCACGAAGGTCTTTTTAGCGTTTAAATAATACAAATTAATTAAATACGACTACATATTTAGTAAATTATTCGAGACATTTTATTAGGATCACAGAGAGAGTTCAATAAAAAAAAGAATAATACACAATTGGACCTACACCAATTTTGTGACACCTGTGTATGTATGTGTATGTGTATGTTTGTATATGTATGTATGTATGTACGTACATTGTACCTATGGATGTGTGTATATATTTATGTTCATCTGTTACCTCGTATTTTCTAAACCACTTAACCGATCTTGACAAATGTGGAGTCTTTGATCCTGACGAGCACATTCTATATATTACGAATGCAAATATTTTTAATATCTTAGCGAATGGTCTCACAAGCGATATTATGAATTCATTTCATCTCTAAATCTTTCAGACAATTTGGATTGTGTGCATTAAAGTGCGACTGTTACGCACGTACTAGTTGCATGAAGCCGCATTACCTCGCGCACCCCACCTCATTGCCCCTTAGAGGGGGTTTACGCACGGAAGGTTTTTTGGAAAATACAAGCTTTTTGTGTAACATGGATTTGATTTCTTGACTTGAAGCTATATTATAAATTTTAAGATGGTGATTTGGTATGTATAATCAATTCTATAATAAGATATTGTTATAATAAGATACTGTATCGATATGAGCGTCGGTGGCGCATCGACAAGGGCCGTTACATCCTATCCGGGAGGTCGTGGTTCGAGTCCTGCCACGTACCAATGTGTTTTCGAAGAAACTCGAAGGTTGTGTGTGAAGTTGACCAACCCGCACTGGGCCCGCGTGGTCAACTAAGGCCCGATCGCCCTAATTCAGGGCAGGCTAGATCCCTACGGTGGGGACGTATATATGAGCTGATGAGATGTGATGATGATCAATGTTAGAAATATAATCTTTTAATTAAAGTAAGTTTAATTATTTTGTGTTCTTCCCAGCAAACCCTTTCATTTGCTACCCGTATCATAAATAACTGGTCCGCCATCTTTGTGAGTCCGCCATATTGGATTTAGAATGACGTCACATAGCTAACCATGCAAAGTCATCTATACTAAATCGCTATAAGTATAGCTACAAGAGTAGAAATGGTGGTAGGTGCTCGTGGGGTGGAAGCACCCAGATTAGGTCTGCAGGATTTAGTGCACCAGGAGAGCTTAGAGATGAATGGAGACGAGGTTGTTCGATGGGTTAGAAATACTATGAACACTCTGCCAAAAATCAGCTGACTAATACGGTGATAGATATTTGAGATCGTAACTAGGAGTAAAAATTTGAGGTTATGTGTTGAGTTTAACAGAAGCGCGTAAACAAGTAGGCATTTAATAGTTCCACTTCTACCTGACTATATAAAAATATACATAATATGTATGTATACAGGATGTAACAAAATTGGTGTAGGACCCGTTAACTGGGGGTTCTACTCATCATACTGAACAACTTTTCCCAAGGAACCAAAAGACAATTTAAAAAAAAAATTTTGGACTCCCCATACTAAAATGCCAAAATTGGTCGATCAAGTCATCGATAAGTATGTATGAAGAAAAAAATTATTTTTTTGCGATTTCAGTAAATTCATAGAACAAAAGTTGTTCAGTATGATGAGTAGAAGCTCCAGTTAACGGGACCTACACCAATTTTGTGACACCTGTGTATGTATGTATGTAGGTGTGTATGTTTGTATATGTATGTATGTATGTACGTACATTGTACCTATGGATGTGTGTATATATTTATGTTCATCTGTTACCTCGTATTTTCTAAACCACTTAACCGATCTTCACAAATGTGGAGTCTTTGGATTCGTCTTAAACCGTCGTTTGGCGGATTTAATAGGTGAATTAAATAACCCAACAAAATATTAAGACATTCATGTCATGTTTGGTATCAAAAGAAAGGTCTTGACGAGCACATTCTATATATTACGCATGCAAATATTTTTAATATCTTAGCGAATGGTCTCACAAGCGATATTATGAAACGGCTCAATGTACGTTCGCTACAATCAAGCGACACGACACCCGGGCACGGGTAGCAAGGGGGTCGGCGTTATTCTCTGACAACAAAAAATATGGAAAAAAAATTTAAAGTTAAAAACTAACAACCGATTAAGTATGAAAAGAGTTTCCCGCCTGAAATCATAGCCTTTATATTTACCTTCATCTGGGGTATGAGCCATGGTCGCAA
Organism: Coleophora flavipennella; assembly: GCA_947284805.1. Lineage (NCBI taxonomy): Eukaryota > Metazoa > Arthropoda > Insecta > Lepidoptera > Coleophoridae > Coleophora > Coleophora flavipennella. The sequence goes on along the minus strand of OX369281.1, from coordinate 12,346,242 downwards.
TCAAAATTTTTATTATAAGTGCCTATCATTATGGCTTGCGACAACGGATTTTACCTTTTTTTATTCATAATTGGTAAGCCCTTGGCATCATCTCACCTGATGCTATATGATCTCAGATGAAGGCAACAATAAAGGCGGAAAACTTTTGTTTTCATACTTTTCCGTAGTCGGATTTCAGTTTTGTAACTTTTATTTTTTCCAATTATCTAATAGTCACGTTGCCTAATTCCTGGAAGTCAGGGCCGCACTCAGGAGAGCGATCGCGCCGATTGACCGGTTCCGCCGAATCCGCCGCATCCGCCCCGCGGGAGCTTGCGAGGCGGCGCGGGCGGCGGCGTGCGCGGAATATGTAATTACGCGCAATCGCTCACCCCATTACGCTGCGATATGCTGGTCGGTGGTGCTTAGGCGGGGATGTAGCGGGTTTGGACGTGAGAGTCTTCTCTATTTTCAACCGACTTCGAAAAAGGAGGAGGTTCTCAATTCGACAGTATGTTTTTTTTTCGTTGCCTAATTCCTGGAAGTCGGGGCCGCACTCAGGAGAGCGATTGCGCCGATTGACCGGTTCCGCCGAATCCGCCGCATCCGCCCCGCGAGAGATTGCGAGGCTGTGCGGGCGGTGGTCTGCGCGGAATATGTAATTACTCGCAATCGCTCACCCCATTACGCTGCGATATGCTGGTCGGTGGTGCTTAGGCAAGGATGTAGCGGGTTTGGACATGAGGGCCTTCTGTATTTTCAACCGACTTCCGAAAAAGAAGAAGGTACTGCCGCTAAACATCACTTTGATGTGTTCTGGCTTGAAGATAAGATAACCAGTTCTCTATTGCGTTGGGGAATCTTGGTAAGCCCGCTTCCATCTTCGGCATCATCGTCACTTACCATCAGGTGAGATGATGCCAAGGGCTTACCAATTGTGAATAAAAAAAAGGTTCTCAATTCGACTGTATGTTTTTTTTGTGTGTTACCTCAGAACTTTTGACTGGGTGAACCGAGTTTGATGATTCTTTTTTATTTGAAAGCTAGGACTACCCGTTTGGTCCCATATAAATTTAATCAAAATCGGTGTAGTAATTTACTAGAAAATTAACAAAAACCAAAAATAATAATGCAAAAATGTACTAAGTTGTTGAGATGGAAGTGGGTTTTTTAACGTGTTTAGCATTTTCAATTATTTATCTACATTATTGGTAAGCCCTGGGCAGCATTTCACCTGATGTTAAGTGACGTTGATGCCCAAGATGGAAACGGGCTTACCAAGATTCCCCAATTCTATAGGGATCTGGCTATCTTTTCTACAAGCCGGAAAACATCAATGCTATCAACATTGACTTAGGTGCCAAGACTTAGATAAGATGGCGGTCGGTAGCCAGGCTGATTTGAAAAATGTCCTAAAATCCACCGAACCAAGCCTTACAAAATTAGACTCCGTCGATCGAACCCGCGACCTCCTGATGTGAAGCTAATGGACTTACTATTACGCCACGGAGGTGGTATTTTAGAGCATTAAGTCAAACAGCTCTGGATATGTTCTAACTTCACATGTCATCTCAGCCAGGAGTGTGTGATTCCAAAAAAATTGTGTCTTCAATCGAATTTAATAATTTTGCGATAATTTGAAGCTCTATAGCGTAAAAAAAAACAAAAACAAAATCTATTGAAGTCATACATTAGCAATTTAGATATATAAAAAAAGAAAAAAATATTGAAGATAAATTTTAAAAAAAAAATTGATAAAATTTGACAAATAATGGACTATAAAGAGCTTATAAGAAGCTTAAAGATTACAATTAAAGGGTAATTTATTTAGTAGTAGAATAAAGACGATTTTCACGCATATTCTTATAAGATTCGAGACAATCGAGAATTTCCCATGACTCACCTTTGAAATATTTCTTACCTGATTTCAGACGTCAACGAGCATCCTTATATTAACTCTATCTCTCTTTACTTGCACATCATCAACGCATTATAGGGATCGATGTCGGATCGAAGCAAGGCAATCAAGCTCCTTACAACTGAAGAAAACACACCACGAACGACCAGAGACCTTCGCTAACTTATAGAAACGCTATCTCTCGTGACTTGCACATCATCAACGCATTATAGGGATCGATGTCGGATCGAAGCAAGGCAATCAAGCTCCTTACAACTGAAGAAAACACACCACGAACGACCAGAGACCTTCGCTAACTTATAGAAACGCTATCTCTCGTGACTTGCACATCATCAACGCATTACAGGGATCGATGTTGGATCGAAGCAAGGCAATCAAGCTCCTTACAACTGAAGAAAACACGCCACGAACGACCAGAGACCTTCGCTAACTTATAGAAACGCTATCTCTCGTGACTTGCACATCATCAACGCATTACAGGGATCGATGTCGGATCGAAGCAAGGCAATCAAGCTCCTTACATCTGAAGAAAACACGCCACGAGCGACCAGAGACCTTCGCTAACTTATAGAAACGCTATCTCTCGTGACTTGCACATCATCAACGCATTACAGGGATCGATGTCGGATCGAAGCAAGGCAATCAAGCTCCTTACAACTGAAGAAAACACGCCACGAGCGACCAGAGACCTTCGCTAACTTTACGACTACAGAGGGCGCATTTTTCAAACCCTGATTGGAATTCTTCCTATTGGGACAATCGAAATTGATCGTCTGAGTTTTCCTGTAGAGATTTGAAAATTAGTAAGTAAGTGTATATGTTCCTGCCCTGGCGGAGAATTCCAAACTTCCTAAAAAATATTATCAAATATTATTAAAAAGCGTCGGTGGCGTAACGGCTAGGGCTAGGTTGTGCTTCGAATCCTGACACGTACCAATGTGATTTCATAGTTAGATATCATATGTACGTTTATCCGACGCTCTTACGGTGAAGGAAAAAATCGTGAGGAAACCTGCACACGCCTGCGAGAAACTCGCAGGTTGTGTGTGAAGTCGACCAACCCGCACCGGGCCCGCGTGGTCGTCTAAGGCCCGATTGCCCTAACTCCAGGAAATATGAATTATTTAACAGATTAAGTTCCGTAGGAGAACCAAAGTAATCGATATAGCTCTCGGAATTGCTAAACTTAAGTGGCAGTGGGCATGGCACAAAGCTCGTAGAACAGATGGGCAATGGGACAGATAAGTTCTCAATTGGTTACTGCGCATCGAAAGACATTGCGTAGGTAGTCCTTCCTTTTGGTGGGCCGACGATCTGGTGAAGGTCGCGGGAAGCCGCTGGATGCGGGTAGCGTAGATCCGGATAATGTAGACATCCTTGGGGCAGGCCTATCTCCAGCAGTGGACGTTTTTCACTGATATGTTGATGACGAATAGTTTTAGTTACAATAGTAAATCATAAAACAAATAATCGATTCACATAACAGTTGTTATTTTTAGAAAACAGATCTAAGCCGGAAGTCAAGCTAAGTAAGTTCACATAAATACATCCTTGGGGCAGACCTTTCTTCAGCAGTAGACGTTTTTCGATGATATGTTGATGAAGAATAGTTTTAGTCTCAATAGTAAATTACAAATCAAATAACCATTTTACATAACAGTTGTTATTTTCAGAAACATATCTAAGCCTGAAGTCAAGCTAAGTTCCCCATTGCGTTGGGAAATATTGGTAAGCCCGCGTCCATCTTCGGCAACATCGTCACTTACCACCAGGTGAGATGTCAAGGGTTTACCAATTGTGAATAAAAAAAAAAAGTAAGTTCACATAAATACATCCTTGGGGCAGACCTTACTTCAGCAGTAGACGTTTTTCGCTGATATGTTGATGAAGAATAGTTTTAGTCTCAATAGTAAATTACAAATCAAATAACCATTTTACATAACAGTTGTTATTTTCAGAAAACATATCTAAGCCTGAAGTCAAGCTAAGTAAGTTCACATAAATACATCCTTGGGGCAGACCTTACTTCAGCAGTAGACGTTTTTCGCTGATATGTTGATGACGAATAGTTTTAGTCACAATATTAAATTATAAATCAAATAACCATTTTACATAACAGTTGTTAATTTCAAAAACATATCTAAGCCTGAAGTCAAGCTAAGTAAGTTCACATAAATACCTTTCTCCAGCAGTAGACGTTTATCGCTGATATGTTGATGACGAATAGTTTTAGTTACAATAGTAAATCATAAATCAAATAATAATTTTACATAAAAGTTGTTATTTTTAGAAAACAGATCTAAGCCGGAAATCAAGCTAAGTAAGGTCACTTAAACAATAACAATGAATATTATACAAATGCTATACTTAACTCTAAGTACTGTCGATAACATCAAGTAATCTATAACTTACTAGATTTTTCCCGCGGATTCGCTCGCGTGAACATAGTTTCTATGACTGTCTTCGAGTGTGTGCAGTGCCCGAGCCGTAAGCGGCTCGCGAGTTTGAAAAAAAGTAGCCTATGTTTTAATCCAGGTCCTAATCTGTCTACCCAACAAATTTCATTCAGATCCATTCAGTAGGTTTGCGTGAAAGAGTAACAAACATCTATTCATATATCTATACACAAAAACTATCAAATTTATAATATTGGTCTTAATTATTTTTTTCATAATTGATAAGCTCTTGGCATCATCTCACCTGATGGTAAGTGACGATGATGCCGAAGATGGAAGCGGGCCTACCAAGATTCCCCAACGCAATGGAGAACTGGCTATCTTATCTTCAAGCCGGAACACATCAATGTCGTTAACACTGATGTTTTGCGGCAAGACTTAGATAAGATGGTGGTAGCTAGCTAGGCGGGCTTAGAAGATGCCCTACCACCAACCAAACCGAGTCTTACAAGTTAACCCAACCGGGAATCGAACCCGCGACCTCCTCGTGTGAAGCGAATGGACAAACCATTACGCCACGGAGGCGGTTTATTTACATTTTGTTTCAAAACTCATTAAAAATAATTCACGAAACGCGTTACACTGACCCACTGTTAGCTGGTACGAGAGATCATTCACCTTCTGCCAACAAAAAAATGACAGCTTCCGATTTATTAAAAATTATGAAAATTTATTCAAAACAATTCGTAAATAAATGCTCGGTCTATTTGCGAAGACAAATATGTATATATTTTAAATATTTGGGCAATTAAAAATGAATTTACATCTCAATGAAGGAGCAGAGCGTGCCGCATACATACATACATAATATTATTTGCATTGAATACAATACCTTTAATTGACAGAAATACTGTTCTAAATGTTTGTTTTGTGCAAACTGTACATATCTACAATAAATAGGTAATAATAGGAAATTAATTACGATCGAAAATCATCATCATATCAGGTTATATACGTCCCCACCGAGGGGCTCGAGCCTACCCTGAATTAGGGCGATCGGGCCTTAGACGATCACGCGAGCCCAGTGCGGGTTGGTCGACTTCACACACAACCTGCGAGTTTAACCGCAGGCGTATGCAGGTTTCCTCACGATGTTTTCCTTCACCGTAAGAGCGTCGGATAAACGTACATATGAAATCTAAATTCGAAATCACATTGGTATGTGGCAGGATTTGAACCACGACCTCCCAGACAGGAGGCGGCGGCCCTTGCCGTTATGCCACAATCAACTAGTTAGGTATTTTTTTCGCTTACCAGAAGACGAAGTGTGAGCAGGATTCCACTCGGTGGACTAACGACTTGGTGAGGGTCGCAAGAAGCCGCTGGATGCAAAGGTGGTTGTGGAAATCTTTGAGGGCAGCCTATGTCCAGCAGTAGATGTCTTTCCGCTGATGATGGTGATGATTATGTATAATTTACCCAAATGCCTAAGAAAGTAATGTTTTGAGATGTATGTATGTATGTTTGTTTCGCTGGCTGAGCTTGCAGACTAAACGGTTTGATGGGTATTGAAGTGCGAAGTGTAGATATGTCTATCCCTTGAGTTACATAGCATATATTTGAATAAGACGGATTTTAATTTTTAATTAAATTGGTTGTTGGTTACTTAAGGTGAGATGATGCCAAGACCTTACCAATTGTGAAAAAAGCAGGGTTTTCAGCACATTGACCTTTTTTTAATTAATTGCAGTAGTTTTTAAAGTTAGGACCAATGAAACAAGCTCTCATTGGTATAAAGACATTTTTTTTATCTACCTTAGTTTAGCTAGTTTCAGTTTTAAACTTTAGTAACATTTTTGTTTCCAACTTTTTCAGTACGATATACTTCACATTTTTCTAGAAAAAAAATATTTTGATGCAGATAATACCAATAAAATTCTCCCAAAGTCCCGAGGATGAATAAAAGTTTGAAAGAATTTTTATTTCAACATACATTAAAAAATGAGCAGTCGGTAGATTAGTTTTTGTCATGTCACAATCTTGCAAATAACCGAGAATATCTACAAAAAAACAAATGTCAGTTGATGTGCCAAATACTCTGTATAATGGTGTTAACTGGTTATTATCTTTAGATTAAAAACGGAAGGTCATTCACTCACTCATAAAACATGAAATCTCGAATACCACATGACCTATGAAGCTGAAATATGACAGGTAGGTCAGAAGACGTCAACTAAGTACAGATTTTGAGACAGGGCCGAATTAAGGGGGTCTAACTAAAGGCTGTCGTAAATTTGCATGAAAGTCCAAAAGGCAAGTGCACTATCATGTTTTTGCTGCTAGAGATATAAAGATGAGTTAGTTATTCTGGTTTCAAATGTAAGTAAAAAAAATAAATTGAGTAATATTTTTTTCCCCACTAGGACGGATTAAGGTGATCAAAATAAGTAAGTTAATTTTTCAAATTCCCAAAGGATAGGGAATAAAGCGAGAACGAAGTCACGGGAAAAAGTAATGTCCATACGGGCGAAGCTATGGATAAATGCTGGTAGGTATATAATAAACACGTGCGAAACTTTTCTGTACATTGTGTCATTGTTGACACGACCGTTAAACGGAACGTATCACATTTTGATTATACAGTGTGTAAAAAAATTGGTGTATAGGACCGGTTAACTGGGGGTTCTACTCATCATACTGAACAACTTTCCCCAAGGAACTCATAGTAAATTCAAAAAAAAAATTTGGTACTCCATACTTAAAATGCACAAAATTATCATTTTCATAAATCATCTGATCGATTTGTATGAAGAGTAAAATATTTTTTTTGCGATTTCAGAAAACTCGTAGAACAAAAGTTGTTCAGTATGATGAGCAGAAGTTCCAGTTAACGGGACCTACACCACTTTTGTTACACCTTGTAGAGGTTCTAATCACAGATAATTACTAAGCTCACCAGTTCAATTAAAAGCTGCGCGCGACTTATTGCGCAGTTGGCAGCGCGTGCGCGGTCAAGGCCGCTGCGACTCCCGCGCAACTCCGGCTCCGTCACAAACAAACCTATAAATGTCAAATCAATGTACCTACCTAACTTAGCTACGCATACCTGATAGATAAGTAGGTATATACATTTGTTGTTCTCCACGAGAAAAGATAAGAAATATTTTATAATATATTTTATTAGTGTTGCAGAATCGTGGCTTAACGGCTAGGGCCACTACCTCTTGTCCGGCAGAATCCTGCCACGTATCAATGTGTTTTCGAATTTCGATTTCATTTATCCGACGCTCTTACGGGGAAGGAAAAACATCGTGAGGAAACGCCTGCGAAGGATTAAGGTTGTGTGTGAAGTCGAGCCCGCACTGGGCCCGGGTGGTCGACTAAGTCCCGATCGCCCTAATTCAGGGTAGGCTCGAGCCGGTGGGGACGTTTATGAGCTATATGACGATGATACTGATGATGATATTGTAGAATCAATTTAGCTTGGTGTAATTGTTTACGTCTGAGTCCTGCCTAAATAGGTAGTTAATTCCAACTGCCAGCATACTATGAAGTAAAGTCACAAACGTCCCCACTGGTGGGGCGCGGCCTCGAGAAGGTTACGGTATACTCCACACATGGGGGCTAAGTCCAGGTTGGTGGCAGTTGTGGGGCTAGTGAGGTTTTTCAGGTCGCTTATAAGGCATCTGAAACCGCTGCCTTTAAGTGATATCAACCAGTGCCAACTCTTCCAGGTAGTGACCGTGCTTCAGGTAAGTTAACCTGCAAGATCGAACCACCCGCGCAAGTCACACTGAGCTACGATCGTTTCCTATAAGCTCTATACCTACTCTATAGCAGTCGTGTGCCTACTCTACTTCAGGGTGGTGGATTCTGGAGAGTTAGGCGAGATAGTCATCAACAAGATTACCGCCATACGAGTTAGCGTTACCTGATGGTACCGAAAAGGAGGGTTTGTGTTCCTTTTGGATATTTTGTCCTCCCATCTTCGCTTAACAACCGTCCCTATATGACCTAGCGTCGGTGAGTGAGGACGCTATATATCATAAACCTGGTAGTTTAGCGTATCTGGTGGATATACGGGAGGGAATTTACCTGTATGTTACTTACTGCGGGAGGTGAGCGTGCCTATAGCTCGGTACCTTTTTCAGCTGATATGGTGATCGGCATCACAATCGTCACTAGCTCAAGATCTCTATTTCATTACAATTGGTAAGCCCTTAGCATGGTAAGTAAGTGACAATGATGCCGAAGATGGGCCCTACCAAGATTCCCCAAAGCAATGGGGAGCTGAATATCTTATCTTTATGCAAGAACACATCAATGCTGTTTAACATGATGATGTTTTGGCGGCAAGACTTAGATAAGGTGGTGGTAGTTAGCCAGGCGGGCTTAGAAAATGCCCTACCACTAACCGAACCGAGTATTACAAAATTGACCCCGACAGGAATCTAACTCGCGATCACTTCGTGTGAAGGGAATGGACTATCAATTACGCTGAGGAGGCGATTATCAAGCTCTAAGAAAAGTATTACTACTAATATGCGTCCGGGTGTTCTTAGTATAGACGCTGCTATTACCAAAGTATCTTCATATCAGCTCTTAAAAGTCCCCACCGAGGGGCTCGAGCCTACATGAATTAGGGCAATCGGGCCTTAGTCAATCACGCAGGCCCAGTGCGGGTTGGTCGACTTCACACATACAACCTTCGAGTTTCTTCGCAGGCGTGTGCACTGTGCAGGTTTCCTCGCGATATTTTCCTTCACCGAAAGAGCGTCGGATAAACGTACATATGAAATCGGAATTCGAAAACACATTGGTAAGTGGAAGAATTCAAACCACGACCTTCCCGGACAGGAGATAGTGGCCTTAGCCGTTACATCACCGACGCTCTGTTATGCCACAGTATCGTTACTGATTAGTACTTAAACTAATACTATAAATGTGAAAATGAGTGTTAATTTATTAGATAGATAGATAACACGTTTATCTGTCACTGCAAACACACACATAGATACTAGTAATTAAAAAAACAGCAAATTAAAACAGCAAAAAAACAGAGAGAGAGAGAGAGACCATTATATAAAATGAAAAAACAAACAAATAACAACAAAATAATTTAAATAAATAAGTTTAAACTAGTGTTATGCAGTGCAAATGGTTCATAGCTCAGTAAAAAAGTTTTCACTTCAAAACACAGATTTTCTGCCACCACCCGAGGGTAGACCGAAAAAGTTATATAAAAAAAATAATTTGTTTGTTTGTTACCTCTTCATATGCTTCACCACCTTGGCAAAAATTGGCATGCACGTAACCTTTATAATGGAGAACGTAGGATATAGGCTACTTTTTATCACGTGAAAATAACAAAGTTCGATACAATTTCTGAGGGAATTGAAAAAAAAGGCTCTTTTTTCACAGAGATAACTGGGGGGGTGGGAAATGACGTAGACTACTAATTAGAATAGCCCGAGATTATTCCCTAGGGATCTGTGCGAACAACTCATTTCCGGTCTCGCATCACGTCGGCGTCGCAACGGAGCAACGGAGGGGGTGGGAAGTGACATGGACTGCTAATCAGAATAGCCCGATGGTTCCTAAGGGGTCTGAAGTAAACTCGTGTCTACGCTCGCGAGCTGCTTTAGGCTCGCGCACCACTCACCCTCAAAGGCAGTCATAATAAAAATGCTCACGCAAGCGAAGCCGTGGCCAAAGGCTAGTACATATTATAAATCCGAAATTGTATCTGTCTGCCTGCTTGTTTGTTACTCTTTTGGATAATTGAAATTTAGCACGGAGATAACTTTAAGGTCGGAAAACAACAGAAGATACTTTTTATCCTGGGAAAAATGCATAGTTCCCGAGGGATCTGGAAAAAACTTAATCCGACGCTCACGAGCCATTTGCATCTAGAATACAGTCATGAAAACGATATCCACGCGGGTGAGAAACCGCGGGCTCAATCGAGTCTAATATAAATAGCAGTATTCATAGACATTTTTTTTATTCACAATTGGTAAGCCCTAGGAATCAACTCACCTGATGGTAAGTGACGATGTTACCGATGATGGAAGCGGGCTCACCAAGATTCCCCAACGCAATGGAGAACTGGCTATCTTATCTTCAAGCCGGAAAACATCAATGTTGTTAACACTGATATTTGGCGGCAAGAATTAGATAAGATGGTGTTAGCTAGCCAGGCGGGCTTAAAAAATGCCCTAACCACCAACCAAACCGAGACTTACAAGTTGACCCCACCGGGAATCGAACCCGCGACCTCCTGGTGTGAAGCGAATAGGCTAACCATTACGCCACGGAGGCGGTTAACATAAAAGCAATGTCACAGTTTTACAATATAGCGACTTACAGTAGCGCTACGAATGTACTTAAACATAACAACAGAAGGATACTTGCGGGGCAGCGGGCGGCGGGGCACAGCCTGGCAAACTCCATAGCTATTAAACTCCGCGAGTTTGCCAGGCTGACTACAGGCTAATACGGGCTAGTACCTACGCCGGTGGCGCATCGTGCGATATCAAAGGCGTTGCGCTACTGTAAGCTATATCGTAATACTGAGGCAATGTTGTGAACGTTAGGAATTGTATGATCCACAACGGATGTGCACTAATTCGTATTCCGAACCTATTAGATATTTTAAAGGATGCATGATTCTACCACATCATCATATCAGCTCATATACGTCCCCACCGAGGGGCTCGAGCCTATATACCCTGTATTAGGGCGATCGGGCCGTACTCGACCACGCGGGCCCAGTGCGGGTTGGTCGAATTCACACACAACCTGCGAGTTTCTTCGCAGGCGTGTGCAGGTTTCCTCACGATGTTTTCCATCACCGTAAGAGCATCGGATAAACGTACATATGAAATCAAAGTTCGAAATCACATTGGTACGTTCGGATTCGAACTACAACCTCCCGTTACGCCACCGACGCTCCACATAGAAACAAAATACAAAATTCTATTTTATCTTTGTAAGGCGAATCAGCAAGAATGCCAGGTATTTGCTTCCGCCACTAGAACGCAAAGACACGATCATGTTAATCGTCGAAGGAATGCCCATAAGCACGACTTTTAAACCTGTCCATAGCTATTAAAACTGGTTGATTGTTATCATTTAATTTGAAAAAAAAACCAGTAGGTTATTATGTTGTTCTTACAATGAGTATGGCCACGCATGCAGTGTTTTCGTACAGTTCTGATGATAATAGATACGAAACATTATTTGGGGATAAGACAAAATGGGACGTCGTGGTTCGAATCCTGCCACGTACCAATGTGTTTTCGAATTTCGATCTCATATGTACGTTTATCCGACGCTCTTACGGTGAAGGAAAACATCGTGAGGAAACCTGCACACGCCTTCGAAGAAACTCGAAGGTTGTGTGTGAAGTCGACCAACTCGAACTGGGACCACGTGGTCGACTAAGGCCCGATCACCTTAATTCAGGTTAGGCTCGAGCCCCTCGGTGGGGACGTAAATGAGCTGATGTGAATAATGAATGATGAAGACAAAATTGTAACATATCATATCAACCAAAAGACATCCATTTCTGGACAAAAGCCTCCCCCAAGGGCTTCCACAACGACTGGTCCTGCGCTGCCCTCATTCAGCGGCTTCTCGCGACCCTCACCAGGTCGTCGGTCCACCGATCGTAAGGCCTGCCTACACTACGTCTTCCTGTGCGCGGTCGCCATTCAAGAACCTTACTACCCCAATGCCTGTCCTTTTTACGAGCTATGTACCCTGCCCACTGCCACTTAAGTTTAGTAATTGAAAGCTATTTCGGTTACTTTGGTTCTCCTATGCAGTGTCTTAAGACCAAGGTTTTTGACCAGTGTGTGTTGCCAGTGATGACATACGGAACTGAGACATGGTCGCTTACTATGCGGCTCATAAAAAGGCTCAAGGTCACCCAAAGTGCAATGGAGCGTACTTTGATCAAAAATTCCCTGAATTGTAACATAGAATGCGATAAAATATCACCATAATACCGTCCCCACTGTTTATCATAATCATTCTCTTTATTGATAACAATTTTGTTACAGGCCCTAAATTATGTCAAACATTATATTATACACTAGCTGTGCCCGCGACTTAGTATGCGTGGAGTTTTTGCATTTTCCCACGGGAACTCTTGAATTTTCCGGGATATAAAGTATCCTATATGTTAACCCGGGCTAAAAGGAACCATCAAACAAAATTTTATCAAAATCGGCCTGGTGGTTTTTGCATGATACGCTAAAATAAAGACAGAGTGCTCGATTAAGGCTTGATCGCCCTAATTCAGAGTAGGCTTGAGCCTCTCGGTGGGGACGTATATGAGCTGATAAGATGATATGATGAAGATGAAATAAAGACCCCAGATGGGTCTTTAAAGAAAGCAGCAGGTTAAAATAATTATTTTGTAAAGCTTCCAAGTTTGGTTTGAAAAATATGTTGAATGGTGGAAAGAATTTTGATTTTTTAATCACATTGTCAGATAGATGACGGCGCATGCGTAAAAGAACAAATAGATGGAATTAAAAAAGGTCGAATGAAAGCAGAACGAATAACAGCTGACCGCGTTACAAATTAACGGACATTGTTTGCTTATCGTGAGGTTTGGTCAAGATTTTTTAGGCCGCGGACAGACAGACGGACAGACGGACGTGAAAAAACTATAAGGGTTCCTTGTTGTACTACGGAACAATAAAAAAACCATGATACAAAAGAGTGTCTCGTCAGACATTTTTTTTATCCCTGTCTTTTAGAATCGGCTAAGGATCGTCTCAAGTTGAACGTTGCACACGTCCGTAGGTGTAAATCTAAATGCCCTCCACGTAACCCCGGGTGATGCTAAGTGCAACACCAGGCAACCGCCGTCTATCCCTTGGGTAGCTCGGTAAATTGTGCCTATACGATTTGAAATAGTCTATACCTACACAAAGTGAATCCATCTACAAGAAGTCATCATCATATCAGCCGAAAATCGTCCACTACTGGACAAAGGATTTCTACGACGCCCGGTCCTGCGCTAACCGCATCCAGCGGCATCCCGCGATCTTCATTAGGTCGTCGTCGGTACACCGCGTGGGAGGCCCACGCTACGTTTTCCAGTGCGCGGTCGCCACTCGAGAACTTCACTGCCCCAATGACTATCTGTTGAGCTATGTGCCCTGCCCACTGCCACTTCAGTTTAGCGATTATGTGAGCTATGTCGGTTACTATGGTTCTCCTGCGGATCTCCTCATTTCGAAATTCCGAGCATAGCCCACTCCATTGCCCTTTGGGTGACCTTGGGCCTGAATAACGGAAACCTATAAGTGGAAAAACTCTTTAACTTGGATGAATCACCAGCTTATCATCAAGACTAGTCGCTCACCCATAAGACCCCGGTGCTAAGAGTCGTGACACACGGAAGTGGCGACGGTGACGCGGCTCGTGTGGTGCCTATTAATCACCGGCGATCACGCAAAACGTGACCATATGACCATAAACACAGACTCTCTGATCCGTGTCTTCCCAGATACCAACAATCTCGACGAGTTAGAAAATACATGTACTACGTGTCAAAAGTGTATGAAAAAGTTATAACAAAACAGTTTTCATCTGTAATGTATTTCAAGAATAAAACTCTTGGATGATTTTGACACTATTTTTTTTGGGGTTTTTTTTAATCTACAGCTAGCTGTTTCCCACGGCTTTATCCGCGTTAACAACGTTTCTATGACTTTTCAAGCGCTCGCGAGCGTGGAAAAAAGTAGCCTATGTGTTAATCCAGGTCATAATCTATCTACCTACCAAATTTTAGCCACATCCGTTCAGTAGTTTTAGCGTGAAAGAGTAACAAACATACATCCATACATTCTTACAAACTTTCGCGTTTATAATATTATTAGTAAGATCGTATGCCCTTGGCATCATATCGCCTCGACGATCAGAAGCATAATGCCGCTCTCGGCGTAGACAATCGTTTTTTTAATGTTCTGAATGGATTTTAACTTCTTTCTGTTTTTCCTACAAAATACAATTAAATAATTTATTCACGTAATTTAAAAAAACCATAAATTAACCAAGTTATTCTAATGCATAACTGAATCTTATACAACTGATTCCTAGTTGTCCAAACTGGGATCTATGAACTGTTTGCATGACTTGTTGCATCAAAAAAAAAATTTTTATTTTTTTTTATTCACAATTGGTAAACCCTTGACAATATCTCACCTGGTGGTAAGTGACGATGTTGCCGAAGATGGAAGCGGGCTTACCAAGATTCCTTAATGCAATGGGGAACTGGCTATCTTATCTTCATGCCGGGAACACACCAATGATATAAACATTGATATTTGGCGGCAAGACTTAGATAAGATGGAATAATGTAATAGGATTTGTATCGTTGAAATTTTTATACGTACTAACTTAACGAATTGAAAAGTAAGCATTTTCATTTTCAATTCACGCCATTAGTAATCGGGCGAATTCTAATAAATCATCATCAATATATCAGCCGAAAAACGTCCATTGCTGGACAAAGGCCTCCCCCAAGGATTTCCACGACGAGCAGTCCTGCGCCGCCCGCATCCTTCGGATTCCCGCGATTTTAACCAGGTCGTCGGACCACCGCGTGGGAGGCCTGCCTACGCTACGTTTTCCGGTGCGCAGTCGCCACTCTAGAACTTTACTACCCCGACGGCCATTTATTCTACGAGCGATGTGCCCTGTCCACTGCTACTTCATTTTATCAATTCTGTGAGCTATGTCGGTTACTTTGGTTCTACTTGAATGTCGACTACGAAATGTGTAAAGACAACTGGGAATGCTCTGATCTATCAGTGGTCCGATCAGATGGCGCCAACAATGAACTTGAGATAACCGAAGAATTGACACTGCTAATGTATAGAGTAAGGCCAGTGGCAATGGTACACAGATGTAGGATTGATTTATGAGTTCGGCAGCTCATTGTCCAGATAAGATCTGTAAAAGTAATTATCCGTTAAATGAAGAACAAATAGTTGCAATGTTTAACATAAATGACAATATAAAACAATCTACGTAATGCTTTTAAGTAAAGTAAGTGTAACATTTATTATCAATAGCTGTTGCCCGCGACTTCCCCTGCGTGGATATTAGAACATGACAAATTATAAATGTTCAGATGACGCCAACAATTAAATTGAGATAACCGAAGAATTGACACTGCTAATGTATGGAGAAAAGCCAGTGGCAATAGTACACAGATGTAGGATTTATTTATTAGTTCGGCAGCTCATTGTCCAGAAGCTCTTTAAAAGTAATTATCCGTTAAATGAAGAACAAATAGTTGCAATGTTTAACATAAATGACAATATAAAACAATCTACGCAATGCTTTTATGTAAAGTAAGTGTAACATTTATTATCAACTAGCTGTTGCCCGCGACGTCTCCCGCGTGGATATTAATTATATCATCATATCAGCTCATATACGTCCTCACCGAGGGGCTGAATTAGGGCGATCGGGCCTTAGTCGACCACGCGGGCCCAGTGTGTATTGGTCGACTTCACACACAACCTGCGAGTTTCTCCGCAGGCGTGTGCAGTTTTCCTCACGATGTTTTCCTTTACTGTTAGAGCGTCAAATAAACGTACATATAAAATCTAAATTCGAAATCAAATCAATCAAGCGTGGAGAACATGACAAATAATGAATTTTATAAAAAACCACATGAAAATGAATCATTTGAGATTCGTAATTAAAAAGAAAATGGTTTATTGTAACTTTAGGTTCCGGTAGAATATCAGCGTTATGATGATAATAATGATGAGAATATCAGCGTTGCAAATTTGTATATGCAGCAATAAAGCTGAACCGATGCCATTCCAATCACAGATAAGAATTTTTTTTTCTATTCTGTGATTCCAATGCACAGCAACAGCTGTCAGATTTTCATTGTTTTAGATTATCAACCGACTTCAAAAAGGAGGCGGTTCTCAATTCGACTGCATGTTTTTTTTTGTATGTAACAACGCGATATCTCCGCCAATTGTGAACCGATTTTCAAAATTATTTTTTTATTCGAAAGAGTATACTCCCGAGGGGGTCCTATTGTCACCAAGTCAGGATCTGATGATTGGTTCTCAGGGAAATCGAGAAAAACCCTCAAATGTTATAGGCAAATATTACGTGTTGCATGTATTTCCTAAAACTATTCAAGTTTTGGCGTCTATTAGTCTTCATCTCATGTTGATGAGCTGATGAAGGAAGGTACAACTCCTTAACGGTTAGGAGTTGGAAGATAATTCTTCAAATATTTTGCGTAGATACATAGGTAAGAATAGACCGATAGTTGTATACTTTTAGGTTATTCAGATGAGCTGATGATGGAAGATTTAACTCCTTAACTTTCATTCTGATAAGATGATGATGGAAGCTACAGCAATTTGTATCTGTTAATGAAACACATGCTTTATGATTTGATGGTCCCTATTGGCGAGTGGGTGATTGGATATAACGTTGTTAGATAGAGCATTATCACTAAAAATAAATTAAATAAAAATAAAATTTTAAAAAACTTAAAAACCGACTTCAAAATGAAATTAACTGAATTTGAATTTCCTCTGTTTAATATTGCAAAGGTTGACTGGAAGAGATCCCTCTAAAGGATAAGTCCGCCTTTGTACTTAAGGTTTTTTTTATACATTATTTTAAGTGTATATTTTGTACAATAAAGAGTTTACAAACAAACAAACAAACAATTAACTCAAAAGTATGAAATAATATAATTATACTTAGATACACGACATTAACCAACAATAACGAAATCAAAGGTAGGTACGAATTAAATTAGAGGCCTAAAATTTTTTTTGAGGTCGGTGTCAGCAATGCCATCGAATCTAAAACATTTGATAGGTAAGTAGCTGTGTGCTGGTACCGACTTCAAAAATAAATGACAGTTATGTTGCATTGGGGAATATTGATAAGAGCGCTTTCATCAGCATCAGTGTTCGAACGTTAGATACGTCCATGTCCGGATGTAATGGACGTCAGATACGTCCATGTCCGGATGTAATGGACGTCAGATACGTCCATGTCCGGATGTAATGGACCTCTCAAATATTGTACTCTACCACATGTTTTTGTTGCTGGTTTACAATTTCTCGTTAAATTTTAGGGATGTCTTTTGTATGTTTCGTTTTTCTGTAAAAGGGTAAAAACGGGACCCTATTACTAAGACTCCGCCGTCCGTCCGTCGGTCTCTCTGTCCGTCTGTCACCAGGCTGTATTTCATGAACCGTGATAGCTAGACAGTAGAAATTTTCACAGATGATGTATTTATGTCGCCGCTATAACACCAAACAGTAAAAATTAGAAAAAGTGAAACTCTCCATACAAAAAAAAACTTTTGTTTGTAAACTCTTTAGTGTATTTAAAACAAATACATTAAATATTTAGACAAAAGAATATAAAACGTATCCATTCAAACGTGAAGAAACTAGCGCCATCTATTATGATGATACGGAACCCTTTGTGCGCGGTTCTGACTCGCACTTTACCGATATATATGCTGTTACTACATTTAGTGGTTTTTGCTTGATGCCCGTTCACACAAACAAATAAACAAAAATTTAAAAAACGTTCACCATATTCAGTTACTTATTTTAAGTCGTCTTGGTTAGTTTTTTCCGAATTTTGGATTTATTTTAGGTACGTTTTTAAGGTTCCGAAGTCAACAAGGAACCCTAATAGTTTCGCCATGTCTGTGCGTCTGTTTGTCTGTTTGTCTGTCCGTGGCTTAGCTTAAACTATTAGTACTAGAAAGGTGTAATTTGGCATTGGTATACATACGATTATTAATCGCGCCGACAAAGTGGTACAATAAAATCTTAAAATATATTTTTTTATAAGAGTGCCTCCTCTATTTGTAGAGAGGGTGAATTTAAAACCATTTTGCGGTTCAGCGATCGGTTTGTGAAATATGAAGCTTTAAAATGTTAATTTTTATTAGAGTCGAGAGTCGTCGTCCCCATCCTTACCAACTAAGCCGCTATATTCATCTGAAAAAAAAAGTGAAAAGTAGGATATGTAATCAATTTAAAAGGGAAACTATCACGGCTAAGTAGACTTTCTTTATCATATTAGCTCATATACGTCCCCACCGAGGGGCTCGAGCCTACCCTGAATTAGGACGATAGGGGCTTAGTCGACCACGGGGGCCCAGTGCGGGTTGGTCGACTTCACACACAACCTTCGAGTTTCTTCGCAGGTGTGTGCAGGTTTCCTCACGATGTTTTTCCTTCACCGTTAAAGCAATCGGTGAGTATATGTACGTAAGTTTCGAAAAACTCATTGGTACATTGGCAGTCCGGATTTGAACCCGGCACCTCTGCTTAGGAGGAACGAGTCGTTACCGGTTGAGCTACCGACGCTTATAGACTTTCTTAGTTTAGGAGTAATAATCGACCAACGGATTTTAAAAAAAGTTAATAGATTTTCATACAAAATGTTCCTTTACCAACTGCAAATATAATTCTGTTTTTAAAAATATATTTTTTTTTAAAGACTACGGATCCCCGCTTTGCGCAAGTCCGACTCGCACTTGGCCGGTTTTTTTTTCCTTCCCGATTTTCTAATTTGTCTAAATATGCTGAAGGCTACAAACAAAGTAATTCCACGTATTCCCATTAAATTGTAAAACAAGATTCAACAACGTAGAATTAACTTTATTTTCCAGTGACAGGTGGAATTGGCATCTTCAATCTGGCGAATCATCAAAACGCGTGGCATTCCATGCGACTGGACGTCGCGTGCGCACGCTATTGCGCTAATCCGCGAATAGTTACCAACCAGGCCTGCTGTCCACAAGTCGAATGTTTCGCAAATAAATTTAAACACTAACATATTTTTTTAAATATGTCAGTTAAGAATAAATACGTAGCACCGAAAAAATATTTTTTTATAATATTTTTATAGCTTAACTTTTTCTAAGTAAGCATCCTATCCTACTCCTACTAATATTATACATAAACGCGAAAGATTGTAAGAACGTATAGATGTATGTTTCTTACTCTTTCACGCAAAAAACTACTGAACGGATCTGGCAAAAATTTGGTACATAGACAGATTAGGACTTGGATAACCACATAGACTACTTATTTCCACGCTCGCGAGCCGCTTGCGGCACGCGCACTGCGCATCCTCGAAAAGTCATAAAACATTGTCCACTCGGGTGAATCCCCAGGAAACAGCTAGTGTTTCATATATGGATACGAAACTTAAGTACTATAGTAACTTGACGTGTTATCCGGCTACGATTTAGCGAAAAATATAATAAATTAACACATAGGCTCCTTTTTTACACGCTCGCGAGCTGCTTGCGGCTCGCGCACTGCACACCCTCGAAAAGTCATAGAAACATTGTCCACTCGGGTGAATCCCCAGGAAACAGCTAGTGTTTCATATATGGATACGCAATTTAAGTACTATAGTAACTTGACGTGTTAACCGGCTACGATTTAGCAAAAAATATAATAAATTAACACATAGGTTTCTTTTTTACACGCTCGCGAGCTGCTTGCGGCTCGCGCACTGCGCATTCCAAAAAGTCATAGAAACATTGTCCACTCGGGTGAATCCCCAGGAAACAGCTAGTGTTTCATATATGGATACGCAATTTAAGTACTATAGTAACTTGACGTGTTCTCAAGCTACGATTTAACGAGAAAAAAAAAGAAATTAAGAGTGGGGTAAGAATTGCCCGAGGAGTGGACCCAAATTAGGTTATAACCGCCACCAACGCAGACGGCGCCGGCGGCTGCAGCCTACCGCAGGCGGTGGATAGCGAGAAATACGAACTGTGCATCTTGAAATCAGCTACAGGTGATAAAAACTATTCAGCGTTTCAACTACGGCAAAGTATATATACTAGTACTAACATACATTATGGACACTCCCTGCCGCTCTCTAGATTGCGACCTCACCCCCTCGTCACCCAGATTTATACATATTGGTTACAGTTTGGTTCTCGAACGTATGGGATTTCGCCGCCATTTTGCTTGTTCCATCATTCCTTTTTTGAAATGTCATTTCTGGCCCGTTGTATGAAGTTTCCAGGGTGTGGCTAACGAGTTCTCCTTTTTCGTACATAAAAACTTCTTAAGACATTTAAAAGCAAAGATATAGAAACTCTTCTTGTGGAAAAAAGGGCTTAGAATGTGAAAATGTGTTTTTTGTTTGTTACCTCTTTACGCTTCAACACCTTAACTAATCATAATGAAATTTGGTATGGAGGTAGCCTGTGTCACTGGGCAGGACATAGGCTACTTTTTATCCCATTAAATATCATGAAAAAATACTCTTTTTTCTTTCATTTCTATATCATCGCCACGGAGCAACGAATTGTTGTGATTTTTCGCACAGATATGGTTGAAGGGGTGGAAAATGACATAATATACTACTAATTAGCCTAGCCCGAAATAGTTCCCGGGAATCTGGGGAAAACGTCGGTGTCACAACGGAGCAACGGATTGACATGATTTTAACATTGAAAATGTTTTTTTTGTCGCTTCGGTATAGGCCCGATTTTCAGCGAAGTGCGACGTAGCCCTGGTGTCGTGGGTTTTGGGACTAGGTACTAGGAAAGTAGACGAAGTAGGAAAGTAGTCGAAATAGGAAAGTAGACGAGGTCCTCAGGAGGGAAGAATATGACGTGTTATAAACAAAACTTATTGAGCATCTAAAACTAAACGATCTAAACTTTTTTTTATATTGGCAAAGATTGAAGGTTACGTGGAGCGAGCTACGCTCGGAGTGTCCTTATGCCATTGAATTAGAAATGAGGAGATCATAGCTCTCAGAGTTGCAAAACTCAAGTGGCAGTAGGCAGGGTACATAGCTCAAACAGTTGGCTGTTGGGGTGTGAAAGTTCTCGAGTGGTGACTGCGCACCGGAACACGTAGCGTAGACAGGTAGAGGCAACCTGGTAAAGATCGCGGGAAGCCGCTGGATGCGGGCAGAGCAGTACCGGTCGTCGTGGAAATCCTTGTGGGAGGCTTTCTTCCAGCAGTGGACGTCTTTAGGATAATATAATGATGATTTTTTTTTATTTTCCGCTTTGTATATCAATGAGGAGGATTTATAATTATTATAATACGCGTCATTATTTCATACATGGTGCACCAGAAAATAATGCTTCCCTTGTATGAGCTGTTTAAGCCGTACACAACTATTGTAAGTTTAGGCTTAGGCTTTCAATAACATACTCGTAAAATACATAACGTAAGAACATACTTGAAATTTAAAAAATGTATATGGAATTTGTACACCCCACACATTATCACACTCATAACTATTTATGCGAAATAAGCTATTTGCACGCGACAAATCTGTTACCACTTAATCACTTCAGGGTTGCCAAGAACTTTACAAGCAAAGCAGATGAACGATACACCTTGTATTGAGACCGATCGTAATAAATATTGGATTAGCAGCCCTGAGGTTACTAGGGAGTAGGGACTCCCGCGCATCGTAAACGCACTGAAAGCTTTACAACCTGCAAGCTGTTTGAAAGGTTTCCTATAAATCTGTTCGAATGTTGCCACAGAGATAATAAGAAAATAATAGATGTGGCCCATAAAGTGTGCGATTTAGAATAGATAGTGTTTATCTTCTGGATAGGAAAGGAGCGTCTAATATTTTGTTAGCAGGACACCGTGTGTCACTAAAGATAATTAAATATTAGATTGCGTGCGACTAATTGTCAAGTAAGTTCAAAATAATTGAAAATTAAAAATCGCAACATCCAAGTACAATTCAAGTACAGTTTTTGATTTTTGTTAATTTTACAAAAAAGTACAAGACCGATATTGATAAAATTTTGAGTGAAAAGGCACTATTTGAGCATGCGTGTTACATCCTCCGCTGTATCGGAACTTACAATACGCTCTAAAATTTTTAATAATATTAAAAAGGATTTTAATTTGTACCTTTAGATTATAGATTGATTTTAACTGGTTGGAAGTTTAAAATAAGACGTTGACTTGTTGAGGTAATATTAATTATCAGTTGACATTCTACAAACTTACTAGCATTTGCTTACGGCTCCGCCCGCGTGGAAATAGTTTTTATGACTGTTTTTGAGATTACGTGGTGCGCGAGCCGCAAACGACTCGCCAGTGTGGACATGAATTTTCTCCACATCTCTCGGGAACTATATCGGGCTATTCTGATTAGCAGTCTATGTCACTTCCCACCCTCCTAACCAATTATATACAAAAAAAAAACATTTTAATCCGTTGCTCCGTTGCGACGCCAACGAGCGCAAACGTGGAAATGAGTTTTCCCACATTTCTTGAGAACTATGTCGGGATATCCTAATTAGTGAAATATGTAATTTCCCACCCTCTCAACCATCTCTGTGAAAAAATCACAACAGTCTATTGGTCCGTTGCGATGTTAAAGAAATGAACAAAAATCATTTTTTTTGTTCTCTCAGGAACTGCATCGGACTATGCTATTTTCACGAGATTAAAAGTAGCGAAAAGTACGAGATAAATGTACTCTCCAGTGTCGCAGGCTAGCTGCATGACAAATTTTATCAAAATTAGTCGAGGTATTGAAGCGTGAAAAGGTCACAAACAAACACATTTTCACGTTTATAATAATAGTGATTTTCTTTACGTAAGTAAAGAAAAACCTTTTTTTTTTTATTCACAATTGGTAAACCCTTGACAACATCTCACCTGGTGGTAAGTGACCATGTTGCCGAAGATGGAAGCGGGCTTACCAAGATTCCCCAACGCAATGGGGAAGTGGCTATCTTATCTTCATGCCGGAACACACCAATGATATCAACATTGATATTTGGCGGCAAGACTTAGATAAGATGGTGGTAGCTAGCCAGGCGGGCTTATAAAATGCCCTACCGCCAACCAAACCGAGTCTTACAATTGACCCCGCCGGGAATCGAACCCGCGACCTCCTGTGTAAAGCCAGTGAACTTTGCCTCTGAGCTACGGAGGCGGTAATATCTGAAGGACAGACTATTGAATCGTTATCAACAATAATGTGAAGCAAACAATTTGGTACTTCGAAGTAATTGAAGCTCTTGTACTCAAATAAATCAAATTGATTTGTAGTGCTTACAGATTAAACTCAAGGAAACCAACGGCGGAAGCTTAACGATAACCTTTATCCGAATATAATTGCGATTGACCACGGGCCGGTCCTAACACAGAGAGGTGTACCGCAAGGCAGCGTCTTGGGGCCTCCACCATAAATCATCAGACCTCATGCCGAGGTTCGGTATTTTTTCTTCTGGTAATGTGATTATCTTACGAAACTATATTTTATTGCCCGACGGCGCTTGCGCGTTATGAGGCTAACCGCTTTCGTGTTAGACATGTCGAAGGTTGTGCATCCTAAACTTTATTGATTATTCGAGAGCATTTCGAAATGTTTGGTTCATTTTGAAACGGGTCGAGGTGCTAAATTATGTTACAAATTTAATGTATAGTTTTTATTGTTGACAGTGTCAATCGTTGAATTTTATTAACATTAATTAGCTAATTGCTGCGTAGCATCTTCAACTTATCAAGGATGCTGGTCATTTTCTTTGTAACTCTTGGTATTTTACAGCTGTAATAAAAATAAGTTGTGCAAAGTCTCTAGTGGTAACTTGCCTAATCTTAATTTATCAAAGTTGTCTTTCAAGGTTTCCATCTTTAAGATTTTATTTATTGCTATAAATTATTTGGTTTATTCAAGATACTACAAGACTACAGTTACTACAATACTCTATCAAATGTTCAACTTCATCTATTCAGTGTGTCCAAGAAAAACATTTTTGTGGTAACATGTTAGAAGATTGGCCATTAAGCTTGCGTTTGTGTAACAAGTACCGTCCACAATATTGGACATTTGTGTGTTTTGCAAGGCTCCATTTCGTCACATGCTGTGTAACAATATGACATGGTCAAGACTGCTATTCAAGTGGTTATAGTAAACTTATTGTATTGTCCTAGAGCTGCGCAATCCCCGGTCTAGAGCGAATACTCGCAACACTACAGGTTCTAGATAATGCATGCGTTAAGTAGGACGTTGTATTCTAAGCTGTCAATGATATTTCTCGGTGCTAACCTTACAAGTAGGTTAGCCCTAAACATACTAAAATACTTTAAGCACCTGGAATTTTGTTTAGCAGAAGAATTGTACACCCTGTATTTATTTTTCTAGCGTTATCTCGGCCTTTGTCAGTCTTCAAGATTCAAGGTATTTATTCAAAGTAGGTGCAAATTACACACTTTCTGATAGTCAAAAAATAAAATCAAGAAGTAAACAATGTAGTTAATAATGTCAAAATTAAATCCTTGAAATAAACCGGATTATGTCATTAGAACACGAAAACAATAAGACACGAAATACATAAAAATCATTGATTGTCATTGATACCTTTGGCAAGAGTAGGCCAGTTCACATGGACAGCACCCGGTCACGAGTATAACGCGAGAGTCAGCCATCGCTTCCATCAACCATATTAGAGGGAAAGGAACGACCTGGCTCCCTGCGCCACCATCCGCACTAACATTTAAGCGAGCATGCACCATTCATGTCAATGCTAAGACAAAAATACATATTAATTAAAAGAAGTACTAGACTTGTCATGTCTTGTCGCTTCCACGTCAATTCTTAGGTTGTTTATCATTTTAGTTGTTTGTCTGATTTCTGACTTAACTTTTTCCACTTTATTGGGAATTATATATCTTTCTTCTTCTTTGCGTGTCGATGACAAATTAAATCATTCCGGCCCAGAACTTAGCCACTTCGACTGCACTATTTGTGGCGTCCATTAAGTCCTGCTGCGAACAGGTGACAGGGCAGGTAGTACAGGAAACTAAATGAGCCATGGACTGCACCGCTCCACACACACAGTCCAAATTTGGGTTTTCCGAGAGTCCCCACTATATCTTTCTACTTTCTATATTAATTACATTCTAATCACTAATGAAGCTGTTCCAAACCTCTCTCTCATACGTGGGTAGTGTTGTATCTGTTAGTTAATTCAGGGGCTTGGTGGCAACACCCACAACTAATCAAAACACGAAATATAAATAAGAATTTTGCATTGAACTAATTTCTCATGCATTTTAAATTTTTAACAGCGCATGAAAACGCAGCAGGCGAAAATATCTGTTTACCGTTTTATTGGGAGACACAGACGCGTCTAATTTCGGTGTATAATTTACAATCGTAGTTTAATATAGACTATACGGAATGGATTGTTAGTATATGGGACTATAGAGTGTAGAATAAATTCGGCGCTGGTAACGGTCCGGTCTGGCTCGGCTCCACTCGCGGGTTTATGAGCCTATAAAACGCGCGGTGTCCCCGCGGCGGGCGCGCCCGGACCTGCGACTGAGCACCGACAGCAGAAAAAGCACACAACATTTTACTTTTATTTTAGCTGCTACTATAACGAGCAGACCTGGACTTCCAACCAACTATCTCATGGTACAGATTCTGTGCATCGGTTAGCTGCCTTTAATGTTTCCCTGCCTCCAGCTGATCAATGCGGCTCTATGCTGCGGACAGCTTGCGTTTCAGATGTTCTATGCGGTCCTACTCGAGGATCTCATTGCACTGGTCGTGGTCGTAGATGAAGATAGTTTTTTCAAGCTTTTCGCGTTGATCAAGAAAGTCGTAAAATTTAATATCATATTCACTTAGCCATAATTGTAATTTAGAGTCGAGTTCAAGTATTTTCGACATGATCCTGGAAGTAAAAAATTACTTCAGAAAAACCTAAAATGTAATTTTTGAACAAGTTTAATAAAATCGATTTAATTATATAGTATCATATTTGATTACAAAATTACCTAAATTGATTTGGCAGTAAGACTTACATAAAAATAGTGGTAGCTAGCCAGGCGGGCTATGAAAATGCCCTAACCTAAATTGATTTACATTGGTTGTTCGCGGGTTCGATTCCCGGCGGGGTCAACTTTGAAAGACTCGGTTTGGTTAGTTACCAGTGTAGATAGCATTTATGTGTTCCGGCTTGAAGATAAGACAGCCAGATCTCCATTGCGTTGGGGAATCTTGGTTAGCCCGCTTCCAACTTCGGCATCATCGTCACTTACCATAAGGTGAAATGATGGCAAGGGCTTATCAATTGTGGATTTAAACAAAACATATATTTGTGTTATTATACTAGTTTCATTTGCTAATACATCATCATATCAGCCGAAGGACGTCCACTGCTGGACATATGGCCTCCCCCAATGATTTCCACGATCACCGCTTCTGCGTTGCCCGTATCCAGCGCCTACCCGCGACCTTCACCAGGTCATCGGTCCACCAAGTCCACCACGCCCTGCCTGCTATAATATATCATCATCATCATCATTACAGCTCATATACGTCCCCACCGAGGGGCTCGAGCCTACCCTGAATCAGGGCGATTAGGCCTTAGTCGACCACGCGGGCCCAGTGCGGGTTGGTCGACTTAACACACAACCTGCGAATTTCTTCGCAGGCGTGTGCAGATTTCCTCACGATGTTTTCCTTCACCGTTAAAGCAATCGGTAATTATGTACGTAAGTTTTTTGAAAAACTCATTGGTACATTGGCCGTCCAGATTTGAACCCGGTACCTCTGGTTAGATGGACCGAGTCGTTACCGGTTGAGCCACCGACGTGAATAATACATATTACCTCTATAGAAACCAATTAATGTCGTCTAGGAGTTCTCGTGCTGTCGGTACCCGGCATTTCGTAAGGAGGACTATAAATTGAAGGTTATTTCGTTATTACGGAGAGATTGTACAACATGAAGGTGATAAAACGCTATCACATGTTCTAACTCACTCCAATCCACAAATAATTATATACTTCACGCTCGGAAGACTTGTTACGACTTCCTTTTAGACAAAGTTCAAAATTTTTGTGAAATTATTTTTTGTTTCAAAAAATTTAAATAATTTTAATATACCGGTGGCTCAACCGGTAATGACTCGGTCCTCCTAACCAGAGGTGCCGGGTTCAAATCCGGACAGCCAATGCATCAATGAGTTTTTCGAAACTTGCGTACAGATAGTTACCGATTGCTTTAACGGTGAAGGAAAAACATCGTGAGGAAACCTGCACACACCTGCGAAGAAAGTCTAAGCTTGTGTGTGAAGTCGACCAACCCGCACTGGGCCCGCGTGGTAAATAACCTTAGGTAAGTAACAGAGCGTCTGTGGCGTAACGGCTAGTGCCACAAAAAAAATCTTAGGTAGGTGCTACCTACATACGATACTAAAAATTTTTTATAAAAATATATAATCTACTAACTGTTTTTATTATTTACTAATTAGTACTATAATCACGAAGCGGTCGTAGCTCAGTGCAACTTGCGTGGTTAGGTCGATCACGCAGGTTAACTGACTCGAATCACAGTGATTACCTGGATGTGTTTGACTGTTAGTAGCATTTTTCTCGACCGTTTCCGTGCTTCGCAAGGCACGTTAAGCCGTTTGCTATCACTTGATCGCTAAGCCGTGTCAGATACCGGCTTGAAAATCATCTGACAGTGCGGTTCGCCACTAGCCTACAACCTCTACCACCAACCCGGACTTGGCCCGCGTGTGTGGAGTATGACCTGACCTTACCCAGTTTAGAAGAGACCCGAGCCTAAAAAGTAGGGACATTTATGGGTTATTGACACTATAAGTACATAATCACCCCAAGTTTCACGCTTGTATGTATTACCGTTTATAGGATAGAACAAAAATAAAAAAATAAAAATTTCAAAAAACACATTTCCGACCCACCCTTTAACTTTTCAGTTTTTTTTTTCATAATTTGTCAGTAAATTACCCGTAATACCAGAAATTAATATATGAAAAATTCACGGTTCAAAAGATACAGCCTTTTAAAAGACGGACAGACAGCTTAGGACGGAACCCTTATAAACACGTGCCCCAACAGTAGGGACATTTGTGGGTTATTGACACTATAAGTACCTAATCACCCCAAGTTTCACGCTTGTGTATATTACCGTTTATAGGATAGAACAAAAATAAAAAAAACTTCAAAAAACACGTTTTTTGTATGATGACACCCTTTAACTTTTCAGTTGTTTAAATTTTGTATAATTTGTCAGGAAATTACCCTTAAAACCACAAATTAATAAATGAAAATTTCACGGTTCAAAAGATACAGCCTTTTAAAAGACGGACAGACAGCTTAAGCTTAGTAATAACTAAAAAACACGAATAGAATAAAATTGAAATCAAATGTTAACAAACTAATTACACAACTACGACACTTTTAACCGCCTCCGTGGTATAACAGTAAGTTCATTAGTTTCACACCAAGAGGTTGCGGGTTCGATTCCCGGCGGAGTCCAACTTTGTACGACTCGGTTTAGTTGGTGGAAGGGCATTTTCTAAGCCCGCCTGGCTAGCTACCACCATCTTATCTAAGTCTTGTCACCAAGCATCAATGTAAGACCGCTTCCATCTGAGGTGAGATGCTGCCAAGGGCCTACTAATAGGGGATCGGACTGCTCGTCATTTGAGTTACTTTTTATGATCTTAAAAAAACTAAGTTTTGTTCTAAAAATGTTTGAAATACCCACAAGTGACGTCACAGATTTTTAGCGTCATTGACGAACTTATTTTGTGAATTTGATCAATTAAAAATTGAAGACGTGAGACAAAACAACTAAGGTTTTGTGAATCTTTAAAAGGAGAGCAATTTAGAAAATCATATTTCAGAATTTATTTTTTATGCAGTCCGATTCCCTATTGTGGAAAAAAAAACCCTACATGCGTTCGCTCAAGAATTATATCTCTATGCAAACGGGTTTCTCTGATCGTTATTTCCACCGTTTTTACACGGTTATCGGCCACAGGCAGTAATCATAGCTAAATAATAACAAGTACCGTTCCACGATCTACCTCCGTGTATGATAGGCGACTGCGATTACTGCGATCAAGTCGATTAAATACATAAATGAATCGCAAACTTTACATTTTTCCTCTAATCGGTGCAATTTTGCTCACATGCCAGGGCCGGCGTTAGCAGTAAAACAGCAACAATACAAAACATTTAAGTTTATTCGCTTCAATAATCGCGGCTAATCACTTAAAGCTTGAAAATTATGCTTCGGAAAATTGCGGTAATTTAAGCTTTCAAATTACTGAGCGTGTAATTTATGAATTTGAATCAACACATCTTAAAATTTAAGTTCATGGTCAGATATATACATATATACATTATGACATACGGAACTGAGACATGGTCGCTTACTATGGGCCTCATAAGAAGGCCCAAGGTTACCCAAAGGGCAATGGAGCGTGTTATGTTCGAAGTTTCTCTGCGTAATCGAAACAGAAACGAGGAGATCCGTAGGAGAACCAAAGTAACCGACATAGCTCTCAGAATTGCTAAACTTAAGTGGCAGTGGGCGGGGCACATTGCTCGTAGAACAGATGGCCATTGGGGCATTAAATTTCTCTAGTGGCGACCACTCACCCGAAAACGTAGTGTAGGCAGTCCTCCCACCTGGTGGACCGAAGACCTGGTGAAGGTCGCGGGCAGCGCAAAACTGGTCGTCGTGGAAATCCTTGGGGGAGGCCTATGTCCAGCAGTGGACGTCCTTCGGCTGATATGATGATATACAGCCGTTTTTAGGTTTTATTCAGACGGACGACGTGACAAACAGCGATAAAAATGACACCTAGATCCAGATTGTATTAAAAACTCGTAGTTCATTTACACGAACTACATGTAACGTCAACTGTCGCAATGTCACAGATTTTTTAAAACTCATAATTGGTAAGCCCTTGGCATTGTCTCACCTGATGGTAAGTGACGATGATACGGGTTCACCAATTTTCCAGTTACCAAGATTATTAATTTGTTGTACAAAACTGCCGACGATACCGAAGAATGCAGCGTTCTCGACAATGTGATCATATCGTTACGACGGACAACAGTGCCATAAGTTAGACAAAAGTGTGTTATTTATCTAAAATAAGATTCTATTTTGAAAATTGGTCGCTACAACAACGCAACTTCACGCGTTTGTGGTCGCGATAACGCAGCAGATATTAGTACTAACAAACAGTATGGACACTCCCTGCCGCTCTCTAGATTGCGACCTCACCCCCTCATCTCCCAGATTATTACAGATTGGTTACAGTTTGGATTTCGCCGCCATTTTGTTTGTTCCGTCATTCGTTTTTTGAAATGTCACTTCTGGCCCGTTGTATGAAGTGTCCAGGGTGTGCTTCTCAGTAAAAAAATCCGAATTACACCGAGTCGGATGGAGAACAAGACATGCTAACCTAACCTAACCGTTTGTCCGTCCGTCCGACTCGGTTTTATTCGGAGTTTTTTACTCAGTAGCTAAGCGGGCGCCGTTTTGCGAAACAGCTAATTTTACAAGGAATATTTTAAGTTGCTCATCAAACAACAAGTGTGGGGCAGAGAGACCTGTAAAGAGCTACACCGACGAGAGCACGGCTCTTAAATTGTGATGATGATGATCAAACAACTAATCACCCGTAAATTTATTTTCATTATTTTTTTTATTCATAGCTTTAAAGAACAAACATAAAGATAGATAATACAGTACACAGTAAACCCTATCGGATTTTTGTATTGCACAGAAGTCGAAGACTATTGAATATAATGAGGGTAGGTGACACCCAAAGCACGAGTGTAGGTACTTAAATAAAAAGAACTTACCACCAGGTGAGATGTTGTCAAGGGTTTACCAATTGTGAATAAAAAAATAATAAAAAACTGCCATAAAAATGTTCACAACACAAGAACAGTGGTGACGTCAATGTGTGTGAAAGAATTTTATGTGTGACTGTTTGGGAGTGTATGTCAATGATACAGGTATTTATGGCAATCATATCAAAAATATTGATTGGACTAGCGTTGAGCGAGCGAAGCGAGCGATAATAAGTTCGGTTAGGTTTGATTGATTATACCGTCGAGGAGCTTCGCGCCTCCTCGGTGGCGGATCTGAGTTACGAAATAATAAAACAGTTTAGCTTTAACCAGATAAACGCTATACTTGTAGTTAAATAGTTGTGCACCACGAACCTAAATTGTTGCTTAATTAATTATATTTTGAGGTAAGTGTTTTGCTGTGCAATCAGTAACTTTGATGGAAACTGTGATTCTTTTATTATACAAAAAGTAGTTTGTACTTGATTTGCGTTTAAATACTAGCCATTTACAATATGGCCGCGACTGTGACATCATTTACACACGACCTCTGTCCAGTCAAAGTACAAACATATATTTGTAGTAACATACAGTATGGACACTCCCTGCCGCTCTCTAAATTGCGACCTCACCCCCTTGTCACCCAGATTGATACAGTTTGGTTACAGTTTGATTGTCGAATGTATGGAATTTAGCCGCCATTTTGTTTGTTTCGTCATTCCTTTTTTGAAATTTCATTTCTAGCCCGTTGTAGGCAGTGTCCAGTGCCGTTTTTGTCGCTGTCGTGTGGTTGTCGCGTGGTTTATCTGAATGGGCCTATTCCCATGTTAAATTTTAAAACTTAAAGCATACAAAACAATGCCATAAGCAGTAAAATGAGACAGCAAAAACTAATAACGTTCAACAGCATAACAATAAAATTTTACTGTCAGTCCATCCGTGCGTATTGTAAATCTTTCATTCATCATTCCATAATCGAAAATAAGATCAACGCTATCCCATATGCATCGAGATTATTGAATGAAGCCGAGCGAGACGGGGGTTTTTGTGTGTGTCAGAGAGGGATAGGGATAGAGGATTACTGCGCCATTCGATTTCATACCGAGATCGATACACAATAAATCTTTTTGGTTGTTTTTCTCCCGGGATAAGTGCTCATAGTAGACAGCCACGGCTACTGTGCTTTGGGCCACGGTAAAATAAAAACAGTAATAGGCTAACTAGCAACTCATGGCATATATCTAAAAAATAACATCGCTTTTCATCTAGCTGTGTTATTGAGATGTATGAAATTGTTAAAAATATTTTACGGACCCGGTTTTAACTTTTACTCAGAAATTCATTTACAAATTGAAAACCATTGCTGGGTTTATGCGGACAGCGATGGAGTGGAACTCCTTGCCTGTGTCTGTGTTTCCCGACTCCTACAATTTGGGGATCTTCAAGGCGAGAGTGAATAGGCATTATTTGAGTTTGCGTGTACCATCCTCGACTACATTTTCACTTACCATCAGGTGAGATGTAGTCGAACGCCTTTGAATTTTTTATAAAAAAAAGGTGAAAATCGATTTTGTATTTGGTTCTGTACCAGGAACGGGCTCCTTATAAGCCTAAGCTATCCATCTGTCTGTACGTCTGTTCAACCTTTAAAAGGCTATCTTTTAAATACACACACACACACACACACATACATACACACACACACTGGTTAGGTTATTTAGATAAATTCTAGACATGTTTTACATCCGTTTACTATCAAGGGGCGCTGCAGCTCAATAAAAATTAATAAAACATACATAATTAATGAAAATTGGTAAAGAATTAAGAGAATCTACCTACGACAGACGGACAACATAACCTGTGATAGTAAGTATTTTAAGGTTTTAAATGTAAAGTAGAACTTACTGAACGTAGGTACTCTTTAAAAAGTTTAAAATAAAAAGTAAAATTAAATACTATGAAAAATCCCACGACGACTAGTGTTAAAACGCCATTAAAAAGGATAAAACACTTTTTTTTTTTTTTTGAGTACGTTTGACTGCACTTCACCTGATGGTAAGTGCCGATGCAGCCGAAGATGTGACACGCAAGCTCAAATAGTGCCTATTCACTCTTTTTTTATTTTACTTTTTAAAGTCCTCCGACTAGAGGAAAATAAGGACCAAAAACTAGTAACCTATCACCATAAATGCATACACCTTCTCCGTTCCGTCGTGGGTAAAAATAAATCTCCATCAAAATCTCAACTTCGATGTTTTAGTTAGACCATCAACTATCTGAAAATCATACATTAATTAGAGCATTTTTAATATTTACTTATATTTATTTACATATTTTATTTTGCTCGATTTTTTAGGGTTCCGTACCCAAAGGGTAAAAAAGGGACCCTATTACTGAGACTTCGCTGTCCGTCTGTCTGTCTGTCTGTCCGTCCGTCCGTCCGTCTGTCTCTAGGCTGTATTTCATGAACCGTGACAGCTAGACAGTTGAAATTATTACATATAATGTATTTCTGTTGCCGCTATAACAACAAATACTAAAAAAATAGAATAAAATAAATATGAAAGGGGTCCCTTACAACAAACGTGATTTTTTTGCTCTTTTTTGCTCGATATTGATAACGGCAACAGGTAAACGCTTAATGTATTCACAGAATGTTTAGTTGTATATTCACTTTACAAAATAAATAATTAAAATAAAATGAAACAAATATTTAAGGGCTTTCATACAGAAAACGTGATTCTTATAGATAATGGTACGGAACCCTTCATGCGCAGGTCTGAATCGCACTTAGCCGGTTTTTTTTTACATGGTATATTTATTCTTTATTTGGCAACTAACGGAAATACCAGGTGTAATAAAAAGACATCGGAACACCCTAGGAATACTATGTTTTTTGTACCCTGCTCCAGGCGAGAGCTATGGAACAGTAGTTGCTTACATTTATTGCTTCGGAGCGATTTTATCGATTTTAAAATCGATTTCAGATCCATATTGGTAGAACAGCGAGAGTCTCCGCGTTTTTAGAGGTGACACCAAGACAGTAGATAAATAAATAAATAAAATTGTTCATTTCAGATAACTGCGATCCATAGTATGTTAGTAAAACTTATAGTAGGTTAGTTACAATAAAAATAATATAGAAACATTAAGAAATAATAAAGACATGAATAAAGACAAGACAAGTGTAGGCAGGCCTCCCACTCGGTGGACCGATGACCTGGTGAAGGTCGCGGGAAGCCGCTGGATGCGGGCAGCGCAGAACCGGTCGTCGTGGAGATCCTTGGGGGAGGCCTATGTCCAGCAGTGGACTTCCTTCGGCTGATATGATGATGATGAAAGACATGTGCCGAGGACGAGCCACTAGTTTCCGTGATCACCCTCCGCACAAGGCACCTCCATAGCGGCGAATAGTTATTTATACCTATCCATAGTTGCACCTATTTGCTAACGTCTTCAGGATGTTGTTATAGTAGAGGCAAAGTATATATATATTAGTACTAACATACAGTATGGAGTTTCTTATGTTAATCTATTACATGGTAATACCCATAGCTCTGAGAAAAATCGTGTTTGTTTGGTTCTTCTATAAATACACTCACAAATGGTAGGAGCTATTGAGTTGTCATGCATTACAAATAAGTGAATTTATGCAATATGAATTCATCAAAACAATTTAAAAAAAAACATTTTTTTTATGAATCAAAAACGAATGAATATACTTGTCGAGATTTATTTAATACTAGCTGTCCCGGCGAACTTCGTACCACCTTACACTACACTACACACCCTACCCTACCCTACCCTACCTTACCCTACACTGCACTACACTACCCTTCCCTACCCTACACTACTCTACCCTACACTACCCTACCCTACCCTACTCTACCCTACCCTACCCGACCCTACCCTACTCTACTCTACCCTACCCTACTCTACTCTACTCTATCTATTACCTACATGGTAATACCCATAAGTCTGAGAAAAATCGTGTTTGTTTGGTTCTTCTATAAATACACTCACAAATGGTTGGAGCTATTGAGTTGTCATGCATTACAAATAAGTGAATTTATGCAATATGAATTCATCAAAACAATTAAAAAAAAAACATTTTTTTTATGAAACAAAAACGAATGAAAATACTTGTCGAGATTTATTTAATACTAGCTGTCCCGGCGAACTTCGTACCACCTTACACTACACTACACACCCTACCCTACCCTACCCTACCCTACCCTACCCTACACTGCACTACACTACCCTTCCCTACCCTACACTACTCTACCCTACACTACCCAACCCTACCCTACTCTACCCTACCCTACCCCACCCTACCCTACCCTACTCTACTCTACCCTACCCTACTCTACTCTACTCTACCCCACCCTACCCTACCCTACCCTACTCTACTCTACTCTACCCTACCCTACCCTACCCTATACCCTACCCTACCCTACTCTACTCTACCCTACCCTACCCTACCCTACCCTACACTGCACTACACTACCCTACCCTACCCTACACTACTCTACCCTACTCTACCCTACTCTACCCTACACTACCCTACCCTACCCTACTCTACCCTACCCTACTCTACCCTACCCTACCCTACTCTACTCTACTCTACCCTACCCTACCCTACACTACACTACACTACACTAACCTACACTACACTACCCTACCCTACATAAGAACCAACAATAAAGAAAAAAAAAAGAAAAAAAATAGCGAAATCGGTCCAGCCGTTTACGCGTGATGGCATGATCAAGGGAAAAAGAGATTCATTTTTATATATAAAGATATCAAACTATCAAACGTTCTACAAAGTTAAATCCTGCCAAGTAATTAACGACCTCCTGTGTGAAACCACTGCGCCACGGGGTCGTTAAACTTTCATCATCATCACCATATCAGCCGATGGACGTCCACTGCTGGACATAGGCCACCCCAAGGATTTCCATGACGAACGGTTCTGAGCTGCCCGTATCCAGTAGCTTCCCGTGATCTCCACCAGGTCATCGGTCCACCAAATGGGAGGCCTTCTTACGCTACGTTTCCGGTGCTCGGTCACCACTCGAGAATTTTACTGCCCCAACGGCCATCTGTTGTACGAGTTTTGTGCCCCTAGTCTAATATGTTCAACTTGAGGTCATATAAAACGTTTTCTGCACTATCATATCAGCTCATATAAGTGCCCATCGAGGGGTTCGAGCCTACCCTGGATTAGGGCGATCGGGCATTAGTCGATCACGCGGGCCCAGTGCGGGTTGGTTGACTTCACACACAACCTTCTAGTTTCTTCACAGGCTTTATCTCGTTTGTTTTCCTTTACCGTTAAGAGCGTCGGCTAAACGTGGACGGGTTCCACGCCATCATGCGCAAGCGCTGCGCCTCCATGCATGCGCGGGTGCGCGGCGGCGGCAACAGCATCCTGAACACTGTTGCAGACAGATGGGACTCCCCATTTGTGGCTCATTGGGTGCACCTGCATGTAAGATGACATGACAATTAATTAAATTTCATATGACATTATTATTATTTAATCTGTGTTGTTTATTATTTGATTTGTTTTTAACTCTTATTTATATTTTAACTTATTATTATGTTTTATTTATTATGGTCTGTATTTTGTATTTTTTATGTATTTATTTTATTGACTATGGGGCTAGTACCTGAGAATAAATGATTTCATTTCATTTTATAAACGTACATAATATGAAATCGAAATTGGAAAACACATGGGTGCGTCGAAGGATTAGAACCACCACCTCTCCGACAGGAGGTAGCGGCCCTAGCCGTTACACCACCGACGCTTCTTAAAAACGTTTTCTCATCAAAAAGAAAAACATTGTTTTTTTAATGCATAGTTGATTTTAATGGTTCGACACAAGACTGTTTAAATAAGTGTGGAGTGTCTCCATAGCTCAGCGCCATAGCGCACGCTCCGGGGAGCATATTGGACGCTAACGAGGCAGACTTATGAAGGAAATGCCATAATAACCTGCGTCTGCGTGTGCGCATCCTATACTTTACACCATTTTACTGTTTATTCTTATTGTGTATGTGGGAATGTATAACCCAGTATTTACAGATAGACGTCACAATTAAAGAAAAAGTAATTTAAAGATTTATTCAAGAAGAATATCTTATACTTAGTAATTATCATATTATATGTATTAGACCACACAAACCGTAATTTCCCAAAATTCGTAATTTCCTAAGAAATTTCTTTTTTGAAAATTAAAAATATTTATTTGAAAAGTGTTACAAAAAAGTTGTCATAACCACACAAATGGTACGTTATTATTGGCCATTAAAACTCAAGGGTTGATTAATCTCATATAATGTCTAATGTTATAATCCATCGTGTACACATAGATTACACTATGTTGTTGCTATTAGCTATTAAATCATGACCAATTTTCACTTAGGCCTTTAAGATGACTTAATCTGTGCAGGTTGAGACGTATTAAAATAATATCGAACCCAATTAAGTCTATTACTCTAAAGTTACGTTGAAACCGAACGCCCAAATTTAGATTTTTACATGTTTTTATTACTTTTCTTCAGTTTCAAAAAGTTTTAAAAACAATTTTTTCAATGAAAATGAAAGGTTTTAAAGTCACCGATTTTTGTGTGTTGGTTTCATTCAACACTAACTATTTGAGTGATAATATTTTTAAAATTTTACTCAATTTAATTGATTTTTTATTACTTCAGGTATATTATATATTTTTTCAATAATTTTAATTTAATATTATTATTTGACCATCAGGTGAGGTGGAGCCAAACGCACTCAAATTTTTAATTATAAAAAAGACCCATCTTAAGCCCTAAACTAAATTTGTGACACTAAATCTCACATGAATTGATCACGAAAAAGCAAAGATCAATCGAGGCAATTCGGCAATTAACCCCTGCGAATTATTGCGATTACGGTAATAACCGGAAGATGGTTGTAGGCCCGTAATTTAATAACTTTTTAATACTGCGTGATTACCAGCTGATTCCCATCTGTGCAAGATGCGGTAATCAATCATCGAATGTGTTACACACTTTCTTAAAGGTTCAATAATAATAAAATTTGAACTTTCTTGCCTTTTTAACTGCCTCCGTAATGATTAGTCCATTCGCTTTACACCACGTATGTTTTCGATTCCCAGCGGAACATTTAACCTTTTAAGAATCGATTTGGTTGGTGCTAGAGCATTTTTAAGCCCTAATGGCTATCTATCAGCACCTAAAGTTTTGCTGTCAAATATCAATGGTAACAGCATTGATGTATTCCGGCTTGAAAATAAGATAGGAAGTTCTGAATCTTGGTAAGCCCACTTCCATATTTGGCATTTTCGTTACTTACTGACCAACGAGTGAGATGATATCAAGGGATAGTCAATCTATATAATATATGTATATTACTAGCTGTCCCGGCGAACTACGTTCCGCCTTACACTACACTACACTGCCCTACCCTACCCCATACTACCCTACACTACACTACACTACACTACCCTACCCTACACTACACAACACTGAACTACCCTACCCTACCCTACCCTACCCTACACTACACTACCCTACACTACACTACCCTACCCTACACTACACTAAACTACCCTACCCTACATAAAAACCTTGTCCTGACAATAACGAACTCGACAAAAAAAGAATTAGCGAAATCGGTCCAGCAGTTCTTGAGTTATAAAATAACAACGAAAAGTGGCATTGATTTTTATATATTTAATTAATATTATATAATACATATAATAAAACTGTAACGGGGCCGTGTCTGCACATGAAATATTTTAGGAAAATAATAACTGTGGTGGACATTACTAACGGTATAGAGGCCAAAACAACAACTTTTGGAATTTTAATCTGTCTTTCTGTCTGTCTATCTGTTTGTACATTCGTGCATCACGAAAAAACTACCAGGCCGATTTTGACAAAAATTTTGTATGGTGGTTTCTTATATTTTATTTTGTATGATGGTTTAACATATAGGATACTTTTTATCCCGAAAAATTCAAGAGTTCCCGTGGTAAAATTCAAAACCTCCACGCGGACGAAGTCGCGGGCACAGCTAGTTTTGAATATAAATAAACATTACTTCTTGCAAACATAAAATTGGTTTCTCAGAAGCGGCTCTAACGACTTGGATGCAACTTCAATATTTTGGTAATGTTGTAATGTAGATGATGTAAATCCTTATTTTTGTGAATATACTATTTCATATTCTTGAAAAAAACTTATTCTTATTCTAGTCAAGTACGCGTCGTTCCTGAGAAAATCCGTTTTCACACAAAATTAAAATTTTCAATCTAGGTTGAGTGCCCTCCGTACTCGCCTCCCCTGCCCGGTGAAGTTGTAAAGGCCCCCACAACCAACAACAAGCTTGTCCTTTCGAAAAAAAAAGCTCGGTCAACCATGGTTATACATCCTACTTACGAATAGTATAGGAAAAGTACATATATTAGTACTGACATACAGTATGGACACTCCCTGCAGCTCCCTAGATTCCGACCTCACCCCCTCGTCACCCAGATTGACACAGATTGGTTACAGTTTGATTGTCGAACGTATATTTGTTTGTTCCGGCATTCCTTTTTTGAAATGTAATTTCTGGCCCGTTGTATGAAGTGTTCAGGGTGTGCTATAGTTTTGGTTTCGGTCAACATCCAACAACAAGTACTTATCTGTATTGAACCTGTTTCAGGTTGCCAAACAATGGATGTGTGCACTGTATAGGAGGGAGGTACCTGTTCGTAGCAGAGTGTTAGTAAGTGCTTGGATTGCAAAGTTCTGCTTTTAGAGTTCCGTAGGCTAGTAGCAAAGTACATATCTAGTATATGTACTTTGCTACTAATTGATCAACTTACGATTCTTGCTATTTATCGGTGACATATACATATTATATTTGTAGTAACATATAGTATGGACACTCCATGCCGCTCTCTAGATCCCGACCTCACCCCCTCGTCACACAGATTGATGCAGATTGGTTACAGTTTGATTGTCGAACGTATAGGATTTCGTCACCATTTTGTTTGTTCCGTCATTCCTTTTTTGAAATGCCATTTCTGGCCCGTTGTATGAAGTGTTCAGGGTGAGCTATAGTTTTGGTTTCGGTCAACATCCAACAACAAGTACTTATCTGTATTGAATCTGTTTCAGGTTGCCAAACAATGAATATGTGCACTGTATAGGAGGGAGGTACCTGTTCGTAGCAGAGTGTTAGTAAGTGCTTGGATTGCAAAGTTCTGCTTTTAGAGTTCCGAAGGCTAGTAGCAAAGTACATATATTAGTACTGACATATAGTATGGACACTCCCTGCCGCTCTCTAGATCCCGACCTCACCCCCTCGTCACCCAGATTGATACAGATTCGTTGTAGTTTGATTGTCGAACGTATAGGACTTCGCCGCGATTTTGTTTGTTCCGTCATTCCTTTTTTTTTTAATGTAATTTCTGGTCCGTTTTATGAAGTTTCCAGGGTGTGCTATATTTCGGTTTCGATAAACGTCCAACAACAAGTACTTATCTGTATTGAATCTGTTTCATGTTGCCAAAAATGGATGTGTGCACTGTATAGGAGGGAGGTACCTTTCGTAGCAGTGTTAGTGAGTGATTGGATTGCAAAGTTCTGTTTTTAGGCTTACCAATTGTGAATAAAAAAAAAATATATTATGTAGTACTAACATACAGTATGGACACTCCCTGCCGCTCTCTAGATTCCGACCTCACCCCCTCGTCACACAGATTGATGCAGATTGGTTACAGTTTGGTTGTCGAACGTATAGGATTTCGTCACCATTTTGTTTGTTCCGTCATTCCTTTTTTGAAATGTCATTTCTGGCCCGTATGTATGTGGGGTGTGGTATAGTGTAGCGCACTTCCTTCATACAAAAGACATCAACGAACCATTTGCTACGATATTTTGAGTTGTGGCTCCTCTACATGATGGGCCATCATGGGCTAACAAAAAGGACAAAGCTTAGGTTAAAAGAGTGAAGACGTAAGTACGACTCTGTCTTACTTGTATTTCTGTCCCTCTCGTATAGAGGGGCCTGATGTGTGTTGCTTACTGTGTACTTACTTTATGATTACATAATACTTGAGAGGAGAAAATTTGGAAAATTAATACTGTGCTTGTTGCAATTAAATTGAATAACCAATCGTTATTGTATCTCTCAAAGTGTCGGTAGCGTAACGGCTAGGGCCACTACCCCTTGTCCAGGAGGTCATGGTTTGAATCCTGTCACGTACCAATATGTTTTCGAATTTTGATTTCATATGTACGTTTATACGACATCATAGCAGCTCATAAACGACCCCACCGAGGGGCTCGAGCCTACATTGAATTAGGGAGATTGGGCCTTAGTCGACCAAGCGGGCCCAAAGTGGGTTGGTCGACTTCACACACAACCTGCGAGTTTCTTCGCAGGCGTGTGCAAGTTCCTCACGATGTTTAGTTGATGATTAGTCTGGAGCCCCTTGGTGGGATATAATATCTCTCACTAGTAACTGCCTACAAAGGCCGTAAAAAGACCTTTGCTGTCCAAGAAACTTATACTCATGAAACAGACCACTTTCAGCAAGAAACCGATACTGAATTCATTGGAAAAAAAACAGGTAAAGTGTGAGTCAGAGCCGCGCACAGATTTCCGTACCATCATACTAGATGGCGCTAGTTTCTTCACGTTTTAAAAAAACACGTTTTTTGTATGGAGATTTTTGTTATAGCTAAAGTTCAACTGTCTAGCTATCACAATTCATGAATTACAGCCTGGTGACAGACGGTTAGACAGACAGACAGACGGACAGCGGAGTCTTAGTAACACGGTCCCGTTGTTACCCTTTGGGTACGGAACCCTAAAATAAAATTTAAAACTCTCCATACTAAGTGGGTGAATCGACTGATATTTTTACCGACTTCAAAAAAGTGTATGAAATATTAGTGGAATTACACAATAAGCGTGTAACGTTAGTCTATGTGTGTTTCTAAACAGGTGTGCCAAATAGTAATAGTGTATGTTTGCATATATAAGGTCTAGCAAAAATAGCTGAAACTATTTTAACTGGTGCTTCTATCCATGAAACTGAACAACTTTCCCCAAGAAACCCATAGTCAAATCTCAAAAAAATTTTGAACTTCCCATACTAAGTTGGCTGATCAGCTGATCAAGTTAGTATGGGAGAGCCAATTTTTTTTTGCGATTTGACTATGGGTTCCATGGGGAAAGTTGTTCAGTTTCATGGTTAGAAGCACCAGTTAAAATAGTTTCAGCTAATTTTGTTACACCTTATATATATATTCGGTTTGAAAGTAGAAATTGAGATGCAAACATTATTTTTTGATCGGAACAGTGCAAATTTCACCAAAATCAGTTCAGTAGTTTTA
Source organism: Coleophora flavipennella (assembly GCA_947284805.1). Lineage (NCBI taxonomy): Eukaryota > Metazoa > Arthropoda > Insecta > Lepidoptera > Coleophoridae > Coleophora > Coleophora flavipennella. Next base: position 12,303,847 of record OX369281.1, on the reverse strand, counting down.
AGATATAGGCTATTAAATGTGTAATTATTAGAAATCACGTCGTTGGTTTGACAACGCAATTTTGTAAATGAAGTCGTTTGTATTTCACTGGGGTAGTAAAGTTCTCGAACGGTGAACTGTGAGAACGGCTTAGGCCACTCAGTGCGTCGACGACCGACTAGCTGGATGCGGGCAGCTCAGGACCGTTTGTTGTGGAAATCATGACTTTGTCCAGTAGTGGAAATCTTTCGGCTGATGAAGATGATGATGATGATGATAATAATGTGTCATACAACGAAAGTTATTCAGTTCAGTGTCATGCATGAGTAGATTTTAGTACCTTGTCTAAATTTTCAGGTACCCTGAATAATTACTACAGTTAATAAACAGAATGCTTATTTGATAAGCGAACACTGTGTTGAGCAAAGTAAAACTAAGGAAGGTTTTTGTATAGGTTCCAGTTTGTATGGGAAAATAAAATAAAAATACGAGTGTGGTTTAGACCACACTACTGAATTAAAACTTCTTTAGCTCCATCTATATATGTTTGAAAGTAAATACTTAGTCTTCAGAAAATAATCAATTTTATTTAGTCATATGGAGGTATAGACAGTTGAAAAGGGTTTTATTATCCTCTGAAAATTATCAAATCTTTTTTATCTTATATGTTTGTTTTGAATGTTTTGACAACCGATATTGTTCGTAAACAAAAAAAATTGTATCTCTCTATCTTCATTAATTTATATATCCCTCTCAACTTCCGTTCGTCTCACCCGACTACACTTCCGTAACGCTCACGTCACGCATCCACCAGCTTACTCGACAAGTCGAGCGTGCGTAAAGAAGTTTAACTTCAAAAATATTTTTACAAATTTACTATCAAAATGTGTTCACTTAATTGCGAAGGAATTAATGGAGTATCAAGTCGTAGACAGCCCTACGCATAATGATGTTACTAAGCTGTGGTGTTACGGAGATTATTACGAACCTATTAATTAAAATTACGATGATAATAATATATTCTTCATAAATAATTACAACGGCGCCAACATAAAGAGCTTTAATCTAAAAGTGGAAATTCATTTTATATTAATTGCTGCAGATAATATGAACATTACATTGGCCATAAATGAATATTTTATAATAGGTCTTTACCAACGAAATTGCCGATTCAGTTTTTGAAGTTCAATACCAATTTTTATTGATAATAAAAAAGTTATTGTTTTTTATTATTGACCTTATGGTGACACTACTTATGGTCTTTTATTAGTTACTAGTGGCATGTCTTTCGTGTTTCAATCCCCTGAGCTATGTACCATTGAATAGAACAAAGGCGTTTTCTTAGTAGTCTGATGGGGCAATTTTTTAGACTGGTTAATTTTCTTGAATTTTCTTTAAAGTAACGAAATCTTATGCGGGGTATTCTCAAATATGACAATAATAAAGAAGACACTGCTGCGAGGACTCTAGAGCTTTCAAATTAAAAATGTGTATTTTATGCCTCAATAAAGGCAATTTTTTCAAGTGAAAAACCCCGACTTTATGGGGGTTAAAGCCACCGTGCTCTCAAAATATCTAAACAATAGGCATATTTTTACCACCATTTAATTTTTAATAGTCTAATGCTATTTTAATTTAATTAATTAATTTTGTTTTAATAACTATTGTTTTTATTATTAATTTTTATCTTTAAACTTTTTTATACAATCGGCAATTTCATAGGTAAATAACCAAAGTTTTGGCCGAAAGCGAAAAATTTCTAAAGCTTTTATTCTCAAATCCGTTAGAAGTTCTATTGATTAATAGATAGACTCATATACATATTTTTTTTGTTTTAAATCCATAATTGGTAAGCCCTTGGTATCATCTCACCTGATGGTAAGTGACGATGATGCCGAAGATGGAAGCGGGCTCACCAAGATTTCCCAACGCTATGGGGATCTGGCTATCTTATCTTCAAGCCGTAGCACATCAATGCTGTTAATACTGATGTTTGTGGAAAGACTAAGATGAGATGGTGGTAGCTAGCCAGGCGGGTTTAGAAAATGCCCTACCACTAACCAAACCGAGTCTTACAACTTGACCCCACCGGGAATCGAACCCACGACCTCCTGGTGTGAAGCGAATGGACTAACAATTACGCCACGGATGCGGTTAATTTATATAACTCTAAATAATAAAGTTTACTAAATGTACATCATCCACTAATTCAATGCTAGTTGATGTAACAATCACGGTAACTGTGTATAGGGCGACCTTTTTTTAAGAGGACTGTGACCCCACAGAATCAGAATCAGTATCAGAATTCGTTTATTTGCCCTTGAGTTGGGTACATATTTTTAGTTGTTACAAAAATTTTAATCGAAACGCCAAACTTAGCCATAAAAATTATAGAATGCAAAAAAAAAGTAAAGACAATAACGGCGAAAATTCGACGTATCATACAAACGGCGATAACGATTTTTATCTCTTAAATTTTAACCGATTTTGGACCAATTTTTGACAGGTTGTCAGTCAGAACAAAAGCTAGACTTATACGTTTCATTTTTTAAATTACTAATTATATATTTTTTTAAATTGCCGTAATTAGTTTTGTTTAAAAACACGTGAACGACAATAAAATTAAACTTATTAATTTTATCGAAAAAACAAAAACGTATAAGCCTACACTATACTTCACTATACCGCCTGGCTAGCTACCATCATCTTATCTAAGTCTTGTCGCCAAACATCAATGCCAACAACATTGAAGATAGGTAGCTAGCCAGGCGGGCTTAGGAAATGACCTTCCATCAACCAAAACGAGTCTTAAATACTTAACTTCTTCGAAAATCGAACCCGCGACCTCAATGTCTCCGAAGCAAACGGAATTCACCATTATGCCACGGAGGTGGTATAGCATTGCATCATAAATACTTGCAATCAGATAAAGTCTAGATAAGCTTTTACAATATGAGTTAGTCCTTCCCTACCTATTAGTAATCTTGAAACAAACTAGAATAAACGATCCACCATACTCGCCACCATTCAATGGTATTTTCCATTCTGCTCCCGAAGTTCGTTCCTGTGTGACGATTATTTTATTTTCATTCTAGTTTTTATTTTATTTTGACCATTATAACCATAATCATCTTGGAATCTTTAATATTATGTGTTTTTCAAAAGTACGTTTATTTTTAAGAAAGTGATGTAAGACTAGAAAGTAGCACTTTGTCTGATTGGACTTTTTTTATTAAAATGTACAAAATATATACTTTCGAAACACATAAATAATGATATGGAAATACACAAAATATTTATTTTGGAGCTATGTAGAAATAAGGTCCATTCAAGCCTTTCAAGTCAACGATTGCCATTGTGAACGCGGCCCATATATTATACGGTCCGTGTATGTTGCGCGCGCGCACGCCACCAAATTTGTATCTCGAATATGTATTCTGTATAGTTTGTTTATGAGCATTTCTTAAAATGGACTCTAATAGGCCATGGTTTGTGATTTGTGAGACGTAGGAGTAGATGCAGTGGGATGGTATATCCAAGGCACAGTATTACAATATAGCGGCTTACAGTAGCGCAACGAATGTACTTACGCAGAGCAACGGAAGGGTACTTGCGGGGCAGCGGGCGGCGGGGCACAGCCTGCCAAACTCCGCGAGGCTACAGGCTTGTGCTGCTGGTACCTATGCTGGTGACGGCGTCGTGCGACATCAAAGACGTTGCGCTACTGTAAGCCATATCGTAATACTGTGCCTAAGTAATGTTTAGGCAACATTACTGAGCTGATTCTTGTAGATTCAAGTATGATTTATTTGATACACTTTTCTAAATAATTGAATGTTTTAAATTAGGTTATTGCAATTTGTATGAGCTACAACTTTTAATGGGTCTTTACCTATGAAATTGCCGATTCAGTTTTTGAAATTCCATGCCATTTTTTTTAATAAAAATGTTATTGTTTTTTATTATTGACCTTATGCTGACACTACTTATGGTCTTTTATTGGTAAATAGTGGCATATTCATGTTCCAATCCCTCTGAGCTATGTCCCATGGAATGGAACAATGGCGTTTTCTTAGTGGTCAGATAGGGCAATTTTTTAGGCTAGTTAATTTTCTTGAATTTTGCTGGAAGTAACGAAATCTTATGCGGGGTATTCACAAATATGACATTAGTTACGAAAAAACTGCTGCAATAACTCTAGAGCTTTAAAATTAAAAATGTGTATTTTTTTTCCTCAACAAAGACGATTTTTTCAGGTGAAAAAATCCGACTTCATGAGGTTAAAGCCACCGTGCTCGCAAAATATCTAAACAATAGGCATATGTTTACCACCAGTTCTTCTTCTTTTTGAGTCGACGGCAAACTCAGATAGTCCCATCCCAAAACTGAGCCACGCAAATTGCCAGTGGCCTGCATCAAGTCCTCCCGCGTGCAGGTGACAGGACTACATCGCATTAAGGGTTAAAAGTTTAAGTGAAAAATCTACTGTATTGGTAAAATTTTGTATTATTTTGAGTACGGAAATAAAATAATAGAGTGATAAACATTTTTGTTTTTGAATACAAAGATATTTAACTCTACATTCTGCAGAACTATCACGTCGCTTCCAATACAAAGTAAAGTCGATTTGCACAGTCTAGTTATCATTTTTCATACCACCCATCGATTACCCGGTAATGCTACGGTGCGGCAAAACCAACTCACGCGCACTAGTGGCGATTAATCTGGCAAATTACAGCTGCGTTCCGTCGTCGCGTCGGCTCGCGATAAACGCGCGACACCACACCTCTTAACAGGCAACAAATTCGCTAGTAGGTTTGCTTTTGATGATAATAAAAAGTAAAATAAAAAGTATTAAGTTTTTATAGTTAAGTTATATATATGTCTCTACGATTAATGGTAACAATGTAGGAGGTTGGAGTTAGACGTAAAAACTGTAATTTCTGACGTTGGCCATTCCATAATTTGGAAAGGAGGATTTCCTGAAATCTTTTACCCGATTTATGTCATAAGTTTATCAGATTGAAGGGAATTTTGATGAAGACTTTTTCATAAAATATTATTTTCTCAAACATGCTTGCTGTACTGGCAAAATACATGTGAGCAGCGGCCAGCAAAAGTTGTATGAAAATCCATATCTGTCGTGTTTAGCGGCCAAATAAATCAATATGTACACTCATATCTGTCGTGTAATTTAAAAATGGAACTATATTTTACTCCGAAACATGGCCGTAACTTATCAAAGGTTTTATTTAAATTTCGAACTGACTTTCAAATAGAACGCTGTTTATTGAAAAAAAAAACAAATGAACACATTGGCTCGGGAAAAATTATTGTTGTTCGTTCTCCGTCATTGATTTTAAAAAGTAATTATTGAAGTTTTTATTTCCTCGCATTATTTGAGTAAAGTATACTATACAAACTTTGGCCACAACTAGGCATTGATGGACTTACGTATGTATGTGTGCTTCGCCTCGGCCCACATTTACACGTTTATCCATTAATGCCTCTTTTGCTGGCCGCTGCAGTAGTGTACTATATCGTTTCATTCATAACACTAACTTTTTTAGTGTATTACGCGATATCTTTGCAGATTGTAAACCGATTTTCATGATTCTTTTTTAACGGTTCCGCATCCAAAGGGTAAAAACGGGAACCTATTACTAAGACTCCGCTGTCCTTTCGTTTGTCTGTCTGTCCGCCTGTCACCAGGCTGCATTTTATGAACCGTGATAGCTAGACAGTCGAAATTTTCACAGGTGATGTATTTCTGTTGCCGCTGTACCAAAATAATTTTCGAAAAACCTAAAAAGTCACGCGATATACATATTATGCATGCAAAATTTCAACCAATCGGAAACCGAGAAGTGGGTCAAAATTAACTTCACCCGAACAAACTTTAAATACATACATTGCAAGTTAATTAAAAGCTTTTAAAAATACTAAAAAGTAGAAAAAGTGAGTCTTCATACAAAAAAAAACATGTTTCTTTTTAAACGTGAAGAAACTAGCGCCATCAAGTATGATGGTACGGAACCCTTTATGTGCGGTTCTGACTCGCACTTAACCGGTTTCTTTATTCGATAGATACCCGAGTTGGTCGCTTTTATAAAAATTAGTATAGTACTTTTTTTGAAAATTAAGGAAAACCAAATATCATGATGCCAAATTGTACTAAGTTGTTGAAATGGAAGTCGGTTTTATAACGTCTATACTACCTGTTTCCCGCGGCTTCACCCGCGTGGACAACGTTTCTATGACTTTTCGACTGTGCGCAGTGCGAGCGTAGAAAAAAGTAGCCTATGTGTTAATCCAGGACCTAATCTATCTACCTACCGAATTTCAGCCAGATCCGTGCAGTAGTTTTTGCGTGAAACAGTTACAAACATACAATCCTACATTCTTACGAACTTTCGCGTTTATATTATTATTATAGTAGGATAGTGTTTCCAATTATAATAGATGAAATGTTCAATTCAATGATCGCCCTAATTCAAGGTAGGCTCGAGGGAACGAATGATAAAGACGTGTGGCACTCGGGGATTGCCGCGGTAAAGCTATTGCATAGCATTTTTTATTAACTTATGCAATTATAATTATTTATTTATTTTTTATTTATGCAGTATTTACCAGTACCATATAGTCCTTGGGGCGCGGGATGTTTATGTAATAAATTAACACTAATAAAGTTACACCAATAAAATTGACTAAGTCCTTATACACTTCCACTTTACCGCAAATCGCTAATAGATGGCACTGCAAGTTTTGAGAACGCGGTAACGTTACGTTACGCTCAGCCGAGCTACATGGTAGGTGGAGTGTGGGGTGTTAGGTATTATTTTCGTTACGGAATTTCTTGATTCGGTCGCCGCTCTCAAAGCCCGCGATAAAAGCTATGCAATAGCTTAAAAATGTTTAATATGATATCGAGAGTACTTGAATATGCGTTACATTAAAGCTAGACAAAGATGCTGTTGCAACAAAATAAGAACTCAAGTCGAGAACTCATCAATGACCGAAGTTATTCGATAAATCTGTGATAACCATCAAGGTAGATTTATACTGTCAACGTCTCGAGAAGTCTTATCGTTCGCTACGCTGCACTGCAGCGTAGAAAAAAGCAGGAAAATACCGATCTCTATAATTTATAATGAAAATATTTTGTATCCAGCTACGATGTATTTATCTACGCAAAAACACTTCATTCATGAGATACTGCTTTTTGTAGTGTATCAATCGAGACAGGATAAATGGCTTCGTACAAAGGACAGGACCACGGTACAAGGAACGTGGTAGGAACTCACTTGTATGTGTTTAAAGCTGTCAACAAGATACAATTCTCATGGTGCGTTATTCTACACTAGCTGTTTCCCTCGGTTTCACACGCGTGGACAACGTTTCTATGACTTTTCTAGGGTGCGCAGTGCGCGAGCCTCAATAGTGTATGTGTTAATCCAGGTCGTAATCTGTTTACCTACCAAATTTCAGTCAGATCTGTTCAGTAGTTTTTGCGTGAAAGAGTAACAAAGATACATCCATACACTTTTATAAACTATTGCGTTTATAATATTAAGTAGGATAAAAAGCGTTGCCAGATGCCTTTGTTAAAAATGTATTCCCAAAATCAAACGTTATTTTTGTAGTACACACACTAAAAGACGCGTGATTCTAGTTGTTACCCTAAATAGATTTAGTGCCATGAGTTTTATTAAAATCTAAAAAAAAACAAATAAATAAAATACCAATAAAATCATCATATCAGCTCATATTCGTCCCCTCTGAGGGGCTAGAGCCTACCCTGTACTAGGGCGATCGGGCCTAAGTCAACCACGAGGGCCCAGTGCGGGTTGGTCGACCCGCACTGGGCCCGCGTAGTTGGCGGTGCCTATATAATTTGAGGGTTGCTCTAGATTTCCCTGGGATCCCATCGCGTAACAAACATACAAAAAAAACATACAGTCGAATGGGAACCTCCTCCTTTTTTGAAGTCGGTCGAAAACGTCTTTCAGAAGACCGTTTTTATCAACCGTGACCGCAGTCACTTTATCTGCGCAAGCCGCGGGTGGGTACCAGGCGCGCAGCATCGCGCAGGAGGCGGCTTGGCTACCGTGTAGGTAACGATCAGCTACTGACGATATTGCAACTAATAATGATAATGGATGGAAGTGACTGGAATTAGACCTGCACTAGGATTTTATTATTAGCCTCTGAGATGCTGTTCCAAGTTACAAGGGTTCTGATAAGTTTTTTTAATTAATCTCATATCTTTACCTGACTGCCCAATGATTTAAAACGCTAAACACGTTAAAAAACCGACTTCCATCGCAACAACTTAGTACCTACATTTTTGAATTATTATTTTTGGTTTTTGTTAATTTTCTAATATAGTACTAAACCGATTTTGATGAAATTTATATGGGACCACACGAGAAGCACAAGCTTTCAAATATAAAAGAATCATCAAAATAGGATAACCCAGTCAAAAGTTATGAGGTAACACAGGTTAAAAAACATAAAAAAACATGCAGTCGAATTGTGATCCTTTTTGAAAGTCGGTTAAAAAAGAAGGGTACAGTTTTTCAGATGTATGTATGAATGTCTGTTTCTTTGGCTGAACCTGTATCCTAAACGGCTTGATGGATTTCGGAGTGAAAGGTGTCGTTCAATTCGTTTTGATCCCTTGAGTGACATATGATATTTGTTTATCCGACTGCCAATAGAGACGGGTAATGTTTTATACAGTTGGGTTCTTATTTTGAATTGAATTGGTAAGATTATTTACTAAAACTTAACACTTTTTCCCAATGGACTTATTAAATTTAAAACTAAATAGATTTTTGCGCGTCTACGAGAAAAGGATGGTTATTTTGTAGCACACCGGGTAGGAGTAGTATGATAGGTTGGGCGTGGGTTCAAAATTCAATTCGTGCACATTTAATAATAAATTCAAGACTCATGTCAAAAAAGTTTTGTGCTCTAGAGGATATTATAAAAATAATAGATTATGTAAATGACAAAGATATATATGTTGATTCTATAACAAATACATTTTGTTTTGACTATTTAAAAGTGTGTGTAAACACCTATTTGAAATAAATTGTTTTGAATTTTGAATATTTAATGGTGAAAAATAAGACCCAAAATTGGGCTTTTTTATGTGTTCCAGCTTGAAGATAAGAAAGCCAGTTCTCCATTGCGCTGGGAAATCTTGGTAAGCCCGCTTCCATCTTCGGCATCATCGTCACTTACCATCAGGTGAAATGATGCCAAGGGCTTACCAATTGTGAACAAAAAAAAAAGAATAAGTTTCAACATTTTTTTTTTAATTTTGAAATATTATGGCGAATATTGAAGGATAATTAATTAATTAAATGAATTTTTAAAATCTTTATTAAAATTGTGACTCATGGATTGTTTTGTGCCAGCGCATGCGTTATAGATCAAATAGATGAAATGAAATAGGTTGAATGAAGAAAGTTATATATCAGCGTTACCGCGTTACCTACAATGTTTATAGCTTCACTTTTAACCGCCTCCGTAGCTCAGAGGAAAAGTTCACTGGCTTTACACAGGAGGTCGCTGGTTCGATTCCAGGCGGCGTCAACTGTAAGACTCGGTTTGGTTGGTGGTAAGGCGTTTTCTAAGCCCCCCTGGCTAGCTACCACCATCTTATCTTGCCGCCAAATATCAATGTTGATATCATTGGTGTGTTCCGGCATGAAGATAAGATAGCCAGTTCCCTATTGCGTTGGGGAATCTTGGCAAACCCACTTCCATCTTCGGCAACATCGTCACTTACTACCAGGTGAGATGTTGTCAAGGGTTTTCCAATTGTGAATAATAAAAAAAATAAACTCTCATTGCAATTGAGCCCATTAAAAACATGGAAACTTTTCTCTTTCCATTGATCAACTATCTTCCACCATAGCATAATCTCTGACACTGTTAGAATTTCTAAACACATAATAAGCGTACGACATGAAACTGCGCACATAATAAGTAGGGTCTTAGTGATTGGTCAGACAAGCTTGCAACTGGCTACTGTTTGGGCAAATTGCCTCTAATGCGGTGTTTAGCGTCCCTGACGACGACCGACGACAGCCTGCGCTCGCGCACACTACCCTATCATTACGCAGCAGCTACTGCACTATCAGCAAGTAATTCTTCAGAAAATTCTGATGGCGGTAATCGAAGATTGGTTTTGATTATAAGCAATTACTTAGAGGGTGAGTTTAGATGGGAACAGAGAGATACCGCTAGTAAATTAAATTTATACAAATAAATTTATTAAAAGAGCATAATTTTCGAAAAACGTAATTTTTTTATGGTACAAGTTTTATTTGAAAATAATTTTAATTTCGTATTCCTCTTAGCAAATTCTTTTATTTTATACCCATATCATAGGAATGCATAAAAAATAACGGTTCCGCCATGCTTGGAAGTCCGCTTTATTGGATTAAGAATGATGACACTTAACTAACCCTGCATTGCTTTCCAAAATTAACGCGTATGCAAAATTTCAGCTCAATCGGCAAATGGTTCTAGTTTCGCTTCTAAGATTTGTCCTAAACTAACAGGCTAACAATTAACACGGCAAGTTATTATAAAGCTTAATAATAGAAGAATACATAATACCTAATTAAATAGTCCTACAAAACGTGTAAGTTTATTTGTATATATTTAATTTTAGTACAAATAGTAAGTATTCTATTTTTAGGTATGTATTATGTATATTATTAAATTATTTACTATCGGTATGTATTATTTATGTGAGTAGATCAGGTAAGTTTACATTATATTATATTAGTATTTTATTTAGTATAATTTAAGGTACACATAGGTTTGCCCCCCGTCCTTTGAATTCTCATAACACCCAATAAGGTTGGCTGGAAGAGATCTCTTATAGAGATAAGTCCACCTTTGTATATGTCCTTTCTAATTGTTTTTCATGTAAATATCTGTGTGCAATAAAGAATATATATTTCAATCCCTACTCAGAGTCTGTATCGTAGATCTATGAAACTATGAAATTGCCGTTTCAGTGTTGAAAGTTCAATGCCATTTTTTATTGAAAATAAAAAGTTATTGTTTTATATTATTAACCTTATGGTGACACTAAAAATATTGTCTTTTATTAGTAACTAGTGGCATGTCTTTCATATTCCAATTCCCTGAGCTATGTACTATTGAATGGAACAAAGGCGTTTTCTTAGTGGTCAGATGCGTAAATTGTTATACTGGTTAATTTTCTTGAATTTTCCAGAAAGTGGCGATATCTTAGGGGGGGGGGGGTATTCTTAAATATGACATTAGCTTCGAAGAAACTGCTACGATAACTCTAGAGCTTTAAAATTAAAAATGTGTATTTTTTGCCTAAAGGTGATTTTTTTCAGGTGAAAAAACCCGACTTAATGGGGTTAAAGCCACTGTGCCCTCAAAATATCTAAACAATAGGCATACTCGTATGCTTACCACCATTAAATTTCTAATAGTCTTATTCTGCTGGAAGAATAAATTTTGTTTTAATATTAATTTTCATCTTTATACTTTTTTATACAATCGGCAATTTCATAATAGGTATAATCATACCTATCATCATGTCAGCTCATATACGTCCCCACCGAGGGGCTCGAGCCTACCCTGAATTATAATTATACCTATAGTCTGGGTTACATTTGAAACAAAACGAGGTGTGCGTGTTTGCTTTGACGCGCTTCGCTCTACGTGGTGCTGGGACTCCGGCCTTGCAGGAATTGCTGCGGGCTTTGTCCTACGAGGAGCCTGGCCTCCGGTCTCCCGATTTAGGTGGTATGGCCATGGAGTCTTAGCCTTTTAGATATAAAATGTGACTGACATCAAACGTGAGTTAAAAACGTAATATTCAAAACAATCGTACCATCCTCGACTGCATCATCACTTACCATCAGGTGAGTTGCAGTCAAACGCACTCAAATTTTTAATAAAAAAAAAATCGTATTTGGTAGAAGGCAGTACACGAAAACTTCAATAATGCCCATTCACTCTCGCTTAGAAGATCCCCTAATTGTAAGGAGCTGAAGGAATGAGGTCGTGTAGTTTTTGCACACACTCTCCGAAACGAATTTGATAGAATTGTGAAAGGCGAGCAACACAAGGATTTGGAGCTTGTTATTGACATGCTCATCGTCGCCAATGAGTCTCATGGCGCGTCGGTCGATGGCATCAAAGGTATCCAGCTGATAGTCTGGTCCATCCCATAGGTGAGGACAGTATCCGACGCTCTTACGGTGAAAGAAAACATCATAGGCCGTCATTGTCGCGGGTACTCAAACATCGGTGCAATGAACTAGGAATATATATAGAAAGCATATATCGGCACATACACACCAACCCGCACTGGGCCCGCGTGGTCGACAAAGGCCTGATCGCCCTAATTCATGGTAGGCTCGAGCCCCTCGGTGGAGACGTATATGAGCTGATATGATGAATTGGATTTGGTAAATGCCACTTGTTCCAATGTTAAATGAGAGAGATCATAACTTCGGTCGATAGGGTAACGGTTAGGGCCACCGCCTCCTGTCCAGGAGATAGTGGTTCGAACCCGTCACGCACCAATGTTATTTCGAATTTACATTTCATATGTACGTTTATCCGACGCTCTTACAGTGAATGAAAACATCGTGAGGAAACCTGCATACGCCTGCAAAGAAACTTGTAGGTAGTGTGTGAAGTCGACCAACCCGCACTAGACCCACGTGATCGACTAAGTCTCGATCGCCCTAATTCAGGGTAGGCTCGAGAGAGCCCCTTGTTGGGGACGTATATGAGCTGGTATGAGCTGATGTGTTTACCCCCCCCCCCCCCCACTTTGCAAATATATTGAGGAGATACATATCGATGTTTAAAATTAGTTTTCAATGTACTAGTATAAAACGGAAAAAAATAAGAGCAGTTTCAAACTTTCAGTACAAAACTAATTTAAGCCTTCGTTTAGTTACGTTAAAATTTACTTCGATGAAAACTAATTACAAACTTCGATATGTGTCTCCTCAATATATTTACAAAGTTTGGATTCGATCCGGCATGTAGTTTTCGTATTAAAGCGGAACTACGTTTGTATGGAAACTCGAGCCTCCTGGAGACTTAACTTTTCGCGTCCCGTAGTCGCGATATCGAGCCCAGACACAATAGTTAAACAAAAGACGGTTAACTGCGGTATTGGAGCGGTTAAGAGCTATTAATCAAATCAAGAAATTTTTTTTGAAATCCCTACCTTGAATGAGTTTCTAAATAGAATCGATTGCAATACAGACATACTTACGGCAACTTTTGTAGTGGTAGTGGTGCGAAGGAATGCTGCCTCTGCGCAGGCACGGGCGCGGAGCCGACGTCGCTCGGTGTGATTTATTGCCACCAATATAGGCCGTGTGGGTTTGTCAAAAAAAACATGACGGAATGAAAGAAAAATGTTCGATATGATATCAATTTTAAAAGTATTCTTAGCAGAATTAAGCGGGCTCTTGCATGTTTTCTGATAAAGTAAAATTTACTTCGATCTATCCGTCTATCCTCATAAGATACAGAAACGGCGAGGAGGCTGCGCGGGTGATAAGTACCAGGTCCGCAGGGCCGCGTGGGGGTAGACCTGCATGCGAAGACCGGTCGCGATCGTCGCAAGTCCGATGTAATGATACCACTGCCTTTTAGGGCACCTGTTATGATGGCCCAAGGGAATGCTGTGGATATGTCGCGGAAAAACACAAAAAAAAATTCGAAATGATAAAATGTAAATTAAAGTGGGTATTCTATGTAGTAGACTGTGGTGGTTTACTAAGTATTATTAATACTTCATAATTCATATTGTTTATACAATTGTTCTTTTAATATAAGTTATATTTTGTGAGTCAATCCATATTATAAAGAGGTTAAGTCTGAAAGTTTGTGAGTTTATTCGTAGGAAGTAATCTCAGGAACTACAGACCGATTTTGAAATCTCTTTTACCAGTAGAAAGCTACATTATTTCTGAATGACAGATTATATCTACGCTCGTGAGCCGCTTACGGCTCGCGCACCACTCACCCTCAGACGTTCATAAAAACGATGCCCACGTGAGCGAAGCCGCGGGCCAAAACTAGTTATTAATAAGTTTGGTTGCGTGATGGGATTCTGGCACATATTACTTTTCTTCGTTATAATAATAGGAGTAAATATCGATTCTGAGTAAAATTTCAGAAACAATAAATTTTAAATAAAGTATCAAGGCATGTCCACATAATTCTTACGTTACACAAGTAGCCCTTCAACAGCCAGTTTGTCCACTCTCATTAAGATCGCGACTGCAATGGAACTTGCGACTGTTTTTCCTTCGACACTTGACAATTGCAGACCTCCGCGCTTACTCTGTTCGCCTAGTACTTATACACCGTCTAGGAGTAGCCTATGATCCTAGATAAGACTAGTTTTTGTACGCTGCCATGTTCACTAGGCAGATATCGCTGTGGCATGTTGAATGGTATTCTTGACTTGTTGGCTATTGGATACCTGTTCACTTAAGGCTTGTTTACTTGTGAATTCTTTGTTTTTCTTATTGATTTCTTACTTGAATCATTCTGAAATGGATTACTGTTTCTATTGGAAAATATAAGTTTAAGAAGATTACAAAGAAAACTGTGATTATTAAAACATTGTTCAAGAAAATATTTTATTTGCACACATATCATAAGCCTCTAAAATGAGTCAAAAAACGTAGGCTATGACCAGCATTATGACAACCAATTTTACTATGAGAATTTTCTTGTCTGTGGTAGTAGGTAAAATCTGTACTTTAATGTTAATTACAGTATCGATTTTTGTAATGTTATGAGTTTAAATTTGGAACAGCTTTCAAAACTCAAGTGAGTCTGTTCTATTACACGTATTATGTTTTTAATGCATGATTTTAATATTTATAATCTATAGATATTTTACAGGAAGCACAGGCTTCTGAACCCATCTTAGAGTACTTATAATATGTATGTAGATAAAATAATGTATGCAACTGTTGCAATTAGGTCTTTAAACACTCGTGTGATTCTATAACGAAATGAGGCTTTAAGACCAGTCATTACATATAACATTTGCATAAACTACTTTAAGAAGCTGTCATTATTAAAACACTGTTTTTAAGAAAATGTTTTAAATAAACATTTTTAATATTATAAAAGTATATTAGTAGTAAAGTAACCAGTATTTATCCTTTCTAACTTTATGATCACAAGTGATCTTATTTAGACCCCGTTCGTAAGTTATTAAGGTGTTAAACTCGGGGACAGTCGGACACCCACACTACCTGCTCTTATCTCCGGCTATCGTGTGATAAGGCGGGAATCGAACTCGCTATCACCGGCTACCGGGGCTCAAATGCATTTCCCTTGTTACCTTAATAAGCGGACTTGTAGGAATTTAAACTTAAAATATCGATGGGATTTGATTCTTATTGGAATTGGAATACGATGGGTCTCATTTAATTTTGTAATGTTAGGAGAGGTTAAGATTTTATACGGAATTTTTTTTTTGTATGTATGATAAAAAAAGTATATTAATTATGTGATCATTCAATTAAATCTAGTTATGAAACGTTACATATGAAATCTAAATTCAAAATCACATTGGTATATGGCAGGTTCAAACCACGACCTCCCGGACATAAGGCGGCGGCCCTTAATTTTCGATTCGATCACCAATCCCTGGGGTTACGACTTAGAAGAGAAGAGAAGAGACTATAGTTGTTGGTTAATAACTTGATTTCACTTGGTCGAGGGTGTTTTTCTATTACAGGTGAGTAACAAATTAAAACAATGAAGATAATCAATGGTCATAATAAGATAAATCCTGCAATTAACGCCGATTACGGTCAATCATCTCGTTAAGCTATAGTCAGGAGCTGATCGAGTTAGCTCGAGCGTTTTGTAGCACGTACTTGTAAATGGACCGCCTGATAATTAACCGTCTCCGTGGCGTAATGGTTAGTCCATTCGCTTCACACCAGGAGGTCACGGGTTCGATTCCCGGTGGGGTCAACTTGTAAGACTCGGTTTGGTTAGTGGTAGGGCATTTTCTAAGCCCGCCTGGCTAGCTACCACCATCTTATTTAAGTTTTGCCGCCAAACATCAGTGTTAACAACAGTGATGTGTTACGGCTTGAAGATAAGATAGCCACTTCCCCATTGCGTTGGGGAGTCTTGGTAAGCCCGTTTCCATCTTCGGCATCATCGTCATTTACCATCAGGTGAGAAATTGCCAAGGGCTTACCAATTATGAATAAAAAATAAAATAAAATAATAATAATTTAAGACTAATATTATAAACGTGATAGTTTGTGTGTATGGATATATGAATGGATGTTTGTTACTCTTTCACGCAAAAACTACTGTACGGATCTGGATCTTATCTAAGTCTTGCCGCAAAACATCAGTGTTAACAGCATTGATGTGTTCCAGTTTGAAGATAAGATAGCCAGATCCCCATTGCATTGGGGAATCTCAAAAAGGCCGCTTCCATCTTAGGCATCATCGTCACTTACCATCAGGTGAGATGATGCCAAGGACTTACTAATTTTGAATAAAAAAGCCATTGTTAGTATTTTAATAGTAGAGTTATCTACTACTTTGGTACTAATCATTTTCTTGTTTTTTTTTGTGCATACGTGGCTCCTTAATGTAGTCACGGAAGCTAAGTTATTACAGATATAAATATATTTAATAGGTACTTTTTAATTTTCGAGTAGTGGAAATTCGTCATCGCATTAATAAGCATTTAATCAATTTATTAACTTATAACTTAAGCAACTATTATGAACTTTTAACTAGATATGAATATATAAGATCGTCGGTGGCGTAACGGCAAGGGCCGCTACCTCCTGTCCGTAAAGTCGTGGTTAGAATTCTTCCACGTACCAATGTGTTTTCGAATTTCGATTTCATATTTACGTTTATCCGACGCTCTGACGATGAAGGATAACATCGTGAAGAAACCTGCACACGCCTGCGAAGAAACTCGAAAGTTTTGTGTGAATTCGACCAACCCGCACTGGGCCCGCGTCGTCGACTAAGCTCCGATCGCCCTAATTCAGAGTAGGCTCGAGCCCCACGGTGGGGACGTGTATAAGCTGATATGATGAACTAGATGTGGACGGGACTTCATTTCAATTTTATCTTAATGCAACTCAACAGCACCACAGTTCAGCCCAACACTGTCTATTCATAAAAGTACAGTCAGCAAGACTCACATATTAGATTTTTTCATTCAGAAGCAGTTTCATATATACTGCAATATTTTGACCTTGTAGGTATTAAGTTTGGATTTTAAAGAAAAAAAAGGTATTTGACTATATTTTTGATGAAACAAATTGAAACATTGTGATCTTATGTTTTTTAAGTTTTTGTTTTGAAACTCTTTTGGCTGATGTGATGACGATGATGACGATTTTTTCCAAAAACTGAGTTTTAAAGTGTCAAGAAAACTATTTTATATGGGTTTTTTCCAATGAAAATTATTTGGTTGCATTATGCAAATACATAGTTTAAAGAATGCCTGATGCATAAAATTTCAAATTGTATTCATCATATCAGCTCATATACGTCCCCACCGAGGGGCTCGAGCCTACCCTGAATTAGGGCGATCGGGCCTTATTCGACCACGCGGGCCCAGTGCGGGTTGGTCGACTTCACTCACAACCTTCGAGTTTCTCCGTAGGCATGTGCAGGTTTCCTCACGATGTTTTCCTTCACCGTAAGAGCGTCGGATAAACGTACATATGAAATCTAAATTCGAAATCTCATTGGTACGTAGCAGGTTCGAACCACGACTTCCCGGACAGGAGGCGGCGTCCCTAGCCATTACGCCACCGACGCTCCAAATTGTATTAATAAGTTAATTTCCACACCTTGTCTTTTTTTAATAAGACACACACTAACATAACATTCACGACTTTTTTCAAAGTCCCCAAAATAAAATCTTTAAAACTTAAGCTTTAGTAGCAACCTAAAATCCTGATAAGGCAGGTGAGGAGCTATCGGCCATCACTTGGCCGCCGCGTCTGCGCGCGCGCCGCGTGCTAATTACAGCGCGCAGAATGCAGCGACGACTCTATATCATTGCCTCGTGAGGCGCGTGACCCGCCAGTCGATACAGCACGACCTGCCACCAACAATCTTTATATATTAAATTCAAGTGTGCGTGTGTTCGTTATTCTTCTCCTCCTAAACAGCTTTACCAATTTTGATTGATTGAAAACACTTTATTACACAACTTAAGAGAAAAAATAAACAATGATTAAGGAAGTTGTACATATATAGGCGGTCTTATCGCTAACAAGCGATCTCTTCCAGACAATTTTGTTAATTTTTGTTCCTGTACTTTGTGGTACTTGAATAGTTCTTAGTTACCGCAGCAGACCCAGTAGGTGGCACTGTTATCGAGATCCAGAAAAAAGGTTACTTTAAAAACCTTAAAATTACTATGTACAACATATTAAAAATACCGTTATTTTAACAAAAGAGTTGTTAATACACTTTGAACAATTTCATCTCTGGCTTATGCGTATAAAGTTCCATTAGAATCGGTTCATCCATTTAAAATAAAATGTTGTCTTTTATTTGTATGGAAAAATAATTTCAGTTAGGCCCCTTAACGATTACCATTTAGTAATAGTAACCGGCACCAATGGCTCGACAGTCAACCCATCCAGGTAATGACTGTGCTTCCGTATAGTTAACCTGCGTAACAACCCAACTACGCAAGTCGCACTAAGCTACAACCGCTTCTGATCGCTTGTGGCATAGTATAAATCTGTTGTTGCTCCATACACGAAAAAAGTAGTGGTTACCTACTTAAAATCCAGTTCAATAACGCCTTCAGGGTGTTGGTGGGGCTTCCGCGCTACTGTAGTGCCTCGGGAATGTTCGCGGAGGTGCGCATAGACTGTTTCTACGCCACAATGCGCAAAAGGTGCGCGTCTTTAGTGCGCAGGGTGCGCGGTAGTGCTAACAACATCCTGGCTATGATAGCGGACAGGTTTGATTGCTGCTACATGAATCATTATTGCAATGTTCATGTGCCGGCAATCAAACTTCAAAGAAGTTTTTGATTTTATATATATGATTTTATATTTTTGATACATTTTTACTAACATTTAGTGTAAGCTTAGTTTGTAAGATTACTATCACAAATTGATCCTAAAGTAGGTCTTAAATAAATTGATTATTAGTATTATTATATATATTATGATTATATTATTAAAAGCCACAAGTAAACAACCTACTACCCACCACAAAGCATATTATTGTAAATGATAGGAATCCTGCACCTCGCACACCGCAAACCGCCTACCGTAGCACGCCGCTGGTAGGACGTGACACCATCCGGCCCCACTCAGTTTTGAACCCGTAATTGGGCTCATAAATTCAGCTGATTGATCCATTCGGAGATTATTGTTTTACCCTGAGGAAAACGAGAAAGAATGACATACCTACTATGTTCTAGCTGGTGCAAAACAGTGACGATTTCTCAAGATTGTTAGCAGCTATAGTTCTAGAATTTACGAAAAAATTGTTGTGTGAGCTGTTTTATACGTTTTTTTAAAACAGATATTACTCCAACCCTTCTCTCATTCTCTTCAAACTTCGCATCTTCATCTTATCAGCTCATATACGTCCCCAACGAGGGGCTCGAGCCTACCCTGAACTAGGGCGATCGGGCCTTAGACGACCACGCGGGCCCAGTGCGGGTTGGTCGACTTCACACACAACCTTCGAGTTCCTTCGAAGGCGTGTGCAGGTTTCCTCACGATGTTTTCCTTCACCGTAAGAGCGTCGAATAAACGTACATAAGAAATTCGAAAATACATTGGTGCGTGGCAGGATTCGAACCACGGTCTCCCGGACAGGAGGTAGCGGCAGTAACCGCTACGCCACCGATTCTCTTCTTAGAAACTTCGCATACTAATTTAGATATGGGGACAATACAACATCATGATAACTTTAACCATCTAACCTCGAATTCTAAGAGGGGTAGGTACTGTCAATCTTAGCAGCAATTTAATGATTTATAATTAGTTTTGTGCTTACCGAGCTATGTTAGAGTTTCCCTAAGTGATCTATATAGAAATGAGATGATCAGAGGAGAACTAAAGTAACCGACTTAGCTTACTGAATCCCTAAACTCAAGTGACTGTTGGTAGGGTTGTTATTGCAGGAAATTTCCGGATTGAAGATTAGGTAGCCAGTTTCCCCATTGCGTTTGGGAATCTTGGTAAGTCCGCTTCCATCTTCGGCATCATCGTCACTTACTCTCAGGTGAGATCATGCCAAGGGTAATCTCAAGTGGTAACTGCGCACTGGATGACGTAATGTATGAAGTCCTCCCATTTGGTCTATCGACAACCCGGTACAGATTGCGAATGCCGCTGGATGCGGGCAAAGCGCATAGCCCAGAACCGTTTTATGTGGAAATCCTTGGGGAAGGACTTTGTACAGCATCGGGCGTCTTTCGGCTTTAAATATGACAATAATAGGGAATCGGACTGTATCAAAAATAAATTCTGAAATATGATTTCCTGAATTGCTCTCCTCTTGAAGTTTAACATAAACCTTACTTGTGTTGTTTTTCCATCACGTCTTCAATTTTTTATTGATTTAATTCACAAAATAAGTTCGGCAATGACGCTAAAAATCTATGATGTCACTTGTGGGTATTTCAAATATTTTTAGAAAACAAAGTTTAGTTTTTGAGAGATCATAAAAAGTAAGTAAAATGACTAGCAGTCCGATCCTCTATTGTGCGTATTAGGGGCCTTGAAAAATTTTAACACAACCATTTAATAGGGATGATGAATGCTAGTCATCTGAGTTACTTTTTATCATCTGTCAAAAACGACATTTTGTTCATAAAATGTTTGAAATACCTAGGCGTGACGTCATAGTTTTGCAGCGTCATTTAAGTATTCATTTTGTGATTTTGGTGAATTAAAAATCAGAGACTTGATGGAAAACAAAACGAGTAAGGTTTTCCGAAGTTTAAGTAGGAGGGCAATTTAGTGATCAAGAGTTCATAATTTATTTTGACTATGTCGTCATCTCTATTATACACAAAGCTAACTTTCTTTTCTTTAAAAACGATAGGCACTAGGTCGTGCTTTTCACATTAGAACTTCAAACTGTAGATATTCCTAATCATTTTAAGGCGGCACATTCCAAAGAGATTAACGAGAGGCCCGTTGACGACCGCTATGATTACAAGTTCCCATTAAAATACAGCGGCAATAAAAGCATAATATCCGAGTACATGTCGTATCAAACTCCGGTAGCTTAATTTATTCCGTGTCGCAGCTCCGAGGACTGGCCGACAGAGAGCGGGAACGGGAAAAGGGTAAAAAGATTAAAAGGAATAACTAAAAAGTCCAAATAAATCTCAACGTATGAATACACTTATCTGTACGGCGACGTGGGCCGATAGCACTCGTTAGCTTTTAGGATGAAGAGTAATTATGTTGTTCGTTTGATCGTACAGTCGGCATAATATAGATGGTGACAGTCATTGTTCACAAAAACCGGTCAAATGCCACAGGGTTTCGTAGCACCGCACAACATTTGTGTTTTGTATATACAAATAAATTTAAACAAAAAAAACCGACTTCAAACAGGAAACTAAGGTTCCTCTCGATTTCTCTGGAATGCCATCATCGGATCCTGGTTTCCTTATCATAGTACCACCCTTGGGATATCTCCTTTCCAACTAAAAAAGAATCATCAAAATCGGTTCATAAACGACGAAGTTATCGGCGAACACACATAAAAAAAATTAAAATATATACGGTCGAATTGAGAAACCTCCTCCTTTTTGAAGTCGGTTAAAAATAAGTCGGATTGAAGGACAAGCTTAACTTTGTAGTTGAATAAATATTCTATACAGGGTGTAACAAAATTGGTATAGGTCCTGTTAGCTGAGGCTTCTTCTCATCCTACAGAACAACTTTTGTTCTACGACTTTGATGAAATCGCATGAAAAAAAATTACTCTTCTCCGAATCGATCAACTGATCGATCAATATTGTGCACTATGGGTTTCTTGAGGA
Source organism: Coleophora flavipennella (assembly GCA_947284805.1). Lineage (NCBI taxonomy): Eukaryota > Metazoa > Arthropoda > Insecta > Lepidoptera > Coleophoridae > Coleophora > Coleophora flavipennella. The sequence continues at coordinate 12,281,778 of OX369281.1, read as the reverse complement.
AATTTGCTCAGCGTGATGAGTAGAACCCCCATTTAACAGGCCCTACACCAATTTTATTACATCCTGTATATGTCATGGTTAGTTTTACAACTGCAAAATTAAGTTTTAATCCAATTTTTTTTCTGAAAACCCTTGCCAGAATGAATGGATTGGTTTTATATTTTTGAACAGCTGTATACTATCACCAAGTACTTACTTTGGATGCTGACTGTACTAATGCGTAGTTTCAAGATATACGTAAAAACTTAAATTAAAGGCAGCTACATCATTACAAAAATATTGAACTTAACCCACATTTAAATGTAGATTTAAATTTTGGTAACTTCTTTGTAATTTTTTTTGCTTTTGTGGAAAAATAAATAAATAAATAACATTTTTTTTTGCCTATGTTTCATTGCAGAGTGTAATAGTAGATTGTTAACCAAGGGTAGAAAGTGACCCATTTCAGCCGAGATATTTCTGGCAAGCGAGAGCGCCAATAGTTCGAGGGTGAAGTGGGTAATTTCACCTGAGTTAAACACTACTTTTCATTTCGACTATGAGGAAAAAGATTATGCACAACAGCATTTGCTTGCACTTTTATCTCATCTAGAGTTAAGGCGAAACCCTTTCAGAAAAAACCAAACCCCGAAATCGAGGGTTGAAAAAAGTCATTTTTCTACGGTTGAAACTGCAATTCATTTTTTTTTAAATAAATTTCTTAAAATATGTCTGCTACAAAGTGTAGGAGATGGAAACACGATTTGATAAAATTTTGCTATTTTTAGCCCACAAAAACCAGTTCTACTTCACTACAGTTAGACATAGCACCTTTTTTATCTCTTATTCATCAATAAAATCCTGACATATTGTCGGACTCACTTTTTTGAAAAAATGCCTAAAACTAAGTTAAAAAAAATACATTGAAAAAGTGCATAAAAGTGTGGTTATTTTCTTTACTGTTAACACGTGAAGAAAAAAACAGGGACAACTGTTCTGAACAACGCCTCCCCCTCAATCAATGTCCATGTCGCTGGAATCACTTTCCGAAACCATTCTTAACCAATAACCAATATTTATATTTATCTCGTGTTCCCGGTTTTTCTATTGCGAACTTTCTTAATATTTAATAGATTCGAAAAAAAAGTAGCTAATATATTATAAATTCATCTAACACTAGCGCGAATTTAAAGAACAGTTTAACTTTTGACAAATTGAAAGCGGGACTTGACGTGATTTTATTTAACATTATTACGCACACTCGTACACACCCTCCCATACGCACACGCACACACACACACTCACACATACACACACACACACACACACATATGCACCCAAACCTTCACTCTCACGCCCAAGCATACAAGAATACACGCACGAACATTGCTTAGTTCTGATTAGTGACACTGACTCTCACTAACCCACAGTATAATGTTGTACCGAAGGGGTCTGGTTTCTGAAATACAGGGTTACCCTAGCTTAGAAACCAGCGCTACAAATTGATGCAAGCAAGTATTTTATTTTTAAAATTTCATATCTACCCTAAGTGTTATCCTATTCAATGTGTAAAGTACTTAGAGATTTATATAACTCAATAAAATATATTCTTATTCTTCTTATTCTTATTCTTATTTCAGTTTGTCATTATGAATAATCGTGAAAGTTTAAAGTGTTATAGTTCAAGTTTTGTAGACATTAAAAATACTAATGCTGCATTTTTATGTGCTTACTTTTTCTCGAGACAATGAACATAGTTTCTAGTAGCGAGAGGCGCTAATGAAGCACTTAATGAGCCGTGGGCGGTTGTGCGCAGGCGCCGGTTATCGTCCGATAGCTCTATCTGGTCGCTAACTTGCCCAACTACGGCCAGTTCCCAGGGTGGGTGTGTATAAAGGTTTTGGAATGAGAAAATTTATAAACTGTAAATTTATAATCTATATATACTTGTATATAAAAAAAGTAAGTGTGTGGTTTTATGAAACCACGGTAACGATCATGGCTACTCTCGCTACGGTACAGAGGACGAAACGATCATACCGTCAGACGAAAGCGACCGTCACGTGACATGCAACACACTGACGAAAAAAATTGAGACGATGTAATAATAGTTTCACTTTAAAAGAAAGTCGTGTTAGTTACACCATTTATAACTCAAGAACGACTGGACCAATTTTTATAATTTTTGTATTTTTGCATTTGTCTTCGTCCGGAATAGGATATAAGTATTAAAAAGATGATATTCAACAATAAAAAAATATATAGGTATAATCAGTCAAAAAATAAATGGTTTTAGGGTAGGGTAGGGTAGCGTAGGGTAGTGTAGTGTAGGGTAGGGTAGGGTAGGGTAGGGTAGGGTAGGGTAGGGTAGTGTAGGTTAGTTTAGTGTAGGGTAGGGTAGTGTAGTGTAGTGTAAGGTGGAAAGAAGTTTGCCGGGACAGCTAGTAATAACATAAAGAGGTAAAGTTTGTACGTTTGTATGTAGTAGTTAATCTTCGAAACTACTAATGTTATTAAAAAAAATCTTTCACCAATAGTTACAATGGAACTTCAGGATGGACATAGGCTAAAAAAAACTCCCAGACACTCTCGATATCCACGGGGGCGAAACCGCAGGCAAAAGCCAGTAGTTTAAAAAGGCTATTACAACAAAAACCATAAACACTGATTTAGTTAGCTATTATTCAATTATGAACTAGCTTTTAGTAGTTCTCTCTCTCTTTTATCGTGTGGCACAATTAATCGTGCTATCCAAGGGATAGACGGCGGTTGCCTGGTGTTGCACTGCAGCCTCACCCGCGGTCACGTGTATAGGGTATTTTAGATTTACACCTACGGACGTTTTGGGTGATTCCGACTCTAAATTAGTGATTTTATTTATAAAGAAAAAATCAAAAGTTTGGATCAATTTCACCACTGTTGCAAGTTATTTACTTTATTTTTTAACCGCCTCCGTGGCGTATTAATGTTTAGTCCATTCGCTTCATACCAGGATGTCGCGGGTTCGATTCCCGGCGGAGTTAACTTTGTAAGACTCGGTTTGGTTGGTGGTAGGGCATTTTCAAAGCCCGCCTGGCTAGCTACCACCATCTTTTCTAAGGCTTGCCGCAAAACATCAGTGTTAACAGCATTGATGTGTTCCGGTTTGAAGATAAGATAGCCAGATCCCCATTGTATTGGGGAATCTTAGTAAGCCCACTTCTATCTTCGGCATCATCGTCACTGAGATGATGCCAAGGGCTAAACAATTGTGGATTTAAAAAAAAAAACAAGTTTAGAGTTTTGCAGTTATGTACCAGTCATTCACCTGTGTATCTTGTAGAGTTAACGGTGTCGATGCACAATGCTTACTAGCTTACAATGTTGTGACCACAGAACTCCACAGATGGAACGACTTTATGTTATTGTGGTTTTTCCCAAAGACCAGGCGGCTCTAATTACAGAGATGCCTATCTCCAGAAAATATTGCTTCCTGACGCCATCGCCATTGGAGCTGAGGCGATGAAAATTTCACGCTTGCCTAATGGAGGCTCGCATGACATCGAAGAATTTATAAATGTTAAGAAGCATTGAAACTAAGTAATTTATTTCTCACTTAGTGGTTTGCTGGCAGAAAACTCTTATGTTTTTTTTACTTAAGTATTACTCATTTACTGTGTACAATCCTCATTAATCCTTAATCCTTTTTTAATCCTTTGAACGGATTTGGCTGAAATTTGGTAGGTTGACAGATTAGGACCTGGATTAAGACATAGGCTACTTTTTACCACGCTCGCGAGCCGCTTGCGGCTCGCGCACTGCGCACACTCGAAAAGTCATAGAAACGAGGTCCACGCGGGTGAAGCCGCGGGAAACAGCTAGTATTATAATACTTACTAATATTTCCTTACTAATATTATAAATGTGAAAATGTGTTTGTTACCTTTTCACGCTTCAACGCCTTGACCGATCTTGATGAAATTTGGCTTGCAGGTAGCCTGTGTCACGAAGAAGGACATAAGATACTTTTTATCCCGTGAAAACAGCATAGCCCGATGCAGTTCCTGAGGGAACTGAAAATATACTCTTTTTTGGTTAATTTCTTTATCATCGCAACGGAATAATGGATTGTGCGATTTTTTGCACAGAGATGGTTGAGGGGTGGGAAATGACATGATTTACTAATAAGCATATCCTGACATAGTTCCCCAGGGAATCTGGAGAAAATTCATGTCCACGCTCGCGAGCCGCTTGAGTCTCTCCACGCGGGCAAAAACTAGTTAAGAATAAATATATAAAGGTGAATAATGATTTTATAATTAATTTTTTTTTATTTTATTTCGAATCATAATAAACTCATATAGTTACATGGGTTTTTAACAGTCGGCCAAGTGTGAGTCCAGACTTGCACACCGAGGGTTCCGTACCACCACGCCTCACCACACGAGTACAACAAAGAAATGTACCAATTCATTTCAAACAAAAGACATCAACAAGAACTGTCTTTTTTTATTTATTTATTTATTTACACTTATAGTACACCAGCGTCGGTGGCTCAACCGGTAACGACTCGGTCCATCTAACCAGAGGTACCGGGTTCAAATCTGGACGGCCAATGTACCAATGAGTTATTCAAAAACTTACGTACATATCATTACCGATTGCTTTAACGGTGAAGGAAAACATCGTGAGGAAACCTGCACAGGCCTGCGAAGAAACTCGAAGGTTGTGTGTGAAGTCGACCAACCCGCACTGGGCCCGCGTGGTCGACTAAGGCCTAATCGCCCTGATTCAGGGTAGGCTCGAGCCCCTCGGTGGGGACGTATATGAGCTGATATAATAATAATAATAATAGTACACCAAAACAATTTTGTAATGTTAATACGTAGAGATACTATAATAAAGTGTACAGTAGGCGGTCTTATTGCTAAAAGCAATCTCTTCCAGACAACCTTTCATTATAGAAAGTTTTTAGTTCAGTTTTGACTCCTTAGCGCGAGTATGACTCACACTTGGCTGGTTTTTATTTCATTTTAGGATTAGTACCACAATCGCACCAATTTTGGTAAATATTTTGTAATACATATATATTCTGTAAAAATTTCAGGCTGCTGTCTATTATGGTTCAAAAGATACAGCTATTTGAAACTCGGATATATAGACAGATAGCGTAGGCTTAATAGGGTTCCATTATCTGGTACGGACCCCTAATAATATTAATATTAATATTATTGTTGCTTTTAGTAATGGTACTGATTCGTACACCTGGATAGGAAAGATATTCACTCTTCACATCAGCTCATATATACGTCCCCACCGAGGGGCTCGAGCCTACCCAGAATCAGGGCGATCGGGCCTTAGTAGACCACGCGGGCCCAGTGCGGGCTGGTCAACTTCACACACAACCTTCGATTTTCTTCGCAGATGTGTGCAGGTTTCCTCACGATGTTTTCCTTCACCGTAAGAGCGTCGGATAAACGTACAATGAGATGGTACGTGGCTGGACTCGAACCACGACTACCCGGATAGGAAGATATTCACTATGACTTATCAAATCAATTTTCATCGACTCGAAACAAAGAGAAGAGTGACTGTGTGTGATAATATTGTATTAACGGAAGCCGACTCTCATTAGTGGGCTTACATCACATTGCTGCGTCCTCGCATATTTGATTAATCCTGCACCTATAGAGGATGTTGGTGTTTCTCAGTATTCTTGGAAAAGTTTCAATCGCCTCATCCATTAAATACCTTGTACCTTGTTCGGCCTGTTCCTGGTCTGCAAATATAAGTTCCGTACCACCACGCCTCACCACACGAGTACAACAGTTCCTAGTATAATTGTTCCTAGTTTCTTCAAATCGCTAGAGCACTCTTTAAACGGTTGATAGCGACACACCAAAAGGTATACCACTGACTGCGCCCGTCTTCAAACCTTTTCAGAATTCTGGTACACTATTCAGGAGTTAGTAGCATGTTTTTAACTGAATTTCATCAGAATAATAAATTTGTGCACAAGAAATACCCTATTTATATGACAGAACAAAAACAAAACTAAAACAAATGATTGCAAATTTAATGTGCATTTTTTGAAAATTGTTTTTGTTTTTTATTTATGGTTTTTAATACAATTACCGAAAAGAAATAAAAAGGTTTTACTCGTTAATGAAATCAATTTCAATTTAGTTTTTGTTTTAAAAGAATCGCTAAAATATTTTAAAAGATATCTTATTTTTGTAACCGACCCGTTTTCTTTACGATCCAGTGTAATTCAGTTATCTATTACTTACCGATATCAGATAAAAACATTATCCTCTTCCCAGGGTAGTAGAGTAAAATATAAAAAAATTAAAATCGAACACAAAATATCACTACATCTTTTTTTTATTTTTATAAATTTGAGTGCGTTTGACTATATCTCACCTGATGCTAAATGACGATGTAGTCGAGGATGGTACACGCATACTCAAATAATGCCTATTCACTCTCGCCTTGAAGATCTCCAAATTGTAGGAGTCGGGAAACAGCTACGCAGGCAAGGAGTTCAACTCCATCGCTGTCCGCATAATAAATGAGGAAGCGTAACATCTATCTTTAAGACGTTTCTCCACTTCTTGATATGTTTTTTTTTAAATATGAACAGTTCTGTATTCGACCACTTCTATAAAAAGGCAGTTCTATTAGAATATAAAAGCCTTTGTACGTTTACTAGTGAAGAATTAAGAAAACTCTAAGTATAGACTCATCCTGTGTCGAAGACGGCGGCGGAGGCCGGTACAGCGCGGATTGAGTAAAATGCCTCCTTATCTCACCTTAATGGCCGGGAACATGTCAATTCATCACTTGAGAGTCTCACGCGCTCTCAGTTTTCTAAATAATCCTTTTTTCAACCGCCCTGTATACAGGAGGTCGCAACATTAGTGTAACGGAGGTTTTTCTCATCATTTTCGTAGATATTATGTACTTACGTTCCAAGATAAGCGAATAGCAAAATCGTTTTTGTCTCGTCAGTAAAAGTTCAACATGGCTAGGCTAGTTGCTTATCATCTGACCTCGTTATATAATGTCAGTTATGTTTCGCAGTCCTTTTGATTGGAATTATTAAAACAGCAAACACAATTATTGAACTACATTAATAAAATAACTTTTTACTTGATTCATGTTTATAGACGTAATTCAAGAGACTGAACAAATTTTGCCAATAAACCCATGGTCAATTCTAAAAAGATCGACGCTACATACAAAAATTTACAAAATTGGTATTGACCAATTGGTATTCAGTTGATTGCAACTAATCGATTTGTACCTATAAAGAATTAATTTCTTTAGCGAATATAAATTGCTAAAAAAAAGTTTTTTTTTTTAATAAAAATATTTACCATTTTAGGAAGCTAATTAAAAGGTATTTTTTTAAATTTTTTAAGCACTTGTTAACTTTTTGTGAGTTTTCAAATGTTAAGAAGTGATGACGTCACTGACCCAAATGTGTGAAAAAAAATGGCTCCAGACTTATTCTTTCCTGCCCTATTCTTATTTGTGGTCGAGCCTCCTTGTGCGTCTGCGCCAAGATGATCTGTCCTGGGTTGTCGATGGTAGAATATTTTGCGCTTTTAAGTCTCTCTCGATGGTGGTCCACCAAGAGGCTGGTGGTCTGCCTCTTGCTCGATGCTCGGTGCTAATGTTGAGCACTGTTTTCACAGAGTAGCTAAAAATGGCTCTAGTACTAACTTCAATTATTAAGCGTTATATCTCCAAGCAGTTTTTATTTATTTTATAAAAAACAAATGCCAATTGACATGAGCAAAGTATATAAATTAGTACTAATATACAGAATGGACACTCTCTGCAGCTCTCCCGATTGCGACCTCACCCCCTCGTCACCCAGATTGATACAGATTGGTCATAGTTTGGGTTATTCATTTGTTTTTAGAAATGTCATTTCACGATCATTGTATGGAGTGTGCGAGGTGTGCTATGAGTCCCTTGGAAAAAGTTGTAGAAACCCCGAGTTAATAGCTCCTACATCAATTTTGTGACACACTGTATGTGACGCTCTTTTATTTTCGATGCGTATGCGACACGAAACGGAGGCGCTTTTGTTTTGTCGGTGTCAGCGCACTGAATATCTCGAGATACAGAGGCCGTTAAATTATGGTTTCGCCTTCAAACTTAAATAATTATAATATAAATTACTAATTGACGCGAAATTGCATTTAAGTGGCACTAACTGTCGGGTACCACTCGCATTGATTTACGTGTATTTTTTTGTTATTTTAATGGTAATATTTAACAGTCTTGAGGCAAATGATGTGTGAAAGCAACGATAAAGTGCGCGCCGCTAACAATGTATTTTGCGATTTTATTGACCATTCGTCGATCGTAAAACTCGAACTAAACGCCTCCGTGAGCAAACCGCAAAAATATATCAAATTTATGATAAATTATGATATAATAAACGCTTCAAATGAGGCTTCTGTTAACAGTTATCTGAATGCGTTTTGTAGTATTGAATAATTTGTACATTGTTTTGAATAGTCTCTTGAATTACGTCTATAAACATGAATCAAGTAAAAAGTTATATTATTAATGTAGTTCAATAATTGTGTTTGCTGTTTTAATAATTCCAATCAAAAGGACTGCGAAACATAACTGACATTATATAACGAGGTCAGATGATAAGCAACTAGCCTAGCCATGTTGAACTTTTACTGACGAGACAAAAACGATTTTGCTTTTCGCTTATATTGGAACGTAAGTACATAATATCTACGAAAATATACGAATTCCAACTCCAATCTAATACAGTATTAAAAAAATCTTCATTAAGACAAGTTTAGAACTTAAATAGAAATAAAAATCGGGCTCAGTATCAAGCGGAAGCCGGCTAAGCCGATAAGGGGGCCGACAAAGTTACTAATACGCCGGGAGCAGTATAAATCACTGCGCATAGTTATCGCGCACCACAATTAAGACGTCGCAGGCAGCGCTGGCCGGTGGCGTGCCGCAGGGACGCCTGCTCGGACCACCATTTAAAATGTGTCACTAATTTTTAATGGAATTTTTAAGTGGTGGAAATCATTTACGAATGCCTTGAATGAATAAAGATGCAGAACTTATGTTTTGAAACGTTACATCGAAGCGAAGCAATATATTCTCTTAGGACTAATGCCAAGTAAACTCGCGCCTTTTTAACCGACTTCAAAAAAAGGGAGAGATTTCTCAATTCGACAGTACATTTTTTTTTTTATGTGTGTTCGCGGATAACTTCATCGTTTATTAACCGATTTTGATGATTATTTTTTTGTTGGAAAGGAGATATCCCAAGGGTGTTACCATGATAAGGACACCAGGATCTGATGATGGCATCCTAGAGAGATCGAGGGGAACCTTAGTTTCCTGTTTGAAATCGGTATTTTTTGTTCAAAATTATTATACCTTGGAGTAACGAAGGTTTTGAAACAATTTTCTTCACAAGACAGTTGTGTAGGAAGAGGACAAACGTGTAGGCTAATAAATTACCAACTCTTGTCACAAATTACTTTCCAATCAATTCAGAAAATCGATTTTGTTAATTATGGTAATATTAAAGTCAGACCGGTCCCAGGAAAGTTTTAAGTAGAATTAAACATTTTAAAAGTAAATTAGGATTATATTACCCGTATTGCAATAAACTGATATTAAAAAAAACGCAACTGTATCACTGTGGTTTTTTTAATCAAAAAATACCAGTGATAAAGAAGTCCACTTCAGCATATAATCTTGCAAAATACAATCTTGTAAACGATATTATTACTCCCGTTATTGTCAAGAAAACATTTTTTGTTTAAATGTACGGCATCGTAAATTCCATATGTACTCGCAAACTTTTGAAATGTTACAATTTTAATGAAATTGGATTTTTGCTATATCAGCTGGCGTATTACATCGGCCTTCCAATTACAGTTACAAACGCTGATATCACCATATAATATAACTGCAGCGATACATGATGGTCGAGAAAAGAAAAAGGAACTCGCGTTCAAGGTTCCAAGCGAACGACTATTTGACTCGCCGAAAAAGGGAACAAATAACTCCTTTCTCGATAACAACACTCGAGAATCGATTTGGAGAGTAACCATTTAATTATTTTATCGATAATCTCGCATCGAGGGCCTGGAACAAAACAAGAGGAGCGCGGAGTAATCGTCGCTTAGCTGAACGCCCGGTAGCCGGCGGCGGTTGCGTCCGATTTTATCGTCTCATAACCGACTCGATTTATAAGTATCGATTATATGTATCGATCCCCCGATACGCCGCTCGCAGTCATTTGGCGCGTTTTTTTCGCCGGCCGTTCGTACAAGAACATGTTTTCTAAATAACAATTTTGTTCGATAACTAATTAATAGTGGTTTTTATGGTAAGTACATACTTTTATAATAATAACTTGGTTGTTTATAATGGTCATGCATTCCGATACAAGTCGATTGGACTGACTCAGCAGTGGCAAATGGAGGTCTAAGAAATATATACGTACCTAGGGAGTATACCAAGCTTGAGATTAAATTTCTGCTATAATCTACAGCTATATAATATTATGGTTAATATTATAAAGTTCCCTACCGCATCTGTCTGTCTGTCTGAACGTGATTAACTCAAAAACTACCGAAGAGATTTTCATACGGTTTTCCCAAATAGACGGAGTGATTCATACAAGAAGGTTAGTTGAATAATTGCCGCATATTTTTTATTATTATTCACAATTGGTAAGCCCTTGGCATTATCTCACCTGATGGTAAGTGAGGAACAATCGCGCACAATCTAGTATTAAATCAACTTTACTGTGTTTTGGTTTATTTAAATTACAAATTACTCTCAGTTTTTGCTAAATGTCCAAAAAGTGTCCACATTTAGTCATTTTAAAGTAGTCATGTTCATTTAATTCAAAAATACATGCATTGTTAATATTAGAATCAGACTTAAAAGGTTAAAAATTCTCTTTAAAATATTTCCTGTTTTCAATAAAATAAGTTACATACATGTGTCTGATAAGAAATAATTTAATTTCAGCGCAAGTGAGACGTGCGGTATCGGCAGATCTGTGGGAGCTGCGTCGGAGTCGGTGCGCGGCATCGCGTCGGCGCAAGAGTAGCGATAAACTACGCAACTTATTGCAAAAATAAAGCCAGCATGCGGAGAAACAGTGAGGTAATCCTTACTAATATTATAATACGTGAAAATGTGTTTGTTTGTTACCTTTTCACGCTTCAACACCTCAACCAATCTTGACGAAATTTGGCATGCAGGTAGACTGTGTCACGGGGAACATAGGCTACTTTTTATCCAGGGAAAATAACATAATCTGATGCAGCTCCTAAGGGAACTAAAAATATACTTGGTTGTGATTTTTTATACAGAGATGGTTGAGTAGGTGGGAAACGACATAATTTACTAATCACCCTTAAAGACAGTCATAAAAACGATGTCCACGCGGGCGGAGCCGCGGGAAAAAGCTAGTATTATAATATGTGAAAATGTGTTTGTTTTTTACCTTTTCACGCTTCAACACCGCAACCAATCTTGACGAAATTTGGCATGCAGTTAGCCTGTATAATGGGGAAAGACATAGGCTACTTTTTATCTCCGTGAAAATAGCATAATTCTATATAGTTCTCTCAGGGAACAGAAAAGAAGATTCTTTTTAGGGTTCCGTACCCAAAGGGTAAAAACGGGACCCTATTACAAAAAAATGTACTGTCCGTCTCTCTGTTTGTCACCAGGCTGTAGGTATTTCATGAACGTAGATAGATAGATGTAATAGGTAGACAGTTGAAATTTTCACAGATGATGTATTTCTGTTGCCGCCATAACAACAAATACTAAAAGTTTGAAAAAGTGAAAAAATAAAGACCTCCATACAAAAAACGTGTTTTTTAAAACGTGAAGAAACTAGCGCCATCTGGTATGATGGAACGGAACCTTTTGTGCGCAGTTCTGACTCGCACTTGGCCGGTTTTATTTTGATTGATTTTCTGTTGTACGTCGCAACGGAGCAACGGATTGTTGTTTTTTCACACAGAAATGGTTGAGGGGGTGAAAAATGACATAGACTACTAATTAACATGTTCCGAGATAGTTCCTGAGGGATCTGGAGAAAACTCATTTCCAGGCTTGCGCTCGTTGGCGTTGAGATAGTTCCTGAAGGATCTGGGAATAACTCATTTCCAGGCTTGCGCACGTTGGCGTTGAGATAGTTCCTGAAGGATCTGGGGAAAACTCATTTCCAGGCTTGCGTACGTTGGCGTTACAACAGAGTTACGGATTGACGTGATTTTTGCATAAAAATAGATGAAGGGGTGGGAAGTGACATATACTGCTAATCAAAATAGCCCGATATAGTTCCCGAGGGATCTAGGGTAAACTCTGGTCTACGTTCAAAGACGGTTGAAAACCGATACTCACGCGAGCTAGTATATTAAAATGTTTTAAGAACTACTTTTAAATGATACCTACATTAGCAGAGGCAGATTTGGAGGATTACTTTTTATAAGATTCTAGCAGTTGCCCGCAGCTTCGCCCGCGTAGTACCCGTTTTTTGCCACTTTATTATTTTTTTATTTCATTAGAACCTTTTTCTGACAATAATAAACACAAGAAAAAAAGAATAAGTAAAATCGGTCCAGCCGTTCACGCGTGATGCGATGACCAAGGGAAATAGAGATTCATTTTTATATATACACAGGGTATAACACAATTGTTGTAAGTCCCGTTAAGTGGGGTTTCTACTCATCATACTGAACAACTTTTGTTCTATGACATTGCTGAAATCGTAAAAAAAATTACCCTTCATACAATCAGCTGATTGTCAAATTTTGTGTATTTTAGTATGGAGGGTCCAAATTTTTTTTTGAGAATGGAATATGGGTTCCTTGGGGAAAGTTGTTCAGTATGATTTGTAAAACCCCCAGCTAACGGGTCCTACACCAATTTTTATACACCCTGTATAGAATAGGCAGATTTTAAACGAAGCCTCGCTATGTGATCAAATCAGTTTTGAGGATATCCATAGGCCTTTAGAAAACTAAAGTACTTATCCAACATAGCTCACAGAATCGCTAAACTCAAATGACAGCGGGTGGAATTATATAGCTCGTATAGAACGGACGGCCATTGAGATAGTAAATATACGAGTGGTGACCGCGCAATGGACGGCGTAGCATAGGCAGGCTTTCCACTCGGTAGACTGACGATCGATGTTAGTAAATAGTTTTTTTTTTAATTAAAAATTTGAGTGCGACTATATCTCATCTGATGGTAAGTGACGATGTAGTCGAGGATGGTACACGCAAACTCAAATAATGCCTATTCACTCTCGCCTTGAATATCCCCAAATTTTAGGAGTTTGCATCAAAGTAAATTTAAACATAACTAATCGAAGGCTTAAATTAGTTTTATACTGAAAGATTGAAACTGCTCTATGTTTTTCCGTTTCATATTAGTACATCGAAAACTAATTCCAAAACATCGATATGTGCCTACTAACAGTTATTACTCTGAGATATCAATATTGCATTTTTTTATTTTATTTTTTATTCTCAATTTGTAAGTATTATTTAATTTGATTGCTGTCAATTATAAATAATAGATAACCTTCTTGCTCAGTATAGGTGGTCCATAGATAAGTTTAATTTCCAGTAATACAACCAATTGGACTACATTTCCCGAGTTGTATCACGGGTAAACCTACTTCCCCGTGGTACAATCAGATGGAGCATGCGTACATTTGCGTCCCCATGATACAACCAGTTGGACAAAGCAGATGGACCATGGGTCGGGAGCGCTAAATATATTTGCAAAGTGTGGATTCAATCCGGCATGTAGTTTCTGTATTAAAGCGGAACTACATTTGTATGGAAACTCGAGCCTCCTGGGAACCCTGAAGGTGGTCCCATTAGCACACTAGCGCCGCCAATAGAAATAAATAATTTACTCATTCTTATGGACTTTAATTTTCAATTTTCCATCTTCGGCAACATCGTCACTTACCACCAGGTGAGATGTTGTCAAGGGTTTACCAATTGTGAATAAAAAAAATAAAAAAGTGAGTTTCAAATACGTGAAAAATGCATGCATGTGTGTTTTGTGTCAAGAAATCAATAAAAGTATTATGTCTTACAACACAAACTGTTCATCCTCTTAGCGAGCTGTTTTTTTCCATACCAGTATTATGCTTGTCTGTTGCATTCATCACATCAGCTCATATATACATCCCAAACGAGGGGCTCAAGCCTACCCTGAATTAGGGCTATCGGGCCTTAGTCGACCACGCGGGCCCAGTGCGGGTTGGTCAACTTCACACACAACCTTCGAGTTTCTTCGCAGATGTGTGCAGGTCTCCTCACGATGTTTTCCTTCACCGTAAGAGCGTCGGATAAACGTACATATGAGATCGAAATTCGAAAACACATTAGTACGTGGCAGGACTCGAACCACGACCTCCCGGATAGGGAGACCTTAAACTGATTTAATAACAGTTGGTTATGGACAAAATCACAAAACAAAAAATCGCATAAAGAGCAAATAGTGACAATAGTTTTACAACCAGTGCTGTCAGCACAATATTTAGAACCAATTTAAAATTCTAAACAATAAGCTGTCTCCAAGGAAGTCCAAAGTCACTTCCATTTTAAAAGAGCCGGTGCGTTTTGTTTATGCCCGAATTTGCATAACTTAACCCTTCAATAGCACTCCTGTGAGGCCAGTGGCGGACGGACAGATAGGTTTTATTGGAGCAAAAAGTATGAACCCATTAAAAAGGTTTACTGGAAATTTCTTTATAACTCCGGAGAAAGCCGGACCCGTGGCAAAATTCTGACAAATATGCATATATACGGCGTGATCGAAACATTTAGAAACAAATGAATATTCATGGTTGTGATCAAAATAAATTAAGGTCCGGGATATACAGATTAATAACTACACCATAATCACACCCCGGACACTGCATACAAAAGTCGTGAAACGAAATTACTTAAAACACATGACGAAGCAAACAAAATCACTGTGAAATCCCATACGTTCGAGAACCAAACTATGGGTGACGAAGGGGTGAGGTAAGAATCTAGAGAGCGGCAGGGAGTGTCCATACCGTATGTTAGTACTAATATATATACTTTGCCCTATCGATGGAATGTTAATATCGGCAACCTAGATTATTATGAAATCGAAAAGATTATTTACAAAGATGTTAATAGCTTAAGGGCCAACATATTTATGACACTTCATGAGTGACTTTGACTACCGAAAACTCGTTTATTTAAATATGAGCCCTATTATGTTAATGAAATGATTATGTAGTTAGCCAATCAGTTCACTATGGCGTTTAATTAATTGTAAAACTTGCATTAATGAATACATATTTGAATAATATTCTCTTTATGTTAAGTAAAATTGTTGATGACAGGAGAAATGACTCGACAATGGGATGTTTGTGTAAATTTTGTTTCATATTAATATTTAAAAATTCATTATATATCTTTTCAAATTTCACTTAGTAGATCCTATTTGAATATATTTTCTTTGCAGAATTTATTGGTTTAAAAATTCGTTGCTCAATTTTTGAACATCCTGTTGAAACCGCAACCATTGACACAATTGAAGTTTACGATCGGTTTTTGCTAACTCTTCACTATTGTGCGGCTGTCGTTGCATCATACCCGAACTGAAAAAGTATCTGTGACCGCTGTTTGTTGACAGACGGACGGATAGGCAAAAACTGGAGCAAATGTAGTGTCTGTGAAAAAATGCCGCCTGTACGCCGCGCACCCTGTCCTGTCTGGCGACTGCAGAAAAAAGGGTTATCTAATGTTTTGGCGTATTTGCGTAGGCCGACTAACCATACCGTTATTTTTACTGCTGTCTTTGATTGTTATATTTTCTTCAAATTTTTTTATAAATGATACTATAACTATAAATATATTGTTTATGTTTTAGGTGGTTGTAAACTTTTAAGTTCACCTAAGTACACACGGCAACTTTGTCTAGGGATAATTAGACTTTTATATTTATTTATTTTTATTTTTTTAATCATACCGGTAAGCGTAGTGTAGGCAGGCCTCCCACTCGGTGAACCGATGACCTGGTGAAGGTCGCGGAAAGCCGCTGGATGCGGGCAGCGCCGAACCGGCCGTCGTGGAGATCCTTGGGGGAGGCCTATGTCCAGCATTGGACGTCCTTCGGCTGATATGATGATGATGATATTTTTATTCACAGTTGGTAAGCCCTTGGCATCATCTCACCTGATGGTAGGTAAGTGACGATGATGCCGAAGATGGAAGCGGGCTTACTAAGATTCCCCAACGCAATGGAGAACTGGCTATCTTATCTTCAAGCCGAAACACATCAATGTTGTTAACACTTATGTTTGGCGGCAAGACTTAGAAAAGATGGTGGTAGCTAGCCAGGCGGGCTTAGAAAATGTCCTACCACCAACCAAACCGAGTCTTACAAGTTGACCTCACCGGGAATAGAACCCGCGACCTCCTGGTGTGAAGCGATTGGGCTAACCATTACATCACGGAGGCGGTTTTCATACAAAACATGGTTTAAAGAACTATAAAAATTACGTAGAACATGTGTAGAGTAGAAAATTTCGAGACAAGCAGTTGCTATGTTTAACCCTCTCAGTTCTTATAAATTAATTTTAAGATCTTTTTGTAAAAACTCGCGGAAAATTAAAATTTTGTTTTTAAATTGTCATATTATTATAAGGATGGCACAGATTGTATGAAATTAGTAGAACCCATGTTTATAAGAACTGAGAAGGTACTCGTAAATATAGCACTTGCCCATCTTGAAAGTTTCTATACCCTGTGCTGCACATGACCTAAGTAATTATTTATAGCTTTTCAGGAAACCATGTTTTGCATTTTTTTTTAAATCTCTAGGCAGTGTTGGGCAGTGTATCCCCTCGAAGCGCATAAGAAGTCGAAACTAAACAACTCTCTTCAAGAAACTTACGGTTAGTTCGCAATTATCCTACAGATCGACTAGCTGTTGCCCGCGGCTTCGCCCGTGCATATCCTGTTTTTTTTTCGTGTCCAATGCAATTTCCCAAAATCCTTTCATAGCGTATGCTTACGTCATTATTATTATCTTTATTATAAGTAATACCCTTTGTATGACTTTCTTTTAGGCCTGTTGTTATCTTATTTGTACACAATAAACTGTTAAATAAATAAATCTGTATGCCAAATTTAAACCCAAACCATCGAATCGGGTTGTGCGTTGATAGATCAGTCAATAAAACAGTCAGTCAGTCACAGATTCCTTTTATACATATATACAGAAAATCAGATCGTTGGCCAAATTTTTATAACATTTTCATTTTTTTGCGCAATAACCATTGACCATTGGTTCCTTGGAGCAAGTTTTTAGGATTGATCATTCAACCTTCCTACACTCGTAAATAAGAGATTAAATATCCTATTATTATTATAAACGCTTGTAAGAATGTATGGATGTATGTTTGTTACTCTTTCACGCAAAAACTACTGAACGGATCTGGCTGAATTTTGGTAGGTAGGCAAATAAGGACCTAGATTAATACATTGCCTACTTTTTTCTACGCACGCGAGCCGCGCACTCTCGAAAAGTCATAGAAACGTTGTACACGCGGGTGAAGCCGCGGGAAAGAGCTAGTATAAAATAAACAATCTCAGTGTAAAAAAAATTAACTGTCGCTTTAATTAGACCAAGACAAAAAGAAACGTTTTACAACAGTTTTGTAAAGAAAAGTTACAAATTAAACAGTTAACCAATGGTCTAGAAAAGCACAATGGTCACCCGCAACTACAGTTAGCTATACAGACAAAGGCGCGGACAGTAGCCATTGCCTCTTAAAAAACTGTAACGGTCACATTTTTTTAACGACCACTTTTTAAGATCAACCCTTTCCGAAGAAGATTTCCGTTAGGCCGAACAAAGCCTAGCTACGCTCGAACTCTAATAGATTATGCAAAAACCCTATGAGATCTTCCTATTCACTGTATCAATTCCCAGGCTCCCATAAAAGGATCCAACGGCAATCGATATTCAAAAAGATGACACCTTGTTTGAATATTCACATCTTTCCCATGAATTCTTTACAATCGATCTAAAGGGTTGCCTAGACTGGGGTGGATCTATAGGCAAATTCGATTATCTCGCAGCATTCTCACGCACATCCCGCGGAGACACAATAAATCTTTGCATACGATCCATAATAAAAAAGTGCTATTAAAAAAGAACTATCTATGCACAACCCTAAGCGCATATGCATAAGAAAAGACCTCGTACCCACCCAAATTATACGCCAAGGTGACAAGTGCGGATCCACATCGAGTATCGTTATTCTTTGGAACCCTTCTTTTGCAAATAAATGCGGTACTTTCTGCGCGTCTGATACGCTTGCAGTTTTTTTTTCTATGCGATTCTATACCTGTGACCCTCGCGCGAACGTGGGGACAGTTTATTTGCATTTTTTGTATTATTTCCTTTCAAATAGTATCTTAACCCCATTCAGCAATGTCAGGGGTTAGGTTGCACTTAATATTCAGCGAGGGCAGGTACATTTCTCTTAATATTCTCGCATAAATTATAGTCAGGTACATTTTCGTCTATTGTTGCATCGCAAAAGGGGTCGCCGTGCTAAATGCACTAACCCCAATTTAGCAATTATGCAAGATTAGTTTCTATTTACAAAAAGTGTAAGGTACATTTTGTATTCGCTGCAGATTTGCACTTTGATCTGCAAATCGGATATTCAAACGAATCCACGACATTTTACTTCCTGAATGGTTTAACCCGTTTCCTTTGTAAGAATTTATGCAAAAAAGTTTTACCCATCCTATTTTTTTATTCAATAAAATTTAGGGGCTATGCACATTATGCAAATGCGATGCATAAATTTTAATGTGACATAGAGTAGATTATTGTTAGATTTCACTCCTTGTGTAGTTAAATTTAGAGTTTATTTTTGTGTATCGGAAAACTGTTTGTTTTTGCGGATTAATAGCAAGTACGGGATTTTTTCTCATATCGCGGCGGGTTTAAAAATGCTGTTCTTGATGTTTTTTTTTTCTCAGGAGCTCCAAAGAAATTCTTACCGTTACAAGGTACGCGAGTTGCGTTTTTTTATTGTGTGCATGTATAGTGACATATGAACCGGGACCCGGGATTTGGATTAGAATATGTAATTACTTCCTTTAGGGTTTTCGGAAACGGTTGTTCGCGGTCGTTACTAGTTGCCACTTCGGCCCCGCGCTCCCTTTATATCAGCCTTATTGTATCTCTTCAGAGTATGGAAATGAGTATGTTACTGAGGCATTTTTCTTATTTTTAAACCGATTTTTTTAATTTTTTTTCATTTGTATATAAGAACTATATGTTTTAATCCACATATTAAATGCCCATTTATTGGTTTTCAATCTGAGTTTATTTTATACTAGCTGTTTCTCGCGGCTTCACCCGCGTGGACAACGTTTCTATGACTTTTAGAGGGTGCGCGGTGCGCGAGCCGTTTGCGGCTAGTAAAAGAAAGTAGCCTATGTTTTAATCCAGGTCTTAATCTGTCTACCTACCAAATTTCAGCCAAATCCGTTATATAGTTTTTGCGTGAAGAAGTAACAAAGATACACACTCACAAACTTTCGCCTTTATAATATTAGTGTGATGTGACTATAAAGCTGTAGGTGTAGCTGTAGGAGTGATATGTCTATCTTTAAATTACATTCTAACTGTTGGTGTTTTTTTATATCGGATGAGTAGTTTAGAAGATTACCTCCTACATCATATCATATCATATCATATCATATCATATCAGCCGAAGCATGTCCACTGCTGGACATAGGCCTTCCCCAAGGATTTCCACGACGACCGGTTCTGCGCTGCCCGCATCCAGCGACTTCCCGCGAACTTCACGAGGTCATCGGTCCACTTACTTCAAGGCCTTCCTACGCTACGCTTTCCAGTGCACGGTCGCCACTCGAGAACTTTACTGCCCCAACGGCCATCCGTTCTACGTATGTGCTCCTACATACGAACATAAAAACTTTACTTCTTTATAATATTAATATAGACAAATCATGTAGGTGTAAGTAAGTGGTCATACGCAAAAGAGGCTTCCTGGTGTTAATTATTAGTTCTGATAACTATCATCATTACGTCATCCAAACACGTCCACTGCTGGATAAGTTTGGGGTGGGGGGGTTTGCCGTTACCGACACTATTGGCAGGCAGGTTGGTGCCCGAGTACTTATACGTGGAAACGACGCTACTCCCCATCCTCCGGTTTCCGTTCCCTCCATCTCTTACGACACCCTTGGTAAGAGACAGGATGATGCTATTCTAAGGTCACCAAAATTTTCTTAACTACCTAATTTTAACAATTTATTGATTTATTAATTTTAATTTAAATTTAATTTTTAGAAATGGAGACAAACAAACATTAAACTAGATAAGAACATAAAAAAGGTACAGGTTATTTCTATGAGAAATTTCTTCCAGCAGACCTTGGAGAGAAAATTACAAAAGAATCGCAATAGACGTGTAAAAACAAAGACGATATTTTTAAAAAACAGAAATTATGATAACTTATTCCTAAATACCTACCAAACAAATAAATACAACGTACAAAATAATACATAATGTACTGAAAAATGAGAATTAATAATAATAGAAATAAATGTAATAAAATAAATTTAATAATATACATATGATAAAATAAAAAAAAAATATAATAAACAAATATGGCTAACTTTAAGAAGGAAAAGACAAGAAGTGTTCTTTTAATTTAGGTTTAAAAGAATACAGACCCTGACTATCGCTAATGGAAGTGAGTTCCACAATGTAACCGCATGCACGGAGAAGGAATAGGAATAGAAGTCAGTGGAATGGGTGGGAAAAGAAAGGAGGGATTTGGGATTGACGATCGGGAGGACGCTGCAAGTTAAAGCGTAACACTACAATAATTTTATTATATATTTTTACTAGCTTTTGCCCGCGTGGATATCGTTTTTATGACTGTCTTTGAGAGCGAGTGGTGCGCGAGCGCAAGCGGCTCGCGAGCGTAGATATTAGTTTTCTCCAGATCCCTATCCCAGATTGGGCTATTCCGATTAGCACTCAATGTCATTTCCCACTCCCTCAACCACGTCTGTGCAAAAAATCACAACAATCTATATTTCCGTTGCAATGTTAAAGAAATGAACCAAAAAAAGACTATTTTTTCAATTCCCTCAGGAACTGCATCGGACTATGCTATTTTCACGGGATAAAAAGTAGCCTGTGTCCTTCCCTGTGATACAGGCTACCTGTATACCAAATTTCATCAAGATTGGTTAAGGTGTTGAAGCATGAAAAGGTAACAAAGAAACACATTTAATTATGTATATTAAGTAAGGATTTAATTTTAAAATATGTATGTATTTTGACATCTTACCCAAAATTTTCTACCTGCTATTCCAAAGTAATCTAACCAACCCTTTTGAAATTCGATTTGCTTCTATAAGAGTGCTCTACTTTTTATAACTTTTAAGGTGTAAATGGTGCAATGGCAATAAAAACCACTATTTACGCAACACCAAAACAAACAAACCTCAGGTCCGTTATCAAAAAAAGTCCCCTTTCAAAGGGCTTTTCAGCCGAAGCACGACTTTTTGCAAAAAAAAAAACAACATTTTTTTAAGCAAAAAAACCGACTTGGTCCCTTTTTTCGCCGCCCATTGTCTTCGCCCTATTGTCTCGGCCTTTTGAGATATTTTTATGCTTTCCGGATGACGATAATGTTTTTGACTTATTTTCGATAACTATTATTTGGCGGATTTATTGATTTCCCCTGTGTTGTCGTCGCCATTGTTTTGTGCCGTGTAACGGTAGCGAATGCGTCTCATTAGGCGGCCATTTGTACGCGGATACCGCCACTAATGGCACCATAAAATCTTATAATTATTTGCTGTGTAGTTTTCTAATTTGGAAGTTTTCGTTTAGAGCCTCATAACATAACAGTTTATTTAGTTACTATCTTTTGCCCGCGGCTTCGCTGGCGTGGGCATCGTTTTTGTGATTGTCTTCGGGGGTGAGTGGTAGCTAGCCGCAAGCGGCTCGCGAGCGTAGGCTGAAGCTTCCTCCAGATCCCTCGGGAACTATATAGTTATTAACTGGCTGTTCTGATCAGCAGCCTACGCCACTTCCCACCCCCCCAAACTTTTTCTGTGTATAAAAATCACGTCAATCCGTTGCTCCATTGCCACGCCGACGTGCGCGAGCCTGAAAATGAGTTTTCTTTATATCCCTCGGGAACCATCTCAGGCTATGCTAATTAGTAGTCTATATCATTTCCCATCCCCACAATCGTCTCTGAAAAAAAATCACAACAAACCGTTGCTTCATTACGATGGGTAAAAAAATCAACCAAAAATATTTTTTTTTTAGTTCCCTCAGGAACTGCATCCGACTATGCTATTTTCACTGGATAAAAAGTAGGCTATGTCCTTCCCCGTGACAAAGGCTACCAAATTTCGTCAAGATTCGTTGAGGTGTTAAAGCGTGAAACGGTAAAAAACTCACAAACAAACACATTTTCATATTTATAATATAAGTAGGTTAGGATTGTACGTATTTTTATGACCCTAAAAATTTTTTAGATTTAATTAATTTTAACATGTGTATTGGTTTGTACCTTATTACTTCATTCCATGTAAACTTTAAATGAATAAATAAATTATCCATCTATCTATACAAGGTTTAACACATTTGGTGTAGAACCTGTTAATTGGGGGTTCTACCCATCATACTGAACAACTTTCCCCAAAGAACCCATAGTCAATTCTCAAAAAAAATTGACCCTAAATACTAAAATGCACAAAATTGGTTGATCAGCTGATCGATTTGTATGAAGACGTAATTTTTTTTGTGATTTCAGCAAAGTCATAGACCAAAAGTTGTTCAGTATGGTGTTTGCAGCCCCAGTTAGCGGGAAGTACACCAGTTTTGTTACACCCTGTATATCCCATCAAAACTTAAATGTGAATAGGAGCCAGGTTTGATATATTATGTAGAAAGTGTCCCGAAATGGTTGGTGTAATATTTATAAAATGTATGTTCGTTATGAAACACGGTCGTTGTCGCCCTTTTTCTTCACGAAATTGGCTGACACACTGTCGTGTTATTTTAATTATATGACGATCTCAAACAGAGTGATAGATAAATAAATAAAGCATGTTTTTAAAGGGCACAACGAAAATAAACAACTTTACCGAAATCACAAAAAAATTTGACTTCCCATACAAATTTGGCTTCTTCACATAAGCTCATATAATACCTGCGTCCCCACCGAGGGGCTCGAGCCTACCCTGAATTAGGGCGAAACTTGGCTTATCAGCTGATCTCTTAATATTATAATTACATAAGTTTTATCGCCTCTTAATAACTATTTTACCTAACACCCGGGAAAGCCTTCTTAACCTATGGAGATCCATGGCGTGATTGTTAGTCCATTCGCTTCACACCAGGAGGTCGAGGGTTCGATTCCCAGTGGGGTCAACTTGTAAAACTCGGTTTGGTTGGTTGGTAGGGCATTTTCTAAGCCCACCTGGCTAGCTACCATCATCTTATCTTAGTCTTGCCGCCAAACATCTGTGTAAACAACATTGCTGTGTTCCGGCTTGAAGATATGAAGCCCGCTTCCATCTTCGGCATCATCGTCACTTACCATCAGGTGAGATGATGCCAAGGGCTTAACAATTTAAAATTAAAAAAAAATGTTGAAAAAAACCCGTAATAAAGCTTTTCAAGCGACTTCCAAAAATGAGGAGGTTCTCAATTCAACTGTATGTTTTTTTTATGTGTGTTACCTCAGAACTTTTAACTGGGTGAACCGATTTTTATGATTCTTTTCTTATTTGAAAGCTTGTGCTTCCCGTGTCCCATATAAATTTTATCAAAATCGGTGTAGTACTTTATTAGAAAATGAACAAAAACCAAAAATAATAATGCATAAATGTACTAAGTTGTTGCGATGGAAGTCGGTTTTTTAACGTGTTTATTTTGTACAAGAAAGAGTTTACAAACAAACAAACAAACGTCCCCACTGCTGGGACAGGGGTTTCTTCCCAAGTTTGGGAAGGTTAGGCCATACTCCACATATGGGGGCACAGTCCAGGTTGGTGGAGGTTTTAGGACCAGTTCCACTGTCATAAGTTTTCCAAGCCGCCTATATAAGGCATCTGAAGTGCAAAAGAGACTGCGTGCCTGCATAAGGAATCGCGGGTCTCGTTTTGAACATGATTTGTAAATTGTGTTTTTAATAAAATGGATAAATTAAACAAATTTTCATTTTATTCCAAATTACATTCATTCAACCTACTGTTGTTCTGAATGTATCTTTCGAACCATAACTTTTATTAATTTTGGTTTTCTCTAAACATTTAAACCATTTTATATAGCTACTGAAATACGAAAGTTATTTTATGAATTTGTACGGTACATTCCATACATTTTTTTTATACAAATTTACTGTAACTGAGTATAAAAAGAGTTTTTATTAGTAATCTCTTACGATTCCCAGGCCACAACATGAAATTTATTAGTATTTCCATAGCTTTATGTTATTTCTAGGAAGTATTGGAATGTTAGCTATTAGAAAATGCACAAAAAAATAATTGAAATAGTGCTATCTTTTAGGTAATTTTTTTTTCCGCTAAAACGGCATTTATACCAATAAAAACATAAAAATGACATTATCTCATAAACTAATCATTTTTGTCTAGGCTACCACATGACCTGATGTATCACAAATGAGCTCCACTTTGACCCCTCCAAAGATCTGAATCGAATTTCCGGTAACCCTGTATACATAGATTACTATTTTATGACTATCACATAGAGTGTAATTTTCACATATTTTGAATAAAAATTTTGAATCTTTTAAATGTTCCAAAGCACGGAAATGGTCTATAAAAATACCATCTAGGTACCGACTGTGCTTCAGGTCAGTTAGCCTTCGTTACTTGATTACCTATTAAAATAACATGACACTGACTAATTAATAGACTGTCCCACTCTAAAACTTATGTAGTACTTAGCTGTAAACTGACATAATTTATCTAAAACTTAGAAGAAAGTTAAAATGATTTATTAATGTACCACGAAATTTTAATGTTGACATTATTTGTGATTATTCAAAATTCACTTAGAAATTCTGTCACATATATTATAGTATAATATTACGATTTTTCAATTTCTATTAGAAAGCGATGATATTATATGTACTTCAAAAATTCGCGGTATCAACGTAACATTGGCAACGTCATTTAATTTTATTCAGCTATGGCGACATCAGCATGATTGCGCACGCGTTGATTTATCCCAAATTTATTCAGATATCGATCGTTTGGATCCGTCGATCGCGATCGATGCGCCTCCGGAATCAGTATGAATTAGCATCTGAAAGGAAAGGGTGACGTGGTATAAAATATACCGATATTGTAAAACAATTTGATAAATTGTTTGTTAGTTTTGGTAAAGCAGCTGCATATGTAATACCTATGTAATTTATTCTTGAATATTGATCATCTATGAAATATTTGCTTTTAATGCAAATAACTTTTATGTTACTTTCTTTACATATAGAATCCATAGGAACTTTTAACCGCCTACTTGGATTAATGGTGAGTATATCCGCCGCGGCCTGATAACACGATAGCCTTCGAGGACGATGAAAAAGCGGAATGCTTCGCGGACAGTATTGCCTCTCAATGCACATCTAGTTCACAAGAGTGTGAACCCGGCCATATCCAAACAGTAAAGTAGGAGGTCCGTAGCAGGAACTCACTCCCCTTAACCGCGGACCCATCGCAGTATCCACAGACAAAATGCATACCATAATTAGAGATCTTAAACCTAAAAAAGCCCCCGGCTCAGATGGAATTTCTAACCAAGCCTTAAAACACTTCCCGTAACAGTTGCTCGCACTACTAGACATAATTTTCAACGTCTGTTTTGACCATTGTTACTTCTCGACAGCATGGAAGGAAGTGTTAGTGATAGGCATCCCAAAGCCAGACAAACCTCTTAACGTCCCATCTAACCACCGCCCCATAAGCCTCCTCAAGGCTATGTGGAAAGTACTTACCCGAATAAAAAGGCATATCCACCCTCCCAAAGAACACCCTCTCATAGTAAACCACCAATTTGGGTTTCGAACCAATCGTTCGTGCCCACAACAGGTCCACTGCATAGTAGAATACATACTGAACGGATTTTATCCCAAACGCGAAAATACAGTCGCTGTTTTCTTAGACGTAGCCAAAGCCTTCGACAAGATCTGTCATGCGGGGCTCATATACAGACTCTCACTTAGACCTACTTTTTTTCCCCTGGACTACGGTGGAGGGGAGGAGGTGAATGCATTTACGCATGAGTTTTACCCAGATCCCTCGGGAACTAGGTGAGGGTATGGTATTTAGTAAATTATGTCATTTCCCACCCCCTCAACCGTCTCTGTGCAAAAAATCACAACAGTCCATTTAATCCATTGCGATGTTAAAGAAATAAAACAAAAAAATAGTATTTTTCCAGTTCCCTCAGGAACTGCAACGGACTATGCTATTTTCACGGGATAATTTCACGGGATATAGCCCATGTCCAGGCTACCTGCATGCCAAATTTTATCAAGATTGGTTGAGGTGTTGGAACGTGAAAAGGAAACAAACAAACCCATATTACCATTTTCAATATTAGTAAGGATTACTAGACTGTCCTTCGTTCTGTAAGGCCTAGGGGAACTGATACTTTACTTAATGCTTAGACTATACAGAATGTAACAAAATTGTTGTAGATCCCGTTAACTGGGGCTTTTACTCATCATACTTAACAACTCTTTTTTAGGGTTCCGTAGCCAAATAGCAAAAAACGGAACCCTTATGGATTCGTCATGTCTGTCTGTCAGTCCGTCCGTATGTCACGGGCACTTTTTTTCGAAACTATACTGTTGAAACTTGGTAATTAGGATGTATTCTGTAAACCGCATTAAGATTTTCACACAAAAATAAATTTTGGGGGTTCCCTATACTTAGAACTCAAATTAAAAAAATTTTTTCATCAAACCCATACGTGTCTATGGATAGGTCTTCAAAAATGATATTGAAGATTCTTATATAGTTTGCGCGAGAGACACTTCCGAAGTGATAAAATGTGCCCCCCCCCGCCCCCGTAAATACTAAAATAAGAGAAAAATAAAAGTATGATGTACATTACCATGCAAACTTTCACCGAAAATTGGGTTGAACGTGATTTAGTAAGTAGTTTTTTTTTAATACGTCATTTATTATAGATAATGGTGCGGAACCCTTCGTGCGCGAGTCCGTCTCGCACTTGGCCGGTTTTTTTTATTTTCCTGATATCGCAAAAAAAAAGCTTTAAGCAAAATTTGTGAAACAATATCAGTCCAGTTTTTACACACAGGCAAAGGACACAGTGCCAAGAAGTAGACGATTTCCGGAATTCTTAGTCCATGATGAAATTCCTAAAACTACTAGATATACCAAAAATTGTTACTGGATGTGCAGGTTAATCTATAACAGACTTCCAGCAAATGTGAGCGAGTTACCCTTGACTCAATTTAAAACTAGCTTGCATAGATAGCTGTCTCAGCGTAATTTTTATTCAATTCAAGAATTTCTAGAACATAAATTGTAAATCTAGTTTTATAAATAAATATGATACCTACTCGTATATGTGAATAATAATAGTATTAAATGTTATCTAAAATGTGTTATATAATGTTTGCATGCTATATTTTATGGCTGAATTGGCGCTCTAATTTTATGCAGTACCTCCATGTAATGTTACCCAATTCAAGGCGAATAAAGATCATTTCATTTCATTTAAAAAAAAATGAGCATTTTTGTATGGAGAGTCCAATTTTCTTTTGAGAATAAAACTTTTGAGAATAAAAAGAAATATAAAAGAATAAGAAAAGGATATTACTCGTTAAATTACCTTCACAAATCACAAAAACATCATTGAACTTACCCAAAATGGGTCTTTTATGAGAGAATAAGTTTAAGATAGGTAATTAAAATTAATTTTATATTGAGATATGATGGTGAATGATAGAATGGTTTTTTTTTTACATTATGTCACACTTTACTTAAATTGTGACACATGGGTTGTTTTGTGCCAGCGCATGCGTGATAGAACAAATAGATGAAATGAAATAGATCGAATGAAAGATGAACGAATATCAGTAACGCGTTGCCCCGTTACAAGTTGTTCAGTATGATGAGTAAAACCTCCAGTTATCGGGTCCTACACCATTTTTTTTACTTGTGTATGTTTTTTGTGAATGGTCAGCATATTGTTTATGATAAAAAATAATTAAATTAATGGCCAGTCATTGCAGAAAAGTGAGAGTCGATTTATAAAAATCAATTTAATTGGATTTTTACTTTTTTAACGAGCACACATCGAAAAATTAATAACGCAATTTTTCTTGTGCTGGACGAAAACACGGAGGCACCACCTACCCGCCATCAGCGTCGCCAGCTGCGGCCGTGAAACTGTTAACTGTATGCAAATACTAGCCTTTTCCCGCGGCTCCGCTCGCGTGGACATCGTTTTTATGACTGTCTTTAAAGGTGATAAGTAAGTTATGTCGTTTCCCACCTACTCAACCATCTCTGTGAAAAATATCACAACAATCGAGTATTTTTTTAGTTCCCTCAGGAACTGCATCAGATTATGCTATTTTCCTGGGATAAAAAGTAGTGTATGTCCTTCCTCGTGAAACAGGCTATCTGCATGCTAAATTTCATAAAGATTGGTAAAGGCGTTTAAGTGTGAAAAGGTAACAAACAAACAAATTTATAATATTAGTAAGGATGGTAGGTGCCTACATGCTGTTGACTCCGTACAACCGACCCAACCCGTAAATAACTCCCATTTAATTCGATCAATAGTTCGAAAATCACTTGTATTTATATGTAAATGGGTTTAACCCTGAAGGGTTACAAGTTACGGTGCGCATTTTATTTGTGAGCGAAGGAATCTAATTTGCAATGCTAAGAAGCTTCCGCTATCGACGGCCGATGATAAGTGACGCGCTGTTTTGTTCGGCGGTGACGCGCGCGCAGGCAGATGGCAACAGCAGTGCGCTCACGCAGCCGTTGCAATTTGTCGTCGATGGTGACTCTGTATGTGACAAATATAAGGTTACAATAAAAAATGTAACGGTTTCTCAGATCATTTTCAAATTATAATTACTCGTATTTGATAACAAGTCACATAAGTATCAGGATAAATATCTATATAGATTTTTTTACATTATTCAAGCCTTTCGAGCCCTTATCGATTTGGTTCTTGTTCCGAAAACCTTACATTATTTACCGTAGGTGAACGTTTAAGGCCTTAAGATGGGTCAAATGACAATATTCAATTAAAATTTTTGAAAGACTGTGTAAAATGGAAAAATATATAATATACTTAGAGTAATAAGAAATCGATTTAATTGAATACAATTAAAAAAATATTACCACTTTTGATGTAAAAAAATATACTGTAGAGCCTGTTTTTGGTATTAATTGCAAAATTTCTCGAAAACAAATAGTTATTATTGAATGAAACCAACAAACAAAAATCGGTGACTTTAAGACCTTTCTTTTTAATTGAACACATTTTTTAAAACTTATTTGAAAGTGATGAAAAGTAATAAAAACATGTTAAAATCGAGATTTGGCATTACGGTTTCAACTTAACAGCCGCGTGGAAGACCGCATTGATTTAAACTTAAAATGAATAGACTTACGTTCGATATTATTGAAACACTGCTCGGATTGAGTGATCTTAGTGACTTAAAAACTTGTGCAATATCTAAAATATTACGCACTAAAATTATATTTCACCAAAGCTCACAATGTAGCTAATATTTTTACCCGACAGCCAAAAAAGAAAGCTAATGTTTTTCGGATGCATCTATATATGTTTATCTGTTTCTTTATCAGAGCCTGTAGCTTGAACGGCTAGATGGATTTTAAAGTACATTATCGGCATCATCGTCACTTACCATCAGGTAAGATGATGCCAAGGGCTTCATTACATCAGCTCATACGTCCCCCCCACCTGGGGGCTCAAGCCTACCCTGAATTAGGGCAATCGGGCCTTAGTCGACCACGTCGACTTCACACACAACCTTCGAGTTTCTTCGCAGGCGTATGCAGGTTTCCTCACGATGTTTTCCTTCACCGTAAGAGCGTCAGATAAACTCACATATGAAATCGAAATTCGGAAACACATTGGTACCCGGACAGGAGTTAGCAGCCCTTGCCATTACGCCACCGACGCTTACCAACTGGGAATAAAAAAAGTGCGAGGTGTCGTTAGATTCGTCGTGATCCCAAAATTGACATAGGATTCATTTTAACCCTATCTATTGTGTTTATGCTGTCAGGTTAAATAGTTTTTAATTAAACTAGGTAGGTTATTATATAAAGTACATTATCTCTGACTGACTCGGTGGCTCAGTGGTTAGTGCCCTTGACTACTGATCCGAGGGTTGTGGGTTCGATCCCCACCCAGGGCAAGCATTTGTGTGATGAGCAGATTTGTTTGCTCTGTGTCTGGGTGTTAAATATCTATATATGTATGTATTTAAACGTATATAAGTATGTATATCAGTCTCTGGTAACCCATAACACAGGGAAAAATCCTACTTTGGGGCCAGATGACCATGTGTGATTTGTCTGAGAATATTTATTATTATTATATTTATTTAAAGTAAAATTTCACTCTGTTTTATATTCTAACTCAAATAAAACTCAACAGTAACACTGCAGTTAAAGAACAAGCGAGGATGCTAGGAGGAGAAAACAGCAAGGAAAGTCAGTAGACGACACGACACGCACATTTGACCCGCGCTTGAAGCCACGGGTAGTGCTAGCTCACGTTGGCGCTGGCTGCGTGTGCGCACATATACGCACTGATGGAATAAATCTGCCTATAAAACGCTTCTAAGTTTAAGACAGGGGTGTCCAACATAATTAGGTGGAGGGCCAGTTTTAGGATGTTTATAGCCGCAGCGGGCCAAAGAAAATAACCAATAGTAAAGTGAATTTTTAATAAAACAAAAATAATTTTTATTTACTTATGTTGGGAGGAAGAGTCACTTTTAAAAAACCTACCTTATGCGATGACTGTGACCTTTTTTGTTCACACAATGCATCTTTTGTCTATATCTTTGATTAACTTATGTGCCGCGGAATAAAGGTAGGTAGCTTCGCGAAATAACTATCCATTAGATGGCTTAAAATCTAACTAGTTCATGGGCCAGATGAAGTGCCTTCGCGGGCCGGATGGTGGCCCGCGGGCCGTATGTTGGAAAGGCTTGGTTTAAGAGGATAGACCACAGACTTATGGATAGACTGTGAAGCTGCGACTTTTCATACAACTTGAATGTTAACCGATTTTTTATCAATTTATGAGAGGTTGTCAGTCAGAACAAAGGATAGGTTTATAAGATATTTTTTTTTCATAAAGTTATTAAGCTGGACTTTTTTGTCGATATCGTGTTTTTATAGAAAACTAATTTCGGCCTATTTATAAATAAACCTCGCTTTTCTTCTGAGTGAAAACCTATCAAAAATTGGTAAAAATCGGTTAACTTTAAAGATGTGAAACTTTCTTTCGCCGAATGCAAGAAAAGTTATTTTTTTGCCGTGGGTTCACAGACCTATTAACATAAAAAATGAATTTTATGTTACAGTATTTGAAAGCAGGAAAATCTTATCGTCACTGACCCCACGAAAAGAAAAAAAGGCCAATTGCAAGTCAGAACCGCACACATAATATACCTTACCATCATACTAGATGACGCTAGTTTTTTCAGTTCCGTGCTATTATACTAGATGGCGCTAGTTTCTTCACGTTTTAGTATGGAGACTTTCAATTATTCTAATTTTTGTATTTGTTGTTGTAGCGGCAACAGAAGTACATCATCTGTGAAAATTTCAATTGTCTAGCTATCACGGTTCATGAAATATAGCCTGGTGACAGACGGACAGCGATGTCTTAGTAATAGGGTCCCGTTTTTACCCTTTGGCTACGGAACCCTAAAAAGCACTTAGATAATTCATAACTTTCCGATGAGCTAGTGCGGTCAAGACATTTACCAGCTTGGTAATGCAGGCCTGCCAAACAAATTGGGCATTAAAAATATATTTTATTAACATATTTACTCAAAAGACGTATTATTTCAGTAATGAATTTAAAAAAAGCGTCGGTGGCTCAACGGTAACGACTCGGTCCTTCTAACCAGAGGTACCGGGTTCAAATCTGAACGGCCAATGTACCAATGAGTTTTTCAAAACTTACGTACATACTTACCGATTGCTTTGACGGTGAAGGAAAAACATCGTGAGGAAACCTGCACACGCCTACGAACAAACTCGAAGGTTGTGTGTGAAGTCGACCAACCCGCACTGGGCCCGCGTGGTCGACTAAGGCCTGATCGCCCTAATTCAGGGTAGGCTCGAGCCCCTCGGTGGGGACATATATGAGCTGATATGATCATGATGATGATGAATTAATTTACTTTCTGTCACTAATATAGTACTGAGTGATTGAAACTGAACGACTTTAACAAAGACTTATGCAATCAAAGCTACTAAAAACTGTCCAAGTGCGAGTGTGACTCGCGTTCCGTGGGTTCTGTACCATTTAGACCTCTCCACACAACTATGACAATGATAGTACTTACTCATATTACAAACAAAAGAACTCAACGCGAGGACCAGAAAAATGCTTTTTTTAAATTTAGTTCTGAGTTCTTAGCGTGAGTACGATTGACACATGGGTGGTTTTAATTATTTGTCATTTTAAGTAATATTATATCCAGAAAAAATATTTGCTCGAGCCCCTCGGTGGGGACGTATATGAGCTGATATAATAATAATAATAATATCCAGAACTCATACTATAATAATCACAATAAGAGTCATTTTTTTTACGATAGAGCGAAATTAATAACACCTCTAAAATACCTACAAAAACACGATATTTGTACCCTTAATTTTTCAATTTTTCCAAGTTATATTATTTTTTGTTATAACGGCAATAGGAAAACGCACTGAAAGGCAGACAGGCAAGCATTAGAGGATTAGTAATAGGGTCCTGTCACTGGTCACTGTTGACTGACTCGGTGGCTCAGTGGTTAGTGTTCTTGACTAGTGATCCGAGGGTTGTGGGTTCGATCCCCACCCAGGGCAAACATTTGTGTGATGAGCAGATTTGTTTGCTCTGTGTATGGCTGTTATATATCTATATATGTATGTATTTAAACGTATATAAGTATGTATATAAAAGTCTCTGGTTCTCAAAACACAGGTAATCCTACTTTGGGGCCAGATGACCATGTGTGATTTGTCCCAGAATATTTATTATTATTTATTTATATTATAACTCTTTTATTGTACGGAACCCTAAAATCACAACAATACAAAATCACAAATAGTTATGGATTTGTCAGCGTCGGAACCGCGGCGTTTCTATAACTAGTGCGTGGCGCCCGCGCCGCTGTAGACGTGTTATTTGTCAGCGTCGGAACCGCGGCGTTTCTATAACTAGTGCGTGGCGCCCGCGCCGCTGTAGACGTGTTATTTGTCAGCGTCGGAACCGCGGCGTTTCTATAACTAGTGCGTGGCGCCCGCGCCGCTGTAGACGTGTTATTTGTCAGCGTCGGAACCGCGGCGTTTCTATTACTAGTGCGTGGCGCCCGCGCCGCTGGAGACGTGTTATTTTTGTCACATTGTCATTACAAGACGGTTCCGGCCAAATTGCAGCCGCGTGTCCACCATGCATATTCATCGTCCCATTGTCTCACGGCGTATTGTGGTCCACCTGAAACCAACCAATGTAACCTGACTCCTCTAAACATATGCTCAAACCCCTTAAACATCGGTTGTTGGAAGCGTAGAAAGGAGAGGAAGGGATCCGGCAAGACTGGACGTGTAACACAAAAGAGCGTTCATAAAATGTCAAGCGAGATCCGTCACTGAAAGAGGCTCAAATGAAAGGTTTGAGTTAATCACAACATGGCTTGTGCTTGATTTTGTTTTTTGATTCTTTACTGAAAAAAGAGCGTCGGTGGCGTAACGGTTACGGCCGCTACCTCCTGTCCGGGAGGCCGTGGTTCGAATCCTGCCACGTACCAATGTGTTTTCGAATTTCGATTTCATATGTACGTTTATCCGACGCTCTTACGGTGAAGGAAAACATCGTGAGGTGTGTGTGAAGTCGACCAACCCGCACTGGGCCCGCGTGGTCCACTAAGGCCCGATCGCCCTAATTCAGGGTAGGCTCGAGCCCCGCGGTGGGGACGTATATGAGTTGATAAGATGAAGAAAAAGACTGGAAAATATAGAACCAACCAAAGTAACCGACATAGCTCACAGAATCGCTAAACTGAAGTGGCAGTGGGCAGGGAATATGGCTCGTAGAACTGATGGCCGTTGGGGTAGTAAAGTTGTCGAGTGGCGACCGCACACCGGAAAACGTAGCGTAGCAGGCCTCCTACGCGGTTGATCGACGACCTGGTGAAGATCGCGGAAAGCCGATGGAAGCAGGCAGCGCAGGACCGGTCGTCGTGGAAATCCTTGGGGGAGGCCTTTATCCAGCAGTGGACGATTTTCGGCTGATATAATGATGATGATGATGATGACTGAAAAATATGTAGTTTAATACTTTACTCGTGCTAAGGCTACAAAAGAATATAAATATATCGCACTCTCAGATTGCTCTACAAGATAACAAGCAACCTAATCATTCCAATAAGAAAAAAAATCCTAATCCACCGGGAGTGCTGACAAAAGTTTTATAAGTTTTGACTCTGCGAGTGCTCCTGGTATGTAACCGACATGTGACATTACAGTGTCGCAAGTTAAATGGTTTTTCCTCATCTCAAAAACAGTTTTATAAGTTTTGACTCTGCGAGTGTTCCTGGTATGTGACCGACAGGTTACATTACAGTTTCGCGAGTTCAATGGTTTTTCCCGTCTCAAAAACAGTTTTATAAGTTTTGACTCTGCGAGTGTTCCTGGTATGTAACCGACATATTACTTTACAGTGTCGCGAGTTCAATGGTTTTTTCCCGTCTCAAAAACAGTTTTATAAGTTTTGACTCTGCGAGTGTTCCTGGTATGTAACCGACATATTACTTTACAGTGTCGCGAGTTCAATGGTTTTTTCCCATCTCAAAAAAAGTTGTATAAGTTTTGACTCTGCGAGTGTTCCTGGTATGTAACTGACAAGTTACATTACAGTGTCGCGAGTTCAATGGTTTTGCCCATCTTGCCCAACACGCCTAAAGAAGTTTTCTCTTCAAAAATCCTGGACAAATTAATTCGGTTAAAAAGCAATTGTTTCTTTAAAAAATTAAAGAAACAACTGCTTTTTAACCGACTTCAAAAAAAGGTGGAGGTTTCTCAATTCGACCGTATATATATTTTTATTTTTTTTATATGTTTGTTCGCGGATACCTTCATCGTTTATGAACCGATTTTGATAATTATTTTTGTGTTGGAAAGAAGATATCCCAAGGGCACCATGATAAGGAAATCAGGATCTGATGATGGCATCCAAGAGAAATCGAAGGGAACTTTCAAAAATCGTAGTGGCGACTAGTGCGTTTGAAGTCGTTTTTTTTGTTCAAAATGATTAAATTATTTATTTTAAGTACCGTGTTCGTTCAACCGTGTTACTAATACTGACTCTAAACCGTTCCTTAAAGTCTATTTCGCGTACAACTTTTTACTGCAACCTACTCGTACAACATCACAGTAATACTGGTATCTACAAACGTAAAAATATGGATGTTTGTTTGTTCCATTTTAACGCCCGAACGGCTGAACGGATAAAATTGAAATTTGGTAAGTAGATACGTCAAGCACTAAATTAATGCATTTTTTTTTATCTCACTCTTGTTTACTCCTTGTGGCTTGCGCACCGTGCATCCTCGATTCATCATATCAGCTCATATACGTCCCCACCGAGGGGCTCGAGCCTACCCTGAATTAGGCCGATCAGGCCTTAGTGGACCACGCGGGCCCAGTGCGGGTTGGTCGACTTTACACACAACCTTCGAGTTTCTTCGCAGGTGTGTGCAGGTTTCCTCACGATGTTTTTCCTTCACCGTTAAAGCAATCGGTGAGTAATATGTACGTAAGTTTCGAAAAACTCATTGGTACATTGGCCGTCTGGATTTGAACCCGGTATCTCTGGTTAGGAGGACCGAGTCGTTACCGCTTGAGCCACCGACGCTTCACTGCCTCGATTACAGTCATAAAAACGATACCCACGGCGGTGCGGGCGATGCCGCGGGCAAAAGCTAGCGTAACGTAAATTGTAATAGACTGGTACAAAGAAACTTACATACACTGGTATTTTTTGCTCCAAACCAGTTTGTTAAGACAATAATGTCGTAAATATGTCATTCGGAAAACTGCGATCGTCGATATATTCTACAGGCGGCGCAAAAACGCGCGGTCACGCGCTGTGACGCGCACTTTTTGTGCGGCCAACCGTTTTTGCCAGATACGCACTTTCGACGTTATTAAATTTAATCGTTGCAGAGAAAATTGACAGTCGATCAAGATTGACAGCTTAAGAATTATTTTGTAAGGAAGGTAGCAAAAATTTAAACTGTTATTGTTTTTAAGTAAGTAGACACTTTTTAGTGTTCCGTACCCAAAGGGTTAAAACTGGACCCTATTCTTTTCCGTACCTCTGTGGACTCCAAGTTGCGCTCCAGCAAAACCTATGCCCTCGCAATCCCCTCCCACACCACGGACACCTACACCAAATCATTCACTGTTCAATCCGCACGTCTCTGGAACGCTCTCCCGGTCGATGTTAGGTTAAATCCTTCCTTAGCCACCTTCAAAGCATCCATTAAGAAGATGTGGAGTCCCAACACTGAATCCTGAGCTCGTATATGTATTTAATTTAAGTACCTATATATTTATTATTTATTTGTTATTATATAATGTTTAATGTATTTATTATTATTTATATAAGTATTGTTAATTACTTTTAAATAATTCTGTATAGATGTATAATTCATTACTTAATATTAAGGTATAGATTATAGAAAGTCGTGTTTGTAACTTTTGCACTTACCTTTTTTCTTTTTTGTAAATCTCAAACGTCATCAGTAGGTTGACTGGAAGAGATCCCGTAAGGGATCATCATCATCATCATATCAGCCGAAGGAAGTCCACTGCTGGACATAGGCCTCCCCCAAGGATCTCCACGACAACCGGTTCTGCGCTGCCCGCATCCAGCGGCTTCCCGCGACCTTCACCAGGTCATCGGTCCACCGAGTAGGAGGCCTGCCTACACTACGCTTTCCGGTGCGTGGTCGCCACTCGAGAACTTTACTGCCCCAACGGCCATCTGTTCTACGAGCAATGTGCCCCGCCCACTGCCACTTAAGTTTAGCAATTCTGAGAGCTATGTCGGTTACTTTGGTTCTCTTACGGATCTTACGGATCCGTAAGAGAACCCGTAAGGGATAAGTCCGCCTTTTTATATAATATATTTTTTCAGTATTGTAACAAAAGATCAATAAAGAGTTTACATACATACATACATACTGAGACTTCGCTGTCCGTCTGTCACCAGGCTGTATTTCATGAACCGTGATAGCTAGACAGTTGAAATTTTCACAGAAGATGTATTTCTGTTGCCGCTATAACAACAAAATCAGAATAAAATAAATATTTACGAGTAAGGGGGCTCCCATACAACAAACGTGATTTTTTTTGCTCGTTATTGCTCGATATTGATAACGGCAACAGGTAAACGCTTGAAATATTCATATAATATTAAATTATACAGGGTGTATCAAAATTGGTGTAGGTTCCGTCAACTTGGGGTTCTACTCATGATATTGAACAACTTTCTCCAGGGAACCCAAAGTCAATTCTAATAAAAACATTTGGACCCTCCATACTAAAATGCACAAAATCGGTCGATAAGCGTGATTGTTCAGTGTGATGAGTAGAAGCTCCAGTTAATGGGACCTACACAAATTTTGTTACACCCTATATATTCACTTTAAAATTAAATAATTGAATTAAAATAAAACAAATATTTTATAATACAACCAACGTTCTTTTTTTGCTCGTTTTTGCTCGATATTGATAACGTCAACAGGTAGACGCTTAAAATATTCACATAATATTTAGTTATATATTCAATTTAAAAATAAATAATAAAATTAAAACTAAATTAATATTTAAGGGGGCTCCCATACAACAAACGTGATTTTTAAATATAATGGAATAAAGGAACCCTTCGTGCGCTAGTCCGACTCGCACTTGGCCGGTTTTTAAATTTGTTCTCAGGGTGTTAAACACAGATTTTGTAGGTCACTTCCGTTTTGTTGTCGAAATTTTAATTTGGGACACTGAACGAGTCACCTCTGCCATCAGAACTACAATTTAAATTTAACCTACCAACAGGCTGCAATAAACCAGTCCTTCCCCGGCTCTCCCAACCAGCCCATGCCTCAATCCCCGTACCATCAGACCGCCATGAGTCCTCCTTTCAATCAGTCTTCTTTCATTGGCAACGTGTCCCAGCAGCAAATAGATCCCAACTACACGATGCATTAGTGTCAAGCGAGTCACAACTGTTCATCACCATTTTCAAACAGCGCCATATGAGTCACTTTTGTCATCAGAATTTAAATGTGAAGCGTCAAAGGACATCAGGCAATCTTCATACAAAGTAAATCTAAAAAAAATTGCGCGGCCAGATCTAGGATTATTTTCTATGCTATTGCTACGAGTAGTTAACTGCAAAACATATATGAACTTAACCCTGTAACTGCATTTTCTGTAATATTATTTATTACAATTAGTTAGGTACAAAAACTTAATTAACTAGTCAGTAAACCTACGTTTACTGACTAGTTAATTAAGTTTTTAAAGTTCAGGGTTAAATCCATAGTAGTAGTTTTAGGTATAGGTATATGACCTAGCCAAAAAAAACATTCCTAGGTCTGGCCGCGCATTTTTTATTTTTTAGATCAGAATGTCTGATATCCTTTAAAGTTATTTTTTTTAAATACATAATTGGTAAGCCCTTGGCATCCTCTCACCTGATGGTAAGTGACGATGATGCCGAAGATGGAAGCGTGCTTACCAAGGTTCCCCAACGCAATGGGGAACTGGCTATCTTATCTTGAAGCCGGAACACATCAATGTTAGTAAACACTGATGTTTGGCGGCAAGACTTAGATAAGATGGTGGTAGCTAGTCAGGCGGGCTTAGAAAATGCCCTAACACCAACCAAACCGAGACTTTCAAGTTGACCCCACCGGGAATTGAACCCGCGACCTCCTGGTGTGAAGCGAATGGAGTAACCATTACGCTACAGAGGCGGTTAAAACAATACTAAACTAGGAGGACCGAGGGAGATTTAAAATATCAGCGCCGGCAGAATATCAGCGTTGTAGGTACATAACAACCTGCAGCTTTTGCTGAGATGGAAACATTTCTCAGCTACGGCACAATTATGTATATCTACCCTCTCATCATCATATCAGCCGAAGGACGTCCACTGCTGAACTAAGGCCTCCCTCCCCCAAGGACTTCCTCGACGACCGGTTCTGCGCTGCCCGCATCCAGAGGCTTCCCGTGACGTTCATCAGGTCATCAGTCCACCGAGTGGGAGGCTACCCCGTATTTATATTTAAAATTTTTTGGAAAAAAAAATCGGGTGGATAAATAAATGAAAAAAAAAACGGTTTTTTTTTATGTTTTTGCCTTTTTTTATTTTATTTAACATCAAAAAATCGGTAATTAACTAAAGTTACCACCATAAGGATAAGAGTTAAGCATAGATTTTAGTTTTTTTTTTGTTTTTCCTTGTAAATTGTGATAGCTTTGATTCATCTGTCTATCCTAGTATACCTTTATCATATCAGCCGAAGGACGTCCACTGCTGGACATAGGCCTCACCCAAGGATCTCCACGACGACCGGTTCATATTTACCTTACATACCTTACATGTTTTAATAAGCTTAAAATTAATACGAAGCGATCGTATTACTGGAACAAACTGAGCTTGAGCTCAAACTGTATGTCTGAAAATACAATAGTGAAATTCACCAGTGAGTTCCAATATTATTATTGGTTTTTTTTATTATTATTACTATTTTTTACTATTTGACTTTTCGTATTGACTTTTGTGATAATTAGTTTTTCTTGACGTGTAATAAATATTGCAAATAAAATATGATGAATTACAAAATACCAACCACACTTTGTTTTATTTAATTTACTTGTAAGTTTAACATCATAAGTGGTGACTAAGTATGTCTTCTAATATTCGATCAATCAACCTATTCATGAATGCCTCCACGTATTATCGGCAACTGTATTGTGTTGGTGGTATTTTCCAGGGTATGGTCACTATCCAGTGGATAAGTAAGGTCTGGTCAAAGACCTGATATAATTACTTCGCAAGGACGAGCCCTTAACATTGAAAGTTGGGCCACTTTTGTGGAGCTCAAGTGGAGCCCAAGTGGAGTTCTAATATGTATATTAATCTACCTATTAATGAATTGTATTGTGTTGGGGGTATTTTCCAGGGTATGGTCAGTAGCCAGTGGTCAAAGACCTGATATAATTACTTCGCAAGAACTAGCCCTTAACATTGAAAGTGGGGCCATTTTTGTGGAGCACAAGTGGAGCACAATTGGAGGCCGTAGATTTAAAATAAATAAATAGTTTATTTTCAGTTTAAACGTTTACTACAGATTCACGGTTAAAAAGACAATTATATCACACCCGGACACTTCATACAACGGGTAAGAAATGATATTTCTAAAAACAAATGACGGAGCCTACGAACATTGGACGGAGCAAACAAAATCACAGCGAAATCCTATATGTTCGAGAACGAAACTATAACCAATCTGTATCAATCTGAGTGACGAGGGGGTGAAGTCTCAATCGTGAGAGCAGAAAGGAGTGTTCATACTAATACATGTTCTTTGATTGATTATATTCAGTTTCCTTACCCAACATACATTAAATTAGACATCTCATACGGATATAAAAAACTGACAGATAGCGTCGGTGGCGTAGTTCCCCTATGTCCTCTCCGAGAGATGATGGTTCGAATCCTCCCACGTGCCAATGTATTTGGGAATTTCGATTTCATATGTACGTTTATCTGATGCTCTCACTTTGCTGGGGCACGGATCTCTTCCCAAACTCTAGAAGGTTAGGCCATATTCCACACACACGGGTCAAAGTCAAAATCAAAATAATTTATTTTAAATAGGTGTTTACACACACTTTACAAATAATGTCATGATTCAGATAACAGTCTCAGGTAATGGTATTTGTTGTAACATCAACATATATATCTTTTACGTTATCTATTATTTTATAATACCCTGTAGAGCCCAATCATTTTTTGACATGAGTCTTGAAGTAATTCTCTGACAAACTAGTTACATTTTCTGGAATTTTATTGTAGAATCTTATACACTACCCCACAAATGACTTTTTAACCTTACTCAGTCTCGAAAAAGCTTTAGGTAAGTACATATATATTTTATTAACATTTTTTATAATAATTCAAGTTGTGCCTGTCACTGTTTTTAGGAAATAAATGCAAATTCTTACGAACGTACATAATGTTTTCATATATAAATTGACAAGCAACAGTTAAAATATTGATTTCTTTGTACTTATTCTGTAACGATGACTCACGTGATCGCATCTGATAGATTGCGCGGATAGTTTCTTTCTGCAAGATGAAAATAGTTTGCATATCAGCCCCACAGTAAGATGCCATAAGACATTATACTATGGAAGTAACCAAAATACACTAGTCTCGCATCAAGTAACCAAAATACACACGTCTCGAGTCAAGTCCGGGTTAGTGGAGGTAGGGCTAGTGTTGAACCCACACTGTAATAACTTTTAAAAGACAATTATAAGGCCTACTAAGGCTATTATAGGCACCTGACGCTGCTTAACAACTGCCTTTTAGTATAGCAAAAACGTCGCGTCAGTGGCGTCACGACTAGAGCCGCTACCTCCTGTCCGAGAGGTCGTGGTTTGAATCCTGCTACATTGTAAACTGTTTTTGAATTATGATTCCATATGTACGTTTATCCAACGCTCTTACGGTGAAGGAGAACATCGTGAGGCAACCTTCACACGTCTGCAAATAAACTCAAAGGTTGTGTGTGAAGCCGACCAACCCGCATTGGGTCCGTGTGCTCGACTAAGGCCCTAATCCAGTCTAGGCTCGAGTCCCTTGGTGGGGACGTATATGAGCAGAGTAGGCCGTGACTGGCCATAAGAACTGCCTTTGAGGTTTTCTTTGAGGTTAAGAGCTATTCACAAGACAAAAGCTTGGTTTGAGTTTGTTGTGCGTTGGCTTAAGTTAAAACTCAGATTGTAAATAAAAATATCAATATATTCATACTGATTGATAACTTGAAACAGTGATCGAGTTGTCATGGATGGTCTGCCTGAAATTTACAGTTTTAGCATAAGATTGACTCAAATCAAAATAATTTATTTTAAATAGGTGTTTACACACTCTTTTAAATAGTCAAAAAAATAATGTCATGATTCAGATTACAGTCTCAGATAACTTTTTAAAAGTTTGGAAGGGCAGGTCTCAAGGTAGATGTCAATGGGCAAGTTGAGGTCATTGGCTACGGCCCAGGCCATGGGTGATTGATGGCACAGACGTGCCCCGTCGATGTCTCCTTAGCTGGCGGTTGCCAAACGATGCCATATGATGTCACTGATATGATACGATAAACTTTGGCTGTGATACAAAATAAGTGAAAATGACTGTTCCATAGTAATATAATTTGCTTTAAGTTTGGATTACGTACCATGGCGGAATGAAATCATCATCATCATCATCATATCAGCCGAAAAACGTCTACTGCTGGACAAAGGCCTCCCCAAAGCATTTCCACGACGACCGGTCCTGCGCTGCCTGTATCCAGTGGCTTCCCGCGATCTTCACCAGGTCGTCGGTCCACCGCGTGGGAGGCCTTCCTACGCTACGTTTTCCGGTGCGCAGTCGCCACTCGAGAACTTTACTGCCCCAACGGTCATCTATTCTACGAGCTATGTGCCCTTAGTCTAATATGTTAAACTTTAGGTCTTATAAAACGTTTTCTTCACCATCATATGAATGAAAAGGATATTCAATTTTTTAAATTGATTCGTTTAACCTGTTGCAAGCACATTACCCTTTTTAACTTTTTATTAAGATTTAAACTATATTGTCATTATTAGTGCATGTCAATGTTATCATTGAAAAATGCCTTGAGAAAACCGTCTTTAAGGTGAACATCAACTGAGATAACGACAAGGCCAAAAAAAAGATCATCATTTGTAAATAAAAAAGTATTAATTGTAGTGCACGTCACGTCCGTTAACTGAACCTCTGTTTCTTCTCTCTTTCAGTGTGTTAACGAGGCTGAACTTGTTAACCTTGTCGCAGGGAGCTCCGTTACTTCATCATCATCATCATATGAGCCGAAAAACGTCCACTGCTAGACAAAGGCCTCCCTAAGGATTTCCAAGACGACCGATCCTACGCTGCCTGCATCAATCGGCTTCCCGCGATCTTCACCAGTTCGTCGGTCCACCGCCTGGGAGGCCGCGTTTTCTGGTGCGTGGTCGCCACTCGAGAACTTTACTCCGTTACTTATTGAACAAGAAAAGTAGGTAACTTAGATCTAGATTGAACTGATTAAGTGTTAGTGGTAGTAGGCGGGACACATCTCTTAGAACAGTTGGGGTAGTAAAGTTCTTAAGTGGCTACTGCGCACTGAAAGACCAACCACCTGGTGAAGGGTAGCTCAGGGCCAGTTATTGTGGAAATCCATAGATGTATTTGTCTTTTATCTAGAATGGAGGCGTCTTTCGCTGATATGATGATTAAGAATCGAGCCCCCTCCCACCCACGGCTTCTATAAACGCTGATTATTATCTGCTTAGCGCTAAACGGGCGTCCATTATCGCGTCAATCACAAATGGATATTATGCTATTACGTTTACACAAACGTCACGATTAGGTATTGAATTCGTTTAGCAAATACTGGGTTCTGATTAAGAAGTGCCATTGTTACTGCGAAACATGATCATTGAATTAAAATTTGATACAAAGTGCGTCGGTGGCGCAACGGCAAGGAACGCTACCTCCTATCCAGGAGTTCGTGGTTCGAGTCATGCCACGTACCAATGTATTTTCGGTTTTCGATCTCATATGTACGTTTATCTGATGCTCTTCCGGTGAAGGAAAACATTGTGAGGAAACCTGCACACATCTGCGAAGAAACTCGAAGGTTTTGTGTGAAGTTGACCAACCCGCACTGGGCCCGCATGGTTAACTAAGGCCCGATCGCCCTAATTCAGGGTAGGCTCGAGCCCCACGGTGGGGACGTATATTATATGAGCTGATG
The DNA here is from genome assembly GCA_947284805.1 of Coleophora flavipennella. Lineage (NCBI taxonomy): Eukaryota > Metazoa > Arthropoda > Insecta > Lepidoptera > Coleophoridae > Coleophora > Coleophora flavipennella. The sequence continues at coordinate 12,237,299 of OX369281.1, read as the reverse complement.
TGATGTGACTTAGTAATAGTGCAAACTAACAAACAAGCTCTCAGAAACTTTCAGCTGTAAAAAACTTCTAAATTAGGTATCATCAAATCAGCCGAAAGACGTCCACTGCTGGACAAAGGTCTCCCCCAAGGATTTCCACGACGACCGGTCCTGCACTGCCCTCATCCAGCGGCTTCCCGCAAACTTCACCAGGTAGACGATCTACAGTGTAAAAGGTCTTAGAATTATTAGATATTATGAATAAATGAATTATGAATTATGGTCTTCCTACGCTACGTTTTCCGGTTTGCGGTGGCCAGTAGAGTACTTTAATGCCCCAACGGCCATCTCTACGAGCTATATGCCCTGCTCACTGCTAGATAAGTTTAGATTAAGTTAAGTATCATCTTAAGCTAACTTTTCGTACCTATCAACAATCCTAAATCATTATACTGTTTTCCAGTGTGAATCATTGTATAGTACAAAGAAAACTGTTGCTTTTCTGTCGTATGTGGTACAAATTTGATTAATTAAATTTAAAATATTAGTCAAGCATAAGTTTTTTAAAAGGGCGACGGCCACGGCACCGTTCGCTCCCATCCCAGCGTTGGCCCCGATGCCCACACGTGTAACTTCACGCCTCGGCAGCTCTACAAGCGCCTAATTACGCCCAAACTACACCTAAATCACTCTTTTTCGACTTATCACAATATTTTATACTTAGTTATCTCTGAATTGAAAAGATAAGATGAAGACAATAGGTTGGAGTGAGTTTATTATGCGATGGCTTAAGTTGGAACTTCAAAATCAGATTATGTTAATAAAATAAAAGAAAATAATAGTGTTTCACAAAGAATCGACAACTAAAAGTTTCAACTCAATTATAAAGAATATTAATCAGTTTAAATATCAAAGTAACTTGATGTTTTTCAAGTGATCAACTTGTACCAAATTAGTTAGTTGATCATTCAAATTATTATCATCAAGACCTCGTATCAAAAACAGATGGTTTAAGCAGCAGCCAGATGCGGTCGTTCATATCAGCTCATAAACGTCCCCACTGAGGGACTCAAGCCTACCTTATAATTAGGGCGATCGGGCCTTAGTCGACCACGCAGACCCAGTGCAGGATGGTCGACTTCACACACAACCTTCAAGTTTCTCCGCAGGCGTGTGCAGGTTTCCTCACGACGTTTTCCTTCACCGTAAGAGCTACGAATAAACGTACATATGGAATCACAATTCAAAAACACATTGGTACGTGGCAGGATTTTTAACCCCGACCTCTCGGACAGCAAATAAAGGCCTTTGCCGTTACGCTACGGACTTTTTGCTATACAAGATGGCAGTCGTTAAGAAGCGTCAGGGCAAAGTATGCATATTAGTACTAACATACAGTATAGACACTCTCTGCCTCTCTCTAGGTTCCGACCTCACCCTCTCGTCTCCCAGGTTGATACAGATTGGTTTAAGTTTGGCTCGCGAACGTATAGAATTTCGCCGTGATTTCATTTGGGTCGTCATTTGTTTTTAGAAATGTCATTTCTCGCCTATTTTATGAAGTGTCCGGGGTGTGGTCAGGGGTCTAATAGGGCCTTGTAAGCGTTATAATTCTCTTAAAAAGTAATGACAGTGTGGATTCAACACTAGCTCTACAACTTTCACTGACCTGGACTTGGTGTCCATGTGTGGAGTATGGTATAACCTTCTCGAGTTTGGAAAGAGACCCATATCCCAGCAGTGGGGAAGTTTATGGGTTGTTTATGTCGAAGCAGTAGCTTGGAGGCATCTCATTTCCTGACTACTTAAGTCAATTTAAAAGCATATCTCGTATATCTTCCAGATATATTAAACTACCAGGTTTATGATATAGCGTCCCCAGTTACTGATTTCCCAATTTAAAAGCAGCAGAGACACCCAGCACCATCAACATCGGAAACAAGAATCAAATTGGGTATCAACAGCTTGATACTTAGACTTTTCTCTTTTGCTTTCCAGAGAGAGAAACCGACGATCATCGTGAATTTTGTGACCCCCGTAAATAGATTTTCGCCATTTTATTCTGCATTGTGCAAGCTTGCGTTACCGTAATTGATGTTAAAAGCGGACAGCATTGGCGGAAGAAGCGTAGTCAGACCTTCACACGGTGGACCGACGACCTGGTGAAGGTCGCGGGAAGTCGCTGGATGCGGACAATGCAAGACCGGTCGTCGTGGAAATCGTTAGGGAGGCTTTTGCCCAGCAGTGGACGTCTTTCGACTGATATGATGATGGGCGTCCCAACATGTCTTTTTGTGTGCGAGATGTAGACAACTAAACTGTATAAGAAGTTTTTAAATAAGTATGTAAAAGGATTAATTAAATTAATAACAGCTTGTTAAGTAAGTCAATAACTCTTTATGCAAAAGAGGCTACATGCGCAAAGCGGAAAATTAAATAAAACCACTTCGAATCCATGTAATCCTATCTACAAACAAAAACATAAATAAATACACACTTGCGTCTACGCAACTTAACAAAACACTTACAATATTCCATTACATTGGCGTTTCGCTAAGAATGAATATGTGATCCGTTGGAACTAAGGCAGCGATGGTCGATTAATCGTTGTAACCCGAGACAATATTGAATAATGCATTTATCTGCTGTAATTATAATGTTAATCAGACGTGAATACATTGTACACATTACGAGATAATACTTTTTTTTTGCATATCATTATGATTATGAATTAAATTAGCATGATATTATTTATTTTTAATAAACAATTTGTAGGTAGTGTTATTTTAAACGACCTTTCTTCTATAGTTTTTGTCTCTTTTTAAAGGCATAATTAACTTTCATATACAATAAATTATAATTATTGTAATAATTTGCATAAATTCATGATCCCTTCTATTCATTCTTTTATTTCGCTAATTAAAGTGTTTTTATATTAAAAATTCGCGTTAATTGTAAGTAGATCAGTTTCATCAAATATTATTTTTAATATTTTTTTCTACGATAATAAAAATTATACTCAACCAATCAAATAAACCCAGCGATTTTTGCTTTTACCAACGTTAAGTTAGTACAATAAGGCGCTTATTTAGCATTCAGTTTACTTTATACACTGGCATATAGGTAATAAAGATTTTTTATGTTTCCTCCACCAAAAAGGTTGTCTGGATAAGACCGCCGATATGTACAGCTTCCTCAATCATTATAACTTTTTTTCCTCCTTGGTTGTGCAATAAAGTATATTCAATCAATCAATAGGTAATTCAAACCCCCGACAATATATGGCATCCTACGATAAAATAATTAAGTATGATAGCCGATACGAGGCTTGCATTTCGCTGCGGTGCAATGCAGTATTCCACAAAAGGCAACGCTTTGAAAGGTAACGACTTAAATAGGGACCATGATACTCCACAAATTGAAACAACGATACAGTTATGAGCGATAGGTGTAAACAAATGAATAATGTGTTTCAGATGAACGAGTATGAGATAATCCGTGGGTGTTAAAATAAAACACATCAGATAAAACCAAGTTCAGATCTATGGATCTTGGTATCAGACACTAGAAGTTGCCACTCTTTTCAGCTCTGCACCGTCTCTTGTCAATCAATGATTTTAATAATTAAATAATTTAAAGTTATTTCTTTTGGTCAACAAAGATATTTCTAAGATTTACACAATAATTTTTACATCTATTTAACAACCAATGGCATTTTTGTAGGACCTGTGTTTATTAGGATTCACAGAACATACTCGTAGTTTGATAGTTGTCTACTAGTCATCTGTTATTTTATAAACTGCCAAAAACGAAATTTTGTTCTATAATATTTGAAATATGAACTGTATTGTCATTATTTTGTTCTTTAATGTTTGAAATATGAACTATATTGTCATCTTTTGTTCCTTAATGATTGAAATATGAACTATATTGTCGACATTTTGTTCTTTACTGTTTGTTTGAAATATTAACTATATTGTTGTCGTTTAGTTCTATAATGTTTTTAAATATGAACTATGTTGTCATCATTTTGTTCTTAAATGTTTGAAATATGAACTATATTGTCATCATTTTCTTCTTTAATGTTTTAAATATGAACTACGTTGTCATCTTTTTCTTCTTTAATGTTTGAAATATGAACTTCATTGTCATGATTTTGTTCTTTAATGCTTGAAATATGAACTACATTGTTCTCATTTCGTTCTTTATGTTTGAGATATGAACTATATTGTCATCATTTTTCATTGGTATTGTTGTACTTAGTATGTGATTTTAATTAATAAAAATTTAATATGATATGAGAACAAAATGAGTATGTTCTTCTAAAATTTTAAAAGGGTTTTTTTAATACAGTAGCCAGTCTTGAAATACTTCGTTGCTATTAATTTCTTTCGAATCGTAGCCTTTCGTGAAATACGTCTTCGGTCAACTGTGTGGTGCCTGGACGGCCACCGGCTCTATATTTCAAAATGAAGGCTCAATGCTAACCGCTACTGTGTTGCGCGCGCGCAGGTAAATACTGTACAGTTCGCAGTGCAGTAGAGATACCGTTCTGACTATGGCTAATTTTTTATATCACCATGTAAACAAACTCAAAGTGAAAAAAAAACCTATCGTAAAGTAAATAAAAGTTAACTTATTAAAAAGAGTGTAGATAGTACCGATTAAATTATATTACAAAAATCCTTATTTTTCACAATTGCCATTATTATTAATTTTGAATATTTATTTTTATATTACCAGCGTCGGTGGCGTAACGGCTAGGGCCTCCGCCTCCTGTCCGGGAGCTCGTGGTTCGAATCCTGTCACCTTTGAAGCCTGCTACGTACCATTGTGATTTCGAATTTAGATTTCATATGTACGTTCGACCGACGACATGGTGAAGATCGCGGGAAGCCGATGGTTGTGGACAGCGCAGGACCGGTCGTCGTGGAAATTCTTGGGAGAGGCCTGTGTCCAGCAGTGGACGTTTTTCGGCTGATATGATGTTGTTGTACGTTTATCCGACGCTCTTACGGTAAAGGAAAACATCACAAGGAAAACTGCGCACTCCTGCGAATAAACTCGCAGGTTGTGTGTGAAGTAGACCAACCCGCACTGAGCCCGCGTGGTCGACTAAGGCCCGATCGCCCTAATTCAGGGTAGGCTCGATCCCTATAGTGGGGACGTATATGAACTGATATATAAGGATAGTAAGGATAAAATCGAACGGATGGCTCACTAATAATTTTCAATTCAATGGGGAACTGTCTATCTTAAATCAGTGCTGTTAAAATGTTTTGGTGGCTATAAAAAGTGATCGTAAGAATTTTGTTACTTTTGCAGCCATAAACACCAACAACCAAAGTAACCGGCATAGCTCTCAGTATTGCTAAACTTAAGTGGCAGTGGGTGGGGCACATAGCTCGTAGAACAGATGGCCGTTGTAGCAGTAAAGTTCTCGAGTGGCGACCGCATAGCGAAAACGTAGCGTAGCTAGGCCTCCCACTCGGTGGACCGATGACCTGGTGTAGGTCGCGGGAAGCCGCTGGATGCGGGCAGCGCAGAACCGGTCGTCATGGAAATCCTTGGGAGAGCTCTATGTCCAGCAGTGGACGTCCGTCGGCTGATATGATGACAGCTGTCCTACACACAATACTTTTTTCCTAATTTCAAGACCGCGCAATATATTTTTTTTAATTTCTTTGTTTTATTTAAATTTTCATTATTTATCAATTTGTTATTGATTGTACTGTCTGTCCGTGCTGTTATTACGTGTACATTATGCGGTGGGCGGGGCGACATCGCATTGGCGTGGATCTATAATGACTAAGGCTCGCCCGTGGCTATGCTCGACACTGGCTACCGGGCATCGAGACTTCTATTAATACACATTTTATACCTTGTCATTACTTGGGTTAAAAATTATATAAATGAGAAGTTAAGTGATGAATAATCTAACGAATTTAATTAAAACCAGATTGATTAAAATGTATTCTGTCATTAAAGTGGTCAAGAAGAATCTAACTTAACTTGTAATTCCAAATCCATCAAGAAGATCCGCTAAGAAGAAACATACTTACATACGTACCTACACACATACATACATCATCATCATCATATCAGCCGAAGGACGTCCACTACTGGAAACAGGCCTTCCCTAAGGATTTCCACGACGACCAGTTCTGCGCTGCCCGCATCCAGCGGCTTCCCGCGACTTTCACCAGGTCATTGGTCCACCGAGTGGGAGGCCTTCCTATGCTACGTTTTCCGGTGTGCGTTCACCACTCGAGAACTTTACTGCCCCAACGGCCATATTACATATTATTATTATTTGGTTAATACACTAGCAGCTCTAAGAGCTGATGCTTGTATATCACTGCACTTGTGTTTTAAAATATTTATCAAGTCTGTTTTTAAAACTGTTGACTGTTGGAGCACTTATGACTGTTTCTGGGAGAGAGTTCCATAGCTTCATCACTCGAAATAGCAAAAAGTGTGTTCTGGGGTTGCTAGCACATGGAGGTTTTGTTAGTTTCAAAGAGTGCCCTCTTAAACCTTTATTCTAGTTCATCATGAACAGGTCCTTTAAACATCTCACATTATAATGGTCATTGAGTATCTTGTATGTTTCTATATACATACATGCATGCATACAAACATACATACATACATGTACGCATTCATACGTACATATATACATACACACGAAAAACATAAGCCTCTATTTTGGGCATTTAGGTAAAAATGTTGTTAAAGCGCTACTAGAAATTTGTGATTCCCATAGAAAAGACATCAACGAAAGCTATAAATATCTGCAAATCTCTATTAAATGTTTTAATCTCGTGAAAACTGCTAGGAGTGCTGAGGTTCGGTTCTCTTCCCAAACGGCGTGGGGGGGGTCCAATTCTATTGCTTCTTCTTGGGTTCCATGTCCTAACGGATGTCAGCGACCACCACACGGAACTCTTCTCTTTTCTGTGCCAGTCTAGTAAGACTGGCAGCGTCTGTGATGTGTGTCCATTTCTTCATATTGTCACCCCATGTTATTCGCCTTCGCCCTCTTCACCGCTTTCCTTCTGTTTGTCTTCTATTTTTTTTTCAGAACGTTATATTGCTGAAAAGTAATGAAATAGAGCATTTTGCTCGGCGCTACGAGATATTTGCGATACCCATAGAAAAAAACTTCAACGAAGCTTATAAATCTCTGATAATCTGTACCATTATTTTTTTAAATTAACTTCACTCTAACGTTTTGTTATTTTAGTGCACTTTTTTTTAAATTCATAATTGGTCAAGTCCTTGGCATCATCTCACCTGATGGTAAGTGACGATGATGCCTAAGATGGAAGCGGCTTATGAGATTCCCCAACACAATGGAGAACTGACTATCTTATCTTCAAGCCGAAACACGTCATGTTGTTAAAACTGATGTTTGGCGACAAGACTTAGATAAGATGATGGTAGCTAGCCAGGCGGGCTTAGAAAATGCCTTACCACCAACCAAACGGAGTCTTTACAAGTTGACCCCAACGGGAATTGAATCCGCGACCTCCTGGTGTGAAGCGAATGGACTAACCATTACGCCACGGAGGCGGTACTTGAACTTGATCAAAAGTGTAGTTTTTCGTCTTATCAGCTCATATACGTCCCCACCGAGGGGCTCGAGCCTACCCTGAATTAGAGCGGTCGGGCCCAGTGCGGGTTGGTCGATTTCACACAATCTTCGAGTTTCTTCGCAGGCGTGTGCAGGTAAGAGCGTCGGATAAACATACATATGAAATCGAAATTCGAAAACACATTGGTACGTGGCAGAATTCAAACCACGTCCTCCCGGACAGGAGGTAGAGGCCGTAACCGTTACGCCACCGACGCTTTGTAGTTTTAGTTTCTATTATTATTATTATTTTATTATACTTTGTATTATACAAATATAGAATAACACAGATAATTACTGTTTTGCTTGCTAGTAGATAAATTTCAATCACAGATTATAATAATTATTGCAGATTTATATAAATTAATTAATTTTAATTGGACAGGTCTCCATAAAGTAAGCTTAGTCCTAAGTGTATATTATATATTACTGCAGCAGAGTTAACAATTCCTCTATAATTATTTAGGTATACAATTAAATAACTTATGTCTTAAGCAGACATAGATAAACGATTTTGTATTACGTAATTATTCATTTATGTTGGTTGGTTAACCTATGAAACAAAAAAATAATATTAATAATAAATATAGTGATAATAATTGTATATAACTAAAAGTTAAAAAAAAAACTGGTCAAGTGCGAGTCAGAAACGCACACAAAGGGTTCCGTACCATTATACTAGATGGCGTTTGTTTCTTCATGTTTCTCAAAACACGTTTTTTATATGGAGACCCCCCTTAGTTTTTCACTTAACAAATTTTAGTATTTTTTGTTATAGCGGCAACAGAAATAGATTATCTGTGAAAATTTCAACTATCTAGCTATCACGGTTCATGAAATACAGCCTGGTGACAGACAGACAGACGCACAGCGAAGTCTTAGTAATAAGTAGTTAGGTTCCGTTTTTACCTCTTGGGAACGGAACCCCAAAAAAAGATCTATGATACCCGTCAATAAATAAATATGTTTTCATCTTTGTTGTTTTTATTACTTAGTATCACATCAGACTTTGTTTTTACGAGTAACAATGCCTTATATATTATTGAGATCCAAAGATTTATACTTAATTTTAAATATTTTCATTCACACAATCATATATACTTTTTTTAATCAGCAATTGATACCTTCAACACCCAGACACAGAGCAAACAAACCTGTTGGAATCAAACCCACGACCCAGCAGGCTTAACCTGACCACTGGACTATATGGCAGTCATGTGGAACTCAGTCGCGCAGCAGCAGTCGTACTGCAGCCGCGCTGCTAATATTTTACATGAAACTCTTTCATGCTGCAGCTACGCTGCTAATATTTTACAAGGACCTCTGTCACGCTGCAGCCACCATGCTAATCTTTCACATGGAACTCTGTCACGCTGCAGTCTCACTGCTACTATTTTACATGAAACTCTGTCACGCTGCAGTCGCACTGCTTATATTTTACATTAAATTTTGTCACGCTGCAGCTACGCTGCTAATATTTTACGAGGATCTCTGTCACGCTGCAGCCACGCTGCTAATATTTTAGATGGAACTTTGTCACGCTGCAGCCACGCTGCTACTATTTTACATGGAACTCTGTCACGCTGCAGTCGCACTGCTTATATTTTACATGAAACTCTGTCACAGTCTTAATGCAGCTACGCTTCTAATATTTTACAAAGACCCCTGTCACGCAGCAACTACGCTGCTAATATTTTACATAAAAGTCTGTCACGCTGCAGCTATGCTGCTAATATTTTACGAGGATCTCTGTCACGCTGCAGCCACGTTGCAAATATTTTCGATGGAACTTTGTCACGCTGCAGCCACGCTGCTAATATTTAACATGGAACTCTTTCATGCTGCTTATATTTTACACGGATCTCTGTCACGCTGCAGCAGCGCTGCTAATATTTTACATGTAACTCTGTCACGCTGCAGCTACGTTGCTAACATTTTACAAGGATCTCTGTCACGCTGCAGTCACGCTGCAGCCACGCTGCTAATATTTAACATCAAACTCTGTCATGATGCAGTCCTAATGCTTATATTTTACACGGAGCTCTGTCACACTGCAGCCACGCTGCTAATATTTAACATGGAACTCTGTCATGCTACAGTCGTACTACTTATATTTTACACGTCTGCCACGCTGTAGCAGCGCTGTTTATATATTACATGGAACTCTGCCATGTTGCAGGTACTCTGGTAATATTTTACATGCAACTCTGTCACGCTGTGGCCACGCTGCTAACTTTTATATGAAACCCTGTCACGTGGCAGCCGCGCTGCTAATATTTTTTTAAATGAAACTCTACCGCGCTGCAGCCGCGATGCAGTATTTTATATTTAACTCTACCGTGCTGCAGCCCTAGCCAGTAGCGTGGCTGTTACGCTACAAAGTAGTCTAATGTGAAAGCGCTCTATAAGGTAATATTGCTAAAATGCGTTCTGTATTCCACCGAGTAGAGCGTCTTTGCAAATTTTAGTGATTTTGATCCTCGCCTAGCGCCTACTAAGTAGACCGGCTCACAGAAAGTAGGTTATCTGTGTTGCATAGATTCTAATAATTTCGCAATTCACTAAAATATAACCGGCCCTAGGTAATTTAGTGAACAATATCTTCTAGTCCTTTGCACTCTGTAATTACAATTTATGCACTGGTCTAGCACAGCGCCATATCTCAGTACGGGCAGTATTTATAGATCCTGTGTTTCTCAGGCGTATTATAGTGACAGTTCGCCTTTCCAAAGGTCGACCTTGCGGCAAAGTATACATATTAGTACTAACATACAGTATGGACACTCCCTGCCGCTCTCTAGATTGCGACCTTACCCCCTCGTCTCCCAGGTTGATACAGATTGGTTTATGTTTGGTTCTCGATCGTATAGAACTTCGCCGTGATTTCATTTGTTTCGTCATTTGTTTTTAGAAATGTCATTGTATGAAGTGTCCGGGGTGTGCTTGCGGTCTGTCACTGCGATATTAATTCTGCACTGTAGTTCTGCATATGCCAAACTAGACAATTCTGTGTGCTTGGTTATAACATGAAGTTTATTTTGTTTGTATAATGTAAAAAAATAACCTTAAGCATTAGTAGTCCTCTTATGTGACTTAAAAACAATTTTTTCACCCGGCTGCACGAAGCAATGGCAGGTAATGTGTTTATCAGCCTATGTAAGTACCTTTATGTATGTACTAGCTGTTTGCTGCGGCTTCACCCGCGTGAACAACGTTTCTATAACTTTTCTATAGGTGCGCAGCGCGAGCGTGGATAAAAGTAACCTATGTGTTAATCCAAGTTCTTATCTGTTTACCTAACGAATTTCAGCCAGATCCGTTCAGTAGTTTTTGCGTGAAACAGTTACATACATACATCCATACATTCTTACAAACTTTCGCGTTTATAATATTAGTAGGTTGTATGGTGGTCCTCTGGCAGCATCAGAAATAAATTATAAACTCTTGATCACTAACTTGCCCTCCTACTTAAACTTCGGAAAACCTTACTCATTTTATTTTCCATCAAGTCTTCGATTTTTAATTCACCAAAATCACAAAATGAGTACATAAATGACGCTGCTAAACTATGACGTCACGCTTTAGTATTTCTAACATTTTTAGAACAAAATGTCGTTAATTAACAGATGTTAAAAAAGTAACTCAGATGACTAGCATTCGTCATCCCTATTTTATTGATTCTCACATCAACCGATTTGTCATGATCTTGCAAGTGTCATTAAAGACATAACGGCCATCAAAATTCAATATGGCTACAACCAGACGCCATATTGAGAAGAATAAACAAATGAAAATCGACGAACTATGTCAAGTGGGGTAGGTATTTGAAAATCATCTTTATATTTCTCTCATCATTTCATTTTCAATGACTATATAGGATTTATAACGATGTAAAGTTGGTTAACAACCATTCTCACTTAAATTTTCAATCCTACTTATATTATAAATGTATGGATGTATGTTTGTTACTCACGTAAAAACTACGAAACAGATCTGGCTGAAATTTGGTAAGTAGATAGATTAGGACTTGGATTAACACATAGGCTACTTTTTTTTTTACTGAACTGCACACCTTCGAAAAGTCATAGAAACATTGTCCACGCGGGTGAAGCAGCGGGAAACAGCTAGTACATAATGAAGTGTTTATATATCACGTAATAGGTCTTTATTAACGTGAAAAATAATTAGCACGATATAATAATAATTCAATATAACTATTAAAATCGAATAACAAACTCAGAAATTCCAAATTTTAGAGAACGCTCCTAGATAAACAAATGAATGTGGATTCGCTTTTAAATTTTTTAAATGTGATATTACTACAAATTTAAATTTTTTGAGTTTTTTCCTTTACTTGTGCTATGAGACTTTGTTTCATGCCAAATTTTATAATTTTAGATGAAGGGGAAGTACCCTTAGGTTTTGATTTAGTTGCGAAAATGATCATAAAATGGCCGTTTATTTTTATTGCTTTCACTTAGAAGCTTGATTATTAACCGGTTTAATGGACCATAGACCTAATTATTTAGTATGAATTTCAATTCCATAAGAGTTACTTTTTTTCCTTTTGAGGTATGGAATTCTCAAATGTCGAATAGGTTCAAGAAAAGGTGTTACATGGAATTCTAAAATGTCGAATAGGTTCAAGAAAAGATGTTACATGGAATTCTAAAATGTCGAATAGGTTCGAGAAAAGGTGTTACATGGAATTCTAAAATGTCGAATAGGTTCGAGAAAAGGTGTTACATGGAATTCTAAAATGTCGAATAGGTTCACCCTGCCCAGTGAAGCCCCTGCCCGGTGAAGTTGTAAAGGCCCCAATGGCCAACAAAAAGCTTGTCCTTTCGAAAAAAAATAAAAAAAATCGAATAGGTTCAAGAAAAGGTGTTACGGCAGTGCTTGCTTTGCGCTTGACTAGGCTCCCTCCTCGAAAACTATCTAGATATAATAAAACTGTAACGGGGCCGTGTCTGTACCTACATGAAATATTTTTGGAAAATAATAACTGTGGTGGACATTACTAACGATATAGGGGCCACAACAACAACTTTTGGAATTTTTGTCTGTCTGTCTGTATGTTCGCGCATCGCGCAAAAACTACCAGGCCGGTTTTGATTTCTGTTGCCACTATAACAACAAATACTAAAAATTAGAAAAAGTGAAAAAATATGGGGGGTCTCCATACAAAAAGGTTTTATTTTTTAAAACATGAAGAAACTAGCGCCATCTAGTATGATGGTTTGATGGTACGGAACCCTATGTGTACGGTTCTGACTCGCTCTTGGCCGGTTTTTTTTTGTTGGGACCATGTACTGCTATTATTTGAAAACCGGTAGCAATACTTGACCACCTTAGCCACAGAGTGGCCACAAACAATGAATCAAAGATAAGCCGTATCTAGGCGGGACAAGTGACAACCACCTCTCTAAGCCGCGACCTTGAGCCGTCATCAGCTAAATCGCTGGTCGGCCATAACCATGTTTGTTGCAACCGATTAACATTCTGTTCTACTATTGCTGTCTCTTTTATAAGTTAGGCGTTAAACAGAGACGACTGTTATGTCTTCTCGTGTCGCGTAAGAGCACTTATTCTGGTCTAGAGATGCAGTCACGCAGAGGCACCGCTGTCAGATCGCAGCGATAACGTAACGGCGACCAGTTTCTACGATGATAACAGGTGGTCAGTATTGTGGTTTGAGACTTCTTGCCAATTCAATGTTTATGCCAGTCAATTATAATGACACTAGCTGTTTCCCGCGGCTTCACCCGCGTGGACGTTTCTATGACCTTTCGAGGATGCGCAGTGCGCGAGCCGCAAGTGGCTCGCGAGCTTAAAAAAATGGTAGCAAATGTGTTAATCCAGGTTCTAATCTGTCTAGCTACTAAATTTCAGCCAGATCCGTTCAGTAGTTTTTGCGTGAAGAAGTAACAAACATACACACTAACAAACTTTCGCGTTTACGAGTATATTATTAGTGTAATTTCTGTAAGCAGAATGCATGATACAATTTAAAAAAAAAGTAAAACCCGACTACGGAAAAGTACGAAAACAAGAGTTTTCCATCTGAAATCATAGCCTTTATTTTTCCCTTCATCTGGGGTAATGGCCGTAGTCGTAAGCCATAATAATAGGTACTTATAAAAAAAATGATGACGGCTTACGACCACGGCTATTACCCCAGATGAAGGAAAAAATAAAGGCTATGGTTTCAGGCGGGAAACTCATGCTTCCGTAGTCGGTTTTGATATTTTTTAACTTTTATTTTTTTTCCATATCTTTGTTTGTACTCAGAGTATAATACCATCCCTTGTCGCTTGATAGTAGCGAGCGTACATTGAGCCGTCTCATTATAATATGTATAGCTTGTGAGACCATTTGCTAAGAAATTAAAAATATTTGCATGTGTTTAGAATGTGTTCGTCAAGACCTTTTTTTTGATATCAAACATGATATGAATATCAAAAAAAATTTTTTTTAATGTTTGATTCACCTGTAAATATACCACGTTGTTTTTTTAAAATGCTTTATACCCTATGACACGCGGAGTGATGGCACGAATCAAGACCGGTTAAGTGGTGTAGGAAATACTAGGGAACAGATGAACATCCATACATACATACATAAACTGTCAAAAACATAACCCTCCTTTTTTGTAGTCGGGTAAAAAGACGGGTTCCACGCATATATAATGACACATTTTAAATACTGAAAACGACACACACATGAAATGATTGACCAGATAATGAAATGGCCGGGCATATCATGCTTAACGAACTTCACCTTTGAAGTATTCTAGCACCCATGGATACAGCTACGTCACGACGTACGTTAGCTACACTTCGTTTTTGTAGATATAACCAAAATTTACTATCTGACTTAAAGCGAGGTAATGATTGGAACAGTTGTCTCTGTCTTTTTCTTTACGTGTAAAGAGTAAAGAAAATAACCACACTTTTTCAATGGTTTTTCTTTTCAATCAAAAACTACAATGAAATTATAAAAAATAATGACATAACTCCCTTTGTATTATCTTAACAAATATTGTTGTATATATATTTTTTAATATACTTCAAAATATTAGTCATAACTAGAGTTGAAAGTAACGGTGTAGACCTATCTTTGGGATTTTTTTCTAGCGAGCTAAAACTGCTCAATGGTGTTTCTAATAGCTTTTGACTTTAAGGAACATCATCAACAACAAGGGTTTTTTTTTCAACCTTGGGTTTTCTATCGTTTAGGAGTAATTGACGTCAAAAATAACGAAAATCTGTAATATTACCGCCTTAAGGGCTTACCAATTATGAATATAAAAAAATATTAAAAATATCTAGATTTTTTTGCCAATATTACCAATTGTTTCTTCATTCTGTTATAGTCTATCTCTTCATGAGATTTTTAACATGCGTCTTTACAACCACATTTTAAAAGCATTCATTTCTGATTCGCTTTTTTATTTAGGGTCTTACTCTCGGCGCTATATAGAAGCATAGACAAACGTAACATTTCACCAGTATTCATCTCAATATAAGTCTGATATCATTGTTAGTGAAATGTGTGTTCATTTTCACGGAAACTCACTCTCCTGGCGACTTCTGACACAGATTTCTTTCTCATGGCTCCAGACTTCATTCAACCAGCTTCCCAAATATCAGCGTGGTCTGCCTCAAATTTAATATTTCAACAGAAATTATTAACAATAACCCACACAAAGCTAATCACTTCATTAGGTACGTCATCAATCTTTACACAAAAGACCGCCGACCGCCCTGTGCCACATTGTGATATGACCAGCTCCCTTGCTTCATAATTCCGGTACTATCATCCAGTATACAATGCGAGTCATTTTATAAGTAGAAGTACATTGCTTGGTTACTGTCTCGTGTGTAGCAGCACACTAGTTAAAACAAACAATGTATTTCTGCTTTTAACTTGATTCGAACTGTAGGTGTTTATAGATGTTGAATTGGTATATAGGGCTCCGTAGGGTTCACCAGAGCCCAGAGCTGCGGATAACAATAGTGGTTAGAAGAAGAATCGCTATTTGATTACACCGTATCGATCAGTAGTTGATTTAAGTTTAATTCGTTGTTGGTGTTTCTGTTGTCCTTTGTTTTTCTTGGTATACTCATTGTAGCAGATTAACCTGATTTTCAAGTAAAATGACGTATTTTTTAAGGCGAGGCATTTGAATGCGAGAAATGATTGCGACTGGCGGGGAGCGGGCGGCGCGGCGTGTCGTCACACCACTGGCACAGTATTACAACATAGCTACTTACAGTAGCGCAACGAATTTACTTACGCATGACAACGGAAGGGTACTTGCGGGGCAGCGGGCGGCGGGGCACAGCCTGGCAAACTTCGCTGGCTACAGGCTAGTACTGCTAGTACCTACGCCTGTGGCGGCATCGTGCGACATCAAAGGCGTTGCGCTACTGTAAGCCATACCGTAATACTGTGCCACTGGGCAACGTTCGGGTTTTGAGATAAATATAAATAAGTATTGGACTTCATTTGTAGTGCTAAAATTGAAATACCTCCATATACCGCCTCCGTAGCTCAGAGGCAAAGTTCACTGGCTTTACACAGGAGGTCGCGGGTTCGATTCCCGGCGGGGTCAATTGTAAGACTCGGTTTGGTTGGTGGTAGGGCATTTTCTAAGCCCCACTGGCTAGCTACCACCATCTTATCTAAGTCTTGCCGCCAAATATCAATGTTGATATCATTGGTGTGTTCCGGCATGAAGATAAGATAGCCAGTTCCCCATTGCGTTGGGGAATCTCGGCAAGCCCGCTTCCATCTTCGGCAACATCGTCAGGTGATATGTTGTCAATGGTTTACCAATTGTGCATAAAAAAATAAATTCGAGCGAGACCTACAGTACTCGCATATGATGTGTAACATGTGACAAAATACTTTATAAAAGGACGGCAAATATACGGCAGACTAGGCTGTATGGTCATAGATACCTTTGCCTTTTCCGTGCTTTTAAAGCCTGAAAAACCACGACTTCCTGTTACAATGGGACACATTTCCGTCCCATTTCACGAAATCACTCCCACAAATTGCAGGAAAGCGAGAGCAAAGATGTTACATATAAAAAAAAATGTTCAAAGTTAGAAGTTTTATGTGTAAACAACTCCTTTAAGACTTTTACTGTAGGCTGTTTTCGACATTTTTTGTTATTTAGTAAAATAAATCGTATCGTTTAACAAATTAGCAAATTCTTTAGACAATATCCTTAGGTATACAGAATATTTTTTGTAAGACCGTTATTTAATAGTGTACACCTTAACCATTGATCCAGCGAGACAGTTTTTCTCCGCTTCTTCTCCGGTGCCTCGCCTTAAGTCAGTACAAACAAAAAATGCCTTATTAGATCCTATAGTCAAAACCTATACAACTGTTCACTCTAGAACATCTCTGGTTCAAATTATGTATAGAGCAAACCAGAAGAAATAATTTAATAGTTCAAAAGTTAATTAGAAAGGTATTCAAAAGATTTATCACACACACAATGTTCTGTTATCTATTCTTTGTTTATATTATTTGTTTTTAATTCTTTTGTTGTCTTCCACTTCTTGTAATAATTACTTAGTTTCTGTTAAGTTGCTTAGCCGCCACATGTTTTTTTATGTTGATGTTTTTTTTAACGGCCCCGAGACAGGTCTAGCCTACTGTGGGGTCACAATTTACTTGTATTTATTAGATAAAACTTCGTAAATATTTTTTTTATGTCTTAAGTCTTTATTTGGTCGATTAAGAGGATCAATAACACAACACTCTTTGTTCTGACGCAGAAATTAAACCCGGAGTAGTCGAAAATAGAGGAGAAAATAAAATTTGAGATTATCCGTTTTTAGATAAGTACGAAAGAATCTGAATTTTAACCTTTTAAATACGCACTTATTGATTTACAGAAAAATAGCCTCTGTGACATTTCCATTTCATGGATTAATCAAAAACTAACTCCGTAATTAATCAATCCGTTAAAAAAAGCGTTATAATGTATTGTAGGTTTGTGTGTGGAATTCGGCGACGGCTACGCAAGACTATGCATAGCGGGCTGTACAATTTATTTTCATATTAACTCAATAATATGCCACGAAAACGCCCATCAAGCCATCTATCTAGACTTGCGGGTTATTGCGACTCACAGAGGGCCTCCCATTCATCACGCGCCGATCGATCACGGTATGACAGCAGCTACCGATTTTGAACCTCGTTAGGCATTGTCCGCGATTTATGGGGTGCCCCCTTAATTCTTTGTTGCGAATGCTGAGATGTGTGAAGCTTCTGTTTGATGTGGTGACGATTGATATGAAAATATGGAAAAAAAAATCTTACTATTTATTAAAACACTAGCTTTTGACCGCGGCTTCGCCCGCGTGGACATCGTTTTATGACTGTCTTTGAGAGTGAGTGGTACGCCTATGTAAAACAGGCTACCTGTATGCCAAATATCATCAAGATTGGTAGAGGAGTTGAAGCGAGAAAAGTTAACAAATAAACAAACACATTTTTAGTAAGGATAATACAAAAGTCCTCATCACATCACATCAGCTCATATAAACGTCTCCACCGAGGGGCTCGAGCCTACCTTGAATTAATACTATTATTATTCCTCACTTTTGTATTATTAAACTCCCTAATAGTTGTCACATACAAATCCATAGATTACTCGTCATCATCATCATATCAGCCGAAAGACGTCCACTGCTGGACATAGGCCTCCCCCAAGGATTTCCACGTCGACCGTTCTACATAGATAACCTTACGTCAAATAACTATTGGTTCGCCTCGAACCATGAACTTGCGATGAACTCGTTTAAAAAAAAAACATAAGTACGTTCACTAACGCTTGTTAATGTAGGCTTCGTCCAGCGCCATCTAGTGGTATTTAGAGAAACCATGTTTATAACATTCACAGCCCCCTATATCTCGGCAACCTCTTGACCGAGAACTTTTTTTTGTCTTATTAATCCACCCACCAAATTTCACGAAGTTCCGATCAACGTTGCTCGAGTTATCGCCGAATAAACATTTATACATCACTAGTGGATGCCCGCAGCTTCGCCCGCGCAGATCCCGATTTTTCCAAAATCCTTTCTTAGCGGATGCCTGCGTCATAACATCTACCTGCATGCCAAATTTCAGCCCGATCCGTCCAGTGGTTTGGGCTGTGCGTTGATAGATCACTATGTCAGTCAGTCAGTCACCTTTGAGTTATATATAATATTTAGATATCCGCTCGTATACGTTCCCATCGAGAGGCTCGAGCCTACCTAGAAATAGGGCGAAAGGGCTTAAGTCGACCACGCGGGCCCAGTGCGGGTTGATCGACTTCACACATAACCTTCGAGTTTATTTGCAGGATTTTCCACGATGTTCTACCTTAACCGTTTAGGAGCGTCGGATAAACGTGCATATGAAATCGAAATTATAACATTTAACTGTTTAAGTAACCATGACTCATCTGCATATACGTCAGTTGTCTAATCATGGGTTTCTTTCTATTGCTTACATACTAATAAATCAGTTAATGTATGTAAGTGCGTATGTACGTTGGGGTAATGATATGCCGACAGACAACGCCATCGAGGTGACTCATGCGGTAACTATTTTACCGGCACGTGCGTGGTTATGTCCACGCCTCTTCAAATTATTATAATCTATGTATAAATACAATATTATAAGTGTTAACTGATACATCAACGCTGCTACAGTTATTGACAGGTAACATACTAATTTTCATAATGAGATTGCAACGAAGATAATTTAAAGCGTTAAATTTTGCAATGGATTTTTCACCTTGACTATTTTCTTAAGTTAAAATACAATGCAAATGACAAAGCGAAACTTGCCTATTTATGATTCCCTAGTTCCTACGAGACATGTAAACAGAAATAACAAAAAAGAATATTCTGGAACGGAAAAATCGACGGTAAAAGAAGAAAAGGAAAGAGGAAGCAAACTTGAAAGGACAATACTACGAGCTGGTCCAATACCCACGAAAGAACAGCTTCTGTAGACTGAAAGAACAGGTACAAGTTCGGGAGATAGTGGCGGATATCCGCTGAGGATAGGGCTCTGTTAAGAGAAGTATCAACGAGGAACCTTAAGGTCCAATCGACGGTAAAAGAAGAAGAGAAAAGAGGAAGCAAACTTAAAAGGACAATACTTCGAGCTGGTCCAACACCCAGGAAAGAATTGCCTCTGTAGACTTATAAAGAACAGGTACAAGTCCGGGAGATGGAGGCCGATATCCGTTGAGGATAGTGCACTATTAAGAGAAGTCTCAACGAGGAATCTTAGGGCCAATCGATGGTAAAGAAGAAGAGGAAAGAGAAAGAAAACTTGAAAAGACAATATTACGAGCTGGTGCAACATCCACGAAAGACCAGCCTCTGTGGACTTACAAAGAACATGGACAAGTTTCTGGAGATGGTGGCCGATATCCGCTGAGGATAAAGCACTATTAAGAGATGTCTCAACGAGGAATCTTAAGGTCCAGTCAACGGTAAAGGAAGAAAAGAAAAGAGAAAGCAAACTTGAAAGGACAATATTACAAGCTGGTCCAACATCCACGAAAGACCAGCCTCTATGGACTAACAAAGAACAGGGACAAGTTCCGGGAGATGGTCGCCGATATCCGCTGAGGATAAGGCACTACTATAAGAGAAGTCTCAACGAGGAACCTTAAGAATTAAGAATAGAAAAAATTACACAAAAAGTTTCTCAGAAACATTGTACGTTTGCGGGTTACAAGATAATAAAACTAATAACCACACCCTCCTGCAAAGAAGAATCTTCATCTAGGTACATGCCACCTCCATGTTACGGCTATGTACCTACATCCTAGCCACATATTGTGTGTCTTGTCTACTCTTCACTATAGTGGAAAGGGTCTTAGAAGGCGAATTGTGGCACCTCAGGCCTGAGGATGCTGAGGATTGATGGCAGGATTACCGTCGTCCTGGCGGGGGTGGCAGTAATGACGGGTAAAAAGGGTGAGCCTGGCATAAACTTATGAAATGTATGGGTGGATTTTTAACAGAATAGCCTATACATGTAAGGACGATGTTACCGTAGAGAGTCGTACTCTCGCTAATTATAATATACGTACTTAAAGTATGTACTTCCAATTGCGAAAATAAAAAAAAACAATTCAACTTAACTTCACTTAACTTATAGTTTTATTAATAACTAGCTGTTTCCCGCGGCTTCAACCGCGTGGATAACGTTTCTATGACTGTTCGAAGGCTCGCGAGCGTGGAAAAAAGTAACTAGTGGGTAAAAGTAGTAATCTAGGTCCTAATCTCTCTATCTACCAAATTTCAGCCAAATCCGTTTAGTGGTTTTTGCGTGAAAGAGTAACAAACATACTTACAAACTTTCACGTTTATGATATTAGTAGGATAGGACTAGCTTTTGCCTGCCGCTTCGCCCGCGTGGACAATAGATTCTATGATTGTTTTCGAGATTGGCAAGCGTGCAAATGAGTTTTCTCCAGATCCCTCGTGAACTAACTATATCAGGCTATCATCAACATATCAGCCGAAGGACGTCCACTGCTGGACATAGGCCTCCCCCCAAGGAACGGCCAAGGAGTGGAATTCCCTTTCGGCGTCTGTATTCCCCGATTCGTACAATTTAGGAATCTTCAAGACGAGAGTGAATAGGCACTATTTGAGCTTGCGTGTCACATCCTCGGCTGCATCGGCACTTACCATCAGGTGAGGTGCGGCCAAACGCACTCAAATTTTTAATAAAAAAAAAAAAAGGATTTCCACGACGACCGATTCTGCGCTACCCGCATCCAGCGGTTTCCTGCGACAAGCTATGGTTATTAGTAATCTAAGTCACTTGCAACCCCCCTCCCCCTTCAACTATCTCTGTTTAAAATTCTTCCCTTTATTGCGACGTGAAAGAAATTACCAAAAAAGAGAGAGTATATAAAAAAAACAGCTATCCCACGGGAACCACTTCGGGAATCAGTATGAAAGATAACCTATGTCTTTCTCCATGCCACAGGCTTCGTGCATACAAAATTTTGACGAGATTTATTAAGGCGTTGAAACGTACAGAAGTGACAAACAAACAAACACGTTTTCACGTTTATAACACTATTTAAAAAGTATTCTAAAATAAAAAAAGTTTAATGTTAACAAGACTGAATTAACGCGCTTTAACGCTCTCTAGAGATGACCTGGACTTTTGGATTATTTTATTTATTAAGGCGGTTTGAAGAGCACACTAGCGCGGCCAACAGAAATAAATAATTTACTCATTCTTATGGACGAGTCTTTTGCGCACATGCAGGGGTACAAGGTTTTTTTTTAATTGTTGTTGAATAACTTTACCTAGTAGCAAACAGTTATGTTTGTCGATATTGTCAAAAGTGGCTAATTTTAGTAGCTTTGCAAAAAATTACTTGTTGCTAATTTTTACATTTATGAAATGCGCGAAATACTCAATGATTTCAATTAAAGTCCATAACAATGAGTGAATTATTTATTTCTATTGGCGGTACTAGTGTTTAAGGAGTCATCATCATCATCATCATCATCATCGTTTAAGAAGTAACTAGTAGGTATCTCATCTGTGCTAGTGTGCTCATCGAACCACCTTAAGGTGGTGTCATTTTTTTGTTTTTTTTATTTCAACAAATTCATAGTGTAAATCTATTATTCATGGGGGATTATCTGAATTTATTGTTTCCTTTTACAATTTGATGAGAACAGACACGTGGAATGCTGAAGGTCAACATTATGTAATTAAATAATTTATTAAATCATACTAATCTGCAGTTATTTGAGCAAACCGTGATTCGCGCTCACCGTGAATAATTTCAATGGTCGAAATAAACCTACAATGTTTCTTTTTTTTTTTTTTTTTTTTTTTTTTTATTCACAATTGGTAAACCCTTGACAACATCTCACCTGGTGGTAAGTGACGATGTTGCCGAAGATGGAAGCGGGCTTACCAATATTCTCCAACGCAATGGAGAACTGGCTATCTTATCTTCATACCGGAACACACCAATGATATCAACATTGATATTTGGCGGCAAGACTTAGATAAGATGGTGGTAGCTAGCCAGGCGGGCTTAGAAAATGCCCTACCACCAACCAAACCGAGTCTTACAATTGACCCCGCCGGGAATCGAACCCGCGACCTCCTGTGTAAAGCCAGTGAACTTTGCCTCTGAGCTACGGAGGTGGTTAATTTTGTGTTTTTAGTTCAAAAGCAGGTATAGATCGCGGGATTTAAGTTGAACAGTGCGCAGTGTCTTAATTTCAGGTCTTCATCAAAGTGCGGGACGCGGAGATCACGTGCACCAAGGGACGCCAGCACCCCGCGTAACACGCGCTACACCCGCGCGCTCCTTACCTGCGTGAACGACCGCCATTTGTGTTCAAATTCATTATCATCGTCATATCAGCCGAAAAACGTCCACTGTTGGACAAAGGCCTCCCCCAAGGATTTCCACGACGACCGGTCCTGCGCTGCCCGCATCCATCGGCTTTCCGCGATTTTCACCAGGTCGTCGGTCCACCGCGTGGGAGGCGGCCCGCCTACGCTACTTTTTCCGGTGGGCGGTCGCCACTCGAGAACTTTTACTGCCCCAACGGCCATCTGTTCTACGAGCTATGTGCCCTGCCCACATCACTTCAGTTTAGCGATTCTGAGAACTTTGGTTCTCCTGCGGATCTCCTCTTTAAATTATATGGCGGGAATTACTCTGCCTTAAATTTAACCACTTGTTTTTAAGCTATTGCATAGCTTTGTCGCGGGCTTTGACCGTGGCGACCGAATCAAGAAATTCCGTAACAAAAATAAAACCCAACACCCCACGCTCGGCCGGGTTCTAAAAAACTTAAAGTGCCATCTATTAGCGATTTGCGGTACTTAAACGACTTAGTCAATTTTACTGGTGTAACTTTCTTAGTGTTAAATTATTATTTAAACATCCCGCGCCCCAAGGATAAAAAAAAAATTGCATAAGTTGATAAAAAAATGCTATGCAATAGCTTAACCGCGGCAGTCCCCGAGTGCCACACGTTTTTTTTTATTATACACTTAAAGTTGTTGACGAATACATATTCGTAAATAGGGGCAGTCAAACTTTACGTGTTTTTACTACAGCCACAGAAGAGTAAAGTATTTTTGATTTATTGATTAAAACTCACCGATTGCTTTAACGGTGAAGGAACCATCGTGAGGAAACATGCACACATCTGCGAAGAAACTCGTAGGTTGTGTGTGAAGTCGACCAACCCGCACTGGGCCCGCGTGGTCGACTAAGGGCCGCTAATTAAGGGTAGACTCGAGCCGCTCGGTGGGAACGTATAGGAGCTGATATGATGATTGATTGAATACACTTTACTGCAAGACATAAAAGGAAAATACAAGTGATAGGATTAAGGAAAGTTATACATTTAGGTGGTCTTTTTGCTAACGAGCGATCTCTTCCAGAAAACCTTTAGGTGGAACAGTGAAAAATCATTATTGTGGTATAGTGCGCTATAAACGAGATCGTAAATGTTATAAAGTAATATATGTTTATTAAATAATTAACACCGTGTAATTAAAACAAGTAATAAAATACTTATACTAACAACAACAGTTCTACTGTATTAGGTCTCCTCATACTGCGCTACAGCTAGGTATACATATAATTTTATAATATCCCTTGGGTAGCACCGCAGTATTACGATATGGTTTACAGTAGCGCAACGCCTTTGATGTGGCACGATGCCGCCATCGGCGTAGGTACTAGCATACTAGCCTGTAGCCAGCCTGGCAAACTCGCGGAGTCCCGCCGCCCGCTACCCCGCAAGTAGCCTTCCGTTACTCTGCGTTAGTAGTACATTCGTTGCGCTACTGTAAGCCGCTATATTGTAATACTGTGATATCACGGTCAATTGTGCCGTACTAAAACAGAGAGAGAGAAATATCCCAAGCGAATCCCAAGTGGGTAACATATTTTTAGGTTCCGTAATAAAAAAAAACAGAACCTTATAGGATCACTCGTGCGTCTGTCTGTCCGTCTGTCCAAGCCAATTTGCTCCGAATCTACTAGACCAAATCAGGTGAAATTTAATAGGATAGTGTGATCCTATGACCCAAACACAGATGTGCAAAGTAAATATTTTTTTTTTTTTAAATAAGGTTTATTTTCGGGGGGCAAATTAGGAAATTAAAAAAAAAAGTTTTGGAAACCTTATTGCTTCATATATCAAATGAAAGGGCTCGTTATCAGGATCTTCAATATATTTATTTATATTGTAAAATAAATAGGTTTGATTTTATTCATAAAAGAAGACGAAAATTTACCATTCCCCCCCTGTTCTCCGAAACTACGGAGCCCAAAATTTTGAAAAAATACAAAATATAGTTCATGGCTTATAGATTACAGGAAAAACTTTAAGAATTCTAAAAATTAAAAAAAATAGTCTATCGGTGTTCTACAGGATTCATTTCGGAAAGTGTGTCCTGGAGCTTCATGACCTCATTCCCCCTTTTCATTTCATCATCGAACGACCAGGTGCGGAGGGCGATTCCACCCCTTTGTCGTTGATGTTCCACTTTTACGCACGAAGCGTTTTGCTTCTTCGTTCATTATGCGAACGGGCAAGGAGTGGAATTCCCTGCCGACGTCTGTATTCCTCGATTCGTATAATTTAGGAATCTTCAAGACGAGAGGGAATAGGCACTTTTTGAGCTTGCGTGTTACATCCTCGGCTGCATCGGCACTTACCATCAGATGAGGTGCAGCCAAACGCACTAAAATTTTTAATATTTAAAAAAAATAACTCGCACCTTACTGTGAGGATTTCAAATGTGATATTTTGTATTTGACTTTGGCATTGTACGGAACCCTCTCCTCGCGAGTTCAACTCGCACTTGGCCGGTTTTATTTTATTACATCCCATGTTAGACTAACGGTGTTGTATGACACCATGTCGTAGTGTCTTGATTTTTAGCGCGTCCAGCTGATACTGAGACACAAAGTGCTAAATGAAACTCATTTGTAAACATATTAAAGAACTAGTAGATGCCCGCAGCTTCGCCCGCGCAGATCCCGATTTTGGCGGTTCCCGTGGGAATTTCCCAAAATCCTGTCTTAGCGGATGCCTACGTCATAACATCTACCTGCATGCCAAATTTCAGCCCGATCCGTCCAGTGGTTTGGGCTGTGCGGTGATAGATCACTATGTCAGTCAGTCAGTCAGTCACCTTTGAGTTATATTATATTTAGATACTAGCTTTTGCCCGCGGCTTCGCCCACGTGGACATAGCTTTTATGACTCTTTTTGAGAGTGAGTGGTGCGCGAGCCGCAATCAGCTCGCAAGCGTGGACATGAGTTTTCACCAGGTACCTCAGGAACTGTATCGGGCTATTCGGATTAGCAGTCTTTGTCACTTCCCACCCCCTCAACAAAATCTATACAAAAAATCACTTTAATCCGTTGCTCCGTTGCGACGCCACCGACGTGCGCGAGCGTAGAAAACTGTTGTCCTCAGATCCCTCGGGAACTATGTCAGTATATACTTATTAGTAAATTATATCATTTTACACCTCATCTCTGTGCTACAAATCACACCAATCCATTTTTTCGTTACGATTTTAAATAAAACGAACAAAGAGTATTCTTTTAGTTTCCTCAGGAACTGCATCGGACTATGATAATTTCCACAGATAAAAGGTTGACTATTTCATTCCCAGTGATACAGGCTACCTGCATGCCAAATTTCATCAAGATTGGTAGAGGTGTTGAAGTGTGAATAGGTAACAAACAAACAAACACATTTTCACATTTATAATATATTACTTTATAAAGTAAGGATTTCTAAATATACAGCGTCGGTGGCAAAACGGTTAGGGCCACTACCTCCTGTCCGGAAGGCCGTGGTTCGAATCCTGCCACTTACCAATATCTATACGAATATCGATTTCATACTGGTATGTACGTTTATCCGACGCTCTTACGGCGAGAAAAACATCGTAAGGAAACCTGCACACGCCTGCGAAGAAATTCGAAGCTTATGTGTGAAGTCAATCGACCCGCAATGGGCCCGCGTGATCGTCTTAGGCCAGATCGCCCTAACTCAGGGCAGGTCGAGCCCCTTGGTGGGGACGCATATTAACTGATATGATGAAATATTATCAAAAAACTAATTCAAATCATTATAGGTATCAATCTAGTAATAAAATTTCCTAACAATATTAATATGGGTCAAATCCTCGAGTCGTATCAGCTCCAAAGGAGCCCAAGACGCACTTCTCGTTGCCGCGCTGGATGGCAATAGACAACTTTAGCAGCAGGTAGGACCTCACGTCACATCTCCTCTCTCGAAGGCGAAGGCCAATCTTCTTTGTGAAGGCAAAGGCCTCTAAGGGTTCAGCAGCCGGTTGTCTCACAGACCAGCGGCACAAAGCAGTTATTTGCCTCCAAGACCGAGAACCTACTTATTATGCTTCTATCTCACCGCAAATTGAGCAGCAGTACCGTACGGGTGAGGAGTGAGGCAGAAAAAGTGACCTCCCAAAGCAGACACGTTCCTCTCTGCCATAGCACCTGTTTAAATCCTCTGGCCTTTTGCCATCAGATCGACTCAAGCCCGGCCGGCGCCTGCATCAAAGATGGAATATTCCATCTGGCCGAGACCAGTGCCCTCCGAGTGAGGTCATTAAGGAATTGGTGACGTGGTAATCTTCACAAACACGACTGCAACTCAGTGAGTGATGGCCAATTGCCTCCACCGAGGACCCGCAAATACATTGATTAGGTTCACAGATATTGATATTGCAGGCGGAGAGCAACTGCCACACGCAAATAGTCGCCGTCAGAAGAGTTCCCATATCTGTACCTCCTGTTAAAAGATGTTAAACTCGATTTATGTGTTTTTATTTTTTTACGCGATTGGAATCTGTAAAAAAATACCTCTCTGTTCGTTTATGAAACACATCGCTACGTACCATAGTTCCAGAGTTTAAAGTAGCGTATGCTGAAAAATACATAAAAGAAATCCACTCAAAAGTATGAAATAATATTTTAATGTTTTAATACAACTTAAGCGCGTTTTATTATCCCTGCAGTGCCATCTATTGACATTCTGCTACTATGATTATAATGTTTGGTATGTGTAGCTAATATATAGAAAAAAGTACTCTTTTGTTATTATTGTATGTATCGATAGATAATTTCCCACGGGACCTCTTTAGTTTTCCGGGATAAAGAATACCCGACTATACAATGATGGTCAAAACACCCCATTCCAATGTAAAGGTTTCATATTGTTAGGTTGAGTCATTCTAAAGATAATTTTTTTTGCATTCCTGTAGGAACCCTAATTTTTTTGGGATTCACAATGTCCCAGTTTTAGTTCGCGATAAGGGTATCAACGTGTAAAATTTGATTGTAATAGGTCAAGCCACATTTGCGTGGTGAGCCACTCTATAAATGAATACTTTTGATTTTCCCACGGGAACTCTTGAATTTTCTGGGATAAAAAGTATCCTATATGTTAACCCGGGCTATAAGGAACCACCGTACAAAATTTCATCAAAATCGGCCTGGTAGTTTTTGCGTGATGCGCGAACATACAGACAGACAGACAGACAGACAAAAATTCCAAAAGTTGTTGTTTTGGCCTCTGTATCGTTAGTAATGTCCACCACAGTTATTATTTTCCAAAAATATTTCATGTACAGACACGGCCCCGTTACAGTTTGTTAGGTTGAGTCATTCTAAAGATACATTTTTTTGCATTCCTGTAGGAACCCTAATTTTTTTGGGATTCACAATGTCCCAGTTTTAGTTCGCGATAAGGGTATCAACGTGTAAAATTTGATTGTAATAGGTCAAGCCACATTTGCGTGGTGAGCCACTCTATAAATGAATACTTTTGATTTTCCCAAGGGAACTCTTGAATTTTCTGGGATAAAAAGTATCCTATATGTTAACCCGGGCTATAAGGAACCACCATACAAAATTTCATCAAAATCGGCCTGGTAGTTTTTGCGTGATGCGCGAACATACAGACAGACAGACAGACAGACAGACAGACAAAAATTCCAAAAGTTGTTGTTTTGGCCTCTGTATCGTTAGTAATGTCCACCACAGTTATTATTTTCCAAAAATATTTCATGTACAGACACGGCCCCGTTACAGTTTTATTATATTATAGAAGATTAGTTTATCTTGAAAGTTGCTTATTATTACTAAAGGAATCGAGTAAAAGCTAACAATTAAAAGTAGAATTACGAAGTGACTTAAAGTTGCAAGTAAAATTGTGAAAAACTGAGACTTACAAGTCAAAAAAAATAATCAAAAATGTTTATTTCTGTACCAAAATATTTGTGTTGTAGAACCATGTTGGGAACCCCAAGAAGATATAAAATACCTAATCTTCCATATCGAATTAATTTAATATATCATCATCATCATCATATCAGCCCAAGGATCTACTGCTGGACATAGGCCTCCCCCAAGGATTTCCACGACGATCTGTTCTGCGATGCCCGCATCCAGCAATTTAATATATAATAATATACAAGTAGAATTGCGAAATAACTTCGAATTACAAGTATAATTAATTACAAAACATCAACACCAGCGAAAAAATAGATTTGTTACAAAGTGTGTTTGATTATTAATGAAAGTATCCACAAAGTTTTATCACAATGTGTCTTATCCTCATGTGTGTTTGTCCTTGTGTCGCGTCGCTGGCAGCGCGCCGCGTGACGCCACGTAACGCGTTTCCTCAACTACGCCACTCCACGACTTGCTGGTCTGAGGGAAGTACCAACTGGTGTGGTGTTGAGGCCCGCATTAGATACCTAATAATTGAAAACGCTAAACACGTTTAAAAACCGACTTCCATCGCAACAACTTTGTACATTTTTGCATTACTATTTTTGGTTTTTGTTAATTTTCTAACAAAGTACTACATCGATTTTGATAAAATTTATATGAGACTACACAGCAAGCACTAGCTTTCAAATAAAAAAAGAATCATAAAAATCGGTTCACCCAGTCAAAAGTTATGAGGTAACACACATAAAAAAAACATACAGACGAATTGAGAACCTCCTCCTTTTTGGAAGTCGAAACAAAAGGAAGTTGTACCTTCTACAGAGTTAAGATCAAAATAATAATTGGATTTGGACATTTTTTATTAACACGATTCATTGTACACGATAATATGAAATATCACTATAAGTACATTAAAATCTACAGAGATATCATACTGCTCGAAGCCTTTTTAAAAAAAAAAAACTATACAAACCTTTCAGTTATGTAGCATTAGGTTTTGCCCGTGGCTCCGCCCGCGTGGACATCGTTTTCATGACTGCCTTTGGAACTATACTTAGGAACTTTATCGGGCTATTCCGATTAGCAGTCTATGTCGCGTCCGCGCCTGACTGACAGCCGCGGGTACCAACAGAATACCAGCGCTTCGCCTCCGAGCCTAGCATATGCTGAGTTGGGGCCCTGTGGTTGCAGTGGCACCTCATGAATATATTATGTAATTATTATTATTTTATATTTACCTCAACTTTTGTTACGTATTATATATTTTGGTGTGGTGTTACTGAAACCAATAAACGTATTTCTTTCTTTCTTTCTTTCTTTCTTTCTTTCTTTCTTTCTTTCTATGTCACTTTCCATCTTCTCAACCAATTCTATACAAAAAATCACTTCAATCCGTTGATCCGTTGTGACGCCGATGTGCGCGAGCGAGGAATTTAGTTTTCCCCAGATCCTTCGGCACTGTGTCAGGATATTTTAATTAGTGAATTATGTCATTTCCCACCTCCTCAACTATCTCGGTGCAAAAAATCAACAATCCATTGTTCCATAGCGATTACTCTGCCTAGAGCTACCAGGCTAGGTGGAGTTCGCAGCCGGAACTACGGGGTCGGAGGTAGCCCACCGCTTGCCTACTGTCGGATCTATCTCCTTCGGCAGACTTGTCGGGCCCCCGATTGGGTCAAGGACTCGTATGGTACGTGTTTAGTTACAGGGGTTGGGTAATGTATGTTTTCTGGTAAGCATGTGGCATCCAGGCGTCCTCCCCCGCGGGTAACTAGTGTTGTCGTAGCCAGCCACGTGGGTTCTGGGCGAAAGAACCCGGGGCACGTGAGTTGTCTATTAATCGGAACTGCTGGTTTGTTTACTGGCGGAAAAGCATCTCCTGCACTTGCCTGGACAGCAAGTAGAGCTAGGCTAGTATTGCTCCGGCTGATCCAACGGCGTAGGAGTAAGTCTGGGCAGGTGCGATAAGCGCCGGGAAGTGAGCGCGCCAACAGCTCGTAGCTCCGGTACCACATAGGAGATGTGGGAGCCAGATTCTCTGGCGTCCCGAGCGGAAGCCGCGGGAGGTGAGCGTTCCTACAGCCTTGGGACCTACCTGGAGAGTAGGAAGTGGTTCTCTTCCACCAGGTACTCGCTTTGCAGAGTACCAGGACAAGCATCTTGGCGGCAAGACCTACTATAGTTGGTTCTTGCCCTCGCCTCAAGACTTTGGCAGGAATATCGGCCCTTACTATATGAACGTAGCTATCGGTAAGTGGGGGATAAACCTAGTAGTTTAGCGTATCTGGTAGATATACGAGACGGAATGTTCCATAGCGATGTTAAAGAAATTAACGAATAAAGAACATTCTTAGTTCCCTCAGGAACTACATCGGACTTATGCTATTTTTACGGGATAAAAAGGAGCCTAGTATGTCCTTCCCAGTGACACAGGCTATTTACGTGCCAAATTTCATCAATCTTTAGCTGAAGTTTTCACTCGTTTTATCTTACCTGCACAGCTGAGTAAATAATACTACGTAACCTGCACCTGCACGAAACGCACTTCGTAGTTACGACACTACATAGATTTGACTGTCTGTGTGCAGATGACTAAACCCAGCACCACCCGCCTCCGCAACTTCAACTTCAACCGCCTCCGTGACATACTGGTTAGTCCATTCACTTCACACTAGGAGGTCCAATTCCTTGCAGGGTCTAAGTTTGTGAAACTTGATTTGATTGGTATTAAGGCATTTTATGAGCCCACCCGGCTAGCTTACCACCTATCTTGTCGAAGTCTTACCGCTTGCTTGAAAACATCAATGCTATTAATATAGTTGTGTCCCGGCTTGAAGATAAGATAGCCATGAGTACCTACCCCACTGCATTGGGGAATCTTGGTAAGCCCGCTTCCATCTATTGCATAATCGTCACTTACCATCAGGTGATCTTATGGTGGTGGATTAAAAAAATAATTAAAAAACTAAAAACCGACTTCAAAATTAAATTCACTCCAAAGTATGAAATAATATTTAATAATACTTAGATTATTGGAATACCAGTTTTTTTGAGGTCGGTGTCAGCAATGACATAAATGTGAGTAAGTGTGTACTGGTACCGACCTCAAAAATAAATTTAAGCCCCTTATTTAATTCGTACCCACCTTTGATTTCGTTGTTGTTAATTAATGTCTTGTATCTAAGTATAAAACATTATTTAATACTTTTGATTAAATTTCATTTTGAAGTCAGTTTTTAGTTTTTTAAACTTTTATTTTTAGTGATATTGCTATCTATCTAACAACGTTAAACCCAATCACCTACTCGGCTATACGAAACCATCAAATAATAATGCATGTGTTTCATTAACAGATACAGATTCCTGTTGCTTCCATCATCATCTCAACAGCATGAAAGTTAAGGAGATAAATCTTCCATCATCAGCTCATCTGAATAATCTGAAAGAATACAACTATCGGTCTATACGTACCTACGTAAAATATTTGAAGAATTATCCTTTAACTCCTAACCGTTAAGGAGTTGTACCTTCCTTCATCAGCTCATCAACATGAGATGATCACTATCAGATGCAGATACTTTAATAATTTTAGAAAATACATGTAACACGTAAAACGTGCCTATAAAATTCGGGGGTTGCCCTCGATTTCCCTGAGATCCCATCATCAGATCCTTGACTTGGTGACAATGGGACTTTCGAATAAAAAAAGAATTTTGATAATCGGTTCACGATCGGCAGAGATATTTCGTAACAAACATAAAAAAAACATACAGTCGAATTGAGAACCTCCTCCTTTTTGAAGTCGGTTGAAAATAAAACAATAAAGGCGATGCATTGGAAACATTGATTGCAGGGATCTCGATTTTTCTCAGCAA
Source organism: Coleophora flavipennella (assembly GCA_947284805.1). Lineage (NCBI taxonomy): Eukaryota > Metazoa > Arthropoda > Insecta > Lepidoptera > Coleophoridae > Coleophora > Coleophora flavipennella. Next base: position 12,204,483 of record OX369281.1, on the reverse strand, counting down.
TTACAAAACATAATGATAGTGATATTTTGTCAACAAATTTTTCATTTCAATAACTTCATTTTGTCAGTTGCAGAAACACGATTTGTTCACTTTTATAACAGAAAAAAATATATCGAAGAAACGTCTTTTAAAACAGAAATTTACATTCTGCAGGCAAACCAGACCGATTTAAACCTCTAAATTTTCAGTCGATTAGTAAACACACGCTTCAATAAGCCAGTTGTTTTTTTTTCATTAATTGAAGTTTTAAATTGAAACGAAAAAATATTGAAAAAGTGCAAAGGTGTGGTTACCTAATTTATTTACTCTTTACACGTAAAGAAAAAACAGAGACAACTGCCTCGCCTTAAAATAAACTGCGGCCTCATAACAGAAAAAGTTGGGATCCCCTGACAAACTTCAACAACAAAGGAAAACGTATGTAGAGAACGCAGTAGCGACTACTTGTAGTGAGTAGTGACTGATAGCGCAGCCTTCCGTGTGCTGATAAAACACACTAACTGCCTGTTGTATGTACAGAGGCCAGCACATCAAGCTAAACACTTTGGACTTTGTACCGTTCTTATGCCGAATGGGTATGGATCAGAATCGCACTACGAGTGTCTAGCTTGATGTGCTGGCCTCTGTACGCAGTCGTGGGATTTGCAGGTACTCAGCGTAGTGAAATTCGTGTGTTTTTGCTTTGACACTACGACATTTGGAAAACAAAAATAGCCAACTTTATCTTTTATATATATATATATAAATCTTCTGTCCGTGTGTTAGTCATTGAACTCCTCCTAAACGGCTGGACCGATTTTGATGAATTTTTTTGTGTGTATTCCAGGGGGTTTGAGGATGGTTTAGATTCATAAGTCAGCCCGACATATGGCGCTGGTAGTGTAGGGTGGAACGAAGTTCGCCGGGACAGCTAGTAAGTTTATAATATTATTAGAAATGAAGAAAAATGTTTTTGTCTCAAATTCTACTAGGGTCGTTTTATCATCATATCAGCCGAAAGACGTGCACTGCTGGACAAATGCCTCTCCCTAGGATTTCCACGACGACCGGTCCTGCGCTGCTCGCATCCAGCGGCTTCCCGCGACCTTCATCAGGCCTGCTTACGCTGCGTCTTCCGGAGCGCGGTCGCCGCTCGCGAACTTTACTATCCCAACGGCCATCTGCTATGTAGCCTGCCCACTGCCACTTCAGTTTAGCAATTCTGTGAGCTGTGTTGGTTACTTTGGTTCTCCTACTGATCTCCTCATTTCAGATTCGATCGCGTAGGGAAATTCCGAGCATAGATCGCTCCATCGCCCTTTGGGTGACCTTGAGCCTTCAAATGAAATCTTATGAGGGTCGTTCAATAACTAATGATAATTTGGCCAAACACCTTAGAAGTTAACAGCATCATTTTCTGAATATTTTTAGTTTTTAGGGTTCCGTACCAGTTAACGGGATCCTATTGCGAAGCCTACGCTGTCTGTCTGTCTGTCGTTTTAAATATGTATAAGTAATATATCTTTTTAGGTTCCGTACCCAAAGTGTAAAAACGGGACCCTACTACTAAGACTTCGCTATCCGCCCTTATGTCTGTCTGTCTGTCTGTCCGTCCGTCACCAGGCTGTATTTCAAGAACCGTGATAGCTAGACAGTTTAAATTTTCACAGATGATGTATTTATGTTGCCGCTATAACAAAAAGTAATAAAAATTTAAAAAAGTGAAAAAAGTGAAAAAATATGGGGGTTTCCATACAAAATAGCTATTTATGCAACTGTTGCATAATGAGGGGTATTCAACACGAGTGTGGTTTATGAAACGAGCGCAGCGAGTTTCATAAAAGTATACACGAGTGTTAAATACTAATTATGTACAGTTGCATACAATAGTTTATCTACACTCATACAACAAATTTAAATTATAGACAAAATAAAGTAATCATTGTTTATTGTAATAATTATTGACATTTTGTATGGTACAATTATTAAAGGTTATTTTAGTTGCTGTTTCAAGAATATCCGGGGGTGTCAAATTTTCGTCTATATCACTATCAGTTTCAGACATTTTACTGGGTTTTTAGTAAAAAAACTTGTAATAACGACTTACTTATTACAACGAATAACGAATTACATAATAAACAAACTCCAGGAAAAATACAAACGTTAATGGCGCGAAAATAAATTTGCAGTAATATCGCACCGCGCATGCGCGCCGCCAAGGTTGCGTTCCGAAACACGCTAGTGTGCTCAAATAGCAAGCATCTACCTAAAAAAAAAAAAAAACTTTATTTTGTTACAACTTTGCGATAACGAAATGAAATTTGTATGGATCTTTAGTCACGGCTCCATCGAAAGGTATATCATTTGCTTAGCGTTTCTGATAAGTAAATGAAGGATTTACGACATGAGTGTAGATAAAAGGTGTTTTTTTAAACATGAAGAAACTAGTGCCATCTAGTATGATGGTACGGAACCCTTTGTGTGCGGTTCTATCTCGCACTTGGCCGATTTTTAAAAATAATATGTAGGAATAGGTAGCCGAAAATTTTTTCACAGAACATGTGTTATTGTGGCAGATTTACTGACAAATAATATTAAAAAATTAAGAAAGGACCCCATTCTATTTTTCTTATTTAATTCACAATTGGTAAGCCCTTGACATCATCTTACCTTATGGTAAGTAACGATTATTCTATAGATGGAAGCGGGCTTACCATTCAGGAAAATATATATATTTAGGGTATTTTTATGGTTTTGGCTCTATCGTAAAAATGGTAATATTTGCAAACGTGATACTTGATGTGATTATAGTACAAACTTTAAAATTTAACAAAAAATTGTACAAAACCAGCCAAGTGCGAATGTAAAAAAATCTTTTTTTGTCGATTTACTTGACATCGTTTGATTGAAAAATGTATCATTATTGTGGAACTGGAAAGGTGTGGTGATACGGAACTCTTGATGCACGAGTCAGACTCGCACATATCCGTTTTTTTTTCTAAAAAAAAATTAAAAAATTGTGAGCTGTCACGGGACGCCTGGCAGATGTGAAACACACACTACAACATATAGACTGTATATACATACCATCATATAACGTGGAGACGCGTCGCCACGGCATGCGTCGCCACCCCAGAAATCGGTTTTACTTGCGGCTATAGATGTTTCACATCAAAAACTTTTAAAGAAAATATGAAAAAACATCCTATAACAATTAAATTGAGCCAACGTAGATATATTCATAGGTAGCTTATCAATAAACTATCAGCTAGAAAATCCAAAACAAACTGTTGAACTTTATAAACTTCTCATCAAAACATATTATTTACAATATTTTTCCAACACCGATGCTCTATCTCCACTTATATTAGCTTATCTGTCACGATCTACAGCTATATTCACCTCGGTCCGTCTGTCCGTCCGTTCGCGGGTCACCAGCCACGTGGGAAGCGAGACAATGGAAGATGGAACTGATAAGAGCAATGATACTTTATAATATTTATGTGATGATAACAACTCACTTTTGAACACTTGTTAGGTGTCCTCAGATTTTATAATCTTATCGTAGCAGATTCTATGATCTCTAAAGAAACTTGTAGCCTGTAAGAGTGATCTAAAAACTTTGAACTCGTGGAGTTTAGATCATTACGAGACCTATTTCTCTATTTTAAAGCGACTTCCAAAAAGGAGGAGGTTCTCAATTCGACTGTATGTTTTTTTTTATGTGTGTTACCTCAGAACTTTTGACTGGGTGAACCGATTTTGATGACTCTTTTTTTATTCGAAAGCTAGTGCTTCCCGTGTGGTTCACATAAATTTTTATCAAAATCGGTGTAGTACTTTATTAGAAAATTAACAAAAACCAAAGTAATAATGCAAAATTGTTCGAAGTTGTTGCGATGGAAGTCGGTTTTTTAACGTGTTTAGCGTTTTCAATTATTCTATTTGATACCTTTTATTATGTAATTCAACATCATGAACCCCCATCTTAGAACCGCTAGTTGGCACATCATCGGAGGGAATAAACACAATGATAATATATTAGTATGTAATATGCTTCACTTAAAGGACTATACAATTTTCCCCAAGGGGTTCTTAAATTTTCAAACTTCCTATACAAAGTTGCCCAATCGGGCTAATCGATTTGTGTAAAAAAATCCAATATTTTCTAATAGGTAAGAAAAATTTTGGGCAGTAAAGTTCCCGAGTGACGACCACAAGGCGTAGCCTAGGAAGGAAGAGTGGACTAACGACCAGGTGAAGATCGCGGGAAGCCGCTGGATGTGGGCAACGTAGGACTGATCGCCGTGGATATCCTTGGTGGAGGCCTTTGTCCAGCAGTGGAGGTCTTTCGGCTGATATGATGAAGAAAAAAGTTATATGAGGAAAATTCTTCAGTTTCGTAAGTTGAGCCTACTCTCAGTGGCTTGCACACGATTGTAAATCTTAAAGTTTTAGTTAATAATACAGAAAAGAGTAGTTCATAGATATACTTAATAATAAATTCCGTCCAGGAAATCCGACAACCTACACGGAAAATTTATGTCTAGGTACATAATCGTATTTACGATAACTTCCTGCGCGTTCGGAAAATAACACTAGTTGCGGAAGTGTCTAATGTCGTCTGTGAAGAACTAACTGCTGACGTCAGCAGAGGTCACACTCATGGCAAGGCCGCAGTCACCTGCCGAAATCTAGATAACTCCTTATAAAGAACGTGTCCAGACCGTGGGAGCCACAGAATGCAGGAAACGTAAATCCACTCACATAACTTAAGGCAATTAAAAGCTTATTAGTCATCGTTTCATTTGACTTAACCCTAGTTAAATAAGTATTATATTCTGACTTGTTTTTAAAATGACGCAGGTTAGGTCAATTTTTTTTGTCGGTGGTTTAATGGCTAGGGCCGCTATCTATGTCCGGGAGGTCGTGGTATGTTGGTCAGTTTCAGGAGTAAAAGCCGTACTTAAATTAAATTTATAAAATCCTAATTTTTGAAGTTTCTATTATTTAATGTTTTTATTATTATATTCTGTAAATGTAAAATTGATAATATGAAATAATAATTATCATTATGATGGTGACATATGTTTATTTATTTCATATTATCAATATTAAATTCAGTGGCATGATTATTCTTTGATGTTTTTAATATTGTGTTCTGTACATTTAATATTGATAATTATCAATAATAATCATCATTATTATGATGACATATATGTATTTCTTTCATACTAGCTGTTGCCCGCAGCTTCGCCCGCGCAGATCCCGTTTTTTGCCGTTCCCGTGGAAATTTCACAAAATCCTTTTTTAGCGGATGCCCACGTCCTAATTGCTATCTGTATTCTAAATTTTAGCGAAATCCGTTCAGTGATTTCGGTTGTGCGTTGATATACCAGTCAGTCACCTTTTCCTTTTATACGAGTATATAGTATACAGAATACAGCTCTACATGGGCTGATTATTCCTTGATGTTTTTGATATTATTCTCTGTAATTACATAAAATATTCATAATATGGAAAAATAATTATCATTATGATAACATATTTTTATTCATTACATCATCATTTCAGCTCATGACGACTGACTCGGTGGCTCAGTGGTTAGTGCTCTTGACTACTGATCCGAGAGTTGTGGGTTCGATCCCCACCCAGGGCAAACATTTGTGTGATGAGCAGATTTCTTTGCTCTGTGTCTGGGTGTTAAATATCTATATATGTATGTATTTAAACGTATATAAGTATGTATATCAGTCTCTGGTTCCCATAACACAGGGAATCCTACTTTGGGGCCAGATGACCATGTGTGATTTGTCCCAGAATATTTATTATTATTATTATTATTTATATAGCGTACAGTGAATTAGGGCGATCTGTCCTTAGTCGACCACGCGGGCCCAGTGCGGGTTGGTTGACTTCACACACAACCTTCGAGTTTCCTCACGATGTTTTCCTTCACCGTAAGAGCGTCGGATGAACGTACGTATGAAATCGAAATTCGAAAACACATTGTTGCGTGGCAGGATTCGAACCACGACCTCCCGGACAGGAGATAGCGGCCCTTGCCATTACGCCACCTACACTCTCGATTAATTACATAATATTTTGTATATACATCAATATTAAATGTACGGAGCAAAACATTTTTTTCTTAAATTCGCAATTGGTAATCCCTTGGCATCATTTAACCTGATGGTAAGTGACGCTGATGCTGCAGATGGAAGCGGGCTTATCAAGATTCCCCAACGCAATGGGGAACTGGCTATCTTATCTTCAAGCCGGAACACATCAATGTTGTTAACACTGATGTTTGGCGGCAAGACTTAGATAAGATGGTGGTAGCTAGCCAGGCGGGCTTACAAAATGCCCTTCCACCAACCAAACCAAGTGTTACAAAGTTAGATTCCGCCGGCAATCGAACCCTGATGTGAAGCTAATGGCCGTAACCATTACGCCACAGAGGTGGTTGAATTTAAAAACTTGAAAAAATTATCAGCTCATATATTTCCCCACTGAGGGGCTCAAGCCTACTCTGAATTAGGGCGATCGGTCTATAATCGACCACGCAGGCCCAGTGCGTGTTGGTCGACTTCACACACAACATGAGAGTTTCTTCGCAGGCGTGTGCAGGTTTCCTCGCGATGTTTTCCTTCACCGTAAGAGCGTCGGATAAACGTACATATGAAATTGAAATTCTATGGTACGCGGCAGGATTCGAACCAGTTTCTTAACTAACGAACGATATAAATAATACTAGACCAGCTTATACTGGTAATAAGCATTGCCGTGCTGTTGATTGTACTTTACTTACCACATTTGAGGAACTCCTGTGTGGAGCTGATGCTTGTCGCGACACACCGCTATTGTAGACGCATCGACTCATCATTATCGTAGTTCATCTAATCGGATCCCACCTTCCAAACTTACCTCCTTCTTGCATCCACATCAAATGAAACCTTATTGTGAAGTACTAAAAACTATAATGGAAATGACAGGTCGTACTATAGTTGTGTGAGACAAGGATTTGTCAGAACAACGTTTAGAAATAAGCGAGAAGTTGTTTTTTTTTTTGAAGATGTTGATTGTGTTATGTAAGATGACGGATTTAGATTCGGTCTGTCATGCTGAAGACTGAGGTTGAAGGATTAGAGGTTCTTGCTGAGATCCTAACTTATATTATAAACTAGCTGTGCCCGCGACTTCGTCCGCGTGGAGGTTTTGAATTTTCCCATGGGAACTCTTGAATTTTCCGGGATTAAAAGTATTCTATATGTTAACCCGAGCTATAAGGAAACACCATACAAAATTTCATCAAAATCGGCTTGATAGTTTTTGCGTGATGCGCGAACATTCAAAGTTGTTGTTTTGGCCTCTATACCGTTAGTAATGTCCACGTCAGTTATTATTTTCCAAAAACATTTCATGTACAGACACGGTCCCGTTACAGTTTTATTGTAGTATACATGTGAAAGTTTGTATGGATGTAGGGCTTATCAATTGTGGATTTAAATAAATGTATGTATGTTTGTTACTCTTTCACGGTTCAACCACTGGACGGATCGGGATGAAACTTGGCACACATATAGATTAGGTCCTGGAATAGGACATAGGTTACTTTTTCCCCCGAAAAAGGTCTTATTCCCACGGGAAAAAACAACGCGAGCGTAGCCGCGGGCGGACGGCTAGTCACAAATAAAGTAACAAGAACCGCCGGTTTCATAGAAAACAAATTTCAAAAAACTTAAAAAAAGGTCTAGACAGTTGTTTGACAGGAGGAAAAGGTAGAAATATTTAAATATTTATGTAAGACAGAGAGGGAGAATCGTCAAAGTACACCACCTCTAACAGAAAGGGTGACTTAGTGTTCGGACACTTTTGATAGTGTGACCGTGAATCTGAATTCTTGAAAATTTTTTTTGGCCTCGCATACAAAATTGGCTTATTAGCTGGCTGATTTGTATGAAAAGTCGATTTTTTTTTCGAGAATTCAGTATGGGTTCCTTGAAGAAAGTTGTTCAGTATGATGAGTAGAAGCCCCAGTTTAAGTTTCCGGGAGTGGTCTTCTAGTCAGGTTTTCCTTTTTTTTTTATGCACAATTGGTAAACCCTTGACAACATCTCACCTGGTGGTAAGTGACGATGTTGCCGAAGATGGAAGCGGGCTTACCAAGATTCCCCAACGCAATGGGGAACTGGCTATCTTATCTTCATGCCGGAACACACCAATGATATCAACATTGATATTTGGCGGCAAGACTTAGATAAGATGGTGGTAGCTAGCCAGGCGGGCTTAGAAAATGCCCTACCACCAACTAAACCGAGTCTTACAATTGACCCCGCCGGGAATCGAACCCGCGACCTCCTGTGTAAAGCCAGTGAACTTTGCCTCTGAGCTACGGAGGCGGTTTTGCAGTGAGATACTCATATTTAGTTAAATTTACATGAGAGCGTCGGTGGCGTAACGGCTAGGGCCGCTACTTCCTGTCCGGGAGGTCGAGGGTCGAATCCTGCCACGTACCAGTGTGTTTTCGAATTTCGATTTCATATGCGCATTTATCAGACACTCTTACGGTGAATACAAACATCGCGAGGAAACCTACGCAAGCCTGAAAAGAAACTCGAAGGTTATGTGTGAAGTCAACCAACCTAATTCAGGGTAGTCTCGAGCCCCTCAGTGAGGACGTATAACAGTTGATATGATAAAGAGACAAGGCATAAAAATTCATTAAATAAATTATTTTATGAAGTTAGCTTCATCATCATCATCACATCAGCTCATATTTACGTCCCCACCGAGGGACTGGAGCCTACCCTGAATTAGGGCGATCGGGCCTTAGTCGAGTTGACCACGCGGGCCCAGTGCGGGTTGGTCAAGTTTCTTCAAAGGCGTGTGCAGGTTTCCTCACGATGTTTTCCTTCACCGGAGCGTCGGATAAACGTACATATGAGATCTTTATTCGAAAACACATTGGTACGTGGCAGGACTCGAACCACGACCTCCCGGATAGGAGGTAGCGGCCCTTGCAGTTGCGCCACCGACGCTCTCGAAGTTAGCTTTAGTTACTTACTTAAATTTTACAAACCTAGCAGGGTCAAATCGCTACAGCAACTGGTGCCTTTTTGTCCAGGTACATTGTTCATGAGAAATGGCCATCTCAAAAAACGAAGTACCTAAATCATTCGAATGCAGACCGTTAAATTTTTAACAACAGCAAGCAGCAACAAAAACATGAGAAGGATAAAACCTTGCTGCAAAGCAAATAATAAACAGGAGTTGCACTATAACTTGGAATCCCACAGCATTCAAAGTTTTATGATTCCAGTTTTAACCAATCAATAAAGTGTGTCTTAACCCTTCGGTAGTCGATGACAACGACACATAACTGTTCGATGGCTGCTGATAAACAAAGTGTTCGTTTTATACGCAGTCCGGACACGTTTGGGCCAGGCGTCGCTCCTAATACGGCGCACGACAGTGAGGGGACGTGTAAATAAATTTGGAAACCGAAACCACACCCCAAACACTTCATACAACGGGCGCGGATAGACAATTCTTAAAACAAATGACGAAACAAATAAGGTCACGGCGAAATTCTTTAAGTTAGAGAACCAAACATAAACCAATCTGTATCAACCTGGGAGACGAGAGGGGGTGAGGTCGGAATCTAGAGAGCGGCAGGGAGTGTGTATGGTGTATGTTAGTACTAATAATTATATATACTATGCCGAAATCATATTTTTTTGATTAAAGACTCAGATTGATTCTCTACTTTAATGAAAATTTAATAATTAGAAACGCTAGGAACGTTGAAAAACCGACATCAACCGACTACAACCATTTTTTGTTAAAAAAGTACTGACCCTATTTTGATGAAACTTCTGCGTCATTAACCTGTCCCACGACCATATCAAACGCGCCGACGCCGCCCAAGCGACGGGTGCAAGGTGCTCCGGATCAGCGGGGGTCGGCCGCGCTGCGGCTTTCCGAGGTTTTCTCAGTATTTTTGTATGAAACCTATAAAAACTAATTACTGATCTAGTAAGCTGATTAAATTTGCTTTTTGATAATATTTTTTTTTATTTCCTCTATCACAAAAAAATAAATAGAACACGATTAATTTGAATTTTTTATTTTTTTTATTTTTATTAGTTTTTTTATTATTTGTAATTATATTCTACATAAATACAGTTCAAAATGATTGTTTTCGAATGGCTAGGTAATGTAACTACATGATACAAAACAAAAAAGAGATAGTCTAGTGCAAAAACAATTTAAAAAAAATACTGCTTCCTTGTGTTATGTTTTTGCCGCTCCAAACAATGCAATCGCTTCCAAAGGGAAGCTATACGGGCCCTTACAACAGCAAAGAAATCCGGCACTCCCCTCTCGGCAAACATGCCCGACGCGCTGCAGTATCCGGGTAACTTCATGAGAATGCGGTAGGCATCGTCGTACTGCACTCTTATGGTGCTTTATAACTTGCTGTCATACTTATAAAACATGGAATAATATTATGATAGTACGATACGATGTAATAAGCTTTAAATAAAAATTTATTCAAGATCATCGAAAAACCATAACAATACAAAAAAAGTTTTATTAAAGAACGTGCACGCACATGAAGCGATTCTATCTTCTGAAACCGATACCAAATCTATTGCTTGTACTCAATGGCATCATTTTTGAGAAGGTTAGAAACCGATACCAAATTAGTTTTTTTGTACTCAGCGACACACCACTATCGCTGAGGGAATGAGTACGTCTAGAGGCGAGACGGGTACAAAAACCTCTGGATAATGTCTCTGGCCGCTTTGTGGGGCACGTACGCGCATCCTTCCTTTTGTCGCGCGCCTGTCGCCTGCGCGAGCCCTGGGATCAGCTCCACAGATTTGATACACACATCATAACTCTATGGTACTCCGCGGCTGGGTTGCATAAGCCTTGATTTTGGGATCGTGTGAAAGGGTTGGTCTTATGTTTGGAAAGTATCATCTCAGTTAGTAGACTCAAACCACACCTTGGACACTTCATACAACGGGCCAGAAATGACATTTCAAAAAAGGAATGACGGAACAAACAAAATAGCGGTGAAATCCTATACGTTCGACAACCAAACTGTAACGAATCTGTATCAATCTGGGTGACGAGGGGGTGAGGTCGGAATCTAGAGAGCGGCAGGGAGTGTCCATACTGTATGTTAGTACTAATATATATACTTTGCTCAAACTGAGGATCTAGTGATTTTTTAAAGGGTGTCAAGCATAGTATTGTTATTTCTGTGAGCAGAAAAATATAATCGGTGAGCAGAAATAGCTAATTGGTCAGCAACTCATGGTCAGCAAACATTTCAAAATCAATCAGCAATTTATGTCATTCTGGATGGCTGTAATTATTTTAAACATCCCCGTACTACACTCTTCCTACAGTGTTGAGTGGTCGACGGAGCCCCTTCGGGGCTCCTACTTCTGTGTTCTCATGTTAAACCTAACGGATCCGAGTCGGGGTGCTCCGCAAGTCCGAGCTCGCTTCGCTCGCTCCCGCTTCCATTTAGAACTCCCCGTACCACACTCTTCCTACAGTGTTGAGTTGCTGCTTATAGACATGTTTTTCTGCCGCTCAATCATGAAATCTTGCCGCTCAAGTAGTTATTTTGCGGACTGAATGTTTATTATGCAGTTACATTATATTTATTCCGATTTTTAAATACACTGCTGGGTGTATATGTGACTCTAATTGCGCATAGTGGACATCATTGGGCTAAGAAATCTTTACCAGTAGATGTCTTCCAGCGATGGTGATTATTTTAGTGAAGATCTTGTATCAAGGCAGACTTTAGACCACTTGCCCCATTAAAACAATAATTCATAGTAAATTTTCCCACTGCCAACAACCGTCAATTAACGAGAAAATTAATTAAGTTTAAGAAATAACATTATCTATATATAAGGTGTAACAAAATTAGCTGAAACTATTTTAACTGGTGCTTCCACCCATGAAACTGAACAACTTTCCCCATGGAACCCATAGTCAAATCGCAAAAAAAATTGGCACTCCCATAATAACTCGATCAGCTCATCAGCCAACATAATATGGGAAGTTCAAATTTTTTTTAAAGATTTGACTATGGGTTTTATGAGAAAAGTTGTTCAGTTTCATGGGTAGAAGCAACAGTTAAAATAGTTTCAGCTAATTTTGTTACACCTTATATATTACATATAATAAAACTGTAAAACTGCCGTGTATTTTTGAAAAATAATAACTATGGTGGATATTACTAACGATATAGAGGACAAAACAACAACTTTTGGAATTTTGGTCTATCTGTCTGTCTGTACGTTGGCGCATCACGCAAAAACTACCTGGCCGATTTCTATGAAATGGCGGCTTCATGAAGCCCGGGTTAACATATAGAATGCTTTTTGTTTGTTTGTTTGTAAACTCTTTACTGTACAAAATCTTAAAATAATGTTATTAAAAAAAACCTTAAGTGCAAAAAAAAAAAGTATAGTAGTATAGTATCCCGTAAAATTCAAGAGTTCCCGTGGTAAAATTCAAAACCTCCACGCTGACGAAGTCGCGGGCACAGTTAGTATTCAAATACAACAACAACATATGAGTACAAAAAGTATGCTACTTAATGTTTACAACTTCTCATTTCCTGTTCCATAACAGTTCTAGGAGTTCTGAGTGATAAATTTTCTATTTTATTTTATACACAAACAGATAAAAAAATAAAAAATGAATCATAAAAACGTGTACGTAGATGGGGGCCGAGATAGTCTCGCCACGACAGCGTCCTCAATGAACGTTGCGCCTGCGCAATATCAATGCACCCTCAATGACGTCACGGGGGACAATTTACTCACACAAACGCATATACAAGTGACTTAAGAGGAAACACGGGCGCCATTTTTCTCCATACAAACGTAGTCCCCTAATTCCTCCCTGGATAATGACAATAGAGCAAAAATGTTTTTTTCATCAAACCTATATCTACCATGGCCATGTCTCTATGTTTTGTTTTTTCCCGTATTCTAATTATAATAGGAAGTAGGAGCCTTTAAAAACTGAGAAAATTGCCCAATTGAAACGTCATTTTCAGACACCCATCAAAAAATAATACGCATACTAACAACAAAATGAAAACATAGAGGCATAGGTTAAGCGTTTTTTTAATTATTTAAAAAAAAATATTATCATTGCGCAAGTTTTGGAGCAGGAAATAGGGGACTATGAAATGCTGTTTAGATCTATTTTAGTGCCTATTAACGGTCTGCGCTGCAGTTCTCCCTTTCTTGCTGTTTACGAAGAGGTTTGGGGGAAGGAGACAGCAACATTTTACTCAAATACCTATTCCTTAGACCGCGTTTCCTCTTAATACTAATAGGAAGTGTCGGTGACTCAACCGGTAACGACTCGGCCCTCCTAACCAGAGGTCTCGGATTCAAATCCGGACGGCCAATGTACCAATGAGTTTTTCGAAACTTACGTACATATACTTACCGATGGCTTTAAAGTGAAGGAAAACATCACGAGGAAACCTGCACATCTGATTCCGGATGTGTATGAACGTCGCGTTGCACACGTCTGTGGGTGTAAATGTAAATGCCCTACACGAAACGTGACCGCGGGTGATGCTAAGTGCAACACCAAATAACCGACATCTATTCCTTGGATAGTACGGTTAATTGTACCACACGGTAAGAAAGAAAGAAGATTTAACAGGAAATATCCTAGGTTTGTTATGCCACCTATTTATCCGTAACTGAGACCAATTAAAAGCTGCCAATATCTGGGAAAGTATCAAAGCCTGTCGCAAACACCATGTTAAAAATAAATATTTAAATTAAATTAAAACAAATATTTAAGTGGGGCTGCGATACAACAAACGTGATTTTTTGCTCGATATTGATAACGGCAACAGGTGGACGCTTGAAATATTCATAGAATATTTAGTTATATATTCATTTTCAAAATAAACGATAAAATTAAAATTAAATTAATATTTAAGAGGGCTTCCATACAAGAAACGTAGATAATGGTACGGAACCCTTCGTGCGCGAATCCGACTAGCACTTGGCCGATTTTTATAGCCTTTTTTTTTATTCACAATTGGTAAGCCCTTGACAACATCTCACCTGGTGGTAAGTGACGATGTTGCCGAAGATGTAAGCGGGCTTACCAAGATTCCCCAACGCAATGGGGAACTGGCTATCTTGACTTTAACTGCCTGGTGACAGACAGACAGCGAAGTCTTAGTAATAGAGTCTCGTTTTACCCTTTAGGTACGGAACCCTAAAAAAATTATTTTATTTTATTTTTTTTACCAGTAGGGTAAAATTATATCCTACTAGCATTTGACCGCGGCTTCGCCTACTTGGACATTTCGCCGTGATTTTGGTTGCTCCGTCATTTCTTTTCAACCGACTTCAAAAAGGAGGAGGTTCTCAATTCGACTGTATGTTTTTTTTTGTATGTTTGTTACGCGATATCTCCGCCGATTGTGAACCGATTTTCAAAATTCTTTTTTTATTCGAAAGAGTATACTCCCGAGGGGCTCCGATTGTCACCAAGTTAGGATCTGATGATGGGATCCCAGGGAAATCGAGAACAACCCTCAAATTTTCATCATCATCATATCAGCCAAAAATCGTCCACTGCTGGACAAAAGTCTCCCCCAAGGATTTCCACGACGACCGGTCCTGCGCTGCCCACATCCATCGGCTTCCCGCGATCTTCACCAGGTCGTCGGTCCAACGCGTGGGAGGCCTGCCCACGCTACGTTTTCTGGTGCGCGGTCGCCACTCGAGAACCTTACTGCCCCATCGGCTATTTGTTCTACGAGCTATTTGCCCTGCCCACTGCCACTTCAGTTTAGCGATTCTGTGAGCTAAGTCGGTTACTTTAGTTCTCCTGCGGATCTCCTCGTTTCTGATTCGATCACGCAGAGAAACTCCGAGCATAGCACGCTCCATTGCCCTTTGGGTGACCTTGAGCCTTCTTATGAGGCCCATAGTAAGCGACCATGTCTCAGTTCCGTAAGTCATCACTGGCAACACACACTGGTCAAAGACCTTAATCTTGAGACACTGCGGTATTTGGGACGTGAAGATATTGCGAAGCTTCCCGAACGCTGCCCATGCCCAGCCGAGTTGGATTCGTCGATTGATCTCTTTCTTGAAGTTGGACCTGCCTAGCTGGACTGTTTGTCCCAGGTATACATATTCATACCTCAAATTTTATAGTTTCCTAAAACTATTCAAGTTTTGCCGTCTATTAGTCATCATCTCATGTTGATGAGCTGATGAAGAGACGTACAACTCCTTATCGGTTAGGAGTTGGAGGATAATTCTTCAAATATTTTGCGTAGATATGTAGGTAAGTATAGACCGATAGACTTTCAGGTTATTCAGATGAGCTGATGATGGAAGATTTTAACTCCTTAACTTTCATGATGTTGAGATGATGATGTAAGCTACAGGAATCTGTATCTGTTAATGAAACACATGCTTTATGGTTTGATGGTTCCTATTGGCGAGTGGGTGATTGGGTATAACTTTGTTAGATGGATAGTATTATCACTAAAAATAAATAAAATTAAAATAAAAGTTAAAAAAAACTTGAAAACCGACTTCAAAATGAAATTCACTCAAAAATATATTATTATACTTAGATACAAGACATTAACCAACAATAACGAAATCAACGGTGGGTAGGAATTAAATTAGGGGCCTAAAATTTTTTTTGAGGTCGGTTTCAGCAATGCCATCAAATCTAAAACATTTGAAACGTAAGTAGCAGTGTGTGCTGGTACCGACCTCGAAAATAAATTTAGGCCTTTAATTTAATTCGTACCCACCGTTGATTTCGTTATTGTTGGTTGATGTCGTGTATCTAAGTACAATAATATTATTTCATACTTTTGAGTGAATTTCATTTTGAAATCGGTTTTTAAGTTTTTTAAACTTAATTTTTTTTAGAAATGTCATTTTACGACTGTTGTGTGCAGTGTCCGCGGGTGTGATTTTCTCATACTATGATGGCGCTTAAAATCTGATTTCACGTATTACTAGATTTTTTGCCCGCAGCTTCGATCACGTGAACATTTCGCTGTGATTTTGTTTGCTCCGTCATTTGTTTTTAGAAATGTTATGTCACTACCGTTGTGTGCATTGTCCGCGGGTGTGGTTTAAGTAGGTACACTATGAGGGCGCTCAAAATATGATTTTATATATTACAAGCTCTTGCTCGCGGCTTCGCCGGCTTGGACTGTTTTTATGGCTGTCTTTGAGAGTGAGTGGTGCGCGAGCCGCAAACGGCTCGCAAGCGTCAACATGAGTATTCTCCAGATCCCTCAGGATATAGTTCCGGACTATTCTGATTAGCAGTCTATGTCACTTCCCACCCCCTTAACCAGTTCTATACAAACAGTCACTTTAATATTTTGCTCCGTTGCGACGACACTGACGGCGCTAGCGTGGAAATGAGTTTTCCCCAGATCCCTCGGGAACTAAGTCAGGATATGCTAATTAGTGAATTACATATGTCATTTTACCTCTTCAACCATCTCTGTGCAAAAAATCACAGCAATCCGTTATTCCGTTGCGATGTTAAATAAATAAACCAAAAAAAGAGTATTTTTTTAGTTCCCTTAGGAACTGCATCAAACTGTGATATTTTTGCGGAATAAAAAGTAGCCTATGTCCTTACCAGTGACACATACTACCTGCATGCCAAACATTATGAAGATTGGTTGAGGTATTGAAGCGTGAAAAGGTAACAAACATACACATTTTCACATTTTTAATATTAAGTAACGATGTAATTCACGAGATTAATCTAACGACACCTCGCGCTCCAAAATAATTCAACCCGTTTAGACTACAAAGCATACCAAAGAAAAAACATACATACATACATACACTCGAAATCATAACCCTATTTCTGGCGAACTCGGGTAATAACACGTTCCACTCGACTAACCCCAACATCGCATTGTGCATTCCATAGAAAGTTGAACCTTCTAAATACTTGTTTAAACTATAATTATCCAGAAAACTATTAACTCCGCAATTATTTTTATATGATTATAGTGATAAAATAACTGTTATTATTGTTAATGTTAAGGTATTTATAGAGCCGGTTTCTCAATGCTAAGAATTTGTGGGCCAACAGGCCAGTGCGACTCCTACGTACCTTTCCCGTTCGCGTCGCGTAACTTCGCAGCCAGCTCCGAGATTAATAAGGAATTAATAAATTACAGGGTGGCTAAAAACCAACATGCGATTGATAAGCTAATTGCGAACAGCAAAACAACATATCGCGATGGTATCGCTTGGCGGGCGCTAACGAGCGATATCGGCGATCTATTCAAATCGGACCGACCTATAAATATTAATATCAAGCACTGAGCTGCATTATGTATTCACGAATTTGTTTAATGAAATGCCTGATTGTCTTGTTTTTATTGTCGGAGAGCGTTAGCTGTGATCCGCCTCGGGTCATGAGAACTTCGGTTTACAGGGTGTTAACTTTTTTGGGATCATCCACGTGCGCGAAAATATCTGATAAAACTACAGCCACACCCTGGACACTTCATACAACGGGGCAGAAATGACATTTCAAAAAACGAATGTCGGAATAAACAAAATGGTGGCGAAATCCTATATGTTCGACAACCAAACTGTAAACAATCTGTTTCAATCTAGGTGACGAGGGGGTGAGGTCGCAATCTAGAGAGCGGCAGGGAGTGTCCATACTGTATGTTATTACTAATGTATATACTTTGCTACAGCACAATACATGCAAATTTCAGAATAAATCGTTTGTTTATTTCCTATTTTGGTAGATTTTGAAAGTAAGTATTAAAGTTGAGTGGCAGATTCGATTACATTTCATTTAATCTTACACACATATTAATGGGGCAGGTAGAGCTTAGTGTCAAGTAATCAAAACATTGTTGCACGCGACCAAAATAGAGATGTTATAGGTGTCAATGATTGCGTAATGTGATTTCTATGAGTAGATAGAAGGCATTGTTCTGCAGGTATCCAGATAGCGCGCTGTGGTGTGGGTGATGTGATGACGTCAGCAGGATGCGTGGGCGCGCCGCCGCTGCCGCTGG
Organism: Coleophora flavipennella; assembly: GCA_947284805.1. NCBI lineage: Eukaryota > Metazoa > Arthropoda > Insecta > Lepidoptera > Coleophoridae > Coleophora > Coleophora flavipennella. The sequence continues at coordinate 12,186,380 of OX369281.1, read as the reverse complement.
CTCACCTTGAAAGGCTTATTTATCGCTATCCACGACAACTATCGATGCTCAAAATTGCATTTCTGTTCGACTTATAACATTTTTGTCATACTCAAGTCTCGCATGCCATAAAACTTTGTTTTTATTACAATCTTGCAAACTATCAGATATCTTGGAACAATTCGAAAAGCAACAGCCTGTATTACTACGCCGTACGAGTATTTGTTTTAGTAATGAACATTCCGAGTTTTAAATAATAAAATTTATTCATAAACCGGCACTTACCATATTTGAGTGTGCGAGTGGTTGTCCATATGTATGAGTGGTTAAGATATTCTTATTTATGTCTCTATGTCAAGGTCGCCGTCGGTTAAGTGCGGTATCATCACTTTGCATAATATCAAATTATTTATTCGCGCCGCGCTAAAACTGTCTGGTGCGCGTTCAATTTGTAATTCAAATAAATTCCCGGCATTATTCTGCGCGAGCTGTCATAATTGTAACGCGCGAGATTTTTTTGCTTGTTTAAATAGCGAACGGCGATCGCTCCTACAATTAAGAGGCGCGTGCTGATATTTTGTCGCTCATTCGGATATGTGACTGCATTTGCATAATGTAATACTTTTCTTGTCACATTATGTTTATTTGGCATAATCTGTCTTACTTTGTTTTGTTATAACTATACTACACATTAAATAACTGTAGTTTACTACAATCATCATCGATAGTCAATTATTCGACTGACAAATAATGTAGCTATGAAAATTATGAATTTATATTTTGCATGACGATTTAAATGTTAGTTATACAGAAGAGACTTATTTAAATATCATTGACTGTAAATATGTAACTGTGTAATTATAAAATAAATATTATCTTATCGTTATCACATCCAACAACCCATGGCGTCTCACTGCTAGGAAATGGTTTATTTGAAATTATTACTGCATCTTTGAATTCTTGTCTTTTCCCCTACTATTGCCAAGATTGGGCCTCCAATCATGGAATAAAATTCATGTCAGTAAATACGTTTATGATTTTTTTTTGTAATTTGAGAGTCTACTATGACTTTAGTATACTGTTGCAATGTATGCCTCAGCTTCTAGCTATGCAGCGGGTATAACAAAATTTATGTAAGACTTCTTAGCTGGGGCTTCTACCTACTCATAATACTAAATCACTTTTCCCAAGACACTCATTGTAAATTCGCATAAAATTTTGGACTAATAATACAAATAAATCAGCTAATTAACTAATTGTATACACTTTTGTATTCAGTTTGTATCTTAATTGATTGGTTTCATGGAGAGAGTTGGTCAGTATCATGAGTAGAAACCCTGGTCAAAAAATCCTATACAAATTTTATTATATTCTGTTTCACTTTCATTGTCTAACATTTTGTTATAATCTTTTGGCTCTGGGTAACTGTCCATCTTGCCCCAAATCGCAAGTTATGAAAACTTATTTGCTCTGAGTGTTCATCATCATCCTACCAGCCGAAGGACGTCCACTGCTGGACAAAGGCCTCCCCCAAGGATTTCCACGACGACCAGTTCTGCGCTGTCCGCATCTAGCGGCTTCCCGCGACCTTAACCAGGTCGTCGGTCCACCAAGTGGGAGGCCTGCCTCCGCAACGTTTTCCGATGCGCAGTCGCCACTAGAGAATTTTACTACCAAAACGGCCATCTGTTCTATGAGCTATGTGCTCCGCCCGCTCTCAGTGTAACAAACCTATAATTTGGGTGTTTTTTACTAAAGAATGTAACTCTTTAAATTTATTATGATTTCAAATAAAAATTATTCTATTCTGTATCTTCAGATGTAACACCGGTGGGATTCAACTGGGGTGACTGGGTGTAAGTCAGTAGATTATAAGATTTCGTAAGCATGTACCCATTCTCTTTACCCCCACTGTTTACAACGAACAGCTGATTCCTTCTCTTTCCTACATTTCAACAACACAAAGTGCTTAGTATTCGTCCGATGCGCGGCGGATAATTATGGGAGTAATTAATTCTGCTGAGCGCCATTAACATTGTGACGAGGTATCCTAATGGATTGTTATGTTGAGCTCCAAACATTTTAAGTAAAACTGGGTCAATTTTGAGGTAAGGTTTTTAAATACCAATGTAGGAAGTTGTTGAGAGTTTTAACTTATCGGTATAATATGGATGACGAATGCTAATCATATGATTTACTTCTTATCATCTGTCAAAAACGACATTTTGTTCTAAAAATGTTTGAAATACCTGGGAGTGATGTCATAGTTTTGCAGCGTCGTCGTTTATGTACTCATTTTGTGATTTTGGAGAGTTAAAAATGGAAGACTTGATGGATAACAAAACGAGTAAGGCTTTCCGAAGTTTAAGTAGGAGGGCAATTTAGTGATCAAGAGTTCATAATTTATTTCTGATGCTGTCATCATCCCTGTTGGTGGATTGATGTTTCATATCGTTTCTGACTGGCTTCAGATAGTTTCCCAATCAATACAGACCGACTTCGGCTAGCCTCGGCGACTTCAATCAAGGACTAAAGTGGCGTTTGTGTACTTTTGTGTGACTGACTGACTTGAACAATTTTTGCTGCGAATGGTGCACCCACACTCAAAGCACGTCAGAATTTCTCCGACAAAATCATAGTACATGGGCGACCGAGCTCTGCACGGGGCATGGTACCCAGAGCAGTTAAAAATATTTACAAATACGCTACCTAACACTTTGGGCGGCATATTTTCAGTGTGAAAATCTCGGAAAATAGCATTTTCTCAGAGATTAGACCTATCTAAATCGATTTTTCGCCCCCAAAAATCCCTGTATACGAATTTTTAAAGAAATCGTTGTAGCCGTTTCCGAGATTCAGATTATATAAGTATGTACACGAATTGCTCGTTTAAAGGTATTATTATAGAAAGATAGATGTATTTTTACCCTCCTTCACCAGAAGGAGGGTTATGTTTTTCAAGTGTATGTATGTTTATTTATTTCTTTGGCACGCTCCGTAGCCTAAACGGCTCCATGGATTTTGGAATGCAGGTGTCATTAGAATCGCCTTGATCCCGTGACGCGTGAGTGACATAAGATACATTTTACCCGACTGGCCGAAAAAAGAGTTTATTTATTTCTTTGGTACGCTGTGTAGGCTAAACAGCTTGATGGATTCAGGAGTGCAGGTGTCGTTAGCTTTGCCTTAATCCCGTGAGTGACATAAGATACATTTGACCGACTGGCCGAAAAAAGAGGATATTTATTTCTTTGGTACGCTCTGTAGCCTACACGGCTTGATAGATTTAGGAGTGCAGATGTCGTTAGCTTTGTCTTAATCCCGTGAGTGACATAAGATACATTTGCTCGACTGGCTGAAAAAAGAGGATATTTATTTCTTTAGTACGCTCTGTAGCCTACACGGCTTTTTTTTTTTTTTTTTTTTTGTTTATTTAAGGACTAATAAACAGTGACACAATCCATATTATAATACAACTTAAATAGTTATCTTATTACTAATTGTGAAACCCACAACATTAGTCACAGTTACATTTAAGTTATCGTTGAGAAACAATAAAAAGTACATAACAACTAGATGCATTTTAAAAACAAAATAATTAAATGTTTAACACAGATTTGTAAAAAAAGGACAATTGAGCACTTACAGCATATTAAGGTTAATTAGTTTATAGGATAGTTATTTAAGGTAAGATTCGATAATTGTGATCAGATAAATAAGAGAATAGGTCGATACTTAACTTAACTATGCAACATTAATTTAGAATCTAGTAATTTAATGACTTATTATGAATTCATATTTGAGCATTCAGACTGCTAAGAATATTTGATCTAAAGGCAATAATAATGATTGCTAAATATATCTATATCGTTGAACATGGTATTATAAGTATTCGTAAGATGATATAGTGGCGAGCGTTTTCCAGCGTTAGTGCGACATCTAGGAGGAACAAAGGTAGTACAAGAGCGTGAGGTTCTGTTATAAGATCTAGCCGGCACACGATATCGAAGCTTGTTAATTATAGGAATACAGTCATATTTGTTGTGACAAAGGTCATATAATAGAAGTACTTCCAACTGATGACGTCTATTCTTAAGACCTAGTGTTTTGTACTTTGAAAGTAGTTGTTCATAAGGTACGAATTTACGAAAACATCTATATTGCATTGATTTCATAAACTTTTTCTGTATTCTTTCGATATTATTTATATAGACATCATAGTAAGGATTCCATATTGAGACTGCATATTCTAATTGTGAGCGTATCAATGTTTTATAAAGGTAAATATAAGTAAGCGGATTTTTAAACTCTTTGCATGCTCTCATAACAAATCCAAACATTTTGTATGCCTTATTGCAAATATTTTCAACATGTGTATCCAGAGTTAGTTTACAATCAATATCGATACCAAGATCGCGCGTATTATGAACGTGTGCAAGTATAGTATTGCACAATGAATAAGAATAATCGGAAACTTTCCTTTTCTTAGTTACAGTAATTGTTTTACACTTATTTACACTTAAACTCAATTTATTCCTATAACAGTATTCCGTAAATCTATCTAGATCTTCCTGAAATCTGATATGGTCACTATAAGTTTCAATAGTCGTATACATTTTTAAATCGTCAGCATATAATAAAAAGTCGCAATGGCGAAAACATTCGTGTATATCATTTATAAATAGTATAAATAAGAGTGGCCCTAGAATGGAGCCTTGTGGCACACCAGAACTAATTGGAACAGGGCTTGATTCGAAACCATTAATAAAAACTTTCTGTGTACGATTGGATATATAAGATTTAAACCAACGCCACAAGTTGCCTCGAATACCATTATATGCAATCTTTTCAAGCAGTATGCGATGATCCACTCTATCAAAAGCTTTTCGAAAGTCAGTGTAAATACAATCTGTTTGTTTATTACCATCTAAGTTTTCAAATAAGTCTGTGAAGTATAAAAATAAGTTAGTAACAGTTGAACGATGCCGAACAAACCCATGCTGTTGAGGTAAGATATTATTGTGAAGAGAAGGGTAGATAGCGTTATGTACTAATCTTTCGAAGAGCTTAAATTTCGAAGGCTTGATAGATTTAGGAGTGCAGATGTCGTTAGCTTTGTCTTGATCCCGTGAGTGACATAAGATACATTTTCTCGACTGGCTGAAAAAAGAGGATATTTATTTCTTTAGTACGCCGTGTAGCCTAAACGGCGCTATGGATTTTGGCGTGCGAGGTAACGTTTAATTCGTCTTGATCCCGGGAGTGTTACAGGATTTATTTTACCCGACTGTTCGAAAAAAGAGGTTTTTTTGTTTCTTTGGCACGCTCTGTAGCCTGAACGGCTTGATGGATTTAGGAGTGCAGGTGACGTTAGATTCGTCTTAATCCCGTGAGTGACATATAATAAATTTTTAACTGACTGCCCGAAAAAAGAGGGGTAAAGCTTTATGCTGAAGGGTTTTTAACTTTTAGTTAGTTCCTAATTAAAGATAGTAAGTTTAATGCCTTAAATAACTTTGCTATCATAATACGAGTATGTTTACGTTTTCTTCCTCTGATATGGTCTAGTTTTTTTTTCTCTCTCGAAATGCGGAGGAGGGAATGGGGAAAATGCGTTTATGCATACCAGTACAGCCGGCTGAAGTGGTTATGTGGGACTCACAGCCCTGCGCCTATATGCATACATACCCATTATATTCATATAGTATATGTAAATAAATATGCACAGGCCCAAGACCACACTACCCACTAACAACCCCCTGTAGCCTTGGCAGCTAAGCTGTCTTAAAAGCTAATCGGAGCGACGCGATATGGTCTAGTGGAGCAATATCGCCAATTATCGCGTTATATTTTGTGACCGGGTGCTGTCCGTGTGAACTAGCCTACTCTTATCATAGGCATTTATGATAAATTGAATATGTGATGATGATGATAACTTCTAGTGTCTTTTTTTTCTATGTTGTAATTATATTATTAATTTTATATCAAAGTATTTTTTGATCATTATCTTTAAATAAGAATTCTATTGGTTTTTAGAATTTTCACAAAATTTTACATTACTTTTATTTTATTTAAATTATTCACTTAATTTGTGTAAACATTACAAATAAAACCGGCCAAGTGTGAGTTGAACTCGCGTGGAGAGGGTTCCGTACAATGCCAAAGTCAAATACTAAATATCACATTTGAAATCCTCACAGTAAGATGCGAGTTATTTTTATTAATTATTAAAAATTTTAGTGTGTTTGACTGCACCTCACCCCATGGTAAGTGCCGATGCAGCCGAGGATGTAACACGCAAGCTCAAAAAGTTCACTCTCGTCTTGAAGATTCCTAAATTTTACGAATCGGGGAATATAGACGCCGGAAGGTAATTCCACTCCTTGGCCGTTCGCATGATGAACAAACAAGCAAAACGCTTCGTGTGTAAAGGTGGAACATCATCATCATCATCATCATCATATCAGCCGAAAATCGTCCACTACTGGACAAAAGCCTCCCCCAAGGATTTCCACGACGACTGGTCCTGCGCTGCCAGCATCCATTGGCTTCCCGCGATCTTCACCAGTTCGTCGGTCCAACGCGTGGGAGGCCTGCCTACGTTGCGTTTTCCGGTGCGTAGTCTCTACTCGAGAACTTTACTACCCCATCGGCTATGTGCCCTGCCCACTCCACTTCAGTTTAGCGATTCTGTGAGCTATGTCGGTTACTTTGGTTCTCCTACGGATCTCCTCGTTTCTGATTCGATCACGCAGAGAAACTCCGAGCATAGCACGCTCTATTGCCCTTTGGGTGACCTTAAGGCTTCTTATGAGGCCCATAGTAAGCGACCATGTCTCAGTGTAAGTCATCACTGGCAACACACACTGGTCAAAGACCTTAGTCTTGAGACACTGTGGTATTTGGGACGTGAAGATATTTCGAAGCTTCCCGAACGCTGCCCTGCCGAGTTGGGTTCGTCGATTGATCTCTTTCTTGAAGTTGGACCTACCTAGCTGGACTGTTTGTCCCAGGTATACATATTCGTCAACAACTCCCAGTGTAGAATAGTACCTTTAGAGGGGTGGGTGCAACACGGACATTTAACATTATTTTCGTCTTTTCCATGTTCATTTTAAGACCCACTTGTTGAGAGACGTTACTGAGGCCATCGAGCATTGTGCCTAGGTCTTCCATTGTCTCAGCCATGACCACGATATCGTCAGCGAATCGGAGGTGGGTTATGTACTCGCCTTTGATATTGAATAGTTTAAATTAATGATTTTGAACTCGGCGGTGAACAGTTTCGGAGATATAACATCTCTGTGTCTCACCCCTCGCTGCAACTGGATAGGTTTCGAGTTCTGATCCTGGAAGCGACATGGTGGCGTTTTCATAGACACTTCAACACCTCGATGTATCGATGGTCAATTTGGCACCGCTGGAGAGACTGTAGCACATCCCAGGTTTCGACTGAATCAAAGGCTTTCTTATAGTTCACAAACGCCAAGCATAGTGGCTGATTGTACTCTACGGTCTTCTGTATAATCTGCCGTAGCGTATGTATGTGGTCTATGGTACTAAAGCCTTTTCGGAAACTGGCTTGTTCGGGAGCCTGAAAGTCGTCAAACATGCGTGCGAGACGATTCGTAATGACTTTCGAACAAGGAACATTGACGACAAAGGGGTGGAACCGCCCTCCGCACCTGGTAGTCCGATGATGAAATGGAGAGGGGGAATAAGGTCGTGAAGCTCCAGGACACACTCTCTGAAATGAATCCTGTAGAACACAGATAGACAGGCGACTTTGTGGAGATGCTCGAGCCTTTGGAGCCTGTTTGATACAAGTTCCTCGTCGCCAATCAGTCTCCATGCGCGTCGGTCGATAGAATCTAAGGCGTATAGCTGGTAACGAGCCGATCCGTTCTACAAATGAAAGCAGTACTCTATACAGTTAACTACTAATAGCGCAATCTAGTGGTGTTTTAGTGAACTTCTTTTTTTTAAATAAAAATTTTAGTACGTTTGGCTGCACCTCACCTGATGGTAAGTAAAAGTAAGAAAGAAAGAAATAAAGTTTATTCGGCAAAAAATAAACGGAAAAATAATTATAACATTGTACTAAATTAAATTATTTATTACTTAATTTTAAGTGCCGATGCAGCCGAGGATGTAACACGCAAGCTCAAAAAGTGCTTATCCACTCTCGTTTTGAAGATTCTTAAATTATACGAATCGGGGAATACAGACGCCGGCAGGGAATTCCACTCCTTGCCGGGTCGCATAATGAACGAAGAAGCAAAACGCTTTGTACGTAAAGGTGGAACATGAACGACAAAGGGGTGAATTCGCCCTCCCCACCTGCTCGTTTGATGGTGAAATGAAGAGGGTGAATGAGGTCGTGAAGCTCCAGGACACACTTTCCGAAATGAATCCTGTAGAACACCGATAGACTATTTTCTATTATGACTAGAACTTTATTTCGTAGGTGAACTAGGTAATTGAGTTTACCACTTTTTTTTCAATTGATAGAATTTTTATAAGTTTTTCTGTAATCTGTAAGCCATGAAGTATATTTTGCATTTTTTACAAAATTTTAGGCTCAGTAGTTTCGGAGAACAGGGGGGGAATGGTCAATTTTTGTCTTCTTTCATGAATAAAATCAAAACTATTTATTTTACAATTTAAACAAAAATATATTTAAGATTCTGATGACGAGCCCTTTCATTTGATATATGACACAATAAGGTTTCCAAAACTTTTTTTTTTATTTCTTAATTTGTCCCCCGAAAATAACCCTTATTAAAAAAAATGTATTTACTTTGTAGATTCGGAACGAATGGGCTTGGACAGAAGGACGGACTGACAGACGGACGAGTGATACTATAAGGTTCCATTTTGTTTTTTTTGTACGGAACCTAAAAATGAAATTGAAAGCTTTTGCTAAGTCAGGAAATATTTTTTTTTCTTCCTAAATGATGTGTCCAAACAAACCTCTAAAGAATTTTAGATCACGCAATAAGTGACTCTATTACAAATAGTTAAGACTTCCAATTGTGCAAAAAATAAGAAAAAAAGTAGCACTTGTACATACAAAGCACGTGAAAAATCCCAAGATGGCGGCTGATTATAATGATTAGTGGCTTATTAACGGCAGTAAGTGTGTTAGTGGGTATTAAAATCGCGTGTCCCCAATGAGTTAGCGCCGTTTCGCCACGGCCCGCGTGCTTTAGCCTTTTGCCAATTTAATGAACTTGTCAACGGACACATTTCACTTAGGACATAACTTAATATGCTAAACTGTATGATGAGGTGATGAATGAAACATTATCGTAAAGTAGAATAGAATAGAATAAATGTTTATTCAATATTCAGTGTTAAGTACACAGAAGTGAAATATTTCGTAGTTTTTAAATACAATACTTTGTACCTATCACTGAAAAGTTAGCAGCTCAGCATATTATGTTTTCATCAGAAAGATCACAGCGTTGATTTTAAGCTACTACCCCTTCAGGGATTTTTAAAATTTAAACAAAATGAAATTTTAAACATAGTAAAAAAAAAGTTAAATTAAAAACTAAAACCCTACAACCATTTTGTGAGAGATAAACTATTTTAAATGCTACTTAGATTAAAAAAAAGGGGAGAAGATACTGTATAACCATTATTATGAAATTTTACAATACTCTCCTCAGCGATCCTAAATAGACAAACGTAAAAAGGCAGTTTTAAGCAAGGTGGGTTGCAAGCCCGGCCTTCTGTTCTTCTATGCAAAAAAATGTTATTTGACGTTTGAAACTGTAGACCGATACACAAGTACCACTGCTTGCACTGTACCTGCCGCTAAACCGCGTGCTGTGTTTCAGCAAGTGGAACGAAATATGCCAGCGTGAAATCAGTGTGATTGTAGTCTATTTAATACCATCGCTAAATTCCACTTGAGACGGTCATTAGATAATAACAAAAGACGTATGGACAACAATAGATAATTTGGAGAAACCCTTTCATGCCATTGCATTATGATGATCACGCTAAAATTATCCGATTGTTTTTAAAACAGATCCTTTAAGTTTAAGTGTTGAAGTAGTAAAACGATTACACAACAATATAATAACATTATAAAATAATAATAAAAATAAAATAAAAATGGTTTATTTCGGATAACTGAAAGATCCATAGCATGTTAGTAAGGCTTATATTTTATAGTAGGTTAGTAACAATAATAAGAGGACGAAACGATTGGTATTTATACCACTATACAATCACAATGCCCAGAGTGATCAGGGAGAAAAGCTTGTTTCCGTGATCACTCTCCGCACTAGACATCTCCATTGGGGCGATGTATAATCTGTCTGCTATGGTATTTAGGATGCTGTTGGGACCTTCCCGCATACTGCGTATCATGGAGCATTATATAGCCCTTATTTTTAAGTATAAAAAAGAATGTGGTCATTGTATGTGAAATATACTATACCAGCATACGAGGCATCCCATCTAAGCCTTGAGATCGCAAAAGCACTCATAACCTCCCCGATTCTACAGCTGCTTACAGATTCAGTTGGGCTGTTAGCCTTTTGGTACATTTTTTAATCTTAAACAACCCGTAAACGTCCCCCCCACTGCTGGGGCAAGGGTGTCTTCCTAAATTTGGGAAGGTTAGGCCATACTTCATACATGGGGAACAAGTTGTAGAGATATAGTGTCAGAAGTTTTTTAAGCCTATAAAGCATCTGACACGGCATAACGACTGCCATCAAGTGATATTAACCAGCACTAATGGCTTAATTAAGATTTTTAACCGCCTTCGTGGCGTAATTGTTAGCCTATTCGCTTCACACCAGGAGGTCGCGGGTTCGATTCCCGGTACGGTCAACTTGTAAGACTCGGTTTGGTTGATAGTAGGGCATTTTCTAAGCCCGCCTGGCTAGCTACCACCATCTTATCTAATTCTTGCCGCCAAACATCAGTGTTAACAACATTGATGTGTTCCGGCTTGAAGATAAGATAGCCAGTTCTCCATTGCGTTGGGGAATCTTGGTAAGCCCGCTTCCATCTTCGGTATCATCGTCACTTACCATCAGGTGAGATGATGCCAAGGGATTACCAATTGTGAAAAAAAAAAGAAGCACAGAAACGGTCTATTAAAATGCCACTAACAGTCAAACCTATCCAGGTAATGACCGTGTTTTAGGTTAGTTAACCGACGTGATTGACGCAGTCTTGCAAGCGTCTAAGATACGATCACTTCCTTTTTAATACATTATAATATTATAAATGTGAAAATGTGTTTGTTGGTTTGTTTGTTACATTTTCTCATTTCAACACCTCGACCAACCTTAATGAAATTTGGCAGCAGGTAGCCTTTGTCACTGGGAAGGATAAAGGTTATTTTACATCCCGTGAAAATAGCATAGCCTGATGCAGTTACTGAGGGAACTGAAAAAATACTCTTTTTTTGGATAATTTCTTTAACATTGCAACAGAACAATGGATTGTTGTGATTTTTTGCACAGATAGTTAGGGACTGGTGAATGAAATGATATAATCTACTTATTAGCATCATCATATCAGCCGAAGGACGTCCACTGCTGGACATAGGCCTCCCCCAAGGATCTCCATGACGACTGGTTCTGCGCTGCCCGCATCCAGCGGCTTCCCGCGACCTTCACCAGGTCATCGGTCCACCGAGTGGGATACCTGCCTACACTACGCTTTCGCTTTCTTACTTATTAGCATATCCTGAAATAGTTCCCGAGGGATCTAGAAGAAATTTCATTTTCACGCTCGCGAATGTCAGCGTCGCAAAGGAGCAACGCATTGAAGTGATTTTTATATAGAACTAGCTTTTGCCCGCGGCTTCGCCCGCGTGGACATCGTTTTTATGACTGTCGTAGAAGATGCGCGGTGCGCGAGCCGCAAGCGGCTCGCGAACGTGGACATGAATTTTCTCTAGATCCCCCGGGAATTATGTCAGGATATGCTTATTAGTAAAATATGTCATTTCCAACACCCTCATCCATCTCTGTGCAAAAGATCACACAATCCATTGTTCCGTTGCGATGTTAAAAAAATTAACCAAAAAAGAGTATATTTTCAGTTTCCTCAGGAACTGCATCGGGCTATGCTATTTTCACGGGAAAAATAGGAGCCTATGTCGTTCCTCGTGACACAGGCTACCTGCATTCCAAATTTGATCAAGATTGGTCAAGGCGTTAAAGCGTGAAAAGATAACAAACAAACAAACACATTTTCACATTTAAAATATTAGTAAGGATTGGTTAAGGGGGTGGGAAGTGACACAGACTGCTAATCAAAATAGTCCGATATAGTTCCTGAGGGATCTGGAGAAAACTCATGTCCATGCACCAGTCACCCCTCACAGACAGTCATATTCGATTCGGGTGGAGCCGCGGACAAAAGCTAGTAAAAAATATAAATGTCGTTAAAATAGAGAAAGCTTGTTCAAGTGCAGCTGCGCCTAGTGGGAAGTGGAATTAAAGAAACGTTAATAGCTTTAGACGGCTACGGTTTTCAGACGTCTAAAAATTCAAGCTTCAGTAAATGTCTACCAGTGCCAGAAGATAATCCGTCGAAATCTCTCTGTTTTTGTATTGTTTTTTTCTAGGTATCTGAAGGCCAATTACTTTAGTTTTCACTCGGTTTCTATGAACGTGCCGCGCCAGTAATGTATTTTGATGGATGATTCTAGCACCTACTATGTGTCATATATAGGGTGCTGATTGATTATTAAAAACAAGCCCCAATAATGACACATTAAAAAATCATAGCTAGAATTCTTTTATATTTAGGTAAATCACATTAATAGTGACGGTGGCGTAACGGTTACGGCCGTGGTTCAAATCCTGCCACGTACCAGTGAGTTTTCGAATTTCGATTTCATATGTACGTTTATTCGACGCTCTTACGGTGAAGAAAAACATCGTAAGGAAACCGGCACACGCCTGCGAAGAAACTCGAAGGTTGTGTGTGAAGTCGACCAACCCGCACTGGGACCGCGTGGTCAAATAAGGCTGATCGCCCTAATTCAGGGTAGGCTCGAGCCCCTCGGTGGGGACGTATGAGCTGATAAGATGAAGAAATCAGATGACAAGTATAAATGTGTCTGACGTGGAAATGTGACTTGTGACGTGTGTAAAAACTCAGGTGCTAAGGACCAGAGTCCTTAAAAATATTGTTTGACATTATGGTATTCCTTTTTTTTTGAATGAAACATGGTTTTTCTTGGGAAAAATTGTACAGTATATATATCCTTGAAAGTATTAGATTTAACAATTTGGAACAAATAAACCGACTTTAAACAGGAAACTAAGGTTCCCCTCGCTTTCTCTGGGATGCCATTATCAGATCCTGGTTTCCTTATTACGGTACCACCCTTGAGATATCTTCTTTCCAACAAAAAAAAGAATCATCAAAATCGGTGCAAAAACGACGAAGTTATCCGCGAACACATATAAAAAAATATATACGGTCGAATTAAAAAACATCCTAATTTTTTGAAGTCGGTTAAAAATCAGCCTGTAGTAACAGGTTTTAGTACCTGTGCGGCCGGCAGTGGCCCAGCAGCACGGGCGCAGTAGAGCGTGCTTCCTCTAGCCAATTAAAACAAGTTCAACACACTCCCCCCTCTGAATCCCTCCTCAAAGACCTCCGCAAAAACAGCTGATAACAAGCCTCGATGATACTGTGCAATTGTTGCTTCTCAATGAGATCTAAAGGTTAACATTTCAATGCAACTATGTCAGTACAACTTCATCGATTTCAGGAGTGTTGCTCAAGACACTTATTTCTTTAGATGCCTTGAATGTATGTATCTCTTTTATTTTCTAAACTATTCTAACTAATATTATTTATCTATGACAAGCTTCGCTCGGGTAAATATAATTTCTAGGACTATCTTTGAGGGGAGCAGTGCGCGATCCGCAAGCGGCTCGCTAGCGTAGACATTGTGTTTTCTCTAGATCACTAGAGTGCTAAGTCAGGATATGCTATTTAGTTGTCTGTGTCACTTTCCAATCCCACAACTGTCTGTGCAAAAAAGCACGCCAATCCTTCTCTTCATTGCGACGTGACAGAAATTAACAAAGAAAAAGAGACATACCACAAGAATTACTTAAGAAATCGGGATCAAAAGTAGCTTATATACTAATTCAGGTCATAGTCTGTCTACCTACAAAATGTCATCCAGATCCGTTAAGCGGTTCTGGCGTGGTTGAATAACAAACATCCATCCATCCAAACTTTCACATTTATAATATTAGTTATTAGAATAGATTTTTAGAAGTTACAATACAAGTTACTTCCAGAAAACTTCATTAATTTCTCTCTCTCTCTTATCCTGTGGCACAATTACTTAGGTACAGTCAAGGATATCAATTCCCTACCCATTTCGTTGAAATGTCGTTAGACACTTGCAATGCATTAAGGTCGAAAATTATATTTCAGTAATAGTATTAAAATGTCAGTACGTATTATTTGTCACTTTAAATTACAGATAACCTCTTTGCGAAAAGTAATCATTAGCTTTTCTATGTGTCTGTCAGTGTCAATCGAAAATAGCTCTTATGGTGACAGTTTACTATACGATGTTGAACCTTAGGTGGGTTGGAAATTAAATTCCTTGACTGTACTTGATTCTCTTGATTATAGAAACCTCTACCATCTGTCACATCTATTAAACTATCTTTTAACGGCTCCTAATGTCAAAAGAAAACATAAATCTCGCAGTAACACCAACACCTAGTGCGTAGACACGTGGGAAACACTTTAGCAGATCGCATAACTCCGTTACAAGGAGGTTACATAAATCAACATCGCTCGTGCAAAAACATTACCTGCCGATTTCGCTCAGTTGCGATTGGGAATAAAAACTTGGATACGGTGGTTGGCGATGCATCCTCTTTAATAAGTGTGGTAGTGTAGCCACTTAGCCATGTTTTATAAATGCGATGTCAAATACCGTCTGTGAAAAAGGAGTCGTCTTTATTATTTTACAAACTATTAAACCTAGATTTGTGTAGGCTTGGCGTGCAAAACTCCCTGTCTGTTGGGAACCCCATTATGGTAGCAACGGATATAAGTAGGTCGGCCATTTTTTTTCGAACAGTTGAGAGTTTAAAGAATTTTTTTCTCAAACGAACCTTTACCCAGGTTTGATACTGAACTAATCTGTTACTAAATTTGTTACAAAGTACCTAAGTTCGCATTTATAATTTTTTAGACATTTAAAATTCCTCCATCGCTTTAAATCCAAAGCAAAGCAAAAGAAAATTATCTTTATTTTTATTTTTTAACAGACTTCAATAATTTTAAACAAAAAAAAAACCGACTTCAAACGCACTAGTCACAACTACGATTTTCGAAGGTTCCCTTCGATTTCTCTTGGATGCCACCATCAGATCCTGGTTTCCTTATCAGGGGATATCTCGTTTACAAAAAAAAAGTATCAAAATCGGTTCATATACGACGAAGTTGTCCGCGAACACACATAAAAATAAAATATGTACGGTCGAATTGAGAAACCTCCTCCTTTTTTTGAAGTCGGTTAAAAAGGAGAAGGTTTCTCAATTCAACCGTAGATATATATTTTTTATGTGTGTTCGCGGATGACTTCGTCGTTTATGGACCGATTTTGATGATTATTATTTTGTTGGAAAGGAAATTCCTAAGGGTGGTACCATGATAAGGAAACCAGGATCTGATGATGGCATCCCAGAGAAATCAAGGGGAACCTTATTTTCTTGTTTGAAGTCGGTTTTTTTTTGTTCAAAATTATGTATTTGATTTCAGCACCAGTTATGTAGAGTAAATGTTGTGTTGTCCAGCTCCTTCAGTAAAATAATCATTTGTGAGGTATCAGGTGAATAACGAACACATACTTACTAATTACTAGGTAAGTATCTTTATAGAAATAGCGATTTGAAGAAAAAATCTGTGGTATCTTATTCAAAACAGAGCCGGACTTTTAGTTCTGCTTCTTGGAATAACTCGATTCATACCTAGATTATCTATAAAACGCGATAAGCCCATCACTTGTTGCATTCGAAATATCATATTACTGCATTTTATCTCAGCATTACATGGCTTTCAACATTTTAGTTTTATGCTCTGAGAGTGGAAATAAAGATGTGTTTTCATTCGGACGATACACGCAGTAATTACGGAGCATACGGCGAGCTGGTGGGGGCTTCTTTTCTCTCCATAACTTTGACATCTTTAGAGGCTCTGCAGCAGCGGTTTTTGCGGCGACAGTAGTACATTTGTACACGCAACCAACGTTTGTGATAAAATACTCATTGTTATCTACGTCAGGCTTCACTGCATGGCGGAGTGGAGATATAAGATAAAAAAAATTGTGGAAACTGTTTTCGACGTGTGTTTTCGCATTAGGTGTAACTACAATTATTTATTTTTTTTATGGGACAAATCACACATTGTCATCTGGCCCCAAAGTAGGATTCCCTGTGTTATGGGTTACCAGAGACTGATATACATACTTATATACGTTTAAATACATACTTATATAGATATAATTTAACACCCAGACATAGAGCAAACAAATCTGCTCATCACACAAATGCTTGCCCAGGGTGGGGATGGAACCCACGACTCTCGGATCAGTAGTCAAGGGCACTAACCACTGAGCCACAGAGTCAGTCAAATATAGGTTTTTTTACACAAAATATAAAATAACCGGCCAAGTGCGAGTCGGACTAGCACTCCGAGGGTCGCACACCACCACACCTCTCCACGCAACTACATAGTATAAAGACATCAACGCGAGCGATATAATTTTTTTTTTTATTCACAATATGCTTTTATTGTCATACGGTTCGGACTGCTTAGCGCAAGTATGACTTGGCCGATTTTTTTTTTTTGGTTTTACTTCAGTATTATTATTACTGTGACCACACCAAGTTTGACTATTTCATGTATTACCGTTTTTACAATAGAGCTAAATCAATAATACATCTAAAGACTTATAAAAAAACACGTTTCTTGTACGGAGACCCGCCTTATTTTTTTTTATTTTTTTTTAGTTTTTATTGTTATAGTGGCAACATTAATTAATATTCTGTTTAAATTTTAACTGTCTACCCTATAACGGTTCATGAAATACAGCCCGCTGACAGACGGACAGACAGCGGAGCCAAAGTATATAATACATACTAGCTGTCCCGGCGAACTACGTACCGCCTTACATTACATTACACTGCCCTACCCTACCCTACCCTACCCTACACTACACTACACTACCCTACCCTACACTACACTGCCCTACCCTACACTACTCTACCCTACACTACACTACCCTACCCTACACTACCCTACCCTACACTACTCTACCCCACTACTCTACCCTACACTACACTACCCTACCCTACACTACCCTACACTACACTACACTACCCTACACTACACTACCCTACCCTACCCTACACTACACTACCCTACCCTACCCTACCCTACACTACACTACCCTACCCTACCCTACACTACCCTACCCTACCCTACCCTACACTACTCTACCCTACCCTACCCTACACTACCCTACCCTACCCTACCCTACCCTACCCTACCCTACACTACACTACACTACACTACACTACACTACCCTACCCTACCCTACCCTACCCTACCCTACCCTACATAAGAACCTTCTCCTGATAATAACGAACTCGACAAAAAAAGAATTAGCGAAATCGATCCAGCCGTTCTCGAGTTATGCGCTTACCAACACATTTTGTGATTCATTTTTATATATTAGATTAGTATTAACCCGGCGAGCATGACCCAGGGTATGCCATACCCAGGTAAATTTTCAAAGATGTGTACTTTTTCAAATCTTTGTCTGGCAACACTAGCTCGCTCGGTATCTGGAGGTAAGGGTGTGTGGAAGGGGTTAGTGGCGTGGGGCACAGGCCGTGATACTCGTGCTCAAACCTGTCTCGGGTATGTTGTACCCTGCCTCTTTCTTGACGTATTTTTTATGTAATTATAAATTTTAACTGTTTTATTCTAATCTGTATTATTATTTGTTCTTTCTATTGATTTATATTACATGGATTATGTTATTTGTTTTTATTTTTAGTTTTTGACCAAAATGAATATTGAAAGGCAAGAAGAACCAGGTTTGTGCCAAGACCATGTGTATGGAGCATGCAAATTTTGTATGTGAACATTGTGTTGATTTTGACGATAGTGATTAATCATATTTTCAATTTATTCTTTTATGAGGAGGATCTCATTATCTTTAAGTTTTAAGTTCATTTACATTCCAAAGAATAATAATTTAGGTTTTTTTTTAATTTATAAACCTCTATTGTTTGTAAAATTACATTGTTTAGGAATAACGTAAATAAGTAATTAAAAGTTAATAATTTAGAACTTTTTTTATTTAATTACATTGACTAAATCATTATTTTACAAAGTGAAATAAAAAAATATTTTAATAAGTTTTGGTACATTAAGTTACGGGTATCTCCCACCCTGCCACATTCTTAATGTAACTTTTTTCCACCTCATACTCGCCGGGTTTAAATACAGTATGGACACTCCCAGCCGCTCTCTAGATTGCGACCTCGTTCCCTCGTCACCCAGATTGATACAGATTGGTTACGGTTTGGTTGTCGAAAGTATATAATTTCGTTTGTTCCGTCATTTGTTTTTAGAAATGTCATTTCTTGCCAGTTGAATGAAGTGTCCGGGTCTTCAAGAAACGCTCGTCGCAAACTCGACGTGTGCGCCGCTCGTGTGCACTGCCAGTTACCGTTGCAGGTGTATTTAATGCGTAGGATCTTCTATTGCGATGTCAGACGTGTTTATTGGTCGCATCCGATAGCCGATGTGACGTTCAGTTGCGTTGTGAAACTCTCCGAGGCTAACGCCGACTGGTTTCACACCAAGCTCCAACGGTTGACAATTGCCATAAATTCCGTCGCAATATTTAGAACCATGTTAAACGTGTTTGTTTATAGTTATGATCTTATACAGGGTGTTACAACATTGGTATAGGCGTCAACTGAAGCTTTAACTAATCATACTGAGCAATTTCTCTGTATTTAATGCTAAGGATCTTCTATTGCGATGTCAGACGTGTTTATTGGTCGCATCCGATAGCCGATGTGACGTTTAGTTGCGTTGTGATACTCTCCGAGGCTAACACCCACTGGTTTCACACCAAGCTCCAACGGTTGACAATTGCCATAAATTCCATCGCAATATTTAGAACCATGTTGAACGTGTTTGTTTATAGTTATGATCTTATACAGGGTGTTACAACATTGGTATAGGCGTCAACTGAAACTTTAACTAATCATACTGAGCAATTTCTCTGTATTTAATGCTAAGGATCTTCTATTGCGATGTCAGACGTGTTTATTGGTCGCATCCGATAGCCGATGTGACGTTCAGTTGCGTTGTGAAACTCTCCGAGGCTAACGCCGACTGGTTTCACGCCAAGCTCCAACGGTTGACAATTGCCATAAATTCCGTCGCAATATTTAGAACCATGTTGAACGTGTTTGTTTATAGTTATGATCTTATACAGGGTGTTACAACATTGGTATAGGCGTCAACTGAAGCTTTAACTAATCATACTGAGCAATTTCTCTGTATTTAATGCTAAGGATCTTCTATTGCGATGTCAGACGTGTTTATTGGTCGCATCCGATAGCCGATGTGACGTTCAGTTGCGTTGTGATACTCTCCGAGGCTAACATCCACTGGTTTCACGCCAAGCTCCAACGGTTGACAATTGCCATAAATTCCATCGCAATATTTAGAACCATGTTGAACGTGTTTGTTTATAGTTATGATCTTATACAGGGTGTTACAAAATTGCTTTAACTGTCAACTGAAGTTTTAACTTATCAAGTTCCCCAGGAACCCACAATGTCTCTTAAAACGATTTTGGGTTTTCATACTAAAATGTTGTTATATCCTGTATCCCGTATCCTGTATATTGGGTGGAGTGGAGTTTTTTTTATGGAGTTGGCATGTTTACAAATGTGCGATTTATACAGGGTGTAAAAAGACCACTCCCGGAAACTTAAACTGGGGTTTCTACTCATACTGAATGCTCATTCTTCATTCCCGAGAAATTTTATGGACTTCCATTAATTTTGTATGTAAATTGGATTTGTATGAGAAGTCGAATTTTTTTTCGAGAATTATGTATGGGTTCCTTGGAGAAAGTTGGTATGATGAGTAGAAGCCCCAGTTTAAGTTTCCGGGAGTGGTCTTTTTACAGCCTGTATAGTTAAAAATCTTATTTAACATTTAAGTTTAATTTTTTTTATTAGTAAAATAAATCTAAATATCTAGTCTTATGAAAATAAATTAAATAAAAATATCAATTAAATAGATTTAAAAAATAAAATATTAGGACTAAATAGCAGCTAAAGTTTATACAATAAAAATCTAATATCAGGCTTTTCGACTGAGGTTTACTGATCTTAAAAAGTTTTTGTTTGTTTTGTATTTTATCAACGTTTTTTTATAATACAGATTTACACTTATAATAATTTATTTCTTCCGTATCGATGACAACGAGAAAAGGTAGGTACTAAGTATTATTGATGATACACCATTTGTTAGCGATACAGATAATTACAAGTGAAACATTATAATTTCAAATACATTGAGAGAGAAAAATGTTATTCTCGTGATTACATTAAGCCAATAGATTGCAAGAAACCTATTACCAGCTGCACAACAGACGATCCTTCACTTGGCCACTGTTAATATTCATTAGCAATCAGCGAGCGATATTTAACTTGCATTGTATCAGACTATGATATTTTTTGTCGCTTATCTTTATCGGTAGCCAAGTGTTATCATCCACATACAAAACCGATTTGCAAATAAGAATGTTGCAACTGTCGCCCTGATTCAGGGTAGGCTCGAGCCCCTCGGTGGGGACGTATATGAGCTGATATTATAACTGAAGATATCAATTAGCAATAGACTTAATGTTGACGCTTTCATTTTCTGTCAGTAATGTTAGCTTTAATTTTATCTGATGATGGTTCAAAATTGTTGCTGAATCAATAAAATTACTGAAATTAATGAAACATTCAAATACAAATCAATCACGTCCTGTATTTTTATGAATTTTTTGCTTTTTTTGGTATAATGGATTGTGCCAAGTTACAAATGCACAAAAATTAAATTAAATTAATTGATAGCCAACGCGTGTACGACGAAACATCAATGCTATAAGTGCCTGTAGTGAGATGTAAATGAAATCTAGAGTGCACAAAATTCACGCTTTGGGACTACAAGGTTTTTTATCCACCATTTGTAAGCCGTTGGAATCATCTCATCTGATGGTATGATGCCGAAGATGGTAGCGGGCTTACCAATACTCTTCAACGCTGTCTCATCATCATGCTGTTAACAGTAATGCTTGACAACAATACTCAGATAAATCGGTGGTAGCTAGCCAGGCGGGCTTGAAAAATGCCCTACCACCAACCAAACCGGGTCTTACAATTTTATATTCCACCAGGATTCGAACTTATGACCTCCTGGTGTGAAACGAACTATTACGCCACTATTACTATTACCTAAATGAAAATCTATACATAATTTATTTACACTTATTACCATTTTATAACTTCAATATTTTGGTAGTATCTACATCTAGTTTACAGAAATATCTTGTGCCAGAAAATGATTTGATAGCAGCTGTTATAGCACATTGATCAAAGGAAAGAGCTATTACATTTTATTACAGAAAACCTAGAAGTAACTCAAGTAACATTGGTATTTATAAAGTTGAGAATAATAATTTGTGCGTTTACCCACTATCCGCCGCGGCTAGCCATATACGGTGTCCCAGCCGCGGGGTGGTTGCAATTATATCCGCTTATTTATAGTGGGTATTTTCGCAGCGTTTTCCCAGCGAGCTGTATTGTGTCCACCCGTACGGAACGCGCAAAAACGGACACCGCATCACGGTCAAATGAAGATATGTAATTAGCTGTTTTTTTTTGTTAAAAGATAGAGGTAAAAAACGGCCATTTATGGCTGCGAGCCAGCGCGGTTACGATGGCTGGCCGCACCGCACTCGCGGCGAACGGCTAACCCCGGTCTGTTCTATCGGACTGCCGTTTTAGCTTTTTTCCTTCATCCCTGTGGTTGTCTCCGACCGAGCTGAACTAACAAGCCCAGTTAAATGCAGTAAATTGTTCTGAAAACATAAATATATTTTGTGGAGCTTTCTTCGTATTGATAGGTTGAAATTTCCAGCTAGATAACGGTCCTTCAAATATTTTAAAACTCAAGCTACCTATCTAGAATTTTAATGGTGTACAGACACCGCATTTGCTTGACCATGACGAATAAAAACATCTTGCAAGCCGCCGGTTTCCTTAACTCAATTTGCTCCAACAAACTCCTGCGCAATTTTGTCCCAGTAGTTAGGCGCATCATAAATAAAGTTCTGCTCTTTTTATGGTGCTCGCCAATGAACGGTGCGCGAATTATACTTTATCGCGAAATAGCCATTTTCCTTCAAATCGGCAGTAAATTATTTCGCCCGCGGTACCCGGTGCGCAGGCGAATCGCGTTAAAGGTGGGCAAAAAAGTGCTATTAACTACAATTATAATTTTATAAGCTGAGTCCTGCATCCTCAGGCCACAGTCTTGCTGCACAAGAGACAAGCAACAACATGAAATTGAACATAATTAATTTTAAACTGTTCAGGGATCGATAGATTTAGTTAGATAGATTGAGCATACATTTTGTGAAAATTCTGGAAGATTTTCACATGTACATACAAGTAATTAGTACGAACATAGAAGAAAATTATAAAAGTTTATAAATATGTAACTCTATATAAAAATATATCAAAGCAATTCTTTGGAAATATAAATTGCTTCGATTTTAATGCCACCGTGCATTTTTTTACGCTTTCTGTAATGTTGTCTGTTAAAGATATACTGAAATGTTGCGTAAAGAAGACTTGCTTTTCTTTTTTTTATAAGTAAGAGGTACTAATTCTTCGGGCTCTACTGTAAATATGGGCGTGCCGCAAGGATCTATTTAGGCCTTTTCCTCTTTCTCACATACATAAATGACTTACCATTTAAGGTGCAAAGTCTTTCAGACATTGTGTTATCAGCTGATGATACATCAATTTTTTTTAAGGTTGATAAAAAGACTGAAAAAATTGACGAAGTAAACGACACACTGTCTAAGTTACTAGAATGGTTAACTGCCAACAATATTACAGATTTAAAATGCAGGGACAAGCGTTTGCGGCGGTACCGGCCGGGAGCGTGACTACGTAATCCGTACTTATAAGTATATTACGACTAATTAAAAAAATATTTGAAATTGTATGATAGTATCTGTAAATATTAAAGTGAAGTCTTTTTTAAGACAAAACGTACTTTTCAGCGCGACAATTTTTTTCGAAATTGTATTTTCGTACTTCAGCCGCACTTATAGTAAATTAAAGGATTAAATTAAAACCATAATTTATTAACTGTATTTCTTCTATTAAGATTTTGGTTTGAATTTAGAGTTAAGGCAACGGGGAGTACAGCTAATTTTTATCAAGTCCAATGCAGTTCCTGAGGAAACTGAAAAAATACTTTTTTTTGGTTCATTTCTTTAACATCGTAACGGAATCATTGTGATTTTTTTATAGAGATGGTTGAGGGAGTGGGAAATGACATATTTGTTGGTAGGAGAGCATTTTCTAAGCCCGCCAGTCTAGTTACCACCATCTCAACTTGCCGCTAATCATCAACATTAACATATTTATGTGTTCTGGCATGAAGATATATTATAGACAATTCCCCATTTCATTGGAAAATCTTAGTAAGCCCGCTTCCATCTTTGGCAACATCGGCACTTCCATCAGACGAGGTAATGCCAAGGACTTATCAATGTGAATTAAAAAAAACACTGTTAGGTACTTACTTTGGAGTCCATTTGAGCTCCACACAAGTAGCCCAATTTTTAACACTTATAGGTAGCGAAAAATCCTAAGTCTATGTTTATAGGCATCTCTTAGCTTTAGTAATCTATGCTCTAAGTTTTTCCACGTAATCGAATCAGATATGAGATCCGTATCCCTATATCTATAGCTCACAGAATCGTTAAACTTGAGTGGCAGTGAGCGGGGCACACAGCTCGTAGAAAAGGTGGCTGTTGAGGTACTAAAGTTCTCGTAGCGTAGGCAGACCTCCCGTTCCGTAGACCGGCGACCTGGTAAAGGTTGGGAAAACCCGCTGGATGCGGGCAGCGCAGGAACGGCCATTGTGAAAATCTTTGAAAGAGGCCTTTGTCCAGCAGTGGACGTCTTTCGGCTGATACGGTGACGATGACTTTCGAGTACTTTATTGTACGCTTTATTCCATAAATGGGTAAAAAGTTATGGCTTGGTCGTTTAATGTTCATGAAAATATTACTCGATATAACATTTAAGGCCATAAGGAATAGTTTGTGCGAAAATCACGAAACGGCCAAGCCATGCCTTTTTACCAAGATGTAGGGTTTGTAGAGTCAGGGCTTATAGGTAGAGTTTTTTGTTAATAATTATAGCTTTAAATAAATATGTTTTTTTTTTATTTACAATTGGTAAGTTCTTGGCATCATCTAACCTGATGGTAAGTGACGATAATTCAAAAGATGCAAGCGGGCTTACCAAAATTTCCCAACGCAATGGAGAACTGGATATCCTATCTTCAAGCCGGAACACATCAATGTTGTTAACACTGATGTTTGGCGGCAAGACTTACATAAGATGGTAGTAGCTAGCCAGGCGGGCTTACAAAATACCCTACCATCAATCAAACCAAGTCTTACAAGTTGACTTCACCGGGAATCGAACCCGCAAATTCCTGGTGTGAAGCGAATGGACTATCCATTACGCCACGGAGGCGGTTGAGAAGTCGAAGAAGAATAGTACTGTCAAGATCAATTAGAGCTATATACTTTGGTCTTGGGCAGGCCCTCGTGGGCTATCAATCGGGCTAAAAATCGGAGCTCAGCTAGGGGCTTAGTTTTACTAGAGATATCATGCATTATGAACTTTTGAGTTTTGGCAACCAAAATTTCATGAAATGTTTAGTGGGATCTTTTTTCGAAAACAAAAAAACATAAGATCGTCACTAATATTATAAATGTGAAAATGTGTTTTTTTGTTAAATTTTCACAGTTCAACACCTCGACCAATCATAATGAAATTTAGCATGCCGGTAGCTCATGTCACTGGGCAGGACATAGGCTACTTTTTATCCCGTGAAAATAGCATAGTCCGGTGCAGTCCCTGATGGAACTGAAAAAGTACTCTTTTTTTGGTTACATCGCAACGGAACATTGGATTGTTGTGATTTTTTGCACAGAGATATTTGAGGAGGTGGGTAATGACATAATTTGTTATTAGGCATATCCTGACATAGTTCCCGATGGATCTGGGAAAACCCATTGCCACGCTCGCGCACGTCGGCGTCGCAACGGAACAACGGATTGAAGAGATTTTTGTATAGAACTGGTTTAGGAGGTAAGGAGTGATATAAACTGCTAACCAGAGTAGCCCGAGCCGGCTCGCGCACCACTCACTCTCAAAGACAGTCATAAAAACGATGTCCACGCAGGCGAAGCCGCGGGAAAAAGCTAGTTTTGTTATAAAACAGAGGATTTTGGAAAAAGAATCAAGAGAGAGACAGATAGACCACTTATAAACACCGGAGATTAAGTCAAATTAAAACAAATAAATAGTACCTACATAAAAACTCGTTCCCAACTATATTAAGATAATGAAGACATATATACAGGCAACATCATTGCCAATGTGGTATTAAGAGTTGAGCAATTAAAGCCTGTTGGAGTGACATGCGCGAGCGTCGAACCGCAGCCTGTGCGCGCACCGGCCGACGCTAATCCCTGCGCGCGCGCCGGCATCACTGGCTGTCAAGTGGCCAGTTCGACTTTTCGAGAATGTCAAAACAATGACAGTACTGATAAACGAGGACGGGTGTCGTCATCTAACCAGATGGCAATAACCAAAGACATAAGATTTTACACTGAAACTATAGCAATTACACGGTTAATATACTGTACTCCACACGGAGAACATATCTTCTCACAGGAGAGCGTTTACTATTGTTCAGTTTGTATTGGAGATTACTTTTTAAGGGTTATGTTATAGACGGTAGTAAATTTCTCGATTACTCAAATGCAATAAATAATCATAGCGACATTTCGGATAAAATATATTTTATATTTTTCTAATATAACATATACCAGATGGCAATAACCATAGACATAAGATTTTACACTGAAACTATAGCAATTACACGGTTAATAAACTGTACTCCCCGCGGAGAACATATCTTCTCACAGGAGAGCGTTTAATATTGTTCAGTTTGTATTGGGCAAAGTACATATTATTTCGTAGTTTAAAATGCATAACTTTTGAATCTTATCGATAAAAGAACGTATGTACTTACTTAGGTCAAATCCGGAATCTCATATGTCAATTTCTTGAAATGTATAATTATAATAAACTATAAAAGAAGAAAATTAATGAAGACACCATTATAACACCATTATACCCATTATAAATGTGAAAATATGTTTATTTATTTGTTACCTTTTCACACTTCAGCACCTTGACCAATCTTGTTGAAATTTGGCTTGCAGGTAGCCTGTTTCACAGGATAAAGGCTACTTTTTATCCCGTGAAAATGAAATAATGCGCTTTTTATCACGCTTTCATTAGCTTCACCTGTATGTTTGTATTGTATGTAACCGACTCCTTTGGACTCGATTTTGACCCACTTTAAACGGACAGATTTAATTCAAACTTTGTAGACTTATCAAGAATCAACGACAATATAATAATTTCGTAAGTTTAAACTAAAAATAAAAAATAAATAGAGTTTAAAAAAACTAAAAAACACGCTTTTAAAGTACATCAGACTAAAAAGTTGAATTTAATAATTTAAAAAAATACTGGTATTATTGTATTTTTAAATAAATAAATTATTTTTAAATTATTATATTCAACTTTTTAGTATGATGTTCTTTAAAAGCGTGTTTTTTAATTTTTTTAAACCCTATTTATTTTGGTTAATTTCTTTAACATCGCAACGGAACAATGGATTGTTGTGATTTTTCACACAAAGATGGTTGAGGGGGTGGGAAATGATATAATTTACTAATTAACGTATCTTGACATTGTTCCCGAGGGATCTGGGGAAAACTTATTTCCACGCTCGCGCACGTCGGCGTCGCAACGGAGCAACGCATTAAAGTGATTTTTTGTATATAATTGGTTAATGGGGTGGAAAGTGAACTGCTAATAAGAATAGCCCGATCTGGGATAGGGATCTGAAGAAATGACCACGCATCTGAGCCGCTTGCGGCTGGCGCACCACTCACCCTCAAAGACATTCATAATAATTGAAAACGCTAAACACGTTAACAAACCGACTTCCAACGCAACAAAATAGTACATTTTTGCATTATTATTTTTGGTTTTTGTAAATTTTCTACTAAAGTACTTCACCGAGTTTGATAAAATTTATATGGGACCACCACACGGAAAGTACTAGCTTTCAAATAAAAAAAGAATCATAAAAATCGGTTCACCTAGTCAAAAGTTCTGAGGTAACAAACATAAAAAAAAAAACATACAGACGAATTAAGAACCTCCTCCTTTTTGGAAGTCGCTTGAAAACTATGTCCACGCGGGCGAAGCTGCGGGCGAATGCTATTCTTATTCAAATAAAAAACAAAAATAAAACTGAAATTGATATGGCCCTAACGGTTCAGCTTGGGGCGAGCTCAGAGCTACAAGCGCTGCCTGCGCCCGCGCATAGTCTACGGAGGATATAAATAAAATAGCCTGGAACGAAGTGGAAATTACTAGAAGTGGTCCCATTATGCACGTAACGCGGGAGCGACCATCGCCTACAGGGACCTACTTTATGTTCTCGATCTCAATTTATAGTACAACCGAGAGCGAATTTTATTCAAGCATGATGTTGGTATTAATTGATTCCATTTTCGTATCGCGTCGTGGGATAGAGTAGGAGTATCATTAAGATGAAGTATAAATTTGACTGACTCGGTGGCTCAGTGGTTAGTGTGCTTGACTACTGATCCGAGAGTTGTGGGTTCGATCCCCGCCCAGGGCAAATATTTGTGTGATGAGCAGATTTGTTTGCTCTGTGTCTGGGTGTTAAATATCTATATATGTATGTTAGGGTGTTTCATCTGACAAAAGTTTTTTATTTTTTTTGCAACCGGTTGATTTCTTGGTCCTACACATGTAAAAGCTGCGTATATAAAATTTCAGCCAAATTGAATGGTATTTAGAGGTTGCACACTTTGATCACTTTTTTATAAGTGGTGAAAATTCAAACTATC
Source organism: Coleophora flavipennella (assembly GCA_947284805.1). NCBI lineage: Eukaryota > Metazoa > Arthropoda > Insecta > Lepidoptera > Coleophoridae > Coleophora > Coleophora flavipennella. The sequence continues at coordinate 12,158,011 of OX369281.1, read as the reverse complement.
ACTAAAATCAACAAAAGTGTTACATTAGAAGACTCGTCTCTATTCTCATCACCTAGTGACGAAGACGTCGGATTTTTGCCACCAGCAAAAAGAGCATGTAATGAAACTACTAGAAACAATAGATTGACGAACTTGACGGTGCTGGATAAGTCAGTTACGTCTACATGGGATAGAGAACAGCTCTCTATAAGACAGGCGAGCACTTCATTTATAGCAGCTGCAAAGGCCCTTGGCCATGACGTGTCACAGATTTCCATATCTCCATCTACCGTACACCCAGCTCAGGCAAAGAACAGATGTGAAATGGCTGAGAAAATCAAACACTCGCTCTTTGAAAATCTTCCAAAGTTAGTCTTGTATTGGGACAGTGAACTTGGAAGACTTGCAGAATTGCAGTTTTAGTTACTGGCAAAGATTTTGAGCATTTGCTTGGTATACCCGTTGCTCCAAAAGTTGCTAGAGAAGAAATGGCTTTAATAGTCATTAAAGAGGTGGACCGCATAAATCTTCGAGATCATATCATCGGTGTCTCTTTCGACACTACAGCTTCCACACTGGTCTTAGCAAAGGAGCATGTATTCGAATTGAAAAATAGTTTGCCCGAACATTGTTGATACTCAAAGGAGTATTCGAAGAGTGCATCCGTGTACCGTCAAGTGGTCCTGATATTATGATCTTTCGTAAGTTGCAAAGTCAATGGGCTTCTATCGATAAGACGTCACATACGACAATGGTCGATAAAGAATGTCCTGTGCAAGGCTTATTAGAAGAATAACTAGTGAAAATGGTAAGCTACTTACGAAACATTTTAAAAGAGGGAAGTCATCCAAGAGAAGACTACAAAGAGCTGTTACAGCTTTCACTCCTGTACCTTGGAGGTTGGACTGGAAACGACTTTAGTTTGACACGAATACTGCAGTGATTCTCTTCGAAATTCTGTAAATGCTCTAAAGGTGGTGAATGACACGGCAGAAAGAGGTATCGCTCTCATAAAAAAATATAAGGAGTTGGTAAGGGATGAAAAACAAAGGCAGTTTTTATTAAGAGTTGTTGAGCATCACAGAAAAGCTGTCACTAAGCGAACAAAGGAAGGCATTGCATCATTCAAAATTGATCAGTATAAGATCTTTTTTTGCCTATAATACTAGTTTGTACTCTACATGTTTAAAGGTATTGTTAGTAAGTATTCTAAGTTCCAGTTTTCCTAATAAACTCAATTAAAATTCGAAAATTGTCTTTTTTAAATATTTTTTTAAAACTGTTCAAACTGTCCAACCTCTAAATGCGATCCGATTTTCTTGAAATTTGGCACAAATGTCTGTCACGTTACATAGACTCGGGGCGCAAGCAGTAGTTACAAAATAAATGACATGATTTTTTTTCTATACAAATGTGAAACACCCTAATGTATGTATTTAAACGTATATAAGTATGTATATCAGTCTCTGGTTCCCATAACACAGGGAATCCTACTTTGGGGCCAGATGACCATGTGTGATTTGTCCCAGAATATTTATTATTTAAATGTAGTTTTAGAAATGAAAACTTAAGGTTCACCAGAAGGCTCAAGTTTCCATACAAACGTAGTTTCACTTTAATACAAAAACTACATGCCGGATTGAATCCAAACTTTGCGAATATATTGAGTAGACTCATATCGATGTTTGTAATTAGTTTTCAATATAAATTGAAAAATAACTAAACGAAGGCTTAAATTAGTTTTGTACTGAAAGTTTGAAACTTATCTTATTTTTTACTTTTTTTATATGTGCCTACTCAATATATTTGCAAAGTTTGGATTCAATACAGCATGTAGTTTTTGTATTAAAGCGAAACTACGTTTGTATGGAAACTCGAGTCTCCTAGGGCCCTTAAGTATCTTTGAATAGAAAGGATTATGTTCACAGAACATTAAGTATAAGCTATGATAAATAATTATATAAAAGTGGACTGTGCTTTACATTTCAACAGTGAAAATGTTACAAATTCTCAATGTCTATGTTGTCCTCTTAATAACGTGGCAGTAATACCTTATAAGCCCTGCATTGAGACTATTCTTTGTTAGACCACTTACGCCCATGATCCTTCGAAAGATCAATTAAAATTGCAATTTCCATTTCATTCTCACACTAAAGGCAAGAGAAAACATAGAAGCAGAACAGCAAATGGTAGTGTATAGCCTCGGGTGCAAACACCAGCTAATAAATACGGGCATCAGTCACTCGTCACCGCTGACACCTCGCCTTACGCCTGCACTTACGCTGAGCTATGGTACCGGGGATCTGCCATGCGCAGTCGATGAATACGCAAAACGCCGTAATTACACACCATTTACAAAGACACTGATCAAGTAATTTCACATGGAACTCTTTCAATTTCCTGCAAAATCCTGCTACCTTCCCAAGAGTAAAGTATAAAGTCTACAAGAAGGTATTGTATTTTGCTTGGTTCAGGATTCATGACAACTAAATATTCCCTTTTTTCATGGATAAATACAATAAAACAGTAAAAGTGTCTGCAAACTTTAACTTGGCAATACACCTGTCCTGTAAGATCCAGTAGCAAGCATAGAAAATGAAGTAAGTACACATTGTTTGTTAACTAAAGCAATAAAAGGTTGTGATTGCAATACAAATATACAGAACCGGTCGGCAAGACAAACAGCGAACGATTGCCGCCGACCAGCAAGCGTCACTTCACCTCAAACATCGCACACTCGTAAAAAGTAAAACCGCAAACCCACCGATGGACAGACCAGCTCACTCAAACCTTTAATTATACACATTTACACTCTTAAACAGACGGATTAACATGTCATGAATATCATTTAACTTTTTCACAATTATTATAAGTAATACGATCGCGAGTACTGTTGCCCTAGAATTAAGTCGAGTGCAAAAACCTCAAGCAGATCTTTAGCAAAAATTTGCATACATTTCAATACTAATTCGTGCGCGCGCTGAGAAAAAACTTTACACCCGGAAAGTGGCGCGTGCGCATGCCGTCGGCCGAGATGAGCCGAATGACAGTTTATGTAAATCAGCCGCATTACCATTTAAAAATAATGAATCACGTTTTGACAGACCAGACATTTGAACTTTGAAAAAAAAAACGTTAGTACTTTGGCGAGCGTCTCTGCAAAGGTTGAAATAGCAATCTTGATTCAATAGGAATCTCCATAGATTAAAGCGCAATATTTTGCATCAAGTAATTACTCCTTATAAAGTACGTTTCCGATAAACGAGATGTATGAAGCAGCCACATTTGAATAGTTAATTTGTCATCAGTGTATGTATGCTGTGGAGCGCGAGGCCGGTGGAATGTCGTCCATTATTCAGCCGCGGCTTGCGCATGCGTTGACGACGTTTCCTAGTGGGTGTGGACACGCTCTCCTTGGATTCGCTATCTCGATATATATTTCAATCATATACACACGATACACATGTTGTCACTGGCCGTTTTGCTATCATAGACTACCAACTTCTTTTAAGATATTATTAGTATGTATATAATTAAGCATTTTCGTATATTATACTAGTATTTGTGTTAACGATATCAATTTTAACACTTATGATAATTTAGATGTTAATTACTTTTTGATTGATATGTTTCATTGAATGATTTAATAATGATCTATTACGATACACAGTTTAGATCTAATGAAGTGTTTGAAAGTGAAATCACTTTTGCTTTAATAATAGTTATTTGAATAGTTTAAACATGTAGATCGCGTATGCCGCCGGCGCTTACGCCGTACTTACTGATCTCATCATTATTTAATTTGATGCGATCATACATTATTTACTCGGCAACTTAAATATTTATAACTACACTTAAATTTTTTTCGTTACGAGACGTCGTATTTGGGTCAACAAGCAAAAGTGGCTACTATTTCTTATTTACCGAATTGTAGAGATGACCTCGCAAATTTTGTAACTCTAGTCCTCTTGTTTTATCTAGACTTAAACATTTATGCAGACAACGTTACAAATAATTTGCATTTTAATTACGCAAATCTTCTTGTAAACAATATAATTCTAATATAGTTAGTTAATTGGTTTTATAAAAAGGTGGAACGTGAATAAGCAAGCAATTCATGTGGAGAAATAGCACATATCTTTGTTGTAATAGAGCAATAATGCATAGTTGTTTTATCTCTCGATCTAGATGCACATGCAGAAAAAATAATACAGGTAGAAGATATACATAAGTTTAATTTACAGACAGTAAATAGACACGAGGCTAAGTACGTCTTGCGACAGAAGCATAAATCACAACGAATTGAATTGAAGAATTATTTTAATTTGAACGCATAAATTATAATAACGGGTTTCAAGAATCAATAAAATGTTAACCACAGTTTATTCGAACAAGTTATTTTGTGGGCATTCTATCAGAACATTACATACTAAAGTGTCTTTTATAGTTTTAGCATCAAATCTTTTATAAAAAGTACATTACTGCAGCGGCCAGCAAAGGCGCCATTGATGGATGAATGTGTAAATATGGGCCAAGGCGAAGCCGGGGCAGACATAATAAGTCCATCAATGCCTAGTTGTGGCCAAGGCTTGTATAGTACTTTTCTCAAATAATGCGCGGAAATTAAAACTTCAATAATTACTTTTCAAAATCAAAGACGAACAACGAACAACAATATTTTTTCCCGCGCCAAAATGTTTATTTGTTTTTTTTTTCAATAAACAACTTTCTATATGCAAGTCAGTTCAAAATTTAAATTAAACCTTTTATAAGTTACCTCTTTGGTTGCCATGTTTCGGAGTAAAGTATAGGTCCATTTTTAAATTAAACGATAGATATGAGTTTACATAGTAATTTATTTGGCCGCCAAACACGGCTGATATGGATTTTCATACAACTTTTGCCGGCCGCTGCTCGCATGTATTTAGCCAGTACAGCAATTTCGATTTATCTCAAGAAGATAGTCAAAATAATGTTCCAATTATCAAGCATATTTGAGAAAATAATATTATGATATACCTAATTAATTAGTTTACAATTCAAGAGTCTCAAAACGAAACTAAACTAAAGGGATTTGAAAATTATTGGCATACTAAAGAATCGCCATTTTGTTTTTTTTTTTCAAAATAGCGTCGCACAATTTGACCTGTGTTTTTAGATATGGGACCTATAGAAGAACAAAAAATGTCATAAAACATTTTGGCCTAAAGAGTCACGTTTCTGAGATAATATAGAAGTTAAAATTTTCAAAATTATTATGTAATACCTATATATATTATATTCAATTATCTCCGTAACGTGACGTTTTAGGACACTATGTTACATGACATCTTTTGTTTGTCTGTATGTCCCCTATCCAAATATATAGGTCTAAATGTGCGACGTCATTTAAAATAAAATGGTTGGCTCCAGTATGCCAGTCTTCATACAAAAATTTTCAAACCCCTTTATAAAACTTCCTTGTTTTTATCTAAGCCTCTCACATCCAATGGTTTTAATAGTTCTGGCGTTGGATTGAAGTGAAGCAACAGTACATACAGTAATTAAAATTAAAAATATCGCCGTCACGGCAATTAATTTCCCGAATCCAACCTGAGCTGACTTCAGACAGCTCAGCTCGGTTTGTGGTAACGGTAGATATCGGTGTCATTGAAGATGCTCGCATGAACAAGACCCGACACGGTGCTTAGAAACGCGCAATGGCTGCTGCACACTTTTTTAACCAACAAAAGACTTCAAAAAGAGGGAGAGGTTCTATGTTCGTCTGTATGTACTTTTTAGGTATATGTTCATCAATTCGTCAATTGTGGACCATTTATAAAAAAAAAATTAAAGGTTCTGTACCTCTAAAGGAAAAAAAACAATCCTTAATAGGTTTTTTTTATTCACAACTGGTAAACCCTTGACAACATCTCACCTCTGCCGAAGATGGAAGCGGGCGCGCCAACACATCAACGCTGTTAACACCAATGTTTGGCGGCAATACTGAGATAAGATGGTGGTAGCTAACCAGGCGGGCTATGAAAATGCCCTACTACCAACCAAAACAAGTCTTAAAAAGTTGACCCCACCGGGAATCTAACCCGCGACCTCCTGGTGTGAAGGGAATGGACTGACCATTCCGCGACGGAGTTCAACTTCAGTATTTCAAGCGGCTTGTAGCCGGACTATAGCCGCCCAATTAATTTTAACACTCTCTTAAGACGATGACGTCTCGAGCTTTCTGTTAGTACTAATTAGCAAAGCCATATTCATCGCTCTGCACTGCCGCTGCTACCGGTGACCAGTTCGAAGAAAGTTGAAATTGTATATCTGACATTCGAGATACTAACTGATGTTAGGAAAGCATAAAGATTTAAAGTGATTCCCCTCGAGGTGTCACAACTTTTTAATTTGTTGCCTTCGATAGAGATTTTAATTAATGGAAAGTGAAGATGAATTCGAAGATACTCAATCTCACCATACGCTTAATAACTTTTTGATAGGTTTTCTCTTCGGAAATCCATAAATGATGTTTTCGTGCGCTAAACTTTAATTATGATTTAGACGGTAGTTAACAGCAATAATATAACTCAAATCGGACACATATTAATCACGCTTATAGCAATTATAATTTACACCTTATTGCAATAGCAGAACCAGTCTCGCTGAGGGCTGAGGCGAGCTTCTAAATCCCGATGACTGAGTCGTCCATCGTGCGCCGGCGCGCTATTTGCTTCGTCGCGCCGTCCATGAAGTATGTTATGAGCTCTGCGCACTGCGTGATAGTTCTAATTAATTTCGCCCGAAGCGCCTACCGTTTAAGGCTACCTAGATGCGATACATTCATAAGATACGTGTATGTAGGTCCTACCAAAGTATATATATTAGTACTAACATACAGTACACTCCCTGCCGCTCTCTAGATTGCAACTTCACCCCATCGTCACCCAGATTGATACAGATTGGTTACAGTTTGTTACAGTTTGGTTGTCGAACGTATAGGATTTCGTCGCCATTATGTTTGTTCCGTCATTCCTTTTTTGAAATGTCATTTCTGGCCCGTTGTATGAAGTGTCTAGGGTGTGGTCCTACTATGAGAGGTTGCAATTTCTGTTGGTTGTTTTTTTTAAAAAAAAAATTCCTTCACCATTCATAAGTTCGTGGTTTAAATGCTTCGTAAGTTTGTCTAGTTTGTTTTCATATAATATTGCATCAAAAATATTTGCATTAAGTTAAAAAGGGAATGGGCAGATCCTCGCTTCTCTCGCTCATTATGAGGAAACGCCGCGGTCTCAAGAATAGGTATTTGAATAAATTGTTGCTGTCTCCCTACCCCAAACCTCTCCGTATTTAGCAAGAAAGGGAGAACTGCAGCGCAGACCGATAATAGGCACTAAAATTGACCAAAACATCATTTCGTAGTCCCTTATTTTCTCCTCAAAAACTTGAGCATTAATGATTATTTTTTAGAAAAATATTTTAAAGAACGCTATACCAATGCTCCATGTTTTAATTTTAATATTAATATGTGTATTATTTTTTTGGTGGGTCACTGAAAACGACGTTTCAATTGAGCAATTTTCACAATTTTTGAAGGCTCCTCTTCCTATTATAATTAGAATATGCGAAAAAACAAAACAAAGGGGCATGGCTACGGTAGATATAGGTTTGATGGAAAAAACATTTTTGCTCTATTGTCATTATTTAGGGAGGAAACAGGGGACTACGTTTATATGGAAAAGATAAAAAATTTAGGCGAACATGTTTTTAAAGGTTATTTTTTGTTTTACTCTGCTGAAAAAATGGAAATAAATACAGGTGTAAAACTTGGTGTTGTTATAGTATTTATCCTAAAGTAAAAAAATAAAAACTGACTAAATGCGAGTCTTACTCGCACTAAAGTCTGAATTAAAGGAAAAAAAATGGCATTTTTAGTCGCACGCGTTTATGTCTTTTATTAAAACCAGTGGGATGCCTGTAACTTCGCCCGCGCAGATCCCGTTTTTTGCTGATTTCGTGGAAATTTCCAAATGCTATCTGTGTTCCAAATAACAGCGAAATCCGTTCAGTGATTTCGGCTGTGCGTTGATATACCAGTCAGACATCTTTTCCTTTTATTCTATAAAACAATGATACATCATTGTTATATTGGTGTGGAGAGGGGCGGTGGTACGGAACTCTCATTATGCGAGTCCGACTCGCACTTGGCTGGTTTATAAACACCATCAAATGAACATAATAGTCGACCAATCACTCCTTTTTTGCTATTTTTAATCTAGTCTTCCCCGCCCGTCGTTCCGCGGGTGATACTTTTTAATAGCATCGTGGAATTAATATTTTTTCCCAAGTATGTAACAGCACTTTACTGTAATTATAATTTCTTGTTCAAATAGCCTTACATACCTATACTTACATAGTTTAAACGCCTCCGTGGCGTAATGCTTAGTCCATTTGGTTTACACCAGGAGGTCGCGGGTTCGATTCCCGGCGGGGTCAAATTTGTAAAACTCGGTTTACATAGCTAGCTACCACCATCTTATATATGTCTAGCTACCAAACATCAGTGTTAGCAGCATTGATGTGTTCCGGATCGAAGACAAGATAGCCAGATCCCCATTGCGTTGGGGAATCTTGGTAAGCCCGCTTCCATCTTCGGAAACATCGGCTTACTAATAGTGAATAAAAAAATACATCTAAATAACTTTCTTATTTATCTTCACATTTTGACTCCCAGTTAAAAGTAGAGAACAAAAATTAAACATTCAATTACCGTATTTACTTAGAAAACTATAAATCCAGATTGGAGTTTCAAATCGTTGCCAATAAAATTTATTGACTTCGATCCCATAAAATATCGATTTGGTATTTCGATATCGACGAAATAGTCGTGTTCGGTCTAATGTGTAAAACGCTCGGCGCGTCAAGTACCGATCGTCAATCGCTGATAAGATCGGGGTCTCTGTGAAAGTGCCGAAAAGATGGAACACATAGCGGGTCTTTTTTACTTTTTTGATAATAAAGTGTAGCTCAAACATTAAACAAGGCAGTCTCCGTGACAAGCGAAATCGTAATTAACTTACGTATCTCGATCTAATGCGTGGTCCACAGCCCAGTGACCGCGTACCGCTACCGCCAGCCTGCCACCGATGCGGTGGGCTCGTAGGCCCGATTTACACACTTTTAAGTACTTAAAAGGCCGTATGGCTCCCGGCTAAGAATAGGGCCATCCCATTTCTTCTCGTGGGTTTCATAAGAGCGACTACGAGACTAAACTGGAGGATGGGTAACAGCGTCCACCGATGCGGTGGGCTTGTGTGCCCGATTTACACACTTTGAAGTACATTAAAATCAGTATGGCTTCCGGCTCAGAATAGGGCCATGCCATTTCTTCCCGTGGGTTTCGTAATAGCGACTATGGGACTAAACTGGAGGATGGGTAACAGCGTCCACCGATGCGGTTGGCTCGTATAGGCCCGATTTACACACTTTTAAGTACATAAAAGGGCGTATGGCTCCCGGCTCAGAATAGGGCCATTCCATTTCTTCCCGTGGGTTTCGTAAAAGCGACTACGGGACTGAATTGGAGGATGGGTAACAGCGTCCACCGATGCGTCGGCTCGTTGGCCCGATTTACACACTTTTAGTTATATAAAAAGCCGTATGGATCCCGGCTCAGAATAGGGCCATCGTATCTCTTTCCATGGGATTCATAAGAGCGACTGCGGGACTAAACCTTTCCGCGTACTGTACCACCACATCGCCCACTGCTATCGCCAACCCGCCTGCCAAGCATGGTAGCGATTATCGATGCATTTTTTTAATATCGGAATCTCCAGTAGTTTTTCCATTTTTTTTTCTAACCTGATTTTTAGGGTTGCCAGCATAGTTTAAAACACAATATTTTTTTATTTAAAAAACGGCAACAATTTTGGTGGAACTCTGTAGGTATGTTATTATTATAAACGGTCTACTCAACAGGATTGTAAAGTATTCTATCTTTGTATGGCTTACTGTTTAGGGTAGTCTAAAATGAAAAATCTAAATAAGGCACCTCCCATACAAACCCAATTTTTTTGTATTTTTTTTCTACTATTACGAAGTGTAACTTTTTATTTTTGTATGCTCAGCCATACCGGATGTTGAAGGTTAAGTCAGAAAGTATGCACAGCATGGCTGTAAAATTTATTTTTGAGAATTGGCCATTCATTGGGTTCCTCGAGGAAAGTGGCTTAATTTCATGAGTTGATGCCACTGTGAAACTTTGATGGTTATTCCAAGAACAGCCCTGTGATATGGTAACCAATATAATTACGAAATGTAATAGTTTATTCGCGAGGAGTTTCGAGCGCACGCGCGGCAAACTTTTTCATCAAGTCTTATTGATATTTCGAAGAGGTCGCGGGTTCGATTCCCGGCGGGGTCAACTTTGTAAGACTCGGTTTGGTTGGTGGTACGGCATTTTCATAGCCCGCCTGGCAAGCTACGACCATCTTATCTAAGTCTTTCCGCTAAACATCAGTGTTAACATCATAGATGTGTTCCGGCTTGAAGATAAGATAGCCAGATCTCCATTGCGTTGGGGAACCTTGGTAAGCCCGCTATATATGTACCTTTATTTATTGCTTCTAGAAGGAACTGTTATGTTTATTTTTGGATGACCAACTGTACGGCTATGGAAATGCCCTATCACCAACCAAACCGAGTCTTACAAAGTTGACCCCGCCGGGAACCGAACCCGCGACCTTCTGGTGTGAAGCGAAGTGACTAACCATAACGCCACAGAGGCGGTAAAAGTTTATTAAAAGCGGTATTTAGTTACATGTCTCGCATTGTACAGAGGACAGCACATCAAGCTATACACTCATAGTACGATACTGATCCATACGCATTCGGCATAAGAACAGTACAAAGTCCAAAGTGTGTAGCTTAATGTGCTGGCCTGTGTACTTATGTAGGTGTGTAAATCGGGCCCGAAGCTCGCTTTCGGCAAGGTGCCACGGAAGGCCAGCGACCCTGCCCTCGGCGCTGGTTGTACCTGCACTAGATTAGTCGTGATCGGAAGTTGTGTCAATTAATGGTGTTTGTGACCGTGATGCTTCTACACCTCAACCAATAACTCTAACTTCTCGAGGCACTTTATTTCCTTTAATCATTTTGAAAATTTGATCATAATAACATACCTAGTATCTATTACGTCTTTTTATTTTCGAAAGGACAAGCTTTTTGTTGGCCGGTGAGTGCGGAAGGCACTCAACCTATCATCATTTCAACTCATATACGTCCCCACCGAGGGGCTCGAGCCTACCCTGAATTAGGGCGATCGGGCCTTAGTCGACCACGCGGGCCCAGTGCGGTTTGGTCGACTTCACACACAACCTTCGAGTTTCTTCGCAGGCGTGTGCAAGTTTCCTCACGATGTTTTCCTTCACCGTAAGAGCGTCGGATAAACGTAAATATGAAATCGAAATTTGAAAACACATTGGTACGTGGTAGGATTCGAACCACGACCTCCCGGACAGGAAGTAGCGGCACTTGCCATTACGCCACCGACGCTACTCAACCTAATACAAAGGGCGCCCGGGTGGGTACGGACCTCGGCTTAGGTCGTTGTTTGGACGGGAGAGGATCGGAGAGAAGCGGCCTGGTACGTGCCGGTAGCGCTGGTAAACACCAGAAGCGGGGGGACGCGGCCCTCGCCGGCGAGGGCAGAATGTCGGTGCAGTGTTTCTCTGTGAGTTGGGGGGCGGGGTCAGGGCAGCTACGGCTAGCGTGGTCGGGTCATCGGGGTCTCTAACGACTTGCTAACCAGAAGTGTATGTGAGTCACGTCTTTTCTTTTCGATCCACAGTTGGTCCCCTTGACATCATCTCACCTTGTGGTAAGTGACGATAATGCCGAAGATGGAAGCGGGCTTACCAGGATTCCCCTACGCAATGTGAAACTGGCTATCTCATCTTCAAGTTGGAACACATCAATGCTGTTAACATTGATGCTTAGCAGCATGACTTAGATAAGATGGTGGGCCTAGAAAATGCCCCTCCACCAAAAAAACAAAGTCATACAAAGTTACACTCCGTCGGGAATCGAACCCGGGACCTCCTGGTGAGAAGCTTATGGACTTATCCATTACGCTATGGATGGAGGTGTTTAAAACATGTGTAAGCGTAAATCTAATTACGTCACCTGTGCTAACCGATGAGAGAGAAAACAAAAAAAGGACACATATCTAAGTAATCTTACTGAAATTTCCTTAAATCTTCAAATATATATGATAATCGTTCAAGTTTGTTGTAAGTCAAAGGCAGTTGGGCATCATGAAACCAGCGGCGTGACGTCAATATGGCTCCGTTCACCACATTACCTCTAAAACACATGCTAAACTGAGTGTAAAAAATAATCTTCAATGCACCCATAAATCTTCTCTAGCGCCTTTCTTTTTCAGATCACACTAAGTATTTACGTAATGCTGGTTTCTCTTGAGCATCCCCAGCAGGTCTTGAATAACGCATCGCCGTAAATTAAACCCGGTGTCGAAGTCGTTTAAACATAGAATCTTACTTTACCGTTACGTGAGATATTAACCGTCCGTTTTAATGTTCTTACGTTTAGCCCCATTCTGGTTTTGTAGATAGCCGATCGTTTGTGACAGTGCAACACATCATTTTGCCGGCTAGATCTGTATCGTCATGTGAGTTGTTCGCAAGCTGAGGACTGAGGCCTTCGCTTCAGCGCAGTGGGCGATGCTGATGCTATCACAGACCGACTGCGGGTACCACTGCCTGATCGACGGACCTGAGTTTTGTCTCCTAATTAGAACGGAACAGGTCGTGGGCTGTCAGTTAACCGGTTCGATTCTCGGCGGAGGCTGTATTTTACTTGCGCTGACAGTTGTCATAGAGTGGAAAATTTCAACTTTATCAAGAATTAAGTATTTAGTTTTATATAATATTACTTAGCTTAGTTAAGAACTGAAAATGATGTACACGTTGATGATTACTGAAAACTGAGTTCAAGAAAATAAAGCAACGAATAGGAACGTTACCACCTTATTAACAGAAGTAGTATTTGTTACACCTCTAGTTACATAAGAATATAATAGATACAAGTGTAAATAAAGTGCAAATACGGCCTTATCTCTTTAAGCGGTTTCTACCAGGCAATCTTTAGTAAGATGAAAAAAAGCGTATACATCAGGAGGTCGCGGGTTCGATTCCCGGTGGGGTCAACTTGTAAGACTCGGCTTGGTTGGTGGTAGGGCATTTTCTAAGCCCACTTAGTTACCACAATCTTATCTAAGTCCTGGCGCCAAAAATCATTGTTAACTACATTGATATGTTTCGGCTTGAAGATAAGATAGCCAGTTCTCCATTGCGTTGGGGAATCTTCGTAAGCCCGCTTTCATCTTCAGCATCATTGTCACTTTCCATCAGGTGAGATGATGCCAAGGGTTTACCAATTGTGAAAAAAAACATATTATGACTAATTGTCCAAAGCAATAGACCAAGTGTTTAATTCACAGCTCCATTCCACCTTTGCTCAACGAGACGCGAGGGGAGGTTCCACCCCTTTGTTGTTAATATTAAGCCTATCGCACGAAGCGTTCATCGTCATATCAGCTCATATACGTCCCCACCGAGGGGCACGAGCTTACCCTGAATGAGGGCGAATTAGGCACGAAGCGTTACGCTTCCTCATTTAATATGCGGACAGTGATGGATTGGAACTCCTTGCCTTTCTGACTCCTAAAATTTGGGGATCTTCAAGGCGATAGTTTCTCCTCGACTACATCGTCACTTACTATCAGGTATCATATAGTCAAACGCACTCAAGTTTTTAATAAAGTATTTAATAAAAAAAAAAGAATTATTCGCAAGCAGACAATCGCGAAGATAATAAATTGCTCCTATAATTGTACATAGTTACTTCGATCAGTGATCTAGTTATACCATGTACTTAGTAATTACGACGCAGAAATCAATTCACTTACTTTATCGGCTCAAGAAAAACGTAAAGCCTTTTTTTAAGGTTCCGTCTCACAAAAGGAAAAATTAACTCTTAAAGGATCACTTCGTTGTCCGTTTGTCTGTGTGTCGGCCGAGGGCCTTTTTCTCAGGGACGCGTGAAGGTATAAAGTTGAAATTAATATTAAAAAATAATTATTTTTAAATACTTAAGTTTACGATCCCTTAAAGGTGTTAAGGCTCGGTATTGTTCAGAACAGTTGTCTCTGTTTTTTTCTTTACGTGTAAAGAGTGAAGAAAATAACCACACTTTTATGCACTTTTTCAATGTTTTATTTTTTTTAACTTACATATTATAGGCATTTTTGCGTGAGTCCGACAATACGTCAGCATTTTATTGAGGAATTAGAAAGAAAAAAAAATAAGATGCTATGTCTAACTGTAGTGAAGTAAAACTGATTTTTGTGGGCTAAAATTGCAAAATTAACAAAATCTAAGCGAACTTTGCAATGTTTTTTCTTTTTAGATAGTTTTATTAAATCGTGTTCTGGCCTCCTACACTTTGTAGCAGATATATTCTAAAAAAAATTAAAAAAAGATAAATGTATTGCAGTTTCCATCGCAGAAAAATGTCATTTTCCAATCCATGATTTCGGGATTTGCATTATTTTCTGAAAGGGTTTCGCCTTAAGAGCAGGCTCCCAAAATACGTGCATTTTTACTAGAATATGTTAAGGCAGCCGCTATATTGCTGAACGTGAAAACTACACATAAATTTTTTTTAACCTTTTTCTTTGGTATGGCTAAAACAAAAACACGATTTTTTGTTTTTCACTCGATATTATTTATTTCATAAAACCGTGTAGCTTTGAGAGATTATTAGGTTTTTCCCCTACATTACATAAGTTAGGCGCATGAAATAAATACCCACAGTAAGACAGTAAAGGCATTGATAAAACGGCTAAGACGAAATTTTCCTACCATGCTTAAGCTCGCAATAAACGAAAATGTGCATTTACGCCCGAAGTGAAGGACGTAAGTCGCGTTAAGACACTTACGCGCAATTCAACTGTAAAACTGATTCCATAAGGTTAAGTTGTTGTTCGCCAGTGCCGCGCTGGGAGCCTGCTCTTAAAAATCAAGTTCCTAAGTCATATAAATAAAAATATTTTACAGGCGTTTGTGTCACATATTTTGATACTGACAAGTAAATCAAGACCTGATACTTCCCGTTGACCTATAATCATGAAATTTGGCAAGAAGCAAGGTCTTATAGCACAAGTATATAAAGGAAAAAAAAAATCGAAAACTGTAAATTTGTAGTTTTATCAATTACATAAAAAAAAATTTTTTGCGCTTACATACTTACATTTGCAGGTGGAAAATTGACCGTGACTTACAACGATGTATGGGAGATATTTTTTTACGAAAAAGTTAAGTTTGTTTTTCAGTCGTTTTACTACTCGTGAATGTTTGTAGGGTTTCGTACTCAAATGTGTTTTGTTTAGGTACCCACAGTGAGCGAGTCCGACTCGAACTTAGCCGTTTTTAGGATTCCGTACCCTAAGGATAAAAACGGGACAGACGAACGGACAGCGAAGTTTTAGTAGAATTTGTCTGCTTGTCACTAGGCTGTAATCCATGAACCGTGATAGCTAGACAGATGAAATTTTCACAGATTTATTTTTATTTTTACAGATGATCTATTTCTGTTGCCGTTATAACAACAAAAACTAAAAATTAGAAAAAGTGAAGAAATAAGCGTTTATTTTTAAACGTGAAGAAACTAGCACCACCTAGTATGATGGTACGGAAATTTTTGTGTGCGGATCTGACTCGCACTTGGCCGGATTTTTCAACCTTTCATCGCCATTTTACAACCTTTTAATTACATTTTCCCGTTAGTTAGTTACACGCCTAAATGGTTAATATGTGTGGGTCTAATATTGCAATCAAAACAAAAACAATGTGTTTTCCCTGGGTCTAATTATGTGTCCTTGGTGTTTCTAAATTACTGACCCTAGGAAAACGATAAAGGGTATCCTGGTACAAACAGTTTTTAAGTAATGACTCTGCAACCTTAAAAAATGTCTTATACTCTTTAAAATAAAAGCAATTGTACTTTTAAGTTACATACAACGTTGGTGACGCAATGGTAATCCTACCACGTACCAATGTGTTATCGAATTCCGATTTCATATGTATGAGTACGTTTATCCGACGCTCTTACGGTGAAGGAAAACATCGTGAGGAAACCTGCACACGCCTGCGAAGAAACTCGAAGGTTGCGTGTGAAGTCGACCAACCCGAACTGGGCCCGCGTGGTCGACTGAAGCCCGATTGCCCTAGTTCTGGTGGGAGCCCTTAATTTGAGCTGATATGATGATCTAAAAGTAATGTTTTTTTTTTACTTTATTTTTATTCACAATTGGTAAGCCCTTGGCATGATCTCACCTGATGCTAAGTGACGATGATGCCTAAGATGGAAGCGGGCTTACTAAGATTTCCCAACGCAATGGGGATCTGGCTATCTTATCGTCAAGCCGGAACACATCAATGTGACTATTTTCATGTTTGTCTTCAGATTACATACCTACACTATAAACTGACTTTAAAATCAATAGATACCATGGACCATGTGCCTACTTACGTGAGCTTCAACGATTCTAACCAGTGCTGCATTCAGCCAGACAATTCAGATTCTCTCCGAACTTTTGGCACAAACAATTTGATATAACTTCTGGCAATAACTTACTGGTAATTGGTACTCTTTTGGTAAGAGTTAAAAACAAAAATATGATTACAAGGTGAATTTAAACCGTGATTTATTTTCATAACTTAACTGGTTTTTTTTTTATTAAAAATTTGAGTGCGTTTGGCTGCACCTCACCTGATGGTAAGTGCCGATGCAGCCGAGGATGTGACACGCAAGCTGAAATAGTGCATATTCACTCTCGTCTTGAAGATTCCTAAATTATACGAATCGGGGAATACAGACGCCATTTTCATTTAATTCTGTAGCTCTATAGGTTCTGATACTAAGTCCAGCCCTGGCCGCGTCTTGAGAAGCCACGCGCGGGCCAGATTTATATTTTATGCTAATCGCTTGACGTCAATCCCGCACGTGGACATAATTCTACTGCTGCTATGATTCCTTCGACTTGTTTTTCTTTTTTATCAATTGTATAATATGTAAACAACTTGTTGAAACATTCAAAAGCTCGACTTACTTCTCGATAGGTGATATATTTTAGGACATTTGGCAATAGATCCAGTAATGATTCGATAGATCAGATGACATTATTGAATGAATATACTTACTTCCATGTAGAGAAGATAACACCTACACCTGCGGCCGCAACGTGCCCCCAATCGTAAATCCAACCAAATCAAAATAATTTATTTTAAATTTTCACACACTTTTAAATAGACAAAAAACTTATTGACTATTACAACTAATGTCATTATTCTTTTTTTTTATTTATAATTGGTAAGCCCTTGGCATCATCTCACCTGATGGTAAGTGACGATGATGCCGAAGATGGAGGCGGGCTTACCAAGATTCCCCAACGCAATGGAGGACTGGCTATCTTATCTTCTAGGCCGGAACACATCAATGTTGTTAACACTGATGTTTGGCGGCAAGACTTAGATAAGATGGTGGCAGCTAGCCAGGCGGGCTTAAAAAATGCCCTACCACCAACCAAACCGAGTCAAGGTGACCCCACCGGGAATCGAACCCGCAACCTCCTGGTGTGAAGCGAATGGATTAACCATTACGCCGCGGAGGCGGTTAATTCAGATTACAGTATCAGGTTATTGTATTTGTTATAGAATGAACATATATATCTTTGTAATTTACATAATCTATTATTTTATAATATCCTCTAGCGCACAAGCATTTTTTGACATGAGTCTTAAATTTATTCTCTGACAAACTAGTTACATTTTTGGAATTTTATTGTAGAATCTTATACACTGCCCCACAAATAACTTTTTATGACTTTAAGGCTATGTCTATTTTATTTACATTTCTTAAAATCAAATTATGCCTGTCACTGTTTTCAGGAAATAAGTGCAAAGTCTTACGAACGTGGGTATAAGATGTTTTTATACATAAATTGACTAGCAACAGTTAAATTATTGATATCTTTGAACTTATTCTTCTTGTCTATGCACACACAAAGTCATTAGAAGACTTAGGGGGTCACAGGGTTCTAAGAATGAAATTAAATATGTTTTACCACCGTATAGTTATAAAAGAGAAAAAGTTGTTGATGATAATAAAAACGACTCTTTTTTTCGAGTCGAGGGCAAACTCAGATAGTCCCACCCCAAAACCAAGCCACGCAAATGGCCTTGTTAGTGGCCTGCATCAAGTCCTCCCGCGTGCAGGTGACAGGGCAAAAAGACACGTAATGAGGTGGTCCATCGTTTGAGGGACCGCACCACACTTACACTCAAGGTTCGTATCTCCAATGAATCCCCACCTGAACAAGTTTTCTTTACTTCGGCCGACCTGAGTCCGGAGTCTGTTAAGAGATTTCCAGGTCAACCATGGCAACTTATATCCAGGTGAGGGTTTTTCGGAGATCAGAACGAAAGGACCAGTAATAGAGACACTATTCTTCCATAGCTCAACTCTCGTTTCTTGAGGGTCGTCTGTCAGGGGGGCGACACGGTTTACAAAGTTTATACGGCTTTTCAGCCTTTGTGGCACAGAAGTTTAATTGTGTAGAGGGTGCCGGGTGTCGCTCACCATTTTAGTTTTTTCAAGAGAGCTTGCCACAGTCCTGCGGACTTCCGGCGGCGCAATTCCAGCAAGCGGATACAGCAATTGCACAGGTGTCGGCATAAGACATCCAGTGATGATCCTGCACGTTTCGTTAAGTGCTGTATCCACCAACTTGGCGTGGGCCGAGCGGCTCCACACTGGGCAGGCATACTCGCCCGCCGAGAAGGAAAGCGCCAAAAAACGACTGAGCCCCACATTAGTTGCATATGATGTGTAACATCTGACAAAATATTTATAAAATTAATGAATTATCGGGTCGTGCATTCATAGGCCAGGCCTCCAGATAGTAGATCATCTTTGCCTTTGGCCTAAAATTAGGCGGCATGGCCATGTTACCTTAGCTTTCATGACTTAAAAAAACATTCGCATTTCCTGTTACACTCTTCCGTGCCATTTCAGGAAATCACTCCCACAAATTGCAGCAAAGCGAGAGGAAAGGTGGAACACATCAAAAAGAAATATAAAGACAGAATTAAAAGTGGCAACAGCAATGAATAACTCGGATGATTATAAAAATAACAAAAAAAAATTAAAAAGAAAGTAATACAAAAAGATTGATTTCGTCACACATCCACAGGATGTAACGAAACTGGTGTAGGTTTCGTTAACTGGGGCTTCTACTCATCATACTGAACAACTTTTGTTGTACGACTTTGATGAAATTGCATAAATATTTTTTTACCCTTCATACAAATCAATCAGCTGAATGACCAATTTTGTGCATTTTAGTATGGAGGAGGGTCCACATTTTTTTTGGTTCCTTAGGGAAAGTTATTCAGTATGATGAGTAGAACCCCCAGTTAAAGGGTCCTTCACTAGTTTTGTAACACCCTGTATAGTTGGAGTATGCCTTGTGCCATCTGAACCACGTCGCTCGTAGCCAGTACAAATGTTAAACGTAAACACACACATGCAAACTAGGCAAATATCTAGTGTTTGAGTAGGCAGCTCTATAAGAGTATTGTATCTTGAAATGATGTTTGCTCACTCATCGCGGTGAGTTTGCTTTCTTTTAGGCTGTGCCAAAACACATAGCGCTGTACCCTTGAGGCTAACGGTGGCTCCCGTTCCGTTATTGCGACTTTCCGAACTTGTGCGACGTTCTTTAAAAGCCTAAGTATTACATCTATCTACCTTCTTCATTTTTTTTTCGAAAGGACAAGCTTGTTGTTTGCCGTGGGGGCCTTTACAACTTCACCGAATAGGGGAGGCGAGTGCGGAGGGCACTCAACCTAATGCAACGCAAAAAGATGCAACTGCCTATAGGGCGCCCAGGTGGGCGCAGTTGCTATAGGCTTAGGTCGTAGTTTGGACGGGGGAGGATCGGATAGAAACTACCTTCTTCATTTTATCAGCTCATATACGTCCCCACCGTGGGGCTCCAGCCTACCCTGATAATTCTAACTAAAACTAATGTGGCTCCCGTTCCGTTATTGCGAGTTTTAGAACGTGTACTACGCTCTTTAAAAGCCTATGTATTACACCTATCTACCTTCTTCATCTTATCAGCTAATATACATCCCCACCGAGGGGCTCGAGCTTACCCTGAATTAGTGACACCCGTTCCGTTATTGCGACTTTTAGGACATGTGCTACATTGTTTAAAAGCCTATGTATTACACCTATCTACCTTCTTCATCTTACCCTGAATTAGGGCGATCGGGCCTTAGTCGACCACGCGGGCCCAGTGCGGGTTGGTCGACTTCACACAAATCCTTCGAGTTTCTTCGCTGGCACTATTTAAGTTTTATCACGATGTTTTCCTTCACCGTAAGAGCGTCGGATAAACGTACATATGAAATCGAAATTCGAAAACACATTGGTAGTTGGCAGGATTCGAACCACGACCTCCCGGACAGGAGGTAGCGGCAATAACCGTTACGCCATCGACACTCTATACTACCAGCCTACCTACCTATCTACCTGCCCAATAATATTCTTATTTGGGTTCCTTATTTAGTGTGCCAACGGGACCCTATTACTAAGATTCCGTGGTCCGTCCGTCTGTCTGGCAAAGAGCTGTATATGTTTTTTATTAACTGTATTATGTAGACAGTTAAATTTTTTACACAGTGTGTATTTGCTGCTATAACGACATTTTTTAAATCCACAATTGATAAGCTCTTGGTATCATCTTACCTGATGGTACTCAGTTTGGTTGGTAGAGGGCATTTTTAAGCCCGCCTGGCTAGCTACCACCATCTTATCTAAGTCTTGCCGCCAAAAATGAGTGTTGACAACATTGATGTGTTCCAGCTTGAAGATAAGATAGCCAGTTATCCATTGCGTTGGGGAATCTTGGTAAAACCGCTTCCATCTTCGGCATCATCCTCGCTTACCACCAGGTGAGATGATACCAAGGGCTTACCAATTGTGAATAAAAAATAAATAAAAAAAAGTCACGATAAATGCTAAAAATAAAATAAAACCAAAAATTAAATTAAACGTGATTTTTTTCCCTACAGTACGGAACCCTTCGTATGCCAGTTGCACTCGCACTTGGCTGATTTTTTCCTTGCTAAAAGTGTGTTGGCGTCAATGATAAAATAGAGTATGATTTTTATGTAATCTGTTTATGTTTTTGTGTGTGCAAAGCTTGCATCTTACAATTACTATTTTAGCGCAAGATTAAGATCCTTCTGTTACAATAGTCACAAACCATACCAAAAAAAAATATCATTTCATTTCATTTCAAAAACTTTTAAACGTCTGTAGGTCAGACAATATCATCAACGGAGATTTTTATATATTTAATGGTATTTCTCGTATCCAAGGTCTATTAATTTGGCAACATACCAGACACAAAATCGTTAAATTTTATATCTCCTCGGATCAGTTGACACTAGAGTATACCTTATGAATTATTAATGTTATTAGCTGCCTAATGGTGAAGATTATTCGTTCTAATCAACAGATTGGCCCAAATGTGAACTTTTGAAGTTTACTAAATTCTAGGCTAAATGTTACACTCGCTATGGCTGCAGTTTACAACTGTACATCTGATGTCAACGAACTTCAAAATCATCCACTTTTTAAAAAAACAGCTGTAACAAGATAGGGATCAACTTGAGCATTAACTGTACTTTTACTTTACTTATCTGAAGTTTATCTCAATAACTATTTTATCTCTATCAACATCACTTATCACTTCCAAAGCAACACATGGGCGTGCGTTGCTCCGGTAACTCGATACTGTCGTTCATTCATCTGGCTAGCCAGAGTTGTTTTTAAGTGAGTCCCTAAAAGATCGTGTTATGGTAGATCCAACACGAGTGGTTACACCTACGCAGCTCCAAATATCTAATATTCAACCAACAAGTCTAGTACCAACTTGATTGTTTCTGCTTTATAGCTTTCTAATGGGTTCTTTGAACAACTTTTATGTCTTTATTACCACCTATGAACTAACTTTCATATTTGATACACTTTTGACGTAAATATACGACTTTTTCGCCTCCATCGACGCAACTTTTGTCTGTCACCATGCCAGTTTTATCATAATCTTCAAGTTTACCGTTCTTGAATTTATTTATTAACAGCTCGCGGAATTGTAGGCTTTCTTCTTAGAAGCTAGTCGTCGTCGTCGCCTCTAAGCGTCTCGGCCTTGGCGGACTGGTTTGTCCACTAGTAGCGACTATATTGGTCACGTTGCTATTTGACCAGTTACATTTATACTTAAGACCACTTTATGGTTATTAGATTTCGATCTGAGTTTTTGACGTTAACGATAGTAAATGGCAGAAATTTACATTTTTACTCATCATTCGATCGTGTTCAGTCCATTTGTGGTAGTGTGCATTATTTCCAAAGATAAAGCTCTCGCTTCTGATATTACTGTAAAATAATTTTTGAAAAACCTTAAAACTTTTAGGTACAAGCTTTTAATATTGCATTGTCACGCGATATACATATGCATGCAAAATTTCAGCTCAATCGGAAACCGGGAAGTGGGTCAAAATTAGCTTGCAAGATTTCACCCGAACAAACATACATACATACATACATTGTAAGTTAATTATAAGCTTTTAAAATTAGATTTATGTTACTTGTAACTTGATAGAGCACATCTTAGTATTCATTTTGCCAAGTTCTAAATACTGTTTAGATTATTCTCATAATTTTCAGCGTTCCATACGTTCGACAAAATATTCTTGTAAAATCACTCATGTGTATGTCTGTCCGTCTGGCATTGTCTGGCATCTGGATTTTCTCCAAATCTACTAGATGAAAATAGTTCATGTTTTTGTACATACGTACGTATGTACTTTAGTTACTCAATAACGAACGTATAGCATAAATGAACAACTTTTGATTTTGGGTGTTAATTTTAGAGGACACATTTAAAAGTTAAAAAAATCTTTCATGTGACGTATCAAATAAAAGAGCTTGTTATTAAAAATACAAATATTTTTTATTTTATTTTAAATAGCATAGTTGAAAAGATAATAAGGAAAATATACGAAAATCTAGCTATGGGGAACTATTATCTTCAAAACCACTGAGCCCAAAATTTTTAAAAATAAGGATTATAGGTTCTTTATTATAGTTTAAAACTTAAACGAAAATCCCTAGTCTAAAGTTCTTACAGAAAATGGAACGGAATGGTATGGAACAACCCTCTTCACGCGAATTTGGCTCGTACTTGACCAGTTTTTTTGTTATCATCATCATATCAGCTCATATACCTCCCCAACGAGGGGCGCAAACCTACCCTGAATTAGGGCGATTGGGCCTTAGTCGACCAAGTGGGCCCAGTGCAGTTTCTTCGCAGGCGTGTGCAGGTTTCCTCACGGTGTTTTCCTTCACCTATATGACATATGAAATCTAAATTTTCAAATCACATTGGTACGTGGCGGGATTCGAACCACGACCTCCCGGACAGGAGGCGGTGACCCTAACCGTTACCCTATCTACCAACGTTATAATCTCTCTCATTTAACATTTCCAGTGGAACCAGTGGCATTTACCAGATCCAAAGTTTGTCAACATGTGCCGACATATGCATTCTATATTCCTAGTTCATTGCACCGATGTTTGAGTACCCGCGACGATGGAGGCGCGCAAATATTGTCGGTGTGGAGTGCGTGCGCGCAGCCTCCGCAAGGTCGCGCGTAGCAAACAGCATATTAAAGGAAGATCGTTTTGCTATAACTTCAGGAATCTGTGCGTTTGTTCACTTATATTGTCGTCTCGATAGTACTTTCTTCCTTTATCAGAATGGACAAACTTTTAAGAGACATGATTATCGCTGTAAGTTTTAAGAAATCTAAGCGTAACATTTTAGGAATCTTACAATTTTATAGTACTGATTTTTTTGTGTTTTAGACACTTTTCGTGTAAGACAATTGATTGATTGATTGATTAATTGATTCATTCGATTTTTTATGCAATCACAATACATTCTTCACTCTTTCGTCACTCGAAAGTAAAAATGAATGTGTACTGTGCGTTCGTCAGGTGCTCTAGTTATTAAGAGATATAAAATTTTAATATTAATATCATCATCATCATCATCATATCAGCCACAAATCGTCCACTGCTGGACAAAGGCCTCCCCCAAGGATTTCCACGACGACTGGTTCTGCGCTGCCCGCATCCATCGGCTTCCCGCGACCTTCACCAGGTCATCGGTCCACCGCGTGGGAGGCCTGCCTACGCTACGTTTTCCGGTGCGCGGTCGCCACTCGAGAACTTTAGTGCCCTATCGGCCATCTGTTCTACGAGCTATGTGCCCTGCCCACTGCCACTTCAGTTTAGCGATTCTGTGAGCTATGTCGGTTACTTTAGTTCTCCTGCGGATCTCCTCGTTTCTGATTCGATCATACATACGCTGCGGCAGATTATACAGAAGACCGAAGAGTACAATCAGCCACTATGCTTGGCGTTTGTGGATTATGAGAAGGCCTTTAATTCAGTCGAAACCTGGGCTGTGCTACAGTCTCTCCAGCGGTGCCAAATTGACCATCGATACATCGAGGTGTTGAAGTGTCTGTATGAAAACGCCACCATGTCGGTTCGCCTCCAGGACCAGAACTCGAAACCTATCCAGTTGCAGCGAGGGGTGAGACAAGGAGACGTTATATCTCCGAAACTGTTCACCGCCGCCCTGGAAGATGTTTTTAAGCTTCTGGACTGGGGTGGACTCGGCATCAATATCAACGGCGAGTACATATCCCACCTCCGATTCGCTGACGATATCGTGGTCATGGCTGAGACTATGGAAGACCTAAGCACAATGCTCGATGGCCTCAGTAAGGTCTCTCAACAAGTGGGTCTTAAAATGAACATGGACAAGACGAAAATAATATTAAATGTCCGTGTCGCACCCACTCCTCTAAAGGTTGGAGACTCTACACTGGAAGTTGTTGACGAATATGTATACCTGAGACAAACAGTCCAGCTAGGTAGTTCCAACTTCAAGAAAGAGATCAATCGACGAATCCAACTCGGCTGGGCAGCGTTCGGGAAGCTTCGCAATATCTTCACGTCCCAAATACCGCAGTGTCTCAAGACTAAGGTCTTTGACCAGTGTGTGTTGCCAGTGATGACTTACGGAACTGAGACATGGTCGCTTACTATGGGCCTCATAAGAAGGCTCAAGGTCACCCAAAGGGCAATGGAGCGTTATATTAATATATCCGGCTGTAATTTAAAAAAACTTGATTTTTAAAGTGTCTTTTTAAAATTAAGAAAAAACTTATTATTTTTTACTTAAAAATGGCTCTAATGATTTTGATAAAACTTTGTACATTAGTATAACTTTAAATGGCCTACTGTACACGGTAGTTCGTTATTCTAGGAAAAATCGGAGTAAGGTACTTCCCTACACATTCATTTTTTTTTGTCACTTTTTCTCAAACATTATTGGAACGATTAATGAAACATTTTGACCACTGGGACGTTCAATAATCCAGATAAAATCTGAATATGATACCTCCCATAAAAACCAAAATTATTTGATTTTTTTTTCTTCTAGCTGATAAACCTTTTCTACATATTATTTGTTATAATTATAAGTCACCGTAAAATTGTAAAAACCGTTAGATTATAATTTAACGGGATCTATCTCGTGAGATTGTGAACTGTCGAAAGATTGTGAACCGTAACATACTGCTTACAATTTCACTAGTGTTATTGTAATCTCAATAGTGACATTACAATAACACTAAACGAAGTTAATAACAATCAATAAATGAGCGAGCGAAGCGAGCGATGTTAGGCTTGGTCAGGTTTGATTGATTTAACAGTCAAAGATCCTCGCGAATTAATTATTTAAATATTTATTGATTGAAAGGCTAACCCGTTGATTGAATGGCGCCATTCAATTGAATAATTAGGCCGAACTTTGATTGAACAATCTTCACTCAACGTTCAACTAGTTGGCTGATTGTAGCTAGGCCGAATGTTGTTTGAACAAGAGTCACTCAACGCTCAACTAGTTGGCTGGTTGTAAGCTAGCCCTTGGAACATGACGGACGCAAAACCCGTACAACGGAAAGAGAGTTGGCAATTATTTTTTTTAAATCTGTAAATGAGCGAAGCGAACGATATTAGGTTTGGTCAGGTTTGATTGATTATACAGTCAATGAGCTTTGCGAAGCCAGGCTTCCTCCCCCCCTCCTTTCTGAGTAGCAGAATGCTTCGCAGAAGAAGAAGTCATCGGTTTTATTCGGAGATACAAGAATGGGCTGTGAAATTGTAAGCCTATTGACAATTTACCGTCATATTATAATCTAACTGAATTTAGTGTAGTGAGATTGTATTGTATGCTTGCGATAGTAGGTTCTTGGTGGAACACTGAACTGAACATATTTAGTTTACTAGAACTTAGAACTACCGTTTTGGTAGATTTTTTCAGAAACTGTTATCCCTATTTTTAGTAAGTATCACACTACCCTCACTTTGAAATAAAGTAGTCTGCTGCCTGAAGATGATCACGAAACCGGTTGCAGTATAAAAAAATTTTGTTTTATTTACATTAATTGTGGAATAGTGCAAGAAAAACCTAAATATGTTTAGTGAGATTGTAATATCGCGTTTTTGACAATATCCAGGCGACATATACATTCTTTAAAATACATTCTTTGCTTCTAAGTAAGCGTGGGCGGTGGGCTTAGCGAAAAAGTATACACAGCATGGCTATTCAAGTTATTTTGTCTACCTATCGGACTGAATCAAGTAACATTTCATGTAATCTCTTAAGTTGCGAAACATTTTTTACAGTTAAGGAACCAGTTTCATAGACATGACATAAAGATCCAATCTTACCTGATCAACAGATCATTAACAAGTATTAATAACGTGCAAGCTACAAGGTGCTTTCAAAACCTTATCTTTATAAGGCTTGCAAGATATTGATTAAGCTTTTAACGACGACTGTTCATCGATTGTTAAAAAAATTCAATCTTGCTAAAGAACGTCGAACATTTCAGAATTATTTTATGGAGAGATTATTGTTCGCTGTGGGTGGAACTATTATGGTGCCTAATAGGGGATCGGACTGCATCAAAAATAAATTCTGAAATATGAATTCCTAAATTGATCTCGTCTTGAAGTTTCAAAAAACCTTACTTGTTTTGTTTTTCCATCACGTCTTCAATTTTTAATTGATCGAATTCACAAAATAAGTTCGTCAATGACGCTTAAAATCTATGACGTCACTCGTGGGTATTTCAAACATTTTAGAACAAAACTTAGTTTTTGACAGATCATAAAAAGTAACTCAAATGACTAGCAGTCCGATCCCCTATTGAAGGGCTTTACTGTCCACTGCTGGTTAGGTTTTATTATTCGTTAGGTTAAGTTTACACATTAATGGAAATCTCAGTTTTCATATGAATTTAATGAACGTTTTACGTTTATTTCGACGGGTATTTCAGAAAAATGTCCCACAAAAGTGAGTATTTTTGAGAGAGAATTTTACCGCCTATAAGGTCGATCTGACGACAAAAAAGACGTATGAACTCGGGGACTGCTGCGGTAAAGCTATTGCATAGCATTTTTTATCAACTTATGCAATTATAATGATTTATTTATTTTTTATTTATGCAGTATTTACCAGTACCATATAGTCCTTGGGGCGCGGGATGTTTATGTAATAAATTAACACTAAGAAAGTTCATCATCATCAATCGCCATCATCAATTGTCATCATCAATCGCCATAATCAATCGCCATCATCTATCGCCATCATTAATCGCCATCGCCATCGCCATCGCCGTCATCAATCGCCATCGCCATCGCCATCATCAATCGCCATCATCATCATCATCATCATAATGGATAGATAGATGGTACTGTAAGTCTTCTAGAACTCAATATATATATTTTTTTGGGGTGTCAGGTTTTATTTTCGTTACGAAATTTCTTGATTCGGTCCCCTCAAAGCCCGCGATAAAAGCTATACAATAGCTTAAAAACATTTTTACACCACCTGCTCGACAATTGACGCAAGCTTAACGTAAAGCAAGGCATTTATATCCCAAAGGAGATAAAGTTGTATGAAACTCCCTGTATGTAATGTGATTTGAATTTATTTATTTACAATTTATCGTACACAGAAATAGGGACAAACAAACATTAAACTAGACAAGAATATACGAAAGGTATAGCTTACTTCTGTGAGAAATTTCTTCCAGCAGACCTTGCAGAGAAAATTACAAAAGGCTTTTTAACGTTAAAATTTGCATAAAAATCTTAGCATACACGGGCATTGTAACTCAAAAAGTATTTTCTTGATCTGAACATTATAAAGAGAGTTTATTAAAAAATCGAGCTGGCTATACGGTGGTCACAAAAAAGGCGCGATTGCAAAGAATGTGAAACAATCGACGGTTTTTGGTATAATTCTTGTTATTATGTATTTAGCCCTGGCTTTTTATTGCCTTGCAGTAGGTGTGAAAAGAAGAGTATTTATCTTTGAAATATTAGTCTGTTTTCACCTCGTCACCTCGCTTCACTCAGGACTCTATTTTACTCCCTCGTTTCGCACGGGAGTTGTCTTGAGTCCCACGTTGTGATCCAAGATCAATATATGCCGCCCGTGACGTAAAACACTGCTTTATACCCTTGGTGCATAACAATCTATTTGGACTCGCCTTATCTTCCCTCGCAACAACAATTTCAACGTTAACCAACGACGTCATAGACCGCACAGTGACCTCTAGAATTCGCGAATAAACTAGCGTTATGAGTCCCGAATTTTACGAACCCGTTTTCGTCGCTTTTATGAGAAAGATACAAAGAGGTATTAGCCACATTTTTTTATCGCCAATATCTTTTTTTTTTAGATGCTCTTTTTTCACGACGACCTGGTGAAGGCCTCGGGAAACCGCTATGGATGCGGGCAGAGCAGTACCGGTCGTCGTGGAAATCTTCGGCTGATGATGATGATGACTCAAAGGGTGCCAACGGGACCCTGTTACCATAGTCTAAGAATCCATAGACTGTGCTATTACCACAGTACAATAAAGAGTATTTGCTATTACTAAGCCTCGTATCCGCTGTCTGTCCATCCGAATGTCTATCAGCGAGTTGTATTTCATGAACCGTATGATGATGATGATAAGGTATAAGTTGAAATTTTTAAATTTTTCGTTCAAAAGTTTCATATGAACCTGCCATGTTAGTTAGTTAGTTTTGGACAAATCTTGAAAGCTAAATTAACACCACTTCCCGGTTTCCGATTGAGCTGAAATTTTGGATACACGTTAAGTTTAGAGCACAATGCATAGTTAAATATGTGACGTCATTCTAAATCCAATATTGTGAACTCCCAAGCGGACCAGTTATTTTTTATGTAACCACCCATGATATGATTTTTAATTTTTCAGCAAACCCATTCATTTGATACACATTCAAATGAATGGGTTTGCTGAAAAACGCTTGTACCATAAAGAATAGATTTTAGGTTTTTCGAAAATTATTTCTCTTGCTGCTATAATAATAAATAACAAAAAATAAAAACTTTACAGAGGACTAAACGATCATGGCTGCTCTCGCTATGGTACAGAAGACGATCATACCGTCAGACGAAAGCGACCGTCACGCGACATGCAACACACAGACGAAAAAATGTGAGTCGATGTAATCAAAGTTTCACTTCAAATTAAAGGGGGCCCCATACAAGGACCGTGTTTTTTTTTGTACTGTACGTCTATTTACTACTATATCTTTTCTCATGGTCGTGATCATCACAGCGAAGGTGTTTGTAGAAGAACTTGTTTGTAGAACAGTAACTCGTCCATTTGTTCCCAGCCAGGTTTGTTGTCGTATCGTCACCAAACCGCCATGTTTGCGCTGCGCCCGCGCCGATATCACACGACATCGTACTCAAACAGTCAGTTTTGTCTACCAGGTTCTTTGTGCTGCCGAGATGGACAAAGATCAAGAATGTTCAACTGATTTTACTTTACCTACGTTTTCGATTATTATTTTTTTATTCACAATTGGTAAACCCTTGACAACATCTCACCTGGTGGTAAGTGACGATGTTGCCGAAGATGGAAGCGGGCTTACCAATATTCTCCAACGCAATGGAGAACTGGCTATCTTATCTTCATACCGGAACACACCAATGATATCAACATTGATATTTGGCGGCAAGACTTAGATAAGATGGTGGTAGCTAGCCAGGCGGGCTAAGAAAATGCCCTACCACCAACCAAACCGAGTCTTACAATTGACCCCGCTGGGAATCGAACCCGCGACCTCCTGTGTAAAGCTAGTGAATTTCGCCTCTGAGCTACGGAGGCGGTTAAAATCGTAAAAAAAGAAAAATCGTAAAAAAGATTACCTACTCTTTTTTTTTTCATTTTGTCTGTAGCAGTAGGAAGCCATATCTCAGAGTTAAGATTTTTTAACTCAGGTAATTCACAGTACGATCATCATCATCATCATCATCATATGAGCCAAAAAACGTCCACTGCTCGACAAAGGCCTTCCCAAGATTTCCACGACGATCGGTCCTGTGCTGCCCGCATCCAGCGGCTTCCCTCGATCTTCACCAGGTCGTCAGTCCAACGCGTATAGGAGGCCTGCCTACGCTACGATACCTTTTTTTTATTCACAGTTGGTAAGCCCTTGGCATCATCGCACCTGATGGTAAGTGACGATGATGCCGAAGATGGAAGCGGGGGATTCAAGAATCAAGATATTCAATATTCAAGATATTTATTCAAAATAGGTGCAAATTACACTCTTTCTGATAGTCATAAAATAGTGATTACATAATTTCATTTCCAAAAAAATCAAGAAATAAACAATCATTAGTTAATTACGTCAAAATAAAATCCTTGATATAGGTAAAACAAATTATGTCATTAGAACATGAAAACAATATGACAGGAGAAGTTACACATTAAAATCATTAAATGTCATGAACGCCTTTGACAAGTGTAGGCCAGTTCACACGGACAGCACCCGGTAACGAGTATAACGCGAGAGTCAGCTTACCAAGATTACCCAACGCAATGGAAAACTGGATAACTACCTAACTATAAACTTTAGAATGCCTTTTCCCGTATATTTCCCTTTCTTTAGTTACTCTCTTACTTTCAACATTTCAGAAAATCTAAATTACTTTTTTTCTTCTGTTTTTCACCCATAATCGCCTGTATTAGTAGGTATAATGTAGAAAATTGTTTAGTTACCCTAATATGTGCTTAATTATAACGATCTTCGGCCCTTATAAACCAGTTTCATTTAATGTTATCCATCGAGCCGGACTATCTTGAAAACACCTTGTTGTATCACATCTGTATCCCTAATCTAGGCAGTTAGTTCACAGCGGGAACAAAGCGTGTGTAATTAGCCCTCGTATGATGATCCCGCGCATGCGTCGTATCTAGTATGTTTGCGTCACGTCGGCACCTACTGCCTCCGCCTGCGACTGTCGGCTCCCGAAGCTTCTCAGAACTGGAATCACTGCCTAATATTGGTTTTTGTCTCGTGTAAAATGACGTTAGAAAGAAAATACCTTTTAATTTACAGTCGTTACTATTTTCTAAGTACTTTGTTTACTTGCCAACGCGTCACCAATGACCAAGTAATACTTATGAGTAAACTAACTTATGAGTAACTATGCTTAGTTATGATCCGAGTTTCCATACGCGATCAAATTAGAAATGAGAAGATTCGTAGGAGAACCAAAGTAACTGACATAGCTCACAGAATCGCTAAACTGAAGTGGCAATAACAAAAGCAGTAAAGTTCTCGAGTGGCTACCTCGCACCGGAATAGGTAGCGTAGTCAGGCCTCCCATACGGTGGACCGACGACCTGGAGAAGGTCGCTGGAAGTCGCTGGATGCGGGCACCGTAGGACCGGGCGTCGTTGAAATCCTTGGCCTTTGTCCAGCAATGGACGCCTTTCGCCTGATTTGATGAAGTATACTTAGTAAGTACGGGTAAGCAGCTGGACGGTATTTTAAATGCTAAAAAATAGTTCTTGAAATCGATGGTGTAGAATTATATAGATACAACTTATTTTCAAACGACTTCCAAAAGGGAGGAGGTTCTCAATTCTACTGTACGTTTTTTTTATGTGTGTTACTTCAGAGCTTTGGCTGGGTGAACCGATTTTAATGATTCTTTTTTTATTTGTAAGCTAGTGCTTCCCTTGTGGTCCCATATAAATTTTATCTAAATCGGTGTAGTACTTTATTAGAAAATTAACAAAAACCAAAAATAATAATGCAAAAATGTACTAAGTTGTTGCGATGGAAGTCGGTTTTTTTAACGTGTTTATATTCATAAAAAATTCTGTGCCAAAATAACGAATCACGCTCTCGAATACTGTTGACAAGTTCCAAAGAAAAATTACAACTGGTCAAAGAAGATGTTAACGATTGGCTTAAAATAATGTGTTGCTGATTGAAAATGACCATTTAATTAATAGTCACGACAACGATGGAAACTATGATAAACCATTTGAAGAAAGATACAATCTTGTGATAGACCACAGAATCCGAACTACAGATTGTCCGCTTCATATAAAATACGCAATGGGAGGTACACACAAAAACGATTAGTATTTTTGTGACATTTTGGTTTTTTTCTGTTTTCAACCTTTGAGACTTTACCCGACTGCCAAAAAGTAGGTCAATGTCTTCTGTATGTATGTATGTAAGTTTTAAACGTACTTATGTAAATGTGTATACAGGATGTAACAAAATTGGTGTAGGTCCCAATAAGTGGGGGTTCTACTCTTCATACTGAACAACTTTACCCATGAAATCGATGGACAATTTGCAAAAAAAAATTAAAACCCTCCATACAAAAAATGCATAAAAATGTTCGATAGGGGATCGATTTGTATGAAGAGTTAATTATATTTTTTCGCGATTTCAGCAAAGTCATAGAACAAAAGTTGTTCAGTATGATGAGTAAAAGCTCTAGTGAAGGGGACCTACACCAATTTTGTTACATCCTGTATATGTATGTCTTTGGCTGAACCTGTAGCCTAAACGGCTTAATGGATTTTGCAGCGTGAGGTTCCTTAGATTGGTCTTGATCGCCTGATTGACATAGACATTTTTTTTAGCTTACTGCTTAAAAAGTGGAGAAAAAAAACTTAACAGACAGGTTTTTAATTTTTAATCAGACGGCTAGGTTATTAACAATAATACTTAGGTACTTAATTTTACATATTTATTGTAGACTATTTTTTTTTATTTAGGCATCTAGTTTTAAGTGGTGTAATTAAATGTAAGTAACATTTAAATAAAATTTAGATACATTATTTCTTGCATAAACTAAATTACGTTTAAGGATTTAGCTGCATTACACCCAAACGGAATTCCGGAGATGTGTTGAGAATAAAAAAAAATATACAAAAAAAATAATTAAATAGATATTTTTTATTTAGAATTTATCCATGATTTAAATCACTTGCACTGCTGGACGAAGTAT
Organism: Coleophora flavipennella; assembly: GCA_947284805.1. Classification (NCBI taxonomy): domain Eukaryota; kingdom Metazoa; phylum Arthropoda; class Insecta; order Lepidoptera; family Coleophoridae; genus Coleophora; species Coleophora flavipennella. The sequence goes on along the minus strand of OX369281.1, from coordinate 12,124,386 downwards.
TTTCAGATTCGTCGCCTACATTAATAATTAAAGACTGAACAAGACACGCGTAACCCCGTGCGAGTGTAACTTCGGGGGCGCCGCGGTTGAACTCAGGGCGGCCCCTTTGTCGCTACCGTTTGACGCGAGCCGGCAGCGGCGAGCGGCGTTTGTCAAAGGTGCAGCTAATTCAGCGAACAAACTTAAATTCGAAATTTAAATGTAGCTACTCGCGTGTGGAGCTCGTGACTAGGAGTCGACTAGATAAGATTGAGATGTTTACAATGTTTGCGACTGTATCGAGATACCAAGCTAAGAGTGGACCCTCTGCACCTACTTTATGCTGGTGTTCGTTAGGCTGGTGTCGATATCGTGAACATTTATTTATTATTTCCGTGTCAAGCAACAAAACATCGATAATTGAGCTATCAACTCGCGAGCCTATCACGTTACAATACAACCCTAGTCCATTCAAGCCTCTTTGTCTACATTCTTCACAAATTTTGCCCATTCAACGGTATTGTTCTTCTCCCTCTCTGGTCACCCCGATAAGAACAGGACAAAGCAACTGACCACACTATGTAAGTATTTGTTTATTGAAATAGTAAAGTGACCGCAGGTGGATGTGACCGCGGTGACCGCCGCCTATCAATGAGCTATCAAGTTACCCAAAGATTCGAGCCGATGGGAAATTTATTAGCCCAAGATAGCTTGTAAAGTAACGCAGTAGAAAAGAGAAAGATGCAATAAATAAGTGACCGTTGGACTTTACTGGCACTGCCAATGAATGGTCAGTGTAGCATGTGAACTATGTGGAATTGATTTGATTTGAATTGTAATAGATGTGAATTGGTAAGCAGAAACGTGGCGACCGTCCCGTCGCGCCGAAGGGCGTCCTTGCTTATGACGCTTGCTCTTCCTGGTATATATTTACGTATGACTTGGTATTTTAATGTTTTCCTGAATAGGTCTTCTCATTAATTCAGTACGTAGAGGAGAGTAATATGCTGGATAGATAATTAAAAACATTAAACATGTTTAAAAAAACCGACTTCCATCGCAACAACTTAGTACAATTTTGCGTTATTATTTTTGGCTTTTGTTAATGTTCTTATAAAGTACTACACCGATTTTGATATTTTTTTTATCGGACCACACGAAAAGCACTAGCTTTCCAATAAAAAAAAATCACAAAGTTCTGAGGTAATAAATATTTTTTAAAAAATACAGTCGAATTGAGAACCTCCTCCTTTTTGCAAGTCGGTTGAAAAATAGCGAAATTTTACGTAATTTAAATATCCAAGTCCCGATTGCTTGTTGAAATATTGCTTATCCCGCTGTCATCTTCAGCATCACCGTCACTTACCATCAGGTTACATGATGCTATAAGGTGTAATTGTGGATAAAAAAAAATTAAGTATTTTTAGTCCACTAATTTGATTCGTACCTACCTTTGATTTCACTGTTTTTGGTTAATTTCGTATATTTATATGTATAAAAATATTATTTTATACTTTTGAGTATTTTCTTTTTGAAGTCGGTTTTTAGTTTTTTAAACTTTTTGACCTTCGCAAGGCACGTTGGGCCATTGTGTCGGTTGCTATTGATAAATGGAAGACGTTAAGCTGTGTCAAGACCCCCATGTGTGGAGTATGGCCTAACCTTTCCTTTCCGTTCCGTTCCCGTAACCGTTCCTTTCCCTCTAATATGGTTGATGGGAGCGATGGCTGACTCTCGCGTTATACTCGTGAAAGGCGCTGTCCGTGTGAACTGGCCTACTCTTGTCAAAGGCATCAATGAAATTCAATAACTTTTCGTGTCATATTGTTTTCATGTTCTAATGACATAATCTGGTTTATTTCTAGGATTTAATTTTGACATTATTAACTAATGATTGTTTATTTCTTGATTTTTCACAAATGAAATTATGTTATTATTATTTTATGACTATCAGAAAGAGTGTAATTTGCACCAATTTTGAATAAATACCTTGAATCTTGAACCTTCCCCAGTTTAGGGGGAGACCCGTGCCTAACACTGGGGACGTTAACGACTTCTTTACTTACATTCACCTACTCTAAAAACCAAAGTTTCTGGTCCATCCCTATATCGTAAAAATAAAATCCGAAAGGTCAACGGCATATAAGCCTCGTAAGAATTTCGTAATAGAATCTAGCGTTTGCCCAATATTGGGGCTAATTCGGCGTAACGGTATCGGGTCATAAATCGTAGGTCTAGATGTAATGTATCGCTGGCTGCGGTCGGCGCGGACGCAGCGTGGGGTCAACTGCTACATCACAGATCAAATAAAATATGATAGGTACTATGGTTAGGTGGATGATAGATACTACCACTTTATACCTTACTAAATAGATACCTAAAGCAAAGTATATATAATAGTACTAACATACAGTATGGACACTCCCTGCCGCTCTCTAAACTAGACAGTTGCTTTTTATAGTATCCAAAGGATGCCAACGGGACCCTATTACTAAGCCTCCCCTGTCCGTCCGTCCGTCTTTCTGTCAGCAGTCTAAATTTTATCAACTGTAATAGGTAGACAGTTGAAATATTCACAGAGTGTATATTTCTATTGCTGCTATAACAAAAAAAAATAAAATAGATATAAAAAGTACAAGAAAACGTGATTTTTTGAAACTTGGAAAGTATTTAAAATTACATAGTGTTAAATCTTGTACAATGGTATGGGAACCCTTCGTGTGCAAATCGCACTTGCCGGTGTTTTAGGGATCCGTACCCAGAGGGTAAAAACGGGACCCTATTACTAAGACTTCGCTGTCCGTCCGTCTGTCACCCAGGCTTTGTTTCATGAACCGTGTAAGCTAGACAGTTGAAATTTTCACACATGATGTACTTCTGTTGCCGCTATATCGACAAATACAAAAAATTAAAAAAATTGAAAAAATTAGGGGTCTCCATTCAAAAAACCTGGTTTTTTTGCAACATGAAAAACTAGCGCCATCTAGTATGATGGTACGGAATCCTATGTGTGCGGTTCTGACTCGCACTTGGCTGGTTTTTTTTTATTCCAGGTATTAACACAGGTATTTAAATATGAAAAAGTCCACAAAAGGAAAATGTTTCACTCCCGTATTGGGGCCGCCCTAGCCACAAAAATGGGTGCCTTGCAACATATGTATAAGGCCTATGAAAAGAATCCACAATACGAACACAACCTGGACACTTCATACAACGAGCCAGGAATGACATTTCAAAAAAGGAATGACGGATCAAACAAAATGGCGGCGAAATCGCATACGTTCGATAACCAAATTGTAACCAATCTGTATCAATCTGGGTGACGACCGCGTTAGGCCGCAGTCTAGAGAGCGGTAGAGAGTGTCCATACTGTATGTTAGTACTAATATATACAGGTTGTAACATAAAGGTGTGGTGATACTTTAAGGTGGGCTTGTACTCATCAAACTGAACCACTTTTGTTCTGCAACTTTGCTAAAATCGCATTTTTTTTTGGTTTTTCATACAAATCGGTCAGCTGATTAAACGGTTTTGTATGAAAAACCCAAAAAAAATCGCGAATTCAGTAAATTTGCAGAACAAAAGTTTCTTAGTTTGATGAGTACAAGCCCTTAAAGTAGCACCACACCTTTATGTTACACCCGTATACTTTGGTACGGAATTATAATAGTGTAACTCAGCATCACCACCGCCGACGGTAGCGAATAACTATCCCTAATCCATGTCGAATCGCTAGAGACTTTATAAATTTCAATAATGTCTGAGTTTGGACGATCAGTATGTTATCTATGGTTCTATAAAACGGTTCGGTTGTTGGTGTGTGGGAAACGGTTGGTTTTTCAATCAAGTTGGGTTTTTACCGCAGCGCGGAGCGGGACCAGGCGATAAATATCGCAGGTTATGGCCGCGGCAGCTTTGGGCACCCATCCCGACTTTGACACAAATGTCGGGTACTATTTCAACTGTATTCGCAATATTTTTTATTTTCCTTGTGGTTCGGATATTGTAAAAATTCAGATCGATCCTTATCGAATCAGCTTTTTAGAAGTTCTATCATAAATTGTCAACTAATTTGAGATGACAACATTAATTTATAAAAGTTTATTACAAGTTATCTATTTTTTTTTAGTTTTTTTGCGAAAGAGATAAAAGACTAGTGTCATGTTTATGCAAATGAGCTCATTGAAATGTATAAAATTCAAATATTTTAAGTCCCGTACGACTTTTTAAGACGACGATGTGATGTGTCAATAAGCAATGTGATCAAATTATCAAAATATTTTTTTAAAATTATAGTTTAGTTCGCGTCGGCAATACAGGTAAATCTGGACTGTGTATAGCCACACTCTGGACACTTTATACAACGCGACAGAAATGACATTTCAGAAAAGGAATGACAGAACAAACAAAATGGCGATGAAATCCTATACGTTCGACAAACAAACTATAAACCAATCTGTATCAATCTGGGTGACGAGGTGGTTAGGTCGCAATCTAGAGAGCGACAGGGAGTGTCCATACTGTATGTTAGTACTAATATATATACTTTGGTATAGCACTAGCTGTGCCCATTCCGTAACCTCCCAACCTGCGCGCGCGCACCCACGCTGTTTGTTCCACCAGTTTTAGATATGTTGGAGAATAAATACACTTGTCTTGTGCCTAGTTTGAACAAATAGGGCGACTGTGGGTGTTCACGGCGTCGTCGAGTCAAATTGTAAAACAATAAAACTTATGGTTAAACTTAACTATTGTCTACTTTATGTCATGTACGACTATAGGGATTGAGAAAAGCTATAATTTTCTTTACAAAATACTATTTGAAATAGGTTTGTGAGTATTTTAACGTGATAACGTCTTATAAATCGATTAACGCCGGCTGAATGCACGAAAAAGTGTCACGTTCCGCGTGCAAGCGAGAGCGCGGAACAAGCGATAGAGAGGCACGATAGGCCTAAGCGTTAGGCTTGTGATCAATGTGTTCTTAAGACGTTATCTATCACGTAAAATTATCGTATGTAAACCGACTTTACAGATAACCAGTTTTTTTTCTAAATGTTCATCTTTTGTGTTTCTGTATTTTGTGAGTTGTATTTATTCTTCTTTTTGTACATATGAAATATATTATTATCTTCTTTTCTCACTCATTATCAGACTCACTCTTCTTTTTTTTCGTTATTCTTCTTAAAAAAAATTGTATGTTGGGATCACACTTATACTGATCTTCTAATATGTAATGTTGTGAATTTTGATTCCTTTTGTACATATCGTAATCATTATTATTATTTTTAGGGTTCTGTACCTCATAAGATAAAACGGAACCATTATAGGATTACTCGTATGTCTATCCGTCCGTCTGTCTCAGCCAATTTACCCAGAAACTAACGGACCGATTGAGATGAAATTTAGTACACAATTATAACACATATGTCATCTGGAAGGCGGTGACCTAAAGATGAATATTTTACCTAAATAAAATTAGAAATTTTTAAAAAAGTTTTTAATCTATATCATGGGTAAATGAAAAAAACTTGTTGTGAGAATCTCAAATATTTTAAAATTTTAAGATAAATAGTTTAGAAGTTATTTAAGAAAATAGGTGAAAATTATATCCTGCATCCTCTTCCCCTTTATCTCCGCAACTACCTGACTTAAAATCTTGAAAAAAATCACATTCTTTGCAGTTGAATGCATATATTACAGGAAAATCTATGAAGAAATCTTAAATCCTTCCGTTCCTACAGGAGAATTAAAATTTCAAATGTCCAGAATAAGTCGACCCCTATTTCTTTCCTTTCCTGTCCTTTCATTTCCTTTTTTAACTCTTTACATGTATTAATCCCCTAGGTTAAGCTCTACTAACTATGTATGAGTCCATGTTACTTGAAATAAAATTGAAAATAAAAAAAATAAAAAAAATACCTAGAGCAGTATGTACTGAGAGGTCTTATTCTGTTGGTACTTAAGTTAAGGTGCGGATCCCTATTTGTGTGACCCCGAGTCGCACTTCACCGGTTTTTTAAGTCTTTTAAGGTTTACAGGTTTTCTTAATAAGTTTTTAGAGAATCTTGTTATCACGCTTATATTGAGTAGGTATTATGATTATTATGATGGTGTGAACTCAAACATATGTATTACATAAAATCTAGCTGCAAATTAATAACCTCCTTACTTTTTGGGAAACCGCCAACGTCTTAAAAAAATACACTAAACACGGCTTCATATTCACTTTTCAAAAAGTCCATGAAAGTGAATCGCAGCGTCTGAAGCGATGAAATATACATAATATAAGTAGCCTATATCCTTTCTAATATTATAACCGCGAAAGTTTGTATGTATGGATGTATGGATGTTTGTTACTCTACCACGCAAAAACTACTGAACGTATCTGGATGAAATTTGGTAGGTAGACAGATTAGGACCTGAATTAACATCATCATAATATCAGCTCATATATACGTCCCCAGCAAGGGGCTCGAGCCTACCCTGAACTAGGGCGATCGGACCTTAGTCGACCACGCGGGCCCATTGCGGGTTAGTCGACTTCACACACAACCTTCGAGTTTCTTCGCAGGCGCGTGCAGGTTTCCTCACGATGTTTTTCTTCACCGTAAGAGCGTCGGATAAACGTACATATGAAATCTAAATTCGAAAACACATTGGTACGTGGCAGGATTCGAACCACGACCTCCCGGACAGGAGGTAGCGGCCCTTGCCATTACGCCACCGACGCTCGGATTAACAAAAAAGACTACTTTTTCCACGCCCGCGAGCCGCTTACGGCTTGCGCACTGCGCACCCTCGGAGACAGTCATGGAAACTATGTTCACGCGAGGGAAGCCGGTGGCAAAAGCCAGTCTTAAATAAATGTGAGCTATGTACCAGTGCATGCAAGTAAGTACATTATGTTCAGTGCTTAGCTGCATTAACAGAAATAAGTGGGTGTTGTCTGTGGCAAGGCGTCGCACGCGCCGTGGCATCGCGCAATGACTTTTGACTTTCGAACGTTAAGCTTCATAATATAATTGTGGCTGAACAAAATCCGGGCGGAATTAGCATACAATGGTGCGGCAGTTCCGTCGCGGGTCGAGGGGCAAAAAAACACTGCCAGTGGTGCGCAGGCGACGCCTCCCGAGAACTGAGCCGTACGCTACGCAGGATGGCATCACTTTTGCCAGATATACGGATTTGTCCGTATTTATACGGGTTTTTGAAGTGGCATATACGGATAATTCATTGTTACGGATTTTTATGCGGATTTATACGATACTCCGAAGTTCAGCACAAATCAGCCAAAAATTTTTTCTTATTCTTGTTATCGCCATTTTCAGTCTTTGTTTAACAAATTTGTGTAAAATAATAAACATAGCAAATTGAGTCTGATACTGTAGCAACACTAATGTGTCATTCCTTCATATCGAAACGTACGGTTGGGGAATCCCCTAGAGTTCGATCTACTTAAAAATGGAAACGCCTTGTTTTGATTTAAAAATTTATAAAAATATGTTTAAAAAAAGTAATAAAGATGTGTACAAATAAATTACTATACTTTTATTTCATTTTTTATACGGATTTTATACGGAATTTCACTTAACATTGTGATACGGATTTTAGGCATTAAAATGCGGATTCTAGGCCTCCGCGATCTGGCAACACTGGATGGCATACGTAGGTAGGACTGTAGGGCGCGCCTGCGTTGAGACCGGTGGGACGCATCGGAGGCTGTCTTTTCAGGCTTGCTTGATTGACGAGTGACAAGGAAAAAACTCGAGTGTAACTTACTAGTCAGTGGCTGCGTCCGCTTGCAGGTCCTGATGCAGGTTTGCGCGTGATCGATGTATTTTGTTTGCCGTCCGCTTTAAGGGGCTGACGTGTCCGCTTTTTAGTGCCATTTGGAATTTCACTGGGACGTAAACCAGCCATGTATTGGCATTTTTACTTTGTCGTCTTTTCTAAACAGTTTCTCATTAAAATGTTAAGTTGATCTCAGATTTCACGGCAGAGACAGTTGTTTAACCCGGCGTGAATGAGGTGAAAAATAGTTTCACCAACTGCGAGATGGGTATAACATACCCAAATATAGAAATTGTCGATTTTAATAACTGAAATGACTATTTTTTACTGTAATATATTGAATAACATTAGGGAAATAAGGTAAAATGATAAAATTACCCAGTTCTAGTTATGAAAGTATTTATATTTCAATAAAAATACAAAGCAGTTTTTTTATACACAAAAATCAACAATGTTTAGGAACTATGACTTAATATCTAAAAAACTGATATATTTTCACAACTGTGCACACAAAGTAAAAAATATATCTGTGTTATATAATTTAGCTTCGAGATAACATAAAATCAACATAAAACATTTTAATACCTTCTTTTATGAGGTCGGATATTACGTACCCGCTGGGTGTTTGCGCATTTGTAGTTCAATAAAAATAACTTAAAATCACTCCTCGCGGCACCTCCCCTCCAGCTACCGAGCCAGCCGAGTTCCAGGAATCGCGCAATTCAAAAATAATTAGTGTTTTATAAATTGGTGGGTATGAGATACCCGACTTCATTCACGCCAGGTTAAACAAAATGTATATGATAATAATAATGGAATCATGTTTCCGTTAATTCCATCTACAGTTAAACTTTTACCTCTGGTGTCTATCGCTATCAAGTTTCTCTAACTAAAGACATGTTCTAAGTTTCACCTTTTCTCTGTTTTGCAGGGAGCAACGCACCGTCCGTCCGTTCGTCCGTCACGGTGCAACTTTCTACGTCTGCGACACTACGGGCCACCCATACGCAACTAAGGCGACATCCGGGTGCTGGAGCTAGCTTCCGAAGTCGCCTTCTGCATATTGCTTGGGGACAACACTCCTTTTAACAAAGTGAAAATCTTTAGGATAGGATATTTATAGCTATAGTAACGACCATATCCAAATTACTTATATTTAATAAGTCTTTTTCTCATGTAAGTTACATTTTGTGTTTTATGAGAATAAATATCTTTAAACCTATAGTAAACTAACTAATTAAATTAAAAATTAAAATCGTCACTGCGTAAAAACGAAGCAGCTATTTTTTGGTCAGTCAGGTAAAAAAATATCCCATATCAGATCAAGACGAATTTAACTATACATTGCACTTCAAAATCCATCAAGCCGCTTAGGATACAGGCTCAGCCAAAGAAACAGACATACATATGTATGTACATACATACACACACACGAAAAAAATTACCCTTCTTTTTCGATCATCATCATATCAGCCGAAAAACGTTCACTGCTGGACAAAGGCCAAGGATTTCCACAACGACCGGTCCGCATCCAGTGGCTTCCCGCGATCTTCACCAGTTCGTCGGTCCACCGCGTGTGAGGCCTCCTACGCTACGTTTTCCGGTGGGCGGTCACCACTCGAGAACTTTACTGCTCCAACGGCCATCTCATCTGTTCTACAAGATATGTGCCCTGCCCACTGCCACTTCAGTTTAACTATTCTTCTTGAGTATTATTCTTTTTGGGTGATCGGCTAATAATATATCAAAATCTAATGATACATCATAATATTGTTTAAATAAATAAATAATAAATTAAGTTTATTTCGGACCACAAAAATCCATAATATGTGTTAGTAACAATGGAGACTTAGCCTAGTATCATTTTTCCGCACCTTTGACTATCCCTACCCAATACTTCAGGAGGGTAGAGTTAAACAGATTTTAGAACTTTAGTTGAACCTATCCTTACTAATACGAATAGAAATATATTAATACTAATATACTAATCCTTAATCCTTAATAATATAATATATAATATTATAAATGTGAAAGCGTGGATGTTTGTTACGCTTTCACGCAAAAACTACTTCACGGATTTGGCTGAAATTTGGTAGGTCGACAGATTAGGACCTGGATTAAGACATAGGCTACTTTTTACCACGCTCGCGAGCCGCTTGCGGCTCGCGCACTGCGCACCCTCGAAAAGTCATAGAAACGTGGTCCACGCGGGTGAAGCCGCGGGAAACAGCTAGTAATATTATAAATGTGAAAATGTGTTTATTTGTTTGTTACCTTTTCACGCTTCAACGCCTTGACCAACGAGGAAGGACATAGGCTACTTTTTATCCCGTGAAAATAGCAGTTTCTGAAGGAACTGAAAATATACTCTTTATTGGGTTATTTCTTTAACATCGCAACGGAACAATGGATTGTGTGATTTTTTTCACAGAGATTGTTGAAGGGGTGGGAAATGACATAATTTACTAATAAGCATATCCTGACATAGTTCCCGAGGGATCCGCAGAAAATTCATGTCTCCGCTCGCGAGCCGCTAGCGGCTCGCGCACCACGCACCCGCTAGGACAGTCATTAAAGTAATGTTCACGCGGGCGAAGCCGCGGGCAAAAGCTAGTATCGAATAAATTAAGCGTATTCTCACATACTTCCGAGCTATCATTTTACGAGAAAATCAGAGAGGAGAGTCTAGGGAAAAAACAGTTGCTCCAGATTAAATGCCCAGCTGTGTGGGATGGTAACAAATCTACCCAAAAACATTGATACGCACCTCGGGAGGATCAAATGCTATCAATTTAGCGTCGTATTTGCAAACTGCAGCTATTTACAAGACTTGAGTAGATTCACACATATCTATTGGTCTTTGACTTACTACATTATATCGTAAGGATGGATGGAAATTGAAAATGGGGCCACTTTTATAGACTTACAATCATGCTTGCAATCTGCGATGGTCCAATTTTTTTTTATCCACATTGATATGTCCTCGGCATCATTTTACCTGATGGTATGTGATAATGATGTAACTGGCTATCTTGTCTTCATGTCGAAACACATCAATGCTTTTACCATTGATCTGTGGCGGCAAGACTTATAAAAGATGGTGGTAATTAACCAGGCGGGCTTAAAAATACCCTACCACCAACTATACTGGGTCTACATAGTTATACCCTGGCTAGAATCGAACCCGCGATATCCTGGTGTGAAGCGAATGGACTAACCAATGTGCCATGTTGTCTTTTAATCACGGTCTACTAGATTCGCAATGTAGTATACGATGTAAGTATGGCTATTCTAGAACGTCAAGCAAGCAAGGGCCGCTACCTCCTTTCCCGGAGGTCGTGGATCGAGTCCTGCCACGTTACAATGTGTTTTCGAATTTCGATCTCATATGTACGTTTATCCGACGTTCTTACGGTGAAGGAAAACATCATGAGGAAATCTGCAAACATCTGCGAAGACACTCAAAGGTTGTGTGTGAAGTTGACCAACCGGCACTGGGCCCGCGTGGTCGACTAAGGCCTGATCGCCCTAATTCAGGACAGGCTCGAACCCCTCGGTGGGGCGTATATATGAACTGATGTGATGATGGCTATTCTATGATGACTGGTATGACATGATAAAATTTCACTATTTTTAAGTTTGTTTTTTGTTATTTGAAGGGCGAGTCGCAGATAAAATGTTCTGCCTTCTGCTTGCATTATTTTAACAACAAAAAAAACGTATAGATTTTATAAATAGTGAAATAGTGTTATGTCATAGAGGTCATAGAACGGCCAGATTATAGTGGTATGACCTTTTAATCAAGGTCTTACTGGGTGGGTAATACTGCTCGCCCTATACCTACCTCCGAGCAGCTTGCTGCATTCCGGCGGGTGGGGCGAGATTACCGGCTTCCATCCAAGGGTCGTCAAATCACTAATGTCTTCCTTAACACAGTATTAAGACTACAAATTTGTTATAGTGGGCCATCTGTCCACTTTTTGGCACTCTTTACAAAAACAATTCGAATTTAAATGTTCTAAATGGCAGGTTTACAGGAAGATATATGTCTATGGCCTCGAGTCGCCCTAGTGTGTGTACACGCACGCACGCAAGTACGGTAGCTAGATATACCGTGATTACTTACTGCGCGGGGCGCTGCGGACGTGACTGTACTACCAAGGGGCTACCAGCTACCATCATTGATAAAACCCTACATCTAACAGTATAGGAGCCTTTTTTTTACGATTTGCGATGGAGAATTTTGTTTATCTGTTCGTAAGTTGATTACTAGAGGCCGGAATACTTGGTCGTACAATACTGTACTTAATTTTATATGTTTTCTATAACAGTTTCTTTAAAACTTTGGAACATATCCTTAAAATAGCAGTAATTTCATCAGGTTAGGTGCAGCCAAAAACACTTAAATCCTTACTTCTTTAGTAATATTATAAATGGGAAAATGTGTTTGTTTGTTTGTTGCCTTTACACGCTTCAGTACCTTGACCAATCTTGATGAAATTTGGTATGCAGGTGGCATGTGTCAAGGGGAAGAATATACTTTTTATACTGTGAAAATGGCATAGTCCGATGCAGTTCCCAAGAACTGAAAAATTACTTTTTTGGTTAATTTCGGAACAATGGATTGCTGTGATTTTTGGCATAGACATAGTAAAGATGAGAGGGTGGGAAAAGACATAATTTACTAATTAGCATATCCTGACGTAGTTCTCGAGGGATCTTGTGAAAACTTAATTCCACGCTCACGCACGTCGGCGTCGCAACGGAGCAACGGGTTAAAGAATTTTTTTTTTATAGAATTGGTTCAGGGGGTTGACTGCTAATAAGAATAGCCCGATCTAGGATAGGGATTTGGATAAAACTTTTGTCCACACTCGGGAGCGGCTTGCGGCTCGCTCACCACTCACTCTTACAAACAGTCATAAAAACGATGTCACGCGGGCGAAGCCGCGGACAAAAGGTAGTTTTAAATTTAAAAAATCCGTTTTGGTTGAACATCGAAAAAATACCTACATACATACATCTACAAAAAGCGTCGGTGGCTCAACCGGTAACGACTCGGTCCATCTAACCAGAGGTACCGGGTTCAAATCTGGACGGCCAATGTACAAATGAGTTTTTCAAAAACTTACGTACATACTTACCGATTGCTTTAACGGTGAAGGAAAACATCGTGAGGAAACCTACATACGCCTGCGAAGAAACTCGAAGGTTGTGTGTGAAGTCGACCAACCCGCACTGGGCCCGCGTGGTCGACTAAGGCCTAATCGCCCTGATTCAGGGTAGGCTCGAGCCCCTCGGTGGGGACGTTTATGAGCTGTAATGATGACATCTTCATCATTGACTATTATCGTCTTGCATCCTTACGATATACAACAAAATGGCGGCGGGATTTTTATTAAAAATTGTATTAATTTGTTCAAGTACTCAAATTGTTTAATTAAACTGATGGTTGTAACTGTTATGTATGAATCTACTCGTAGTGGTTCAAGGTTTTTGCTGCTGATCCCAAAATTCCTCGTTTTTCAACACCAAACATTATCCTCGCCGCTCGGCGACGTCCAACATTCTTAAAGTTTTCAAAACAGCGTCAGACCCCAAAAACATTGTCTGTAGGATTTCTTTTAGTATCGATTCTTTCGGGCAGGCTGCTTAGTATGCGGCCCGCGCGCGCACCGCACGGCAAGGTGCTCTATTTGGTCGCGGCCGTATTGGGCGCTGTCGTCCGGCGGATGAGACGTCTGTCTATGACGTGTCTACGTGATGCACCAGTCTGGCATCAATGACAATGAAGGATGATTCTACTATTAAAAATTCATAAAAAAAAAACATTATTTTATTATTATTATTATTATTTGGTTAATACACTAGCAGTTTCTTTTGTCAAAAAAATCCTATATACATAGGATTACTATACAGTAAATCAGGGGCGTAGCTACCGCCGTATTTGCCGTATCAATTATACGGGGCCCCCGGGCCACGGGGGCCCCCAAAGTGTGTAAGGAAAAAGAATAAAAACTTTCTAATTTATTTTATTTTACAAATGACAAAATTCTATAAAGCAATTCCTTTTTTTCCCGCCTTAAGGCGCTTTGCACACGACGGGGCGGGGCGGTCTTTTTGCCCGCGAAGCAATAAAGACTGCGTCTGCCCGTCGATGCCCGCGGCTGTCCGCGCCGCGTACACAAAGCACACGAGGGACAGATGCGGTCAGTTCAGTACGTTCGTTCTAGTAAAGAGCATATGTCAGTGAAAATGGATATACAGAGAATTCGAGTCCTTTTTAAGATCCAGTAAGTATACAAAATTAGTGTAGGACCCGTTAAAATTGGCGGTGGATGCATGTGGTACAATTTATAGTAAAGTGGTAAAGTTGTTCAGTACCTATGATGTCGATGAGCAGAAGCCTTGATGAACGGGTCCTACACTAATTTAACATCGTTATGGCGGGCTGCGGGACTTCCCCGTTTTACTTACTTCACGAAAAATAATTTTTAAATTGGGTCCATTTAAACCACAAGGACCATTTCCAAAAGTTTCAGAAAATAACCGACCTTTTTCGGCTTATTATTATTCATATTTCAATCAGGCAGGCATAAAAATTATAAGACCATGGTTAAGTTATTCTAACGTTTTAAACAAACCGTACTGTCACTTCTGTTGGTTATTAGCAGATCGTCAAAACAAATCGTACTCCTCTGCTTGGGTTAACGGTGTTTCGGTTAGAAGCAATTTCACACAAACTATTCTTAACCATGAAAAGTCACAGCAGCATATTAGTGCCTCACTCTCTTATAATAATTGGTTGCAAGGAAATACCATCGATACTCTATTGAAAAGCGAAATCGATAGTAAAATTACATTCTGGAGAGATGTACTGCATCAAGGAGCAAGGAGAGTGAATATTTAAAATTCGATTTTTATTTGTAAAATGGGTAAATTATGTGATAAATAAATATTTCTTCTCACAATATTTTTTTTCTTTTGTGAAAAATCTTTACCTCCATATAAGGGCCTCCAAAAAAATTTTTATACGGGGCCCCGACAAGGCACGCTACGCCACTGCAGTAAATTCTGAAAAAAGTAGGTAATATCTTAACAGTTTGTTATTTTTCTCACGTGTCTTTCACAGGAGATTGGAAAAAAGTGAAAGTGACACCTAGGAACGGCATACAAAATTAATATTCTCGCTGCCCATAATTGGTTTCAGGTCTAGTGCAGCGACGACGCAAGCATATACATATAATTTCATGGAAATCACACGAGATTTGTATGAAATCTAGGTACTTATATAATAAATTCCTAAAATTTATAAAATAATTGAAAACAGAAAGTCTGTTTAACTTAACTGATCAACCTTTGGAAGTAGACGGAGAAAAAGTTTAGGTCAAATCATCATATCTGCCGAAAGACGTCCACTGCTAGACAAAGGATTTCCAATATCAATATCTTCGCAATATTTTTACGTCTCAAATACCGCCGTGTCTCAAGACTAAGGTCTTCGACCAGTGTGTGTTGCCAGTGATGACATGAGAAACTGCGACATAGTCGCTTGCTATGGGCCTCAGTAGAAGGCTCAAAGTCACCCAAAGAGCGATGAATCGAGCTGTGCTCGGAGTTTCTCTACGAGATTGAATAAGGTACAATAACTGTTTGTAATCTAAAGCGTATAAGATTTTTAATTGTTATTTTTTTACTTAATTTTGCTATTTATATATATAAACAATTTAGCTGTAAATTTTCCGAAAAGATAATAAATAAATCTTGATTAAGTATTAAACTATCAAATAAGCTTATATACGTCCCCATTGAGGGGCTCGACCCTACCCTGAGTTAGGGTTGTCGGGTATTAAATAAATAAATAAAACAATCAACATAATATGACACGTTATGTTTCATCATAATTATCAGCCGAAGGACGTCTACTGCTGGACATAGTCCTCACCAAGGATTTTCACGACGACCGAGTCTGCGCTACCCGCATCCAGCGGCTTCCCGCGACCTTCCCCAGGTCATCGGTCCACCGATTCACGTTATGATTAACAACAAAATAACACATTTTCATAAAGTCAATAGCCAGAGTTTACAAAGTAGAGCCAAGCCCTGGACACTTCATACATCGAGCCAGAAATGACATTTCAAAAAGGAATGACGGAACAAACAAAATGGCGGCGAAATCCTATACGTTCGACAACCAAACTGTAACCAATCTGTATCAATCTGGGGGACGAGGGGGTGAGGTCGCAATCTAGAGAGCGGCAGGGAGTGTTAATACTAACATATATACTTTGGTAGAGCACCCTGCAAGTCGGGGCGCAGTTAGAAGGAAAGCATTTCCCTGACACGGTTTCCTGCGCGCAAGGTCGACGGCCGCGCCACGGCCGCGGGACGTTGCGAAACCTCCCGCCATTGGTAGCGTCATCTACTGGCTTCCATCGCACTAGACCATTGGTAAATAATAGAAATGGAGAAACGCAAGTAGGGGTTTTAGTCGACAGACAGAATCTAACAGATCTTTTTGAAGTAAAACTTCTTTACGCACGCTTGACTTGGAGAGTAAGCTGGTGGATGCGAGACGAGAGCGTTACGGAAGTGGGATGGGGCGAGGCGAACGGAAGTTGAGAGAGATATTGAAATTAGTGAAGATAGAAAGAGAGATACTATTTATTTTTGTTTACCAACAATATCGGTTGCCAAGGCAACAATATCGGTTGTCAAAACAAACATTAAGGAGAAAAAAGATTTGATCATTTTCAGAGGATACTAAAAATCTTTTCATATAGGTACAGTACCTCCATATGACAAAAAAGATAAGATTATTTTCTGAAGAATAAGTATTTATTTTCATACATATAGATGGAGCTAAGGATACTTCAGTCGTGTGGTCTAAAGCACACTCGTATACATTTTTTTCAGCTATAACAGTTAATTTTTATTTTGTTAGAAAACTTAAATGTACTAAAAGTTACGGAACGAATGTAAAATTTGAAGACTATATATTTGTTTCTTGTATGCATGATGGTAAGAGACCGTTCATGAAACTAAACTTTCCCCAAGGAACCAAATTTAAAACTTTGCTTACAAATCATTCTATCAGCGAACTTTAAATAAAGCAAGTACTAAAGTACTTTGCAATATCTTCACGTCCCAAATACCGCAGTGTTTTAAGACCAAGGACCAAGTATGTGTTGCCAGTGATGACATACGGAACTGAGACATGGTCGGTTACTAATAAAAAAAAATAGTTCCAAATGTTATTGCAAATTTAGTACCATTGAGGAAACTTTGCTTACAAGTCATTCTATCAGCGAACTTTAAATAAAGCAAGTACTAAAGTACTTTGCAATATCTTCACGTCCCAAATACCGCAGTGTTTTAAGACCAAGGACCAAGTATGTGTTGCCAGTGATGACATACGGAACTGAGACATGGTCGGTTACTATTTAAAAAAAATAGTCCCAAATGTTATTGCAAATTTAGTACCATTGAGGAAAGTTGCTCAGTTGCATGAGTAGAACCAGTAGAACTCCCTGTTTAAGTTCCAGGAGTGGTCTTTTCGCAACCTGTATATACTTGCTTTACTTTACTTTTCCTAATTTCCTCGTTACTTGAAGATAAGGTAACCGAGCCGGTTGTCAAGTGGCAGTAGCGCATGATCGTAGAATGGATGACTTTTGGGGTAGTAAAGTTCTAGAGTGGCTATCGCGCATCGAAACGAATAGCGAAGGCTGCCCTTCCACTGGGTGGACCGACGATCTGGTGAAGGTCGCGGGAAGCCGCTGGATACAAGCAGGACAGGACCGGTCTTTTTATAATCCACAATTGATAAGCCCTCTTAGCATCATCTCACCTGATAGTAAGTTTTTTTTTTTATTATTTACAATTGGTAAGCCGATGATGCTGAAGATAGAATCGGGTTGTTAACACTGATGTTTAGATAATATGGTGGTAGCTAGCCAGGCGGGCTAAGAAAATGCCCTACCACCAACCAAACTAAATCTTACAAAGTTGACCCAGCCGGGAATCGAACCCGCAACCTCCTATTGTGAAGCAAATGGAATAAACATTACGCCACGGAGGCGGTTGAGGGAGGTCTTTGGTTAATATGCTGATTAGATGATTATGTACTTACCTACCTACTTCTGTAGATTTTTGGATACTGAATATGTATTGGGGTAGTACAAAGTAACCCCCGTACTCCTCGTATGTCCTCCTTCCCCAGCAGTGGGCACGCAATAACAATCACCACCATCATCATCATAATAAGACGTCCACTGCTGGACAAAGGCCTCCTCCAAGGATTTCCACAACGACTGGTCCTGCGCTACCCACGCGTCTTCCCGCAACCTTCACCAGTCGGCCGGTGTACGCTACGTTTTCGCCACTCAAGTACTTCACTGCCTCAACCGTCATCTGAGCAAATTACTATTTTTTAAACACATCGGACACTGCAATAACTATTTCGCATAAGTAATTATAAATCTATCGTCCAAAACCGAAACGTTTTCTATGTAAATTTTTCCAGGTGCACTGTCCATATGCGCATAATCACGTGTCGTGTCAATTATCGTAAACTGCTAAAATTATGCCCGCATGGATACAGCTGTAGCTTAGCTGGAGAGACGAATAAACATTCAATATAACTTCTACTTGACATAATAGATGATTATCAGTCCTTGGTGTTATTTGATTAGTTTGCTGGTGAAAACCTCGAGTAATCTTCCAACTGAATTTTCTACATAAAAAATACAAACGAAACAATTACCCTGATTTTTTTCTGCACAGTTGGATAAAACCTATAGTAGGTGTTGCTCCAGGAGTCCACAGTTTCCATACAAACTGCCGGATTGAATCCGAACTTTGCAAATTTTTATTTAAAAAAATACAAGTGTAACAATAACCCTGCACATGACATTATTACTGCCCCATTGGATACTTACTAACAGTAGGTGAGTAGGTGTTGCTTCAGGAGTCCACAGTTTCCATACAAACTGCCAGATTGAATCCGAACTTTGCAAATTTTTATTTGTAAAAATACAAGTGAAACAATAACCCTGCACATAACATTGTTACTGCACGATTGGATACTTACTAACAGTAGGTGAGTAGGTGTTGCTCCAGAAGTCCACAGTTTCCATACAAACTGCCGGATTCAATCCGAACTTTGCAAAAACTTTTCTTTGTAAAAATACAAGTGTAACAATGACCCTGCACATAACATTGTTACTGCACGATTGGATACTTACTAACAGTAGGTGAGTAGGTGTTGCTCCAGAAGTCCACAGTTTCCATACAAACTGCCGGATTCAATCCGAACTTTGCAAAAACTTTTCTTTGTAAAAATACAAGTGTAACAATGACCCTGCACATAACATTGGTACTGGAAGATTAGATAAATACTAACAATAAGTGTTACTCCAGGAGATTACAGTATCCATCATAAATGTAATTCCGCTTTAATGCAAAAACAACATGCCGGATTGAATCCAAACTTTGCAAATCTTTTCTTTGTAAAAATAAAAGTGAAACATAACACTGCACATAACATTGTTACTGGATGATTGGATAAATACTAACAGTAGGTGTTGCTCCATGATATTACAATTTCCATACAAACGTAGTTCAGCTCTAATGCAAAAATAATATGCCAGATTGAATCCAAACTTTGCAATTTTTTTTTTCGGTAAAATACAAGTGTAACAATAACCCTGCACATAACATTGTTACTGCACGATTGGATACTTACTAGCAGTAGGTGAGTAGGTGTTGCTCCAGAAGTCCACAGTTTCCATACAAACTGCCGGATTCAATCCGAACTTTGCAAAAACTTTTCTTTGTAAAAATACAAGTGTAACAATGACCCTGCACATAACATTGGTACTGGAAGATTAGATAAATACTAACAATAAGTGTTACTCCAGGAGATTACAGTATCCATAATAAATATAATTCCGCTTTAATGCAAAAACAACATGCCGGATTGAATCCAAACTTTGCAAATCTTTTCTTTGTAAAAATACAAGTGAAACATAACCCTGCACATAACATTGTTACTGGATGATTGGATAAATACTAACAGTAGGTGTTGCTCCAGGATATTAAAATTTCCATACAAACTTAGTTCAGCTCTAATGCAAAAACAATATGCCAGATTGAATCCAAACTTTGCAAATTTTTTTTTCGTAAAAATACAAGTGTAACAATAACCCTGCACATAACATTGTTACTGGACGATTAGATAAATACTAACCAGTAGGTGTTGCTCCAGGAGACCACAGTTTCCATACAAACGTAGTTCCGCTCTTATACAAAAACAACATGCCGGATTGAATCCAAACTTTGCAAAACTTTTCTTTGTAAAAATACAAGCTGTTTCGCTTTCCTGTTGAACAGTTGGATAAAGTATGTATAGAGTTAAGGGTCTCCAGGCAACTATATTATATAATATTAGTATAATAGTGAGAGCGTCGGTAGCGTAATGGCAAGGGCCGCTACCTCCTGTCCGGGAGGACGTGGTTTAAATCCTGCCTCGTAACAATGTGTTTTCGAATTTCGATTTCATATGTACGTTTATCCGACGCTCTTACGGTGAAGGAAAACATCGTGACGAAACCAGCACACGCCTGCGAAGAAACTTGAAGGTTGTGTGTGAATTCGACCAACCCGCACTAGGCCCGCGTGGTCGACTGAGGCCCGATCGCCTTAATTTAGGGTAGGCTCGAGCCCCTCATTAGGGACGTATACTGGCTCGCAAAGAAAACGAGTTGGTTACAAAAAATGCGATATCGTACAATATTTTAGAAGTTATTGAGGTTTTTGTTACGGTCCCGTTTTCTTTGCTTTCGAATGTATATTGAGTGGACACATATCAATGTCTATAATTTGTTTTTATCGTATAATAAATTTAAACACAACAAATTTAAATAATATTTGTATTAACTAAATTGGCAAAAAAATGTTTAGACATTGATTTTCCTTTTTATTTTTAATTCATATTTTTTGGAGTTTGGATTCACAGCGTGTCGAACGGAACTACGGTTATGAAAAATCTACCGTTTCCTGGAGAACTTTTTAAGTAGTTAAATGGTAAGATCAGGTTCCAAACTATTACGTAAGAAAATAGCAACAAAAGAGGCGCGAACTGTAAAAGCAGTTTTTAGGGTTAAGCACCTAAAAGGTACCAATGGAACCATATTACTAGACCGAGACCATCCGTCTGTCCGTCTCTTTTATCGTGTCTTTTGAACCGTAATAGCAAAGTATGACATTTCAAAAAACGAATGCGTAACAAACAAAATGGCGGCGAAATTCTATACGTTCGACAACCAAACGGTAACCAATCAGCATCAATCTGAATGACGAGGGGGTGAGGTCACAATCTAGAGAGCGGCAGGGAGTGTCCATACTGTATGTTAGTACTAAATATATTAGTACTAAATTAAATATATTAGTACTAACATACAGTATGGACACTCCCTGCCGCTCTCTAGATTGTGACCTCACCCCCTCGTCATCCAGATTGATGCTGATTGGTTACCGTTTGGTTGTCGAACGTATGGAATTTCGCCGCCATTTTGTTTGTTACTCATTCGTTTTTGAAATGTCATTTCTGGCCCGTTGTATGTAGTGTCTAGGATGTGGTAATAGGTAGCCGGTTGAAAAAATCGTCTAAATTATATTATTATAGTTATAAATTATAATTAGTGCAAACTATAAAGTAATCAACATTTATTAAAAATCTACCAAGTGTAAGACTTGCGCCAAGGATGCAACTGAACGATAGAAAACCATTTTAACCGACTTCCAAAAGGAGGTATACAATTTGACTATATGTTTGTGTGTGTGTGTGTGTGTGTGTGTGTGTGTGTGTGTGTGTGCTACGCGATATCTTCACAGATTGTAAATATAAATTTTCATGATTTTTTATTTATTCGATAGGGTATGCTCTCGAATTGCTCTCATATAAATTTTATCAAAATCAGTGCAGTGTTTTATTAGAAAATTAACGAAAACCAAAAATAAAATTGCAAACTTGCACCAAATTGTTGCGACCGAAGTCGGTTTTTTAACGTGTTTTAGCGTTTTAAATTATTAGTGCCACTTTTGTCACTGTCTTTTATATAAAACAAATTTCAAAAGCTTAGGATAAGGTCAAAAGCTCTCTTTTTGGAAAATCTTATAAACTAGTAATTAATAAAGTTAAAAATATAAAACACACCTACAGATATGATGTAATGCTACATAATATTAAATGCAATAAAAAATAAATTGGTAACAAAATAAGGGTAGATAATAACAAATAACAAAATAAACGCAGTACGGACTCGATTTTTTTATGTAGAAAATTAGTTTTAAAAATATTTATGAAGATGTTTGAGAAAAAAAAATGCCTTAGTTCATTTTCAATGTACACGGAGGTCAGGTAATATTATTTTTTTTAATTCATAATTGGTAAACCCTTGGCATCATCTCACCTGATGGTAAGTGACGATGATGTCGAGGATAGAAGCGAGCTTACCAAGATTCCCCAACGCAATGGAGAACTGGCTATCTTATCTTCAAGCCGGAACACATCAATGTTACTAACACTGATGTTTGGCGGCAAGACTTAGATAAGATGGTGGTAGCTAGCCAGGCGGGCTTAGAAAATGCCCTACCACCAACCAAACCGAGTCTTTTCAAGTTGACCCCACCGGGAATCGAACCCGCGACCTCCTAGTGTGAAGCGAATGGAGTAACCATTACGCTACGGAGGCGGTTAAAAATGTATGAGATCTGTGATTATTTTTTTTATATTGATAGGAATAGGTATCATAGTTATACTGGCTTACTTTTTTAGTGTTTTATATATAAATGTGTAGTAGTACGACCCCTTGGTGCGCGATTTTGACACACATTTGGCCGATATTTTTTTTTTTACGTAAGTTTAGGTTAGGTCTTTGATGATGATGACATATCACGAATCTTGCAGGTGGGACCGTCTCTCGTATCCTATCGAAGGCCGATGGGCAGATGGTGGTATGATACTACTTGCTGTGGGTATTGCTATCAGGTTACAATGAGCGGGTCATAAAGCTGCGCGTTATGGCGGAATGTGCTGCGCCCGCGCACGTTCGCACGACGACAACTCTAGAAACAAACAGGTTCCATGTGGTTTTCCTCAACAACTAATGCTTACGTTCAAGTCCCATTTAATTGTACTGGCGCGTAAACACCTTTATAACCGTGTCATCACAAACTAATATATAGATTTTTGTATACATTTTGGGTATTAAAGTATTTTAAATTTTAGTGCATTTGCCTGTATCGTATCTGGTGGGAAGTGACAACGCTGTAGAGTGTAGATGATGTTTGCCAAATATGTTTTTACATACTGCCACAAATTGAAATTTTAAATAAACTGAAAATCATCCGCCGTATGGCTCCCGGCTTAGAATAGGTCCATCCTATTTCATCCAATAGGTGTCGTAAGAGCCGACTAAGGGACTCAAACCGGAGGATGGGCAGCAGCGTCTTTCCGTGACTTGCAGCCAATCTGCAACACTGCGATCGCCAACCCGCCTGCCAAGCGTGGCGATTACGGCAACACCCCCCAAATGACCGACACAAAGAAAAAACGGCCCCTAGTCCCCGGCGGCCCCGCTATTCCTGGCTCCGGTAGCGGTCAAGGTAACGGCGGGGCATGGGGTGCGAAGAATCCCCGGCAGATGCCAGGCTACCTAAACAAAAGACCTCTGGCCCTGGCAACCTACAACACGCGCACACTGCGAACCGACGTAAAGCTAACAGAACTCGAGGAAGCATTGAGCAGGTTACGATGGGACATCGTAGGATTGTGTGAAGTCCGAAGAGAGGGAGAGGACACCATAATTCTTAAATCCGGAAACCTGCTCTATTTCCGGGAGGGCGATCTTTACGTCCCAGATACCGCAGTGTCTTAAGA
This sequence comes from Coleophora flavipennella, assembly GCA_947284805.1. Lineage (NCBI taxonomy): Eukaryota > Metazoa > Arthropoda > Insecta > Lepidoptera > Coleophoridae > Coleophora > Coleophora flavipennella. The sequence continues at coordinate 12,100,670 of OX369281.1, read as the reverse complement.
CCAAGGTCTTCGACCAATGTGTGTTGCCAGTGATGACATGGTCGCTTACTATGGGCCTCATAAGAAGGCTCAAGGTCACCCAAAGGGCAATGGAGCGTGCTATGCTCGGAGTTTCTCTGCGTGATCGAATCAGAAACGAGGAGATCCGTAAGAGAACCAAAGTAACCGACATAGCTCTCAGAATTGCTAAACTTAAGTGGCAGTGGGCGGGGCACATTGCTCGTAGAACAGATGGCCGTTGGGGCAGTAAAGTTCTCGAGTGGCGACCACGCACCGGAAAGCGTAGTGTAGGCAGGCCTCCCACTCGGTGGACCGATGACCTGGTGAAGGTCGCGGGAAGCCGCTGGATGCGGGCAGCGCAGAACCGGTCGTCGTGGAGATCCTTGGGGGAGGCCTATGTCCAGCAGTGGACTTCCTTCGGCTGATATGATGATGATGATGAAAATCATCTTATGCCACTGATAAACATACTGAACTGTCATAAAACATGGCGTTTTTAGATATTTTATGGAAATATATTAATAACTAAGGTGTCCGGACAAGTTATGTATAGATGCCGCTAGTAGTACAATTAAACGTGCTTTTATCAAGGCACTGTGAAATATATCTGTATCGTTAGTTTTTATATATACATATACGGTCTCTTCCTACATATGGTGCATTAGTGTGGAACCATTCTCAGCCAATTCGGCAATGTCTAGGTAGACATAGGGAAAGTATTTCAATTCACTTTACTTACATATACGAGTAGAACGCATCCATAGCTAGTTTAATGCTAAGATTTCATATTATTTACGTCACCATATGTGCCACAGTCGGTGGAAAACCGGCGTGATGCGGGCGCCAGCTTGCGACAACCACATTATGGTGTCCTGCTCCTGTCTTACATGCACATAAACTGTGGGTATTTATACACGCACCACAAGGTGCAAATACCTTGCCAGTATAGGCAAAGGTAAATAAGGTCTAGGTATAGGAATGCATATATTAGGTGGGTAGGTAAGTATACGACCATCATGTGTAAAAGGAATGCGTTTAACTGCGTTCTTGTGTAGGCACTAGGCATTTACATTTATTGAGTTTTCCAATTGCCTTATGCACTTAGAAGTATAAGAAAAACGTTTCTTTTTTATTAAAAGTTTTAGTGCGTTTAGCTGCACCTCACCTGATGGTAATTGCCGATGTAGCCGACGATGTGACACGCAAGCAATGTTCACATAGGTACCTAAATTAATAATAAAACTTTCAGTGGCTCAATGGTAACTAATTGGTTCTCCTAATCAGAGGCACAGATGAAATAGAGGCACCCAGAGATCGCTGGTTTGAATCCGGACGGCCTATGAAGCAATTAGTTTTTGAAAACTTAAGTGCATTTATTGATTCCAGGTGAGTATAAAGGTCGAGTGAATTGGTAGAAATCGTCAGTAACGTTACAAAATGCGATGATAAAGTGGTTGAGTGAATTGCTAGACATCATCAGTAAGGTAAAAAAATGAGATGATAAAGTGGTTGAGTGAATTGCTAGACATCATCAGTAGGGTAACAAAATGCGATGATAAAGTGGTTGAGTGAATTGCTAGACACCATCAGTAGGGTAACAAAATGCGATGATAAAGTGGTTGAGTGAATTGCTAGACATCATCAGTAGGGTAACGAAATGCGATGATAAAGTCGTTGAGTGAATTGCTAGACACCATCAGTAGGGTAACAAAATGCGATGATAAAGTGGTTAAGTGAATTGCTAGACACCATCAGTAAGGGTAACATAATGCGATGATAAATTGGTTGAGTGAATTGGTAGAAATCGTCAGTAACGTAACAAAATGCGATGATAAAGTGGTCGAGTGAATTGGTAGTAATCGTGAGTAACGTAACAAAATGCGATGATAAGTGAATTTGTAGACATCGTCAGTAACTTAACAAAATTCGATGATAAAGTGGTTGATTGAATTCGTAGAAATCGTCAGTAACGTAAAAAATGCGATGATAAAATACTTGAGTGAATTGGTAGAAATCATATGTAACGTAACAAAATGCGATGATAAAGTGGTTGAGTGAATTTGTAGTAATCGTCAGTAACGTAACAAAATGCGATGACGAGTGAATTGGTAGACATCGTCAGTAACATAACAAAATGCGATGATAAAGTGGTTGAGTGAATTGGTAGTAATCGTCAGTAACGTAACAAAATGCGATGATAAAATACTTAAGTGAGTGGGTAGAAATCGTAAGTAACATAACAAAAAGCGATGATAAAGTAATTGAGTGAAGTGGTAGTAATCGTCAGTAATGTAACAAAATTTAGAATAATATTGATTAGAATTTAGATATAATACTGTAATTTTCATTATTATTGATGTGTAACATCTTTACTCTCGCTTTCCTGCAATTTGTGGGAGTGATTTCGTGAAATGGGATGGAAATGTGTAACAGGAAATGCGAACGTTTTTGATGTGTAACATCTTTGCTCTCGTTTTCCTGCAATTTGTGGGAGTGATTTCGTGAAATGGGACGGAAATGTGTAACATGGGACGGAAATGTGTAACAGGAAGTCGCGAAAGCGCGCGCTATTCGATCTGACGAATGATCTTTGCTCTCGCTTTCCTGCAATTTGTGGGAGTGATTTCGTGAAATGGGACGGAAATGTGTAACAGTGATTTGTTACACATCATATGCGAGTACAGTAGGTCTCGCTCGGATTTTTTTTTTAATTCTCGAAAACTAAGGTTGTCATAGCCATGCAGCCTAGTGTGATGGCAAAGGCAAAGATGACATACTACTATTCGAAGGGTCGGCCCGTGAATGTACGACCCGATAATTAATTAATTTCATAAGTATTTTGTCACATGTTACACATCATATGCGAGTATTATTATTATTCTGTTTTTAGAAAAGCGACTAGGAAAGCCATACGAATAAATAAATAAATGTAACAAAATGCAGTGCGCGCGAGAGTTAAACATCATAAGCGCCAGGAATTTAATGGCGCTTACCCATATCGTTCAACGTACTACGATGTGGCTGATAATAACTTAATGAGGTTTTATTACATGTTCCTTTTTTCCTTAAATATTAAATTAAACTTTCCTCTATATTATTTGCCTTGAAAAAAATTATATAAAATAAAAGGTAGCAACTTTGTAGGTTTTTGAAGGGGGTCCCCCGACCGAGCTTTTTTTTCCAATTAATTTTCTTTGGAACAATGATGAATTTCATCAGAAGTTTGAGTTTTTTTTCTTTTAGTTTGGAGTTGGAAATATTAATAGAAATAGAGTTGTGGTATTGTATACTTAACATCACCTGAAGTCACATTAATGGTAGCACAAAGATTATTATAGATTTACACTGGAACACATATGGACGAGATTTAATTAGACAAAGGTAGAACCTTTAAAAAACAGTTCAACGCATAACAGCTACAAGTATCGATTACTTTCGATCCACGGGACAATCTATCAACACGCAATGGATATTATAACTGATGGAATAGATCACACCACAGTTACTGCTGTCATCTGGTCACATCTTTCACACGCCGCCGACGCAAGTCTGTCAGGCGAAAGCAGGTAAGTAACAATCATATGAATTCCTTAATAGAAGATTGTGTTGAATTGAAAACCAATTCGAAAACTATTAAGATCCATATTTTTCTTCCAACAATTTATCAAATGAACACAGCTAAGCTCTACAGGGTGTAACAAAAATTTTTGGTAATATATAGTATACATACTTCAATATTAAGATAGACGTCAACTTCTGAAAAGAACAATCTTAGTTCTACGACTTTACTGAATTTTCATACAAAGAATCTATTTTTAGGGTTCCAAAGGGTTCCAAAGGGTGCACTTTCTTGAATTTTCATACAAATTAATTAGCTGATTGTAGTCAACTTTTTATGGAAAGTGAATATTAATTATTTTTTTCGATTTTAGAATATATTTTTAGGGTTCCAAAGGGTGCATTTTCCTGAATTTTCGTAGAAATTAATTAGCTGATTAGGTAGTCAACTTTTCATGGGAAGTGCATATTATGATTTTCTTTAATTAAAAAAAAATTAGGGTTCCGTAGGTACCCAAAAGGTGCCAACGAGACCCTTTTTCTAAACCTCAGCTATCCGTCCGTCCGTCTGTCTGTCAGCGGGTTGTATTTTATGAACCTTGATAAGTAAACAGTTGAAATTTTCACAGAGGTGTATTTCTAATGCCACTATAACAAAAAAAAATTGCATGTCTCCGACGCGCGACTGGTGTTTGCTCATCGTAAAACGTCTAGTTTTGACGTCTCTGTCCTTACACGAGGGAATCCCCGGGCTTAGCCCTACGGTTTAAGCTCTATGGCCATGAGCCTTAGACTTCCTGATATAAAAGGTGACTGATATACCCCTTTTTTGTAACTCGATTTTACTCCCTATATATTTTTCGTACCACGTGATTTGAAAATCAATTGTTAAGGAGTAAACTCAAAAAATAATAAATTTAAAATTAAATGAAACAAGAAACGTGTTTATTTTTGTAAGATGGTACGGAACCCTCCATGTGCGTATGTGCGAGTCCAGATCGCAGTTGCTGATTTTTTTTATTCAAGAGTTTACACCCACCTTAATAAGTAATTATTACACTTTTTTGTATCATCCTATATTGCTCCCGCAGTGAAATTTTACCTTATCTGTATTTGCCCCTGATGAATTTAATAAGGTGGTTATGGGCTATTTCTACCTACTTTAGTTTGGTCACACAAATGTTTCGTCAACTCCAGCTAGTACCTATCGATGGCAACGTCTACAGTGCGTCCCACGCGTGCGGCATTTCGATGCCACTCGGTGCCTTCGACGTTTCCAACATCTTATCTCTAATTTGGACTGGTTCTCGTTTTTTATTAGAATAGTTTCGCCTCGATACCGGTCCCGCGACTCCTAGCTGAAGGTTGCTTACACAGATAACAGTAAAACGTATATTTATTGGCCGACGACTGCGCAACTGAGGTCGTTTGTCCTACCGCCGCGCCGGCAAGGCAAGTTAAAATATCATAGTTTCGTATTTCATAATGAGTGGAACACGTTTTTGTGGATTACGGCTGGCTGTGGAGTCGCCGCGCCGTTACTGAAGTTGGCTGTCAGAAAATGGGGACAAAAACTGTTGTGAATAGTGGTTGGATGGTCGTGAGTATTGAGGTACGCTATGCTGCGCGGGCGCGGACGATGGCGGTGCCTAGTGGAGCGCGGCACGACGCGGTTGATTGTGTACGCAGCGGATTGAAGATATTTCGTGTCTATTAATTTGTTTTTCACAACAAACGTTGGCATTCAAGCAGGTGTGATGGTGCGATGTGCAATTATAAGTATTCGCATTTCCAGAACAATTGCCTTAAAATAATGTCTTCATTAATTAACATTGCCTGAATTTAAAAAAATAAACTGAGTTAGTTATAAAACACAAACCTTAGGAAAAGCTTATAAATAATAAATGCCGTCCAGTGCGTCCCCTCAAGGCATAGTACCCAGCATAATGGCAGCGTTTTCGCGCTGGATGGCGATTCTTATGCGTTGCCCTTAGGAGCTGCCAGCCCTGCGGTCACCAGTAGAAACGCACTGAAAGTTCTTGTACAACCGTTTTAGCGGCAGCTCTCCAAGGACCTAAAGTCTCGAACCCTAATGGTAAGAGCATGTAGCTAATTAAACATCTCAGCGCTATCAGCAGCTGCTCCAGCTGCCAACTAGTGGATCGAACATATGACGGTACCAACGTATCCACACAGGTGACATCCCATACCAAGCACCTTCGGTGCTGCCAGGGAATGAGTGTCAATCCATCGGCCATCTTGCCGTCAGTGTTTACAGTCCCGTGTGGTTCTAATTTTACCGGGACCTTCAAAGAGGCAAGGGCCCAACGAATAACATCATTGAGGGCCGCGTGACATAGAATATGGCCGGCACTTCGCCGGCACGAAAGCCCGTGGTGACCCAAATCGTCGAACTCTGCGTCACATCTGCATTGGTGCGGTTGACTTATGTTAAGGCCCAACCAGAGGCTTGTCGCCAAAGACAGCGTATTGTTATCTAACAAGGTGCCGATCTAGGTATCTATTGGTGATGGGAGGGCATTCAACCACAAACCTGACTCCTTCTCAAACACCGCAAGAAGACGCGCCCACTCTGTCGTATTTGAAGAGGTAGCCAAGAGCCCCCGTTGCACCTTCCTGCAAAGCGGCTCGTCCCATGTCTCTGTGAGTGCAAAGACGTAGACGTAGGGAGTTAGACTTTGTGGGCGACTTCAGCGGAGTCCAAAGACAAACAGACAATGTCGGCAAAGGTGGGCAGAGCAACGGAAGACACCTTGCGTATGCCGAGACCCCCCAAAGCGAACCGGAATCGAAGCCTGGATCCACGCTTTAGACGTAATCTGATGATTTAGTATCTTTGTCAGGAGATTAGCGACGCAATCATCCACGGTAGACAACAAGTCCTGAAACTTCCACAGGTGGCAGCAGTGCATGACATAGGTAAACTGTGGCACAAAGAGGCAAAACTTTAGTATTGTTAGAGCCATGTGTGATTTAATGCTAAGTAGGCTTTTAATGAATTCTTGAAATTTATCTACTTGATCTCGTATGATACCTGGGATGGACTCGTCCAGGATAGGAACTCCAAGCAGACGGAAAAACGCATCTGAGGCGAACTGAATGTTAGGAGTAATATTGTTAAACTTTACTAAAACTTATTTAGAGTTTTTTTATGAGAACAAATAATAACTACTGTATAAAAAAGCATAATTTTACCAAAACAAGATCACTTTACGTCACAATTTCTTGGATTTTCAATACACTTACGCAAAATTTGCAGATCTTCGTAGCACTTATCCGCACCATTATTACAAATTGCACATTAAATTTAGTGTAGTTAGAACAGAACAATGAACCGTACCCAAAAGGTAAAAACGGGACCCTATTACTAAGAATTCGCTGTCCGTCCGTCTGTCTGTCTGTCTGTCCATCTGTCACCAAGCTGTATTGACGAACGAATTTATTCCACGAACCGTGATAGCTAGACAGTTGAAATTTTCACAATATTTCTGTTCCCGCTATAAAACCAAATACTAACAATAAAAAAAATTAAAAAATAAGGAGGTCTCTATTTAAAAACGTGATTTTTTAAACATGAAGAAACTGGCGCCGTCTAGTATGATGGTACGGAACCCTATGAGTTCGGTTCTGACTCGCATTTGGCCGGTTATTTTTTGTTGGTATGGACTACAGTACGGAGGTATTAATTGTTTTAATCAATGTTTTATGGTCGAACCGAAACTTTCACATTTAATCGACTCCTCTGCACCCGCTGTGAACATCTCAAACTTTTCATTGAATACAGTGTGCCCGAAATGCGGATAAGCGTCCGCGGTGATATACTGATATTAGTTTTTTAGTGCCAGGCTCGTTAGCTAAATCTAGCGACCTGTACTATAAATATTCAAATGATGGTGACATAGCGACACAAGGCTCGTCTCAGACACATAACTTTAACGAATTTGGCGTGATTCTAGAAAAAGGTCACACGAATATTGTCATATCGACGCGATTGGTTTCGCAAATTAATCTGTCTATACGACCTTACCGGTCGTAATATACACTTATTTATGTGACACCTATAGTGACACTGTTTAATTTATATTTTTTTTAATGTTTTTCTTACGTACTATTAGATTATCTTTAAATAAATATATAAGTGATCTTATATCTATATCAAACTTTTCTTTGGTCTCTGTTGCGGCTCTAGAATAGTTACCACACCACCCCATCTCTTCGCGAAGATGTCGTAAGAGGTGACTTAGGGCAAAATATATATGTCGCAGGCATACTGTATGATTCGTCATTTTACATACGGTCAGGCAAATTATATAATGGCAAGGGCAGGGAGCCTCGCTTCGCTTCGCGAGGCTCTTTGACTTTTAAATCAATCAAACTTGACTGAACTTAGCCAGCATATTGTCAATTTTCCTAGCTCGGCGTTTTGCAATCTGCGTACAGCATTTTACATTTTGCCTAACCGTTTACATATGGACGAATTATTACAGTTTGCCTGGCTCGGCATTTTACAATCTGCGTACAGCATTTTACATGTTGCCTAACCGTTTACATAATATGGACGAATTATTACAAATTGCCTGAACATTTGTAAAAAGAATAATCATACATTCGCTTGTTTATTTTACAATAGCCGTACAACATTTTACATGTTGCCAGACCGTTTATATACGGACGACTTGTACAATTTGCCTGACCGTATGTAGAATGACTAATTATACAATTTTCCTGCCACATATATACCATTCAAAACAAAAAAAAAACCTAGGTTTCCTAAGTACATTTTCATACAGATATGAGGCCCAAACAGACATGATTATTTTTTTTTTTATCAATAAAAGGAAGGAAATTACGAAGTGCAGTCCTTAGGTTAGATCCCTGGCTACAAATGTGTCTAAGATCACAACATCCTTCTGATCCACGTGATCTCTGTAGACTGATCAATGCAAAGCTGCTTTTTTTATTGTATGGAAAGTATGCTAATTTACAGTGTGCTCTCTTCTGAGCAGTCTGCGGAGTTCCCGAGGATCAGCAGAATGTTGCGATCTTAGACACATTTGTATAGCCAGGGCACAGATGAGATACTAGTTACTTCGTAACAGATATTGCACTTTCTTATAAAACGAAAGTACCTACGCGTTTATTCACCTACTCCTTCTCTTGCACGGAAACATGGGTATTAAGACGCTCGACTTAGCGGTTATAACTGCGTACATGGGCGGCGCGCGAATTGCGGCGGCGACTGTACGGCGTTTTAGCGCTGACGAGCGGAGCGCGGCCTCCGCGCCAATGTGTAGGTACTTATCTCGCCTGCTCGACCGAGTGACGGGGGCCTGGCCGGGGATCTAACCAGAAAACACCCAAAGACTGCACTTCGTTGTTTCGTTACTTTCCTTTATTTAAAAAAATAATCGTGGCTGTTTAAACCACCTCTCTGTATGAAAATGTACTGTGAAAACTAAGGTGGCCCTTGTCTTAGGTTTGAGTGAGGGCCTGGTGACCTATAACACAAGATATTTTTAATTTAGCTTAGGCACCAGTCTCCCACAAACAACTGTTGTTCTGACCTTATAATTGCTCCTTTTACTTGTGTATATTTGTTGCTTTGTGGTGAGAAATAAATGATTTTATTATTTTATTATATTATTATACCAGAGAATGGGCAGAAGTATTGCTCTCTTTAAGGTCTCTTACCTGCCTGACTTGGCAGAGACCTATATCCAGTAGTGGACATCTTGGATGATGTGATAACACATCTGACTCTAGATGTGTATGAAGACCGCGTTGCACACGTCCGTAGGTGTAAATCTAAATGCTCTACACGTGACCGCGGGTGATACTAAGTGCAACACCAGGCAACCGCCGTCTATCCCTTGCATGGTTAAGAGAAGAGAAAGAGAGAGAGAGAACATCTATTTTTATTAAAATTTAATATGACTGAAGAGAATATAATTATACATATATCATAATTTAGCTTTAAACACCACACAACTTCAACACATTAGTCATAATAGCTTCGATTTTAAAAAGTACAAAGTTTACGTTTTGCTCGGTTACTACTAGATAGCTTATTAGACCCACTACTTGCCCAGGGCTGATCTTGGCCTGGAAGCTGAATTAACGTCCTGTCACCCCATTAATCACATATCCAGCCTCTAATTGCACGTGAAAAGAGCAATGTTTTCCGCGCTACGCAGTCCAAGCCAAAGAACTAATGCGGTCAGACATTTGACACGCTCCGTAAAGCTTATTAAACAGACTATTTGATAGTTAAGAGTTTTTATTTAGCAAAGAGAAATGTAAGTTATCAAAATTAATTAAAGGCCTTGAAATATTTCATGTTTGTATTCTGCCTTTCTCTTAAGTATCATTACCTTATAATTGTAGCTGGTTGGGTGGAGACAACTGAAAGGGTATGTCTACAGAATATGGGGATATCTGTAAATATGGATAAATAAGTTTGATATTTTTTATATATAGTTGCTTGCACAACCTGTCTATAAAACTATGATTAAGGTCTTTTTTTTTATTCACCATTGGTAAGCCCATCTCACCTGATGGTAAGTGACGATGATGCCGAAGATGGAAGCGTGCTTACCAAGATTCCCCAATGCAATGGAGATCTGGCTATCTTATCTTCAAGCCGGAACACATCAATGTTGTTAACACTGATGTTTGGCGGCAAGACTTAGACAAGATGGTGGTAGCTAGCCAGGCGGGCTTAGAAAATGCCCTACCACCAACCAAACCGAGTCTTACAAGTTGACCCCGCCGGAATCGAACCCGCGCTATAAAGCAATGATTAAGAAGCAATGTTTATGTAACATCACAACTGTTTTTATCGATTTCTTTGAACAGCATATCTTCTTCTTGTCACGCTTTATTTTCTAAAGGTCTTGTCTAGGTTGGTTCTTATTTCTGTTCGTAGGCAACGGTGGTAGACTTAATTAGTTTGCGCCAAGAGTCCCTGTCTTCAGCCTATCGGGGAGCGGTAGTAATGGGCAGGTGAAGTACGGCTTTGATCTGGTCTGACCAGTGGAGTGGTGCTCTACCTCGAGATCTTCTCAAATGTGCAGGCAGAGACAACTGGGTAAGATCTAAAGATTCCATTTCAAAACAATGGGACTAGCTAGTTAACTACAGTGCTAAATCAGTATCCATTCAATTCTTATAGTCAAAGCACATTTTCTCAAGCCCTGATATGAGCGTGTTTTGTGATTTGATAATACGTATTATTTTATTTATATTACGCATATAGAATAGACCATATACCATAGAAGTGTGGTCGTGCTTTTCTTCAAAAAGGGCGACAATACCCTGCTGAAGAACTACAGACCCATCTCACTTCTGAGCCATGTCTACAAACTGTTTTCGGGGGTCATTACGAATCGTCTCGCACGCAGGTTTGACGACTTCCAGCCTCCCGAACAAGCCGGTTTCCGAAAAGGATTTAGTACCATAGATCACATACATACGCTGCGGCAGATTATACAGAAGACCGAAGAGTACAATCAGCCACTATGCTTGGCGTTCGTGGACTATGAGAAAGCCTTTGATTCAGTCGAAACCTGGGATGTGCTACAGTCTCTCCAGCGGTGCCAAATTGACCATCGATACATCGAGGTGTCGGTCGAGCGTCGGTGGCTCAACCGGTAACGACTCGGTCCATCTAACCAGAGGTACCGGGGTTCAAATCTAGACGGCCAATGTACCAATGAGTTTTTCAAAAACTTACGTACATATACTTACCGATTGCTTTAACGGTGAAGGAAAAACATCGTGAGGAAACCTGCACACGCCTGTGAAGAAACTCGAAGGTTGTGTGTGAAGTCGACCAACCCGCACTGGGCCCGCGTGGTTGACTAAGGCCTAATCGCCCTGATTCAGGGTAGGCTCGAGCCCCTCGGTGGGGACGTATATGAGCTGTTATAATAAAATAAAAACATCGAGGTGTTGAAGTGTCTGTATTAAAACGCCACCATGTCGCCTCCAGGATCAGAACTCGAAACCTATCCAGTTGCAGCGAGGGGTGAGACACAGAGACGTTGTATCTCCGAAACTGTTCACCACCGAGTTCAATATCATCAATATAAACTGTTCAATAACAAAGGCGAGTACATAAGCCACCTCCGATTCGCTGACGATATCGTGGTCATGGCTGAGACTATGGAAGACCTAGGCACAATGCTCGATGGCCTCAGTAGAGCCTCTCAACAAGTGGGAAAACTATGTCAAACGTCCGTGTCATACCTACTCCTCTGAAGGTTGGAGGCTCTACACTCGAAGTTGTTACCGAATATGTATACCTGGGACAAACAGTCCAGTTAGGTAGGTCCAACTTCGAGAAAGAGATCAATCGTCGAATCCAACTCGGCTGGGCAGCGTTCGGGAAGTTTCGCAATATCTTTACGTCCCAGATACCTCAGTGTCTTAAGACCAAGGTCTTCGACCAATGTGTGTTGCCAGTGATGACGTACGGAACTGAGACATGGTCGCTTACTATGGGCCTCATAAGAAGGCTCAAGGTCACCCAAAGGGCAATGGAGCGAGCTATGCTCGGAGTTTCTCTGCGTGATCGAATCAGAAACGAGGAGATCCGTAAGAGAACCAAAGTAACCGACATAGCTCTCAGAATTGCTAAACTTAAGTGTCAGTGGGCGGGGCACATTACTCGTAGAACAGATGGCCGTTGGGGCAGTAAAGTTCTCGAGTGTCGAGTGGCGACCACGCACCGGAAAGCGTAGTGTAGGCAGGCCTCCCACTCGGTGGACCGATGACCTGGTGAAGGTCGCGGGAAGCCGCTGGATGCGGGCAGCGCAGAACCGGTCGTCGTGGTGATCCTTGGGGGAGGCCTATGTCCAGCAGTGGACTTCCTTCGGCTGATATAATGATGATGATGACGCATATACCTATATCTATATGTATTGTAACTTTACAAATGTATATTACGTATTGTTTTAGTTGGATCCACGTGCAATACCAGTTTTTCTGCTTTTATCTCCAAACATCGGGTTGTCTGGAAGAAGTCGCTTTGAGCGATAAGACTGCACAAATTGTACTGCTATAGTACGTACATAAGATTTTGTTTTATATTGTGTTTTTTTTCAACTTTTTAAGTTTTATTTTGTGTTTATTTTTTATAAGAAACCCACTAAAAACTCACTCACTACTCTTTTAAAAAGTAACTAAAAGAACGCTATATTTATCTGTCATCTTGAATTAATTGATTAGCCATGACATTTTTATGAATTATTTACAATATGTATTTATATTACTTAATATATATTTATCTATGTATTTATATATACCATCTGTTATCTATATATTTTAAGTACTTATATTTATGTATTTGTTGTCTTTATTTGTTAAAATTTAGTAATTATTTAATATCATTTTAAGTATTACTTTTTTTTATTATTAAGTGGTGTACACGTCTGCCTTCTCAGTCATTTCTTCTTTCCTGGGTCTGCTGAAAGAAATTTCTTTAGAAATAAGCTGTACCCTTTGTATGATCTTGATATGTATTTAAAATCTATATTTTATGTAACCTGAGTACAATAAACTATTAAATAAATAAATAAGTGTGTGAGTACATTAAAGAGTATTTATCTTATCTTACAGTGCAGTGCAAACTGCACTCGATCGATGCGTTCAGAGAACCTTGCGTGAAACACGACATCCCGACCCGATACGTCAATGAGAGGTGTCAAGACTGTCGCATTGGACCTGTCATCGAGTTGACAAGAAAAAAGATGGCCATTCTGAAACCGTTTATTAAATGTTTGTTGCTAAAGAACAGTGAGTCTTCGCTTTGTGTCAATAGCAATAAGGTGGGTCTCCATACAACAAACGTGATTTTTTTGCTCGTTTTTGCTCGATACTGATAGCGGTATCAGGTAGACGCTTGAAATTTTCACAGAATATTTAGTTATATGTATATTCACTTAAAAAATAAATATTTGAATTCAAATAAAACATATATTACTTTGGCCTAATCGCCCTGATTCAGGGTAGGCTCGAGCCCCTCGGTGGGGACGTATATGAGCTGTAATGATAATGATGATGAAAACATATATTTAAGTGTGGCTCCTTTACAACAAACGGGTTTTTTTAGCTCGTTTTTCCTCGATATTGATAACGGCAAAATGTAGACGCTTGAAATATTCACAGAATATTGAGTTGTGTTATTCACTTAAAAATAAATAATTAAATTAACTAAAACAAATATTTAACGGGGGCTTCCATACAAGAAACGCGATTTTTATAGATAATGGTACGGAACCCTTCATGCGCGAGTCCGACTTGCACTTGGCCGGTTTTAAAAAAAAAAAACGGTTGTCTGTAAAGTCGGTTTACTGACGATAGTTGAACGTGACAACGTCATAAGAAAATACTGATGGAATGGTTTCATAATATCGAAAACGGAACGCCTCACGGAACGCCTCAGAGCGAGGTAACGACGGAACGCCTCAGAGCGAGGTAACGACGCATGGTAACGACGCATTTTTTCGTGCGTGCAGCCGGCTCCATCGAATTATAAGACGTTATCACGTCAAAAAATTCTGATGATTTCTAAACTCCTATTCCGCATCGAATCTCTGAGCCTACGACTCCCCACAGAAGGCTGTCGTTCGCGAACGAAGACAAATCATGCAGATGGCTCGTAAATATAATATATAAATATTGCATCGCCTCTGGAAGCACCTCGATTCTCGCCGCATCAAATATTGAGACTCCACAGTTATAGCTCGCCAGGGACGCGCGATGCGGACGCGTTCTGAAACAGTACGCGTGTTTTAGTAAAAAAAAGGTAAGCGCAGGCCATAGCATAGATGAAGGAAGAGTACAGCCATTGGTCATCTATATACTAGATGCATCACGTGACACAGGATTACTTATTTATTAATTAGACGACTTCAGGATTAAATAACTGCTTTGTATTACGTGATGCCTAGCAAAAAAGAATTTGTCGTGCAATAAATGTATGAAAAGGAATATACGGGGTGTTTTTTTAATACATAATATGAAAGGCGTTAAGGGTAAGCTCTACTCATGAAACTGAATAATGCATATTTTTTTAAAACTTTTATTACGAATCGAACGGCTTTGATTTATGGAGAGTCCATCTTTTTCCAGAAATTTCGTATGAGTTTTTGAGTTGGTCTTTCTAATCGTGTGGCACAATTAACCGTGCTACCTAAGGTATAGACAGAAGTTGCATGGTTGAGGTGGTTTAATTTGATGAGTAGATCATACCCTTATTGGCGTGCATTCTATTAAAAGAACACCCTTTATTGAAAAAAAAAGTAGACTTTAGAATTACATTGTTCCGTTAATACATACTGCTAGTACAGCTCGCGCCAAACTTTATTACTGATCTGAACTGTAAACGTTTAGGTCCTACGTAGATAAAGTACCTTTCATTTGAATTTTCCAACAATGTAAACAAAAACCTAACCTAAAAATTTAATTATTTCTTTATGATACAATTCTGACAGCAATGTTTTCGGTTATTAATGTTAAATGTTATGTTACATTATTAATTTTTAACATTAATAACTGAAAACATTGGTATCAGAATTGTTTTAAAAAGAAATACTTTAATTTTTAGGTTATATTATTTTTCACATTGTTGGAAAATTCTAATGAAAGTAACTTTACGTTTGCTACTGCTACGCGTCTTGCGACCAACTTCAGCGCCTTGATAAAGTTTGGCGCGATCTGTACCGACCACAGAGCGAATAGTATGTATCGTGGTACCTACTGACGATACATCCTGTTTTAGAACAGCCTCCGCTACCTCCAGCCGCAACAAACCCTACAAACTCATAAACTATGAATTTGCCCAATCGCCGTCAGGTGCGATTGCTCGCGCCTACGATTTATTATCGACGAGTCAAGAGGAACCCCATTTTATTGGAGATGATAATAATATTGAATTATTAAGTGGCGATCGATGAGTTTTCCCTATCGTAGTGCGTACGGTTTCCGAAAAATCTTTGGATGTCATTGCATCGTTAAGTTCTAGAACATATTCAACCACTTTCTCTAATGCTGATAGGGTTATATCTACTACATCTAATATGCTTAAAATAGAATCTACTACTAAGGGTCCTTCATTGCTTTGGACACATTATGTAGTCTCCTAAGCATCGTGTGGAAAACATATCATTGGAGTGCAAAGGCAACAGGGGCAGAGGCAACAAAAACTGTTTTTTTATCCACACTTGGTAAGCCCTTGGCATCATCTCATCTGATGGTAAGTGATGATGATACCGAAGATGGAAGCGGTGATGATAATGCCGAAGATGGAAGCGGCTTATCAAGATTCCCCAACGCAATGGGGAACTGACTATCTTATCTTCATGCCGGAATACATCAATGCTGTTAACATTGATGCTTGGTGGCAAGACTAAGATAAGATGGTGGTAGCTAGCCAGGTGGACTTACAAAATGCCCTTCCACCAACTAAACCAAGTCATTCAAAGTTAGACTCCGGGAATATAATGGACTTAACCATTACGCCTGGAGGCGGTTAAGCTGTGGACGGAAACATCGAGAGGGCAGTCCACAACGCCTTCAACCGCAGCCAATGGACCTCACTTGTGGTCGCAATCCCTAGAATTGTGCGACCGAGGAAGAAGAATAAAACTATAAAATGTTTTTTTTTAATAAATACGTTTTTAGGTCAACAGTCATTAAATAAACAGAGTATTTTACGGAACATGGTCATGCTGCTGCTGATTGGTACAGGAGGTCCAATCCTATAATTATGATCCCCATTGGTGATTAAATAGTCTGCGGTTTTCGAGATATTTGCATTTTAATTATATTTGTATGAAAATCACCGTTGTTGAACCTTGACGTCTACTCAAATTTAATATTAGTACCTGGGTGACCGAGCTATGCTCTGACTTTCATCATCATCATACCAGCCGAAAGACGTCCACTGCTGGACAAAGGCCTCCCCCACGGATTTCCACGAAGCCCTGTCCTGTGCTGCCCGCATCCAGCAGCTTCCCGCGACCTTCAGCAGGTCGTCTGTCCACCGCGTGGGAGGTCTACCCACGCTTGTTTTCCAGTGCGCGGTCGCCACTCGAGAACTTTACTGCCCCAACGGCCATCTGTTCTACGAGCTATGTGCCCCGCCCACTGCCAATTAAGTTTAGCAATATTGTGTTATTATGTCGGTTACTTTGGTTCTCCTAAGGTTCTCCTAATTTCTAAATCGATCGCGTAGGTAAGTTCCGAGCATAGCTCGCTCCATCGCCCTTTGGGAATCATTGCTCTGACTTTATAGATCTATAATAATAAGCCCGGGAGAGATGTGGATTCTCATCTGGTAATGATAGTTTTAAAGCACTTGGTCTTTTTTACTTAAGAAAATTCCATACACAACACTCCATGCATAAAAATAGATGTTTTGAGGTCAACACCAAAAAACACGAACGTCTGACCTTGAGATTTGTGCAATAGCAAATGCAGTTCTTAGAGGAATGAAAAACACCTTTTTCTGACGTTGACGTATACTTTCATAGTCTTTTTAGGTCCCGTACAAAAAAAAAAACAAAACGGAACCTTATAGGATCACTCGTGCGTCTGTCTGTCTGTCCGTCCGTCTGTCCAAGCCAATTTGCTCCGAATCTTCTGGACCAAATCAGATGAAATTTGGTAAGATGCTGTAATCCTATGACCCAAACACAGACGTGCAAAGTATTTTTTTTTATTTAAGGTTATTTTCGGGGGACAAATTAGGAAACTACAAAAAAAGGTTTTGGAAACCTTATTGTGTCATATATCAAATGAAAGGGCTAGTTCTCACGATCTTAAAAATGTTTTTGTTTATATTTGAAAATAAATAGTTTTGATTTTATTCATGAAAGAAGACGAAAATTGACCATTCCCCCCCCCCCCCTGTTCTCCGAAACTACTGAGCCTAAAATTTTGTAACAAATACAAAATATAGTTCATTGCTTATAGATTACAGGAAAACCTATAAGAATTCCATCAATTGAAAAAAAGTGGTAAACTCGATGTAAAACGTTCACCTACAGAAAATAGTTCTAGTCATAATAGAAAATAGTCTATCGGTGTTCTACAGGATTCAATTCGGAAAGTGTCTTGGAGCTTCACGACCTCATTCCCCCTCTTCATTTCATCATCGAAAGACCCGGTACGGAGGGCGATTCCACCCCTTTGTCGTTGATGTTCCACCTTCACGCACGAAGCGTTTTGCTTCTTCGTTCATTATGCGAACGGGCAAGGAGTGGAATTCCCTGCCGGCGTCTGTATTCCCCGATTCGTAAAATTTAGGAATCCTCAAGACAAGAGTGAATAGGCAGTTTTTGAGCTTGCGTGTTACATCCTCGGCTGCATCGGCACTTACCATCGGGTGAGGTGCAGCCAAACACACTCAAATATTTAATAATAATTTAAAAAAAACTCGCATCTTACTGTGGAGTATTTCAAATGTGATATTTTGTATTTGACTTTGGCATTGTACGGAACCCTCTCCTCGCGAGTTCAACTCGCACTTGGCCGGTTTTTTTGGATACCAGCATACCATTCCTGGAGTCCAGAGATTGGCACTTTCTTGTGAACTGACCAAGCTCTGATTGTTTCATTTCGTCATTTCTTCTTCTGCAATTTTATTGTCAATCAGAATGCCCGCAGAGTGGCCGTCCATTCCGTCAAACTTTTATTCTGTAGCTTAACGATAGTGTCACGATTCCTTGATTCGAACTTAGATCGCACTTGAGATATTCGAGCTTCAGTGATGTCGAATCATAGATATTCGCGATTCGGCACAGATGAGATACTAGTTACTTCGTAACAGATATTGCACTTCCTTATAAAACAAAAATACCTACGCATTTATTCACCTACTCCTTTCCACTGTCAGACAACACACGGAAACATGGGTATTAAGGCGCTCGACTTAGCGGTTATAACTGCGTACACGGGCGGCGCTCGAATTGCGGCGGCGATTGTACGGCGTTCTAGCGCTGACTAGCGGAGCGCGGCCTGTAGGCCCCGCCAATGTGTAGGTTCTTATCTCGCCTGCTGACGGGGGCCTGGATTTGGTAGTATCGCGATTCCGTAATTCGCTCCTTGCGTTTTAGGACTTAGATGGTAAAAATCGCTTTCTTGTGAACTGAACAGGCCTAGCCTTCGTCATTAATTTGTTTTTTCTTGCACATTTTTGCCAATTTCTTCGCAGTTTAAAGGGTTGTGTTATTCATTAGCGAAGTGGCCTCAGCCGGCCCCGGTGGCAAGTGGCAGCAACAACAAGGGCAGTAAATCTGCGCCGTGAACCACTGATCCAGCACCGCGCGGGTGTTATGACTTTTTTATATTTCACTTTCCACTTTTTACACGTCTACCGTTTTGTGATGGCGTAGAGCTAAGAAAATGCAGAACCGCTAGTCAACCGACTTCAAAAATAACTTAGACTGTATATTTTTATTTTAGTTGCCGCAGGTATGCTTGTCCATATGGGCTCTAAAATCAATCGATTAAAAAGAAAAAACAACACACTAACGACTTCTTTTTTGCATTTTTGAACTATGTTAAGCGATTTTTTCGCCTAACGTGAACCAATTTTAATTATTTAATTATTTGAAAAGTTATGTGTCCCGAGTGGCTCCATAAATGGTATTAAAATCAGTGTAATTTTGTTTTAGTAAATTAACAAAACCAAAACATTACAAGTTATTGCGATTGAAGACGGATGTTGACGTGTTATTTCATTTTGAATTTTGTTTTAATTTTTTAAAGTGGTTTCAGACATACGTGTTTACTATAGCTATTTTCCTAAGTGACTTAACATTATCTTTTATCAATTCAATTAATATTTTTATTTTATTTATTTATTTATACTTAGGATGGAAAAAGTCAGATAGTTAAAAAGAATGAAAAAAACCGGTAAAGTGCGAGTCTGAACCGCGCACGAAGGGTTCCGTATCGTCATACTATATGGCGCTAGTTTCTTCACGTTTAAAAAAACACGTTTTTTGTATGGAGACTTTTATTTTTCTAATTTTTAGTATTTGTTGTTATAGCGGCAACAAAAATACATCATCTGTGAAAATTTCAACTGTCTAGCTTTAATGGTTCATGAATTACATGGTGACAGACGGCCAGACAGAAAGACAGTCGGACGGACAGCGGAGTCTTTGTAATAGGGTCCTGTTTTTACCCGTTGGGTACGAAACTCTAAAAAAGAAGACTGGAAGCTGCGAATTTTCATTGAAACTGCGTTAGCGGTTTTCACCTCTTAAATGTTAAACTAAAGACTAGGGCCGCCGCCTCCTGTCCGGGAGGTCGTGGTTCGATCCTGTCACGTACCAATGTAATTTCGAATTTAGATTTCATATATACGTTTATCCGACGCTCTTACGGTGAAGGAAAACATCGTATTTATAGTATTTAATAGTTTTTATCTAATACCTAGTTGATACTTAGGTGTTTTAGGGCCAGTAAACTACCCACATAACACTATTGTATTTAATATGCTGTGTTTATGGTATAATTACATTATACTAGCTGATATAAAAAAAAAAATCATGGAAATCGGTCGAGCCGTTTCGGAGGAGTACGAACACAAATACCGAGACACTAGCTTTTTATACATATAGATATAGCTGTTTAATTATAGAGCTAAGTCACAGATGACTTTAACAGTACATACTAAGTAACTTACATAAATTCTAATGACAGTGCCTTTTCTACCAGTTTCGTATGTCTACAAACTAAACCCTTTCGCGCGGGCCGGCCGATAATGAAATCTGGGGTGTGAAATAAAAAGAAAAACTCTCTTAATTAAATTTTCTTTTGGAAAATTTAATAAACGTAGAGGGAACGAACATCGAACAGTGAGACCAGCTGGGCGAAGGCTAATTTTATTTATAAATTATAATTTAATGATCAAGGCGTTAGGTACGGTGATATATTATCTTATTACTTTATGTGAGCAATGCTTGTTATATACAGGATGTTATATTGAGTTAGGATGGACGTCCTTTCAAGTAAGGCGTCTACTCATGAAACTGAACAACTTTTGTTCTTCAACTTTGCTGAAGTCGTAAATAACTGGACTTTTCATACAAATCGAACAGCTGGTTAAACAATTTTGGATGGAGAGGTCAATTTTTTTAATTGACTTTTTGGTCCTTGGGGAAAGTTGTGCAGTTTTTTGAGCCTTCCTAAAAAGGGCGTTTTCGACATCCTATATAATTTGTTTCTCAAAAAGGGTTTGTACGATATGGCTGAAAATTGATATATGCGTGTTTCGGAGACGAAAAATCAATCTAGGTACGTCTCGTCTCTAAGAAAATGCGTTTTTCCGAGTTTTCACGCACTGTATCTTTTCGGCGCAATAGGTATCATATTTTAACATACTATTCCAGAAGCGAGCCTAGCAGCGCTGTTACGAGTCTAGGCCAATATCCTATTAAACCTAGGTTCTAAAATTCTCCTCAGGATGTCTGCATATCTACCTACGTATGTAAAAATCTCCCTATATATTGAAACAATAAGCAGAATAGTGCTTAAATTGCTAGTTTTTGGCGTCGGCCTGAGCGGCCTCAGGCAAAGCCGAGCGGTAGCGGCATAAATGTGTACCGATAAATAAGCAGAGATGGACCGATAGTAGGCACAGAGGGCACCCGCCCGAGAGGTTGGCTAAGAGGGGGGGAGGCACGGGCCGATATTTAAATAAACACTTAGCAACAATAACCGCGATAACTGCCGCTCCCGCTCAAACCTCGACGTTTAGATACTAAAGTAGCGCTAGCAAAAAAAACACCATTAAGATTCTATGATTTAAAGTTTTCACGGAAGGAAATTATATAATAACTTCGACTTATTTAATTACTGTTAAACGCTTGCCTGCTTAATTGCGACGAATAAGAAGTTATAGTAAAGCCTGTTGGTTTAATAAGTAAGTATCCAATTTAGTTTTTTCAATAAGCATTTATTATGATCTAGTTACGCTAACTCAGCACGCTTGCTAAGAGTGATTTATGACGAGATATTTCTAATTATGATCCAATTAAAATAAGCTGCCTGTAATGGGAGGTTATCATACTATAAGCTCGAAGTATCGAAGCCGCTGCGCGGACGCAGGCGAAGCGGTGGCATCCTGTAACGATCCGTGACTTGTAACTTACACTCAACATAACACTATTAATTGCGAATACCTATGCAATTACAGCAAAATAAGTATCATTCAACGTCCGCTACTCCACGGTACGTTAACTTCTCTAGATAACTGGTGTTTATTTGAATTCTTCAAAAAATATTTTTGTTTTTTGTGTAAATACGAAACGGCAATGACCACCATCGAAGGAGTATAATTTGAGTGGCACACAGCAAAAGTATGTAGGTAGTCTAAAGTCACGCATATGGTATAAGTGTTGCCTACTACACTAAACGCTATAAAAAATGTACGCGTAGTTACCTACGACGAAAGAAGATAAATCATGAAAGCATTGTAACATTACAACCTAACTTCAACAATGATTATGTGTTGCGCAACTTTTTTGCGGACCGTACCCAGTGAACCTTACTCCACGTATCATGTTCTCATGAATAATGTATTGCGCTCCAAATAATATACGATTACGTCGCAGGAAAATGCACTTTCTTTGTCTTGTGTTGTTCTGTGTCCGCGACCCACCGGGGCTGCCGGCGACCGAATTCGAGCAAACAGTGTTCCGTTACATTGTGTAATAGGTACAAGTGTTAACAATCTCCGTGGCGTATAGGTTAAGGCCATTAGCTTCACATCAGGAGGTCGCGGGTTCGATTCCCGGCGAAGTCTAACTTTGAGAGGACTCGGTTTGTTTCGTGGAAGGGAATTTTCTAAGCCCGCCTGGCTAGCTAACACCATAATATCTAAGTCACGCCGCCAAACATCAAAGCTAACAACATTGATGTATTCCAGCTTGAAGATAAGATAACCAGTTCCCCATTGCGTTGGGGAATCTTGTTGTGCCTGCTTCCATCTTTGGCACCATCGTCACCAAGGGTTTATCAATTGTTAATATAAAAAACTTATACAATACAATTCAATTTAATACAATAATTTATTGGTAAAAACAAATTTAAACAGGGTGTAAGAAAATTGTTTTAGGTCCCGTTAACTGAAGCTTCTACTGAAAAACTTTTGTTCTATGTCTTTGCTGAAATCGAAAAAAAAACTCTTCATACAAATCGGTCAGCTGATCGACCAATTTCGTGCATTGTATGGAGGTTCAAATATTTTTTGAGAATTGACTATGAGTTCCTTGGGGAAAGTTGTGCAGTATGATGAGTAGAAGCCCCAGTTAACGGGTCCTACACCAATTTTGTTACACCTTGTATACACAATTCAACTTACTTGAAAATTGTAGTGCTTATGTCAATTTTTAAGAACAATAATTTTCAGCAACTATAAGTCTCAAATCGCCAATAGAAATAAATACTTAAGGCCTTAAGATGGATCAAATGACAATATTCAATTCAAATTATTGAATGACTGTGTAAAGCTATTACCATGGAAAAAATATATAATATACTTAAAGTAATAAAAAATCGATTTCATTGAATACAATTTTAAAAATATCTCCACTTTTGATGTAAAAAAGTATACTGTAGACCCTGTTTTTGGCATTAATTTCCCGAAAACAAATAGTTAATATTAAATGAAACTAATATACAAAAATTGGTAACTTTAAGACCTTTCATTTTAATTGAACACATTATTTTTTAAACTTATTTTAAAGTGATGAAAAGTAATAAAAACATGTAAAAATCAAGAATTGGGCCTTCAGTTTCAACGTAACAGCCGCGTTGAAGCCCGCATTGATTCGAACTTAAAGTGAATAGAATTACGTTCGATATTATTGAAACACGTATCAACCTGCTTAGATTGAGTGATCTTAGCGCCATAGCTCATTCTTATTCAATCGAGATCATTGAGTATTTCGCGCACATAAAGAGGTACAAAGTATTTTTTAATTGTTGTTGTATAACTTCACATATTAGCAACAAATTATGTTTGTCGATATTGTCAACAGTGGCCTCTTTTTATAGTTTTGTAAAAAAAACCGATGTTGTCTGTAAAGTCGGTTTACGGACGATAATTTTACGTGATAACGTGTGACAAGCCAAACGCTTATGTGCTTAAGACCACACCACTGAAGTAAAATACCACCCATAGTCGATTGTGATAACTCCTTGGCACTTATGTTCTCCTGGTATTTTTTACAACTGCAACATATCTCACAGTTGGAACAGCTCTTGTAAGCTCCTGGAAGCATAAGTACTTTTAATCCATTGACACACTGATGTTAGATATAAGAAACGTCTCTTTAGTATGACGGTTTTCCTCATAGAGAATCGACCGCATTGGAACACCTCTTGTAGGCTCTTGGAAGCCTAGTACTTTTAAACCATTGACACACTTGTTTGACGGTTCGTCCGTCCGTCCGTCCAAGTCCAAGTATAAGAACAAGTACTAGTACAAATACAAGTACAACTCTCGCTTGCACGGTTGGCTCAGGCGTAACGTGTCAATGACGTCACATATTGGCGTAACGCGACAATGACGTCACACTGGCGTAACGTGATAATGACGTCACACTTTTTAGTGAATGCAGCACGTGTCATCAATTTGTAAGACGTTATCACGTCAACAACTTGTTGCTAATATTTACAGTTATAAAGTAACAATTAAACAACAGTGGTTGCCTCCCTATATGCGCAAAATACCCAATGATTTCGATTAAAGTCCTTTATTATTATTATTATATCAGCTCATATACGTCCCCACCGAGGGGCTCGAGCCTACCCTGAATCAGGGCGATTAGGCCTTAGTCGACCACGCGGGCCCAGTGCGGGTTGGTCGACTTCACACACAACCTTCGAGTTTCTTCGCAGGCGTGTGCAGGTTTCCTCACGATGTTTTCCTTCACCGTTAAAGCAATCGGTAAGTATGCACGTAAATTTTTGAAAAACTCATTGGTACATTGGCCGTCCAGAATTGAACCCGGTACCTCTGGTTAGATGGACCGAGTCGTTACCGGTTGAGCCACCGACGCTTCTTCTTAAAGTCCTTAAGAATGAGTAAATTGTTTATTTCTATTGACGGCGCTGGTGATCTAATCGAACCACCTTAATACGCAAACATTGTATGACATTTTACTATAATTTATTTAATCACTATAATATAAGGTTATTAATTGATTGGGCGTCCATTAATGGGTGTCGGTGGCGTAATGGCAAGAGCCGCTACCTCCTGTTCAGGAGGTCATGGTTCGAATCCTGCCACGTACCAATGTGTTTTCTAATTTCGATTTCATTTGTACGTTTATCCGACGCTCGTACTGTGAAGGAAAACATAATTAGAAAACCTGCACACGCCTGCGAAGAAACTCGAAGGTTGTGTATGAAGTCGACAAACCCGCACTGGGCCCGCGTGGTCGATGGCCTGATCGCCCTAATTTAGGGTAGGCTCATACCCCTTGGTGGGGACGTATATGACCTGATATTATGATGATGGTGACATGACTCTCTATCAATATGGTTTGGAAGGTAATGACGGCACGAACAGAGCTGACAGATATTATGACAGATCCGTAGTCGCCGATTTGTTATTTCCTTATTACCCGACTGCGCCAGAAGGAGGGTCATGTTTTTCGAGAGTATGTATGTATGTATGTATGTATGTATGTATGTATGTATGTATGTATAATTGTTTGGCACGCTCTGCAGCCTGAACGGCTGGATGGATTTTGGCTTGAGAGGTGTCGTTAGATTCGTATTTACTGTGAGAGTGACACTGGGTATATCAAAATAAAAAAAACAAAATGGCGGATTTTTGGCGCCAAATTACAATGTAAGGCACGCACTGCAGCCTGAACGGCTGGATGGATTTTGACTTGAGAGGTGTCGTTAGATTCGTATTTAGTGTGAGAGTGACACTGGGTATATCAAAATAAAAAATAAAAAAAATGGCGGATTTTTGGCGCCAAATTCCAATGTAAGGCACGCACTGCAGCCTGAACGGCTCTATAGATTTTAGTTTGAGGGGTGTCGTTAGATATGTATTTACTGTGTGAGTGACACTGGGTATATCAAAATTAAAAAAAAAACAAAATGGCGGATTTTTGGCGCCAAATTCAAAAGTTTGGCACGCTCTGCAGCCAGAACGGCTCGATGGATTTTCTATCAACTGATAAGTTAATAATCTGCGTAAATTTAATGTGTGTCATTGTGTATATAGGTTACTATACAAACTCATTCAATAATAAAACTAAAAAATGAATAAAATAAAAAACGTTAATTTAAAAAACTAAAAAACCCGACTGCGTAGAAATGGAGGCATAGTGAATTGAGAGCACAAACCTATATTACATTGCAGATTACTCCAATATACTGACTAGACGGCTGACTTTCTAGAATGGGTCCCGACTGCTACAATTTTTCTTAAGCTAAGTGCAATCGGGTATGACGACTTTCTTGTTTTAGGGTTTTTCATTTCCAAACTACACAGAAACGCAGTCGGGTTTTTTAGTTTTTTAAATTACCGTTTTTTTTCTGTCATATTCACAAAGAGCCATGTAATTTTATTTTATTTATTTTATTTTATTAGGGAAGTTTACAGCTTCAGTATACACTAATGGTACCATTATAAAGTTAACTTTGAGCTAATAATAAAACTTACATAAATGGAATACATTAAATAATAATATAAGTACTTTTTACCCGACACGCGAATTACCTATCAGAAGTAAGAACATAAAGCGCCTGCTGTGTGTTAGGTTTTGACTTAATTAATCTAATTTTTTTGTGTTATGGAATTATGTTTACTTTATGTATCTTTTTGCTCGGAATTTCCCTACGCGATCGAATCACAAATGAGGAGATCCTTAGGAGAAGCAAAGTGACTGATAAAGCTCACAGTATCGCTAATCTGAAGTGGCAGTGGGCAGGGCACAGAGCATACAGCTCGTAGAACAGATGGCCGTTGGGGCAGTGAAGTTCTCGAGTGGCGACTGCGTACCCGAAAGCTGTGACGTAGGCAGGTCTCCCACGCGGTTGACCGACGACCTGGTGAATAGAATTACTGTTGCCCGCATGGCAGTGCTGGACCGGTCGTCGTGGAAATCCTTGGCGGAGGCCTTTGTCCAGCAGTGGGATACGTCTTTTGGCTGATATGATGATGATGACGATGTGTTCCTTATAAAATTGCCTCACTGTGTTATGTAACTTTATTCAAAAACATGCTTACTTGATGTTGAAATTATGTGAATGGACATCACAATACTGAACATTGAATTTCACAGAAAGTAACACTGTTATGGCTTATTACACCAACATAAATATTTATATATACAATCTTTTACTTTGAAATACAATAATTACTGCACAAATATTTTTTCTTCAGTAAACACCAAATTGTATCCGCCATAAAAATGGCGTCTCAAGTTTGGCGGCGTTGCGATTTTTTTCTGGCTTTGAGGTCTTTTTAGAGGGACTAATTAGTACTCAAAGCCGGAAAAGTCGACACGGAAATAACCTGCACCTTATTTTATTGTGGATTCAAAGACAAAAATTCACTAATCTTGTGTGAACTTAATTTTAATCGACGGTGTTCCTAATCAGTAATTAATCACATTTGACGGCTGATCTACTGTGGACTTACTTACTGTGTGAGTATACAAGCTGTTTCCCGTGGATTCACCCGCGTGAACAACGTTTCTATGACTTTTCGTAGGTGCGCAGTGCGCGAGCTGCAAGCGGCTCGCGAGCGTAGACAAAAGTAGTCTACGTGTTAATCCAGGTCCTAATCTGTTTACCAACAAAATTTCAGCCAGATCCGTTCAGTAGTTTTTGCGTGAAAAAATAACAACCATACATCCATACGTTTTTACAAACATTCGCGTTTATAATACTAAGTAGGATACAAACATTGATTTCATTCATTGTTGTAGACTATACTTATCGATCTTGAAGAATCTAATTACACTAAGAATTATCAGTTTTTGTGGGATATCGTGCCCTAGTAGATGCGCCGATTTCTCCGTGCCAGATATCGGCGATTAGCACTGCAGTGTTCAGCTAAATTGTGCAATTAGTAGCCTGCGTGCCGCCGACAACGCCCATGTAGCACACAGCGCAGGAACTAACAGTTGTTTCAGACCACGCTTTCAGCTGACTGCTACTGAAAATAAGGTTACTGGCTCCATGTGGAAGCACTCGTAGCCGTAAGAACAGTATAGATTGTTAATGATTTCTCCTTTGTGGAAATAAGTTTAGGAATCCATTGCAAAACCGGTCTCGATTATACTCGATATATATTTATATTTTATATATATTTATTGAAATTACAGCTTTAAATCTACAGTAATCAAACTTTAGAAAATGCATATGCCAATAAATTACAAATTCTTAAAATTAACATAATTATTCTAATCTATCTATCCGCGTGCAATCGACTACATCAGATGTGTTGTTTGTTAGTGTTCGTGTGTGTGTGAGAGTGTATGAGGGTGTGTATGCGTGTGTGAATGTTTGTTTATTTTAATTATTTTGATTTAATAACGTCAAAAACTGATTTCCTGAATTGGTTGCGCTTTTCGTAAAATATATCAATACTTGAGAAATACATATTGTATTCTGAAAGACATCTAACCAAAATTAACAGCATTGATATGTCCGGCCAAAAGATGATAAAGCCGGTTTTCTATGCGTTAGGGAATCTTGGTAAGCCCGCTTCCATCTTCGGCATCATCTAACTTACCATCAGGTGAGATGATGTCAAGGGCTTATCAGCTGTGGAGAAAAAAGGCAGCATCCTTACTATCCCTTGTAGTATCGCGGTTAAGAGTTTCGAACAAAAAAACCGGTTAAGGCGAGTCAGATCCGCGCACAAAGGGTTCCGTGCCATCATACTAGATAGCACTAGTTTCTTCACGTTTAAAATAAAAACACGTTTTTCGTATAGAGACTTTCACTTTTTCGAATTTTTAGTATTTTTGTTATAGCGGCAACAGAAATACATTATCTGTGAAAATTTCAACTGTCTAGTTATCCCGGGTCATGAAATACAGCCTGGTGACAAACGGACAGACAGACAGACAGACGGACGGACGGACAGCGGAGTCCTAGGAATAGGGTCCCGTTTTTACCCCTTGGGTACGGAACCCTAAAAAATAAATTGTTTGTCTTTCTAAAAGTTGTACTATACTTACTGTATAACTTAATGATAGAATCATCTACACCAAGTCACAGTTCCAAGTAAAAATTCGCGTGTCACCCACAAGGTCGCATTCTAGGCCCGGTGCAGTTCACAATCGCAACTTGCACGCCACGCCCGGTTCAAACACTCAGCTACGATTAGCCAACACGGTCTGTCCCCAACTACAGACATCAGATCTCCAGCAACCGATAGCAACCATGTCAAGAACAATAAGTGATAACTAGGTAATAGCCATGGGAACATTTTCCTATAATTATCAAGGAATTGATTGATACCTATGTAGTTGAAATGACACAGTATTAAGTTTCAATAACTTAGAGGCAGAATGTCGCGGCAATTAATTAGCTCATTCGCTACCTTAGATCTTGTTACGGGTGAGGTATTTTAAATGTGTTTTTGATTGACGTGGCGGCAAACAATGGTGGCACAATTGGAATCTGTTGGCTCAGCTGCGGTGACATGGAAACACATAACATTGAAGAGGTATGGTTAATCGCGAGAAGGTAGCATGTTTATACCTCTAAGACGTGGTACGTATTGAAAAGTAAACGTGAAATATTTTCTTACCTAGAATTTTCAAATTTAGTTTCTTTAGCTATCTAGGTATGTAGGTGGTATAGGTCAATATTTTAGATTCTATAATTTAAAAGACATATAGGTATATTCATGTGGGCGCCACGCGAATGTCCCAGTTTTTGGGTTTTGAGTTTTGACTCTCTCTCTCTCTCTTATCATGTGACACAATTAACCGTGTTATCCAAGGGATTGACGGTGGTGGTTGCCTGGTGTTGCACTTAGCATCACCCGCGGTCACATGTAAGGCATTTAGATTTACGACTACGGACGTGTGCAACGCGACCTACATACACATCTGGAATCAGGAATTTGAAGTTTTGACTTGTAACGATCCATATGTATAAATAAATATTTATAGGTAATACAGTAAGTCTTGATAGACTAATCGGAATCTGTCTATTGGGAAAAACATAACTAGTTTTGTTCGGTCGGGTGAGGATTAACCTCGAGTCGAGTGAATAGACAGTTATTGAAACAAATTAGCTCAGGGATTATTTCCGAGAAACCAGACTGCCGCCTGTCGGTCGTCATTCGAACCACGCGGTGCGCACGTTATAACAGATTGCCTTAGGTAATAAATGGCGCGAAAAGCGAGGCTAAAGGGATAGAGGCGCCGCCCTGTCTGCGTCCGGACAGCGGCCGGCGCTCGCGCAGTTCGACCACGAGGTCGGTTGTATGTGTGCGGCGGCCCGCGCGCTGCCGAGGCTGCGTCTGTGTGAAAGCTTTTAAAACCACGGACACGCGGACGCAGCGGCATTCAGTCGAACAGACCACCAGAGGAGGAGGACGTATCCGAAGAACAGCTGCCGCGCGCCCCGGGCAAGTGTCACGCCAAGTACTTATTAGTCGCGAATTAACTTAGGAATCTCACTTTATATTGTGAGTTTAGAATAGAATTTAGTGTGGCCGAAATCCTAGTTATTTGCCTTCGAAAGTTCAGGCTCCTACCTGGGATCAAGCCATAGTTTAGTGCAGTTAGGAAGTGAGGTACAGTGGGCAATCGAGCTGGGATCTAGGAATTGAAACAAGATGCCAGGTCGGTTGCTAGCTGAAGGTATCGTCAAGTGACCAGGTTGGTAGTTCATGTTTTCAGGAAGGCTAGTTGATTTAATTCACGTGGATACGCAACCGTGACAACGAAGCGTGGGTTTATCAATGCAAGTGCCGAAAGCAAGCTGACAGGAGGGCTTGCCTGGCTAGCGACCCAAGTTTGGTTATGGCCGGAACATCCTGACTGTACCATCTTACGACCTACCGTCATGAGGACCACAGGTTGGACAAGCGTTAGCGCACTCATGTACGGAGCCACCGTATTTGGGACAGGCCTTACCTATCCAAATCCCATCCAAACACACTGGTTAGGAGGTGCAGCG
The DNA here is from genome assembly GCA_947284805.1 of Coleophora flavipennella. Taxonomy (NCBI): domain Eukaryota; kingdom Metazoa; phylum Arthropoda; class Insecta; order Lepidoptera; family Coleophoridae; genus Coleophora; species Coleophora flavipennella. The sequence goes on along the minus strand of OX369281.1, from coordinate 12,069,899 downwards.
AAGCGGCAGACCTGGTCTGTCGTGGCAGCGGCATTTCTTATTCAGGGCAGGTACACTTTAGCCGTAGGGAACTAGGACACAAGTTAGCTTTAGGTACTCACCACACCATGACACACTACACCTAATTGGTTCATCTCGAAGGCACGGTTGGTTTAGTACCCCGGGGGAAAGACGAATAAAGCCGCCACGAGTTGTAACTATTTGTTGAAACATGGACATCAAAATAAAATTTAGTTCTCGTAATACTTAGCTATCTCGCTAGGATAGGGAAAAACTAGGGCTGAGTTAGGGGGATTGCGATCTGTAGGAAATCTAGTTAATAAATATATTACTAGGGAATAGCGAATTAGGTTTTGGAATAACGTTGTTAGGAAGAAACGAGTCATATTAGTGAATAAATAGTAGGTAGGTCTAAGCGATGCCACGTTTTACTTTATCGAACTGCCGTCACTGCAGGTGACACGCGGTATCACAAGCTTTAGGGTTCCGCGAGCACGTGGTTCACTCAGTTCATTAATTTCATTCGGGTTGGTACAGTGCTGTAGGAATTCTAGTAAATAAATCTATTACTAGGGAATAGCGAATTAGGTTTTAGAATAACGTTATTAGGAAGAAATGCGAGTCATATTATTGAATAAGTAGTAGGTAGGTCTAAGCTATGCCAACGTTTTATTTATTTACGAACTGCCTTCACTGCAAGTGCCACGCGGCATTATAAGTTTTAGGGTTCCGTGAACACGAGGTCCACTCAGTTCACTAATCTCATTCGAGATAGTACGGCGCTATGCGGTCGCGGGAAGGCCTATGTCATACTTGAGATGGCTGTTTACCAAGCTCCATGCAATATAGGCTAGTTATGTAGTTCAGTGGTTCATAGATATGAACAACTCCTAATTTTACCAAATTTTAGCTAAATCTGTCCACACTTTTATGGGATAAATGCAATGGACTAACAAACAAACTATAGGCGTTCGAGCCTCGCCTATTTTGATACTAAAGTAATTTTAGATAGGTAGGTCCTATCTGTAGCTTGTCACAAGCATGCCTCGGCAGAATTTCACCCAAATCGGACCGAGCGTTTAGGAAACTATTGGGCAAGCAAACGAATAGTTGGGCGTTCGCGCCTTACTACTAGTGATTATAGCAAGACCGATTATGATGTAGGTAGACGACCCATCCTGATGGTAACCGTAGCCAGGGTCAGTTAATATGCGCTAGATTTAGAAACTAAATCTATTCTACGGTTTTCGGATATTATGGGCAGTGTTCACGGTGTCCGGGTCCTGTCGGCTCCTATTGCGTCCTGAACTAGCGCCTCGACCAAACACTTGGCTTACACGCCTTCTCGCTTTGACCTAATTGTGATGCCGCGACTATGATTCGCGTGGGTCTCACAGTGGGTTGCGACTGTGGTGGTTCGTTGTTCTTCACGTTCAGCCAAACTATTAAACTGACATTACTTTCGCCCTTTATCAAGGGTTTGCTACGTCTAAAGACAGAGCTTTAACACTATGTATTATTTTGGAGCCGGCGGCACGATGGATATCGTGTCCATTTCGCTCTAGTTATATAGACCACAGGTCTTTATATCATTATATACAACTGTATGGCACAGTTCCAGGTCTAAGAACCATATTAGTAGATCAACTACTTATTTCACATTCCGTAGTGCTCTTCTCACAGGATGAGCGACATTCAAGTCGGAATATCTACTTTATTTTAGTACCTAGTGCTAATATGTATTCGCGATCAATCGCTGCTCGAAGGTATTAATCCTACCTGACGAACAGGGATGGACAAGCTATGGCTGTAAAGACTCAGCTATAGTTCACACTATACACGTATAATAAGGCGCCTCACAAGCGTTTTATATACACTAGCTTTGGGATTCGGGTGGAACACGGCATAGCACACTTTACATTGTCGTGTAGCTTAATTAAAATACACTTGAAGAGGGTGGACTCTGATCATGTACCTTAGTGGCCTGCCAGAGACAGTAGCTAGCGGGGCTCACGTAGTTATAATTATCTGTGTAGAGCTAAAATCGCTCGTTCAATTACTTTGAGTTAGATGTACATTGTTTTAATCACCAAAATAATGCAGTACTGACGTCAGTCAAGTATTACGTTATTCCGAGCACTGGGGGCTAGCTACCCTTCCCAATTTGGGGGGGCCCAAAATAGGGACCAATCACAGTAGGGAAATTAGGGTTCTGCGCGAAATACTTCAAAATTATAGGTTAGACTACATCGTTCGTCCAAACACAACGTGATAGATTAATCTCTTAAAAATAACTTGTCATTCGCCTTCAAAAAGACTCTGAGTTACTGCGATCACAATTTAGGGTTCTCTAGACGATCTGGCCAAACGTTTAATCGTATTTTAAAATGCAATAAAAATCAAGTATAGTTTACATACTTCTTATAGGTAGATAGCGGTAGGTTGTATGTTGTATGCACGTATGTATTATTATAGGTAGGTTTAGTTAGTTATATTTATATATATTTATATATTTATATTTATATATATTTTAAATAGGCCGGGTGGGGTGTTACAATTTGATAAGCCGTGACCAGGATAAGAAGAGGGTTCAAAATATTACATTTGGATAGTCAAAATCAGGGTTCGTGGGCGGAAACGGACGGTTACAGTGCTACCAAAGAACTTGGATGTCTGACATCTGATTTTCGCGTTCGTATACTGAATCTTGTAGGTAGTCGTTTTGTATAATAAAACTTTGTGTTCAGTTATTTGTGATAAACATAGATAAATAACTTTAGTTGGCTTCGGTTTATGCCACAATTTGATGTTCGTGAAATGGAATGAGGTGCGAATGACAATTATAACTGAATGATTAATCTAACAAACAAAGAGAAAATTGTTATTCTATCCTATGTAGTTTTATAGTTTATAGGTTAATTTAAACCCCAGCTATTGTCTTATATCCGGGGGGTTGAAGCTCGTATTTTGTACTTAGAACTAATATAGGGGTCGACGAGTGAGTGAGCGCTCCCGTTGAATTCTTTTATATGGCAGCGTATTTGAAGTAGGCATTGATAATATAGTTTCTTCTCAATACTCCGTTAGTAAAATTCCGGATGTAAATAATTAAATAAGTATTTGTTCGAAAGAAATATTTGGTAGGTACATTTTCTAGTTGGTGTATAAGATGGGTAGTTAACGACTTAGTTCAGAGAAAAAGGTCTCTCATAATAATTGATAAATAAGGTAGTTGAGCGTTACGAATAGCGTGTACTTATGTAGGCAGACGGGGCTGTGAAGTTGCACTTATTTAATAGGTTAGGTAATCTAAGTAAATTTTAGGTAGGTTATATACTATTTTGTATCAAAATATAGTAATATTTAAGTTATTTACATTTCGTAAAAGAAGCAGTTGTTATGTTGAATGCCTACTGTCGTTGGAATCGCAAAAGGTCTGTGAAGGACATGCGATTTGCTTTTGATATTGTCGTAGGAACTTCAAGCTAGTGCGCTATGGCACAATAATATATCCGTAGCCTTGCAATTTACAGTCGCAAGTTCGATCCTGTTAGAGGTAATTTGTTTTAAAGATAAATTTTAATTTTATTTCTGTTAAGATTGTATATTAGGAGTCTGTAATTAGCCTCGTAACTTGGTGTCGCCAGTTCGAGTCCCGAGGGAGGCAAATTTAGAAAAAAAATTTTTAGTTCTTAATATATCTAGGTTGTAAACTAGAAATAGTTAGTTCGCATACTAGGGTCGCAGGCTCGGTTCCTGTTGCGGTTGAAAAAAATATTTTTTTTTTGGGTTTTAATTTATTTACGTTATAGGAGTACCTAGTAGCTTCGCATACTAGGGTCGCAGGCTCGGTTCCTGTTGCGGTTGAAAAAAAATATTTTTTTTTTTAGGTTTTAATTTATTTACGTTATAGAAATACCTAGTAGCTTCGCATACTAGGGTCGCAGGCTCGGTTCCTGTTGCGGTTGAAAAAAATATTTTTTTTTTAAGTTTTAATTTATTTACGTTATAGGAGTACCTAGTAGCTTCGCATACTAGGGTCGCAGGCTCGGTTCCTGTTGCGGTTGAAAAAAAATATTTTTTTTTTAAGTTTTAATTTATTTACGTTATAGGAGTAGCTAGTAGCTTCGCATACTAGGGTCGCAGGTTCGGTTCCTGTTGTGGTTAAGAAAAAAAAAATGGCTAAATTCCAAAGTAATCACTCAATCTGACAGAATAAAGGATGGTCTCTTTGCACTAGTGTTGGTATAAGTGTAGCATTCGAAAATGTTAATAGGTAGGAGGGAATCTCCTATCACTGGTTATTGATTGTTGATTGGAAATTTACATCACGTAAACTTTAGGCGATGCTAAATCCATTTTGCATGGGCAATCGAATTAAGTTAAATATTATGTTTTAGGTTCTCATAGTACATATTTGCGGAGTATTGAACGCTTTGGAGGTTCACTCTTTGGTTCAGGAGAAGATGAGGCGGTCCACTAGGAAGGCTAAGGGAAAGAAATCAGACCCTACACCAGTTCAGGGAGGGGTTCAGACAAGTGCTCCAAATTTAGCACAATTGGAGGCAGAACCGGAGGCAATGACAGTAAATTCTGGAGGGGGGACAGAACAGCAGGGGAATGTAATAGGGGAAAATGGCAGGACTGGAACAGGATTCGTGGATATGGCCCATTCCACATCGTTACCAGTATCACCTATAGTACAAAGGAGGCGTATGGACGCTACTGGATTTCTTTACCGTTCCATGCGGCGTACTTTTGGAGTGCTTTCAACTAAGATAAATAGTATAGAAGATAGGTTAAATGAACAGGGAAAATTAGCTCAGGTACCTATTAATGTAAGCCAGGACACTACGATGGGGCAAAACGACGAATCGGAGCTAGGGATTCCTCAAATCTTGCCCTCTTCGGAAATTGTTGGCGGGGAAGATAATCAGGGGTTAGAGGCGCCGGGGACTGCCACAATGGAGTCAGCCCCACAGTTGAGTGAAGGAAATGTATTGAGACCAGCTATCACTATGTGTAACGTACAAAATATGGAGAAGCCCAAGTTCTCTAATAAGGGCAATATCCATCCTGTAACTTTCATTGAGGATTTAAAGAGTTATCTCAAGAGGTTACCTAGGGAAGGTAAAGAAATCGATTTAATAGTCGAGTGTTTGATCGGAGAAGTTAGGGATTGGGCTAGGATTTACAAGAGTCGTTGGGCTACATTTGAGGATTTCAGGGAAGATTTTCTAAAAATCTATTGGGGAGAGACAGAACAAAGTATCCTTCGGCGTAATATCGTTCATAGCATATGGGATAAGCAGAAACATCCAACGATGTTAGGGCACTTCTTGCAGTTGACAGGACAAGCTCAAATGCTCACGTTTCAGATACCCGAAACTCAATTAGTGACGGACGTAATTAGGCATTACCCTAGGAATGTACAGAGTTTATGGTCTTTGTCCAAAATAACTACAATAATTGAGACGGCAGAGTTCTTGAGGGGTTTGGATGATATTAGTAAACAGGAAATTAAGCAGAATAGCAATGTTAGTCAGGTACCAGGGCAACAGAGTACAATAGATAAGCGTAAGCGTGATATACAACGCAATTATCAAAGCTGGAGGAAACCCGAACAATCCGGAAACAGTAATTTTAGGAAGGGACCCAATAATAATGTTAGCAAGGTTACTGCTGTTATTGATTGTACTAATGATAATCAGGGTGATTTAAATTAAATGAAGTTGACTGTCCCGTCCCCGGGTTAACTTCAGAAAAAGGGGATGTTCCGTTAAATTTAATGTTAAAAATGGGCTGGAGACCAGGTGACCTTTTGGGAATAAATGGAAGGGGGTTGAGGATACCCTTGAAAGGAGTAGGTCAAACTGATAGATCTGGATTGGGGTTTACAGGCTCGTTGTGGGAGAAGGAAGCCGAGGAGGGGGATTCCATAGCAAGGTGTCTCGTAGATCGGATAAAATTGAGGTCAGAGCTGTTTAGTGAAAGAAGCTTCGCAAGACCAATATCGAATGCAGTGTTCGACGAAACCGTCGAACCGCAGGATGAGGATGATAATTTTAGGTCGGAGATCGAGGTGCAGATTTATCAGTATGAGTTGCTAGGGTTGTTGGATACAGGTAGTGATGTTACGTGTATATCTGAAGAGTTTTGGAATGAAATTAGGAATAAAGTCGATAAAATACCTATACTACCTGTCAAACCTTTTCATATAAAAGGGGCAGTAGGGCAGAAAAGCGCGAAAATACAAAGTATGGTCCTTTTGCCAATGAAACTAGGAGATAGAGTGTTTGACACAAGCTTTTTGGTTATACCAGGCCTGTCGCGACCACTGATAATAGGATTTGATTGGATGACGAAACATGAAGTGATATTAGACTTGAGTAGTGAAACAAGGGGTGTACTTATTAAAAATGGGCAAGAAAAATTGGTTTTGGAATTTTCCATCAGTAGGTCCGAACAAAAGAAGAATAATTCAAATGAAATGAGAAATGGAAATAGGAGTTTTAACGTGAAAATAGGGGATATTAGGGACCATGAGGCCCTGATAAAATTGGAATCCATATTCAACAGACACTCGAAGCTTTTCACGGTGAAATTAGGAAGGGCCAACTGTTATGAGCATGAGATTAAGATGGGAAAACATCCTATTATCATGAAGCGATCATATCCGGTTCCGTATGCGTACAGGGCCAAATTAGATGAGAAGCTAAGCGAAATGGAAGGGTTAGGGATCATAAGTAGGTCAGCTACTCCGTATAGCAGCCCATTGACGTTCACGCTAAAAAAGGACGGTTCAATACGCGTTTTGTTAGATGCAAGGGAGATAAATAAGTACATGGTATCCGATTCGGAAAAGCCTCCAATGCAAGTAGATATCATAAATGCCTTCCATGGAGCTAAGTATATGACTATAATTGATCTTAATAACGCGTATTTTCAGGTTTCACTTACGGAAGCTAGTAAAAAGTATACAGGGTTCACAGTGAACGGTAAGAGTTACGTTTATAATGTCCTACCTCAAGGGTTAAAAACGTCAGTAGGTAGTTTTAGTAGAGCAATGGATATAATACTAGGTACAGAGGTACGCGAGTTCTGCGTGAACTACTTGGACGATTTGGCTATAATTACCTGTGGGGATTTAAGTTTACACTTGGAACATATAGACAAGGTGTTGGAAAGGTTAGAAATTGCGGGTATGACATGTAATTTAGAAAAGTGTGAGTTCTTGTGTAAGGAAGTAAGGATGTTGGGGTTCATAATTTCAACTGAAGGGGTTATGACTGATCCAGAAAAGGTTAGGTCTATACAAGAGTTCCCGCGTCCGGGGAAGATCAAACAGTTAAGGGCCTTTTTGGGATTGTGTAATTTTTACAGGCGGTTCATACCAAACTATAGTAATTATATCGTACCATTATGTAAATTATTAAAGAAAGGCGTGCCGTGGACGTGGGGTCAAGTGGAACAGGAGGCTTTTGAATTAATTAAGAGCGCCTTTATAGACACGATTAGGTTGCATTTTCCGGATTTCTTGAGACCATTCTATTTACAAACTGATAGTTCGGGGATAGGACTTGCTGGGGTGCTGTTCCAATTAAATGACGCTTTTGAACAGCGTATAATAAGTTTCTACAGTAGGTCATTGAGAGGGTCAGAGTTAAATTGGACAGTTACGGAAAAGGAGTTTTACGCTGTAATAAGCTGTATTAAGAAGTTCGAGACTTATCTTAGGGGTGCCGAAATTATCATACAAACGGACCATAAAGCTTTGCAATTCGTAAAAAAGTGGAAATTGTATAATGGACGAATAACTCGGTGGATCTTGTATTTAGAACAGTTTACGTACAGGGTAGAGCATATAAAAGGCAAGGAGAATGTGGTAGCTGACACTCTGTCGAGATATTTACCTACAGGGGAAAGGGTTCAGGAAGAAAAGATCATACAACCGGAAATATTATATACCGAAACGGGGAAAAATAAGGAGTTAGAACAAAAGTTGTCAAGGTTGGCCGAGCTTCAATGCCAAGACGAGGAAGTTAGAACAATTGATATGCAAATCAAGGCACAGCTATTTGAGTCGAGTAGGATAGGTAGAGTAGCGTCAATTTGCGTTGAAGAAAATGGCATAGTTTATGTCAGAAGAAACGATCTTAGTAAGGTCCCTTATTTACCTAAGAGCTTGAGGGATGAAGTAGTTATACAAACTCATGTAGAGATGGGGCACCAGGGGGCTTATAAGATAGTGAGGTACCTAAGAGAACGGTTCTATTGGATCGGCATGTCCAGAGATGTAAAGTCGTGGTTAAGGCTATGTCACATTTGTCAGATGTCAAAGAGTAACAATGCTAAGCAAGTAGGACCATGCCAAAGTGTGGTAACTCAGGCAATAGGGGAGTTAGTGATGGCTGACTTGTACGGCCCGCTGCCTAAGGGGAAATTCGGATCTGCATATATTCTGGTTGTACAGGATTCGTTTAGTAAATTTGTGAAGTTCTATGATTTAAAGAAGGCAACTTCTAAGGCTGTCGTGGGAAAAATAAGGCAGTTTGCACAAATCATATGGCCACAATCAATAATGACGGACAATGGGACTCAATTTAGTAGTGATGTATGGAAAAATGGTATGAGGCAACTGGGAATCAAGGCAATTTATACTACAGTGAGGAATCCTAGACCAAATATCACAGAAAGGGTAAATAGGGAATTGGGTAGGTTATTTCGTACCTTTTGCCATACTAACCACAGGGGTTGGGCAACTATGTTACCAAAATTGGAACAATTATATAACAATACTTATCATGAAAGCACGGGATTCACACCAAGCGAGATTCTTTACGGAAGTCCCACGCGAATGAGTTATGATTCAATATTAGGGTATCAGAGGTTGGGTAATGTTGAGGAGATACGAGGCCAGGTAAGGAAAAACCTAGAGAAGGCTAGCTCAATTCGACAGCGGGCATTTAATAAGAGGAATAAGACTATACAATTTCAAATAGGGGATTGGGTTAAATTAAAGAAATTGAATAAATCGGATGCTCAAAAGAAATTGACAAAGAAATTTGAATTACTTTATGAGGGTCCGTTTAGGGTAGCTTCAATACCGTTCCAAAATGTGTACACTTTGATGCACCCTAATACGGGTGAAATTAGGGGAAACTTCAATGCCGTTAATCTATCACGGTACTACAAGTAAATAGGACCGGGGATGGGACAGAAACTAGTTTGAGAGGTTGATTCCGAAATTCGAGTAATTAAAACGCGTTACAAGCATTAAGTTGATTTAAGATTTGTTAATTATTTCATTACCTAAATAGTGGGCAAGTAGGATAAGTAATTAGATAAGGATGTAATAGAACTAGGAAATAGTGTAGTAAGTTAAGGTTTCATAGTATGTGTTAATTAAGAATAATAAATATTATATGTAGAGTTCTAGCATTGCCTTTACATATGGGTATGTGTATGTGTGTGAGTGTGTACATAATATGAGTTTCGAACTTTGGCTGGTGTTAGAGTAATCAAGTTCGCCTGGGGTAAAGGTAAAATAAATCCTAGGATAGGAATTGACTAGCAAAAGAGGAGTATTGTTAGAATAAATGTGTATAAGGAATGATATTTTATTTTCCCCGCTATACGGTAAATTACGGTAATAAAATTGGGTTTACTACAGAAGGTACAGCTTGAATATAGTGGTAGAGTTCTATTATATTCTTGCTAGGTAACGGTAAATTACGGTAATAAAATTGGGTTTACTACAGAAGGTACAGCTTGAATATAGTGGTAGAGTTCTATTATATTCTTGCTAGGTAACGGTAAATTACGGTAATAAAATTGGGTTTACTACAGAAGGTACAGCTTGAATATAGTGGTAGAGTTCTATTATATTCTTGCTAGGTAACGGTAAATTACGGTAATAAAATTGGGTTTACTACAGAAGGTACAGCTTGAATATAGTGGTAGAGTTCTATTATATTCTTGCTAGGTAACGGTAAATTACGGTAATAAAATTGGGTTTACTACAGAAGGTACAGCTTGAATATAGTGGTAGAGTTCTATTATATTCTTGCTAGGTAACGGTAAATTACGGTAATAAAATTGGGTTTACTACAGAAGGTACAGCTTGAATATAGTGGTAGAGTTCTATTATATTCTTGCTAGGTAACGGTAAATTACGGTAATAAAATTGGGTTTACTACAGAAGGTACAGCTTGAATATAGTGGTAGAGTTCTATTATATTCTTGCTAGGTAAAAGGTAAAAGGGTAAATGTTTTTCAGGTACAGGAGGTATATTAAACTTGTAAAACGAAAGGTTATAGTTTCAGTCTATTTGTAAGGAAGATCATGCATTTCTATTGGTTGGATTGCGGACTGACTGAGGGGAAGGTGGAGGTCAGTAATACACAGCACAGAGTCGTAGTTAACTCTGATTGAAAAAGGGAAATGCGTGATATTCTTGTTCAAATAATTTACTTAGGGCAGCCTTGTTGTTATAATACATACTGGCGTTTAGTAATGAAAGATAGTTTCGGAACGTGACTTAGCTGCGATATGAAAATGTCACAGTCATAGATGTGTCCATGTTTGGGGTTTATTGGAGAATTGTGTTTAAATACTTGAAAATAGGTCTACATATTCTCTTGTGTTGACTACAATAAATATCCTGGCTGAAGATAAGGATTTGTTGACCTTTCCAGGATTGGAATGTTACAAAAGGAAATTTGAGAGTGATGTGAAAAGAGGGGTTTTGTGTGAGTTGCTTTGATATTTTGGGAATAAAATTAAGGGGAGCGTGATCTTGAAGGAGAGTCAACAAATACTGGATATCTGAGTCAGCTGTTGGCACACGCTGTCCTTCTTCATGTATACAAAAATAGTTTGAACCAACAATTTGTTCTTTTGAGTCTTACGTTACGTTGGTTTGGGCTAATTACTCTACCAGAAGCTAAGAACTGGACTTATACACTATACATACTCCAAGGTAAGATTCTATTGTCACTTGGGGGAAGCTCTATTCGGAGAACTTGACTGATTGTCGCGGGAACCGCTTCAGTTATATCACAGACAGTTTGGAGAGGTAAACTAGATTGACAATTTACTAATGCGCGTATGCCAGTAGAGTTTCCTGGTGCGTGGGAATTGGAAGCTAGTGGTCCACTCAATGTATACGCCTATGCGCGAACGTAGCAGTGGCTTCGACTCACACCCGAAATGCCCGTTCGAACTCCTCTGTGATGGCAGGAGCTGGTCCTGTGCTAATCTGGTTTTGTTTATGGTTGAGCGTATCAATCAAGGGACAATAAATGACATGCCTGGTTTAAATACACACCACACGTGGGGGAGAATGTGCCAACAGGAAATTTTAATAGTTATTAGCTATTTTGAAAATTTCAAAAAGACAATTCTCTGAATTCTATTTTTAAAAATTTTCAGGGGGTTGGATTGTAACGATCCATATGTATAAATAAATATTTATAGGTAATACAGTAAGTCTTGATAGACTAATCGGAATCTGTCTATTGGGAAAAACATAACTAGTTTTGTTCGGTCGGGTGAGGATTAACCTCGAGTCGAGTGAATAGACAGTTATTGAAACAAATTAGCTCAGGGATTATTTCCGAGAAACCAGACTGCCGCCTGTCGGTCGTCATTCGAACCACGCGGTGCGCACGTTATAACAGATTGCCTTAGGTAATAAATGGCGCGAAAAGCGAGGCTAAAGGGATAGAGGCGCCGCCCTGTCTGCGTCCGGACAGCGGCCGGCGCTCGCGCAGTTCGACCACGAGGTCGGTTGTATGTGTGCGGCGGCCCGCGCGCTGCCGAGGCTGCGTCTGTGTGAAAGCTTTTAAAACCACGGACACGCGGACGCAGCGGCATTCAGTCGAACAGACCACCAGAGGAGGAGGACGTATCCGAAGAACAGCTGCCGCGCGCCCCGGGCAAGTGTCACGCCAAGTACTTATTAGTCGCGAATTAACTTAGGAATCTCACTTTATATTGTGAGTTTAGAATAGAATTTAGTGTGGCCGAAATCCTAGTTATTTGCCTTCGAAAGTTCAGGCTCCTACCTGGGATCAAGCCATAGTTTAGTGCAGTTAGGAAGTGAGGTACAGTGGGCAATCGAGCTGGGATCTAGGAATTGAAACAAGATGCCAGGTCGGTTGCTAGCTGAAGGTATCGTCAAGTGACCAGGTTGGTAGTTCATGTTTTCAGGAAGGCTAGTTGATTTAATTCACGTGGATACGCAACCGTGACAACGAAGCGTGGGTTTATCAATGCAAGTGCCGAAAGCAAGCTGACAGGAGGGCTTGCCTGGCTAGCGACCCAAGTTTGGTTATGGCCGGAACATCCTGACTGTACCATCTTACGACCTACCGTCATGAGGACCACAGGTTGGACAAGCGTTAGCGCACTCATGTACGGAGCCACCGTATTTGGGACAGGCCTTACCTATCCAAATCCCATCCAAACACACTGGTTAGGAGGTGCAGCGAAGCGGCAGACCTGGTCTGTCGTGGCAGCGGCATTTCTTATTCAGGGCAGGTACACTTTAGCCGTAGGGAACTAGGACACAAGTTAGCTTTAGGTACTCACCACACCATGACACACTACACCTAATTGGTTCATCTCGAAGGCACGGTTGGTTTAGTACCCCGGGGGAAAGACGAATAAAGCCGCCACGAGTTGTAACTATTTGTTGAAACATGGACATCAAAATAAAATTTAGTTCTCGTAATACTTAGCTATCTCGCTAGGATAGGGAAAAACTAGGGCTGAGTTAGGGGGATTGCGATCTGTAGGAAATCTAGTTAATAAATATATTACTAGGGAATAGCGAATTAGGTTTTGGAATAACGTTGTTAGGAAGAAACGAGTCATATTAGTGAATAAATAGTAGGTAGGTCTAAGCGATGCCACGTTTTACTTTATCGAACTGCCGTCACTGCAGGTGACACGCGGTATCACAAGCTTTAGGGTTCCGCGAGCACGTGGTTCACTCAGTTCATTAATTTCATTCGGGTTGGTACAGTGCTGTAGGAATTCTAGTAAATAAATCTATTACTAGGGAATAGCGAATTAGGTTTTAGAATAACGTTATTAGGAAGAAATGCGAGTCATATTATTGAATAAGTAGTAGGTAGGTCTAAGCTATGCCAACGTTTTATTTATTTACGAACTGCCTTCACTGCAAGTGCCACGCGGCATTATAAGTTTTAGGGTTCCGTGAACACGAGGTCCACTCAGTTCACTAATCTCATTCGAGATAGTACGGCGCTATGCGGTCGCGGGAAGGCCTATGTCATACTTGAGATGGCTGTTTACCAAGCTCCATGCAATATAGGCTAGTTATGTAGTTCAGTGGTTCATAGATATGAACAACTCCTAATTTTACCAAATTTTAGCTAAATCTGTCCACACTTTTATGGGATAAATGCAATGGACTAACAAACAAACTATAGGCGTTCGAGCCTCGCCTATTTTGATACTAAAGTAATTTTAGATAGGTAGGTCCTATCTGTAGCTTGTCACAAGCATGCCTCGGCAGAATTTCACCCAAATCGGACCGAGCGTTTAGGAAACTATTGGGCAAGCAAACGAATAGTTGGGCGTTCGCGCCTTACTACTAGTGATTATAGCAAGACCGATTATGATGTAGGTAGACGACCCATCCTGATGGTAACCGTAGCCAGGGTCAGTTAATATGCGCTAGATTTAGAAACTAAATCTATTCTACGGTTTTCGGATATTATGGGCAGTGTTCACGGTGTCCGGGTCCTGTCGGCTCCTATTGCGTCCTGAACTAGCGCCTCGACCAAACACTTGGCTTACACGCCTTCTCGCTTTGACCTAATTGTGATGCCGCGACTATGATTCGCGTGGGTCTCACAGTGGGTTGCGACTGTGGTGGTTCGTTGTTCTTCACGTTCAGCCAAACTATTAAACTGACATTACTTTCGCCCTTTATCAAGGGTTTGCTACGTCTAAAGACAGAGCTTTAACACTATGTATTATTTTGGAGCCGGCGGCACGATGGATATCGTGTCCATTTCGCTCTAGTTATATAGACCACAGGTCTTTATATCATTATATACAACTGTATGGCACAGTTCCAGGTCTAAGAACCATATTAGTAGATCAACTACTTATTTCACATTCCGTAGTGCTCTTCTCACAGGATGAGCGACATTCAAGTCGGAATATCTACTTTATTTTAGTACCTAGTGCTAATATGTATTCGCGATCAATCGCTGCTCGAAGGTATTAATCCTACCTGACGAACAGGGATGGACAAGCTATGGCTGTAAAGACTCAGCTATAGTTCACACTATACACGTATAATAAGGCGCCTCACAAGCGTTTTATATACACTAGCTTTGGGATTCGGGTGGAACACGGCATAGCACACTTTACATTGTCGTGTAGCTTAATTAAAATACACTTGAAGAGGGTGGACTCTGATCATGTACCTTAGTGGCCTGCCAGAGACAGTAGCTAGCGGGGCTCACGTAGTTATAATTATCTGTGTAGAGCTAAAATCGCTCGTTCAATTACTTTGAGTTAGATGTACATTGTTTTAATCACCAAAATAATGCAGTACTGACGTCAGTCAAGTATTACGTTATTCCGAGCACTGGGGGCTAGCTACCCTTCCCAATTTGGGGGGGCCCAAAATAGGGACCAATCACAGTAGGGAAATTAGGGTTCTGCGCGAAATACTTCAAAATTATAGGTTAGACTACATCGTTCGTCCAAACACAACGTGATAGATTAATCTCTTAAAAATAACTTGTCATTCGCCTTCAAAAAGACTCTGAGTTACTGCGATCACAATTTAGGGTTCTCTAGACGATCTGGCCAAACGTTTAATCGTATTTTAAAATGCAATAAAAATCAAGTATAGTTTACATACTTCTTATAGGTAGATAGCGGTAGGTTGTATGTTGTATGCACGTATGTATTATTATAGGTAGGTTTAGTTAGTTATATTTATATATATTTATATATTTGTATGTATAGGCCGGGAGGGGTGTTACAATCTGATCTTCCTGGACGTTCAACACGATATTGGGCCATCAACCCAGTGAAGGAAACTGTTTCTTTCGAAGCGGTCGTATAGCTCAGTGCAGCTTGTGTGGTTATCAGACCAAAGCATGGTCATTACCTGGATTGGTTTATTATTATGTTTATTGTATACAGGCGGGTGTTCAGGTCTCTAAGTGGACTCATTAAACCCTGTTCCCATGGCGGTACGATGGTTACTGTGACCCCGGTGGCGTCCCCCTATCACACCTTGATCTCCTTCTACAATACTCCATTATGCGACTGATTTCTGGGTCGCAGAGTTCCTCTTCCTTGATCCTATCGGCTCCAAATGTCTCCCACCTGACCCTGCTGTAGAGTACACATTCAGCTAAATAGTGTTGGCTGGTCTCCAGTTCTCCGCAGTTGGGGCAGGAGGGGGTCTATGGTCCTGTCTATTAGGGACATATGTCGCTTTAGGCTGCAATGCCTTCTTACTATGCCCATGACCATTGCCAGGCTTTTCCGGCTTAGCGGTAATAATGTTCTGCTCCTCCTACGATTCCTTCCCTTCAACAACATTTTTGCTTGTCTACAGCTGAATTGGTTTGGCTGTTAGTGGCATTTTCATTGGCCGTTTTCGTTTTTTGCAAGGTACTGGTGCCGCTTGCTATCACTAGATGGCAGTTGTTAAGCTGTGTTAAAGCAAAGTATATATAAGGTCTAACAAAATTAGCTGAAACTATTATAACTGGTGCTTCTACCCATGAAACTGAATAACTTTCCACATGAAACCCATAAAACCCATAGTCAAATTTCAAAAAAAATTTTGAACTTCCCATACTAAGTTGGCTGATCAGCTGATCGAGTTAGTATGGGAGAGCCAATTTTTTTTTTTGCGATTTGACTCTGGGTTCCATGGAGAAAGTGGTTCAGTTTAAGCACCAGTTAAAATAGTTTCAGCTAATTAGTACTAACATACAGTATGGACACTCCCTGTCGCCCTCTAGTTTCCGACCTCACCCCCTCGTCTGATTGGTTACAATTTGGTGGTCGAACGTATAGGATTTCGCTGCTATTTTGTTTGTTTCGTGATTCGTTTTTTGAAATGTCATTTCTGACCCGTTATATGAAGTGTCCAGGGTGTTGTTAAAGGCTATAAGGCCTATAAAGGCAGCCTAAAAACAGTGGGGTTTACCACTAGCCATACAAACTCCACAGCACAGACTTGGGCCCGAAGTATGGCCTAACCTTAACCCGTGCTCCAGCAACGGGTACATTATGGGCTGTCAACGAACTGTACTTATGAGCTGTTCAGTGCATTTGTGTTCGGAATCTCTAGAACACTTAGCGGCATGTTAGCTTGTCTTAGTAAAGGACAATAAGTAGGTTTATTGTGGAAGTCCACAAGCTGCGTGTGAGCCCGCTGCGTCGACATGCGAGTCACGCACCGCGCCGCCGCCGGCGTGTCGCCACGGATACGAGTCAGTGGCAGCGGCAGCGGCAGCGGCCAAATTATTTACCTCGGTCCTAGATACCTTGTACTCTTATCGTGTTATTTTAGTCAAAAAAATCACCTAATTATTAGGTAACAGTCGAGGAGGTGACAGAGCTTCAGTGCATAACAATTAGGGCCGCTACCTCTACTTTCCTGTATTTCGTGGTTTGAATCCTGTCACGTACCAATGTGTTCTTAATTTCGATTTTATATGTACGTTTATCTGATGCTCTTACGGTGAAGGAAAACATCGTGAAGAAAACTTCACACGCCTGCGAAGAAACTTGAAGATTGTGTATGAAATCGACCAACCCGCAATGGACCCGCGTGGTCTACTAAGGCCCGATCGCCTAATTCAGGGTAGGTTCGAGTTCCTCAGTAGGGACGTAAATATGGTATGACGGTCGAAAAGGTAACGAGCAGGTGTCATCATCGAACGTGCCAACTATACCAGCGCAGCGTCAAGGACACTTTTGCGTTGTGAATATGAAGGAAGTGGATACTTACCGCAGTTTTCTAGTCACAGGACTAAAAATAACATCATAAGTTCCACGGGAGACACATGGGCGAAATCGCAGGCAGTTGTTCATCATCATCATCATATCAGCCGAAGGACGTCCACTGCTGGACATAGGCCTCCCCCAAGGATATCCACGACGACCGGTTATGCGCTGCCCGCATCCAGTGGCTTCCTGCGACCTTCACCAGATCATCGGTCCACCGAGTGAGAGGCCTGCCTACACTACGTTTTCCGATGCGTGATCGCCATTCGGTAACTTTACTGCCCCAACGGCCATCTGTTTTACGAGCAATGTGCGCCGCCCACTGCCACTTAAGCTTAGCAATTCTGAGAGCTGTGTCGGTTACTTTGGTTCTCCTACGCATCCCCTCGTTTCTGATTCGATCACGCAGAGTAACTCTGAGCATAGCACGCTCCACTGCCCTTTGGTCGACCTTGGGCCTTATTATGAGGCCCATAGTAAGCGTCCATGTCTAAGTTCCGTATGTCATCACTGGCAACACACACTGGTCGAAGACCTTGGTCTTAAGACACTGCGTTATCTGGGACGTAAAGATATTGCGAAGCTTCCCGAACAGTTGTTAGTATTCGATAAAATCTGTGTATCTATCTGTCCAGCAAAGCGCCATTTGTCGTTATTGCCTTTGACGAGAGTAGGCCAGTTCACACGGACAGCACCCGTTCACGAATATAACGCGAGAGTCAGCCATCGCTCCCCTCGAACATATATATTAGATAGTCATTTTTAAGAATAAGTTATAAACAACCTGGATTGGTACCTTTCTCAATATTTTTCTAGGAATACTGAACTAGTACAAAATTTAATCAAAAAGTACAAAGTTTCATAAAAATGTTACAAACATAATAAGAAGTTTTTTTTTTTTTTTATTATCAATTGTTAAACCCTTGACAACATCTCACCTGGTGGTAAGTGTGTAAAGCCAGCGAACTTTGCCTCTGAGCTACGGAGGCGGTTAAAGTTCCGTACGTTTATTTATGTTGTTTTCCTTATGTCGGCAATCCTTAAAAATCAAGGTAGAAAACATAAATAAAGGCTAGAAATATTTTTTAATTCCCTAAATTAAATTTCATCCAAATCCGATCAGTAGTTTAAGATCTAGAGTCAAGACAGATACACACAGATACATTTTAGTTTTTGGACTCTATTAGGGTAAGACAATCGATCCCCATCAAAATTTCAACGCTCGCTCATCAGCAGTCGGTCGCTCGAAAGTAATTCATTTCAATTCAATTATTTATTTTCAGACAACAGTGATCCATAGCTTGATAGTAAGACTTAGCCTATGTTAGTAATTATTTTATCAATAATTATAAGTATAATGCTATGGTAATTCATATTACTGTGTCAATTCAACAATCAATTATTTAATTAATAAATTCAACACAATTAATTAATTAATCAATAGTCAATAAACATAAAAATAAACAGTAAAAAAAATTCATATCTAAATATTACACAATGTCAACAATAAAAATTAAACTAAATTATACCAATTTCAATGTTCATTGAAAATGACAATCAATCAATAAAATAAAATAAAATCTATCAAAGGATTTAACGATTTCAGAAGTGCCGTGCCACCGACAGGACCTGGAAGAAAAAATATATTTTTTAAAGTAATCGATTAGCGTGGACATGCCCCGCAACTGCAGTCTACTGCACTTGTTGCATCATGTCCGCTCAACCCAGTGCATTCGACGCTAGCATGGTTTAGCAGTCCGTTAATAAAGAAAATACCAATTTTATTTCTATCACCAGTCCAATCATTTTTATGTTTGTTTGAAACTTTAAGAACCTACGGATAATTTATAGGTAATTAAGAAGTCAACATAAATCATTGAATCGATTAGCGTGGACATGCCCCGCAACTGTAGTCTACTGCACTTGTTGCATCATCTCCGCTCAACCCAGTGCATTCGACGCTAGCATGGTTTAGCAGTCCGTTAACAAAGAACATTTTCATCACTTGATTATCTGGAGTGTCAAAATTTTGCTAATAATTCTTAGCGTCTTATCTATACTAACTCCGTTACTAAGCCTACGCCCTCCATCCGTCCATCTGTCGCATAGCTGTAACTTTTTAGCCGTAAAAGTTTATTCTATAAAATCTTAACAGAGTACGTGTTACTTAAAGCCTCTGAAGGGCAAACATTGTGTTTTAATTGCACGTGTCGCTCTGCTAGTGCCTAGTGTTACAGAATAAAACCTTTAATGCACTAGTGCGATTCGCACTTGGCCTGTTTAATTAACTAAATGTCTTTAAAATTTCCGAATGCTAGTCATCTGATTTACTTTTTATCATCTGTCAAAAACGACATATTGTTCTAAAAACGTTTGAAATACCTAGGCGTGACGTCATAGTTTTGCAGGGTCATTTATGTACTCATTTTGTGATTTTGGTGAATTAAAAATCGAAGACTTGATGGAAAGCAAAACGAGTAAGGTTATCCGAAGTTTAAGTAGGTTGGCAATTTAGTGATCAAGAGTTCATAATTTACTTCTGATGCTGTCGTCATCCCTATTGCTTTTGATATTTAAAAATACTCAACTAAACTACTAACAACTCGAATGTAACATTCCCCCGGTTTAAGTGTAACACTAAGCGCTAGCCCGGTGAGAAATAAAAGGCCGAAGTCCGGAGCGAAAAGTGTATTAATATTCACTTCATCTTCGGCAGAGGAAGTCAAATGGCTCGTATTTGTATTCATTATCCGCCGCGGTGCGTGCGTGTGAGTCGAATGGTGTGTCGAGAGGCGCGGACGCAGCTTAGGGATGTCCACACCTACAATCGTATGGAACACGATACGAGATTTTTTTTTAAAAAAAACGTTTACGTTTAAAGTCAAAGTATACAGTTTAACAAATGCTAATGTACTACTAAGAGCGTCCGTTGCGTAACGGCTAGGGCCGCCGCCTCCTGTCCGGGAGGTCGTGGTTCAATCCTGCCGCGTACCAATGTGATTTCGAATTTGGATTTCATATGTACGTATATCCGACGCTCTTACGGTGAAGGAAAACATCGTGAGAAAACCTGCACACGTCTGTGGAGAAACTCGCAGGTTATGTGTGAAGTCGACCAACCCGCACTGGGCCCGCGTGGTCGACTAAGGCCCGATCGCACTAATTCAGGGTAAACTGGAGCCCTTCGGTGGGGACGTATATTAGCTGATATGATGAATGTACTTCCTTAAGTTTTTATCTAAATTCTGGTATTGGTAAGCCCTTTACATCATCTCACCTGACACATTTGAATTCCTAACACAGAGCTGGCAATCTGACCAATGCGGTCAACATTGAGATATTTGGTGGCAAGACTTTGATAAGATGGTGGTGTGATATGAATTCAATTTCAAATGCATTCAAGTTTTTACATTTTATATTCTTCCTTATTTTGAGGAAAAATCATGAACCCCATTAAATCAAACTTAAATTTTACTCTCCCTTCATCGTCATCTTCATCATCATCATATCAGCTCATATACTTTCCCACCGAGGGTCTCGATTATCCCTCCAGTTTCCACGTGATTTCTAGTTGCAGCAATGGATACACGTCAGCCGTACTGTGTCTATGACAATTGAGTCCGATGGCTCTGTCGCGGGTAGCATTTGTCCACATTAGATACGCGGCTGCCGCGACGTGGCCCATTGTACCCTGGTATGTTCGAGCTGCAGGCCCATTGTACCCTGGCATGTTCGAGCTGCAGGTCACCCACCCGCCGCGGCTCCTACAGAAAGCGTCAAACCTGTGACAAAGGACTTCGATCTGTCATTGTATACTAAGCGGCTGGAATCTTCCCTGGAGGTAGAGCTTTGAGCCTAATACTATGAAGAAGGACAAATGCGGCTAGCTACTAAGTAACTGGTCTGATTACTGATTCAGAAGGAGTATGATTTTTTTTTTCTTCATTATCTAGCATCTGACTATTATCCTTACTATATTATAAATGTGATAATATGTTTTTTTGTTAGTTTGTTACATTTTTACGCTGCAACACCTCTACCAATCTTGCTGAAATTTGGCATGCAGGTAGACTGTGTCACTGTGGAAATAGGCCACATTTTATCCCGAAAAAATAGCACAGTTCGATACAGTTCCTGAGGGAACTAAAAAATTACTCTATTTTGTAGTTAATTTCTTTAAAATTACAATGGAACAATTTTTTTCACAGAGATGGTTGAAGAGTCCCACCTCTTGCTAAAATTTGCTAATTAGTATACACTAACATAGTTCCCGAGGGATATGGGGAAAACTCATTTCCACGTTTGCGCACATCGGTTTTGCTATGGAGCAACGGATTGAAGTGATTATTTGTATAGAATTTGTTGAGGGGGTGAGAATTGACATTCTACTAATCAGAATAGCTCGATATAGTTCCTGAGGATCCGCTTGCGGCTCGCGCACCACTCACCCTCAAAGGCAGTCATAAAAATGATGTCCACGCGGGCGAAGCCGCGGGTAAAATCTAGTAATATTATATAAGTGTAGAAGTTTTTAAAGTTCCAGGCAGTTTACAAAAAACAGTAAAAAACCGACCAAATGCGAGTTGAACTCGGGTTTCGAGGGTTCTGTACTACACAAAATGATACTATTCACATTACAAACAAAACACATCAACGCGAGCGATAGAAAAATGTTTTTTTTTATTCAGTTTGGACTCCTTACAGTACGACTCAGACTTGGCCAGTTTTATTATTTGATTATAGTACTCCTGAAATAAAACTTTCAGGAGTACTATAATCACACCAAGTTTCACACTTGTATATATTACCCTGTTTACGATAGAGCTAAATCAAAAATACATTCATTTTTTAAGTTTTTTTTTAATTTTTATACCGGCAATAGAAAAACACTGTGAATATTTCAACGGTCTACCGAGGAAATACAGCCCGCTGACAGACAAGTAGACAGACAGACTGACGGATAGACAGCAGAGGCTTAATCAAATGGTTCCGTTGGTCACCCTTTGGGTTAACATAACCCTAAAAAGGGTTACACAGGGTTATTTTTGTTCCCTGGCCGAACTTACCTGGTGTGGGAATTCTACTAACAGAAGTTGAATGCTTAGTAAATAAATAAAAATAAAAAAGCCATATATTTATTACTAAATAAAAATACACAATTAGTATTTTTTGTTAACTACGTTATTTTAACTACGTACTTAGGAACTATAATATATTAATGTTTTCATTTTGTGTAGGTAAGAACCCCTCGTGTTCGAAGGTGAAGGCCTCCTCTAGAGATTTCCAGGTCTCCCTGTTCTTTGCTGTTTCCATCCACTCTTTGCCAGCCACTTGTATGATATCATCTGCCCACCGGGCATTTGGTCTACCTCTCCTTCTATTGAATGCTTAGAAATGCATAAAACTTAACAACAAATTTTTAAACGTTTAATGCTTGTTTGGTCAGCTGATTGGCCCACTTTATACGAATATGCAGACTTTTTTTGCGAATTATTTGGGCCAATGAATACATATCCTGGTCCAAGGGCTGCCAGTATGTGCGGAGAAATTAATGTAATGACACTTCAGTGGCTACGGAATGGATGGAGGTGGTCTTATTAATCCACAGGACTATAAATTTAACCGCCTCCGTAGTGTAATGGTCGGTCCATTAGCTTCACATCAGGAGGTCGCGGGTTCGATTCCCGGCGGAACTTTGTAAGACTCGGTTTGGTTAGTGAAAGGGAATTTTCTAGGCCCGCCTGGCTAGCTACCACCATCTTATCTAAGTCTTGCCGCTAAACGTTAATGATAACAGCATTTACGTGTTCCGGCTTTTCGGCGTCGTCGTCTCTTATCATCAGGTGAAATGATGTCAATAACTTACCAATTGTGGATAAAAAAATTGAATATTATTGAACCGATACAAAATAACGTTTTTTTTTTTCATTAATAATCCATAGCATTACATAAGTAATAGTTATGTTTGACAGTAGATATCTCAAGTCTTCTGGGCCAGATTTTGATGGAATTTCCACCAGCCCTCAGTCACTTCAGTTCCCAGGAGGGTCGAGTTGCAATACAAACGTATTTCCGCTTTAATACAAAAATTACAAGCCGGATAGAATCCAAACTTCGTAAATATATTTAACAGACACGTAACGATGTTTGTAATTAGGTCTCATCGTAGTAAATTAAATCATAACTAAACGTAGGCCTAAATAAATTTTGTACTAAAAGTTTGAAACTACTCTTATTTTTTTCCGTTTTATATTAGTAGCTACATCAAAAACTAATAAAAAACATTGATATGTGTCTACTCAATATATTTGCAAAATTTGAATTCAATCGGCACGTATTTTTTGTATAAAAGCGAAACTACGTTTGTATGGAAACTCGAGCTTCATGGGGACCCTTATATCACACCCCGGACACTGCATACAAGTGGTCGTGAAATGACATTTCTAAAAACAAATGACTGAGAAATCCCATACGTTCGAGAACCAAACTGTAACCAATCAGTATCAATCTGAGTAACGAGGGGTGAGGTCGCAATCAAGAGAGCGGCAGGGAGTGTCCATACTGTATATTAGTACTAATATATATACTTTGCTTATGTGTTCTTACGTTTGATATACCATTGCACATATTTATGGTGGCTCTTGGCCCACTTTTACCCACCATTATTTGCCAATAGTTCTGTGGGGAAATCAGTTTTGTTTAATTTCATGATGATTTATGGTCAAAACCAACTCAAAAATAGTTTTGACTGTAAATGGTTTACGCTTTATGTTATCGCAAACATATAATAACCTAATTAGTTTAGCTGTATCATTGCGAGGCATTATTTAGTTTTAATATGATATTACGATCTCTCCATCTTATCGTGCGGCACAATTAACCGTGCTATCCAAGAAGGGAGGATACTTTGTATCACTTGCGGTCATCTGTATGCCATTTAGATTTACACCTACGGACGTGTGCTACGCGACCTTCGTACACATCTGCAATCAGATGTGCAGGTTTCCTCACGATGTTTTCATTTACCGTTAAAGCAATCGTTAAGTACACGAACATAAGTTTTGAAAATGTCATCGGTAAATTGAACCCGGACCTCTGGTTAGGAGGACCGAGTCATTACCATTGAGCCGCCGACGCTTTTTATGATACTTATTTTTTTTTTGTTAAGATATTATTGTTCTGTTCTGTACACTACACAGCAACCAAACATAGGAGGAAACGCGGGCGCCATTTTTTCCATACAAACGTAGTCCCCTGTTTCCTCCCTGGATAATAACAATAGAGCAAAAATGTTTTTGCCATCAAACTTATATACACTATGGCCATGCCCTTATGTTTAGTTTTTTTTCCATATTCTTATTATAATAGGAAGTAGGAGCCTTCGAAAACAAAGAAAATTGACCAATTAAAACATAATTTTCAGACACCCACCAAGAAAAAAATTACAGTAAAATAAACACAAAAAGGCATAGTAAAAGCATTTTTTTTTCATTATTTCAAATAAATAAATATTATTGCTCAAGTTTTCGAGGACGAAAGAAACTACTACTATATTATAGGGACTACTTTATGCTGTTTTGGTAAATTTTAGTGCCTAGTAGGTATGCGCTATAGTTATCCCTTACTTGCTGTATACGGAAAGGTTTGGGGGAGAGAGACCGCCTCCGCCTCCTCATCCGTGGCGTAATGGTTAGTCCATTCGCTTCACACCAGGAGGTCGCAGGAGCGATTCCCGGTGGGGTCAACTTGTAAGACTCAGTTTGGTTGGTGGTAGGGCATTTTCTAAGCCCGCTTGGCTAGCTACCACCATCTTATCTAAATCTTGCCGCCAAACATCAGTGTTAACAACATTGATGGTTTCCGACTTGAAGATAAGATAGTTAGTTCTCCATTGCGTTGGGCAATCTTGTTAAGCCCGCGCCATCACCGGCATCATCGTCACTTACTATCAGGTTAGGTGATGCCAAGGGCTTACCAATTATGAATAAAAAAAAGATAGCAACATTTTATTCAAATACCTATTCTTTATACCGCGTTTCCTCATAGAACATTCCCATGTCTCAAAGCTATCCATAACCCAAGGCAAACTAAATACGTGTACTTAATCAATGGCGGGTCTAGCATTAGTCCCCCGCAGTCGAAACGTGACGAATCGGGATGACGTCTCATTCATCCGATTTATTGCTTCCCCATACTAAAATAATATCAAAAATTACCACAGAGCAGAGAGCATCGACTTATCCTGTGAAAAAAATGGCAGTAAGCTTAGCTCTGGGTTTGTTGTGTGGTTACACTGTGGCGCGCTGTTTCATGTTGAAATTGGCGCGGTGACGCAACATTTTGCATGCCGCGTGGTTCGGCGATAAATCACGTCGAGACAGGCGCACAAAAAGCGGACAAAGCCGGGTAACGTGGCGTGTCTCTGTGGATTTTGAGCGATTTCGGTTTATAATCATTTTTCATCGCGCGTTACGGATGGCCTACAATTTTACGCCGATCACAAGTTTCATTCAGACGCTATTAAGGATTTTGTTTCTTTTGCTCATATTGGGATTTGAGGATATTTTTTTTATTCACAATTGATTCGCATTAACTCATCTGATGATGGTAAGTGACGATGATCCCGAAGATGGAAGAGGGTTTGCCAAGATTGCCCGACGCAATGGAGAACTGGCTATCTTATCTTTAAGCCGGAACACATCAATGTTGTTAACATCACCGATGTTTGGCGGCAAGACTTAGATAAAATGGTGGTAGCTAGCCAGGCGGGCTATGAAAATGCCCTACCACCAACCAAACCGAGTCTAAAAATGTTGAACCCGCCGGGAATCGAACCGACGGCCTCCTGGTGTGAAGCGAATGGACCATTACGACACGGAATTAACTTTGATTACATCACATTTTACTTCCACGTTAAAAAATCAAGGTGACTATTTGTGTAACCTTTATAGCACGCTACACTCGCTTCACATCATGAGGTCACGGGTTCGATTCCCGGTGTGGTCTAATTTTGTATGACTTTGTTTGGTTGGTGGTAGGGCACTTTAAAGCCCGCCTGGCTAGCTACCACCGTTCGCCATCTTATTTATATCTTGCCACCAAACTTCAATGTTAACAGCATTGATGTATTCCTGCATGAAGATAAGATAGCCAGTTCCCTATTGCATTCGGGAGTTAAGCCTGCTTCCATCTTCGGCATCAGCGTCACTTATAATCGGGTGAGATTACGAAACACCAACTGTCAAAAATCGGCCAAGTGTGTGTCGAACCACGCGTAATGTAGGTTTCCGGAGTCATTACTAGAAAGCTGTTTGTCTCAGGATACCACAGGTATAATTTTAAACCAATTTGACTACTTACTTACTTCTCTGGCTCAGCGACCCGAAGTGGATCTTGGCCTCCGACATTAAAGTGCCCTCTCTATCCTATTTTGTGCCAAGTTTGACCATGGAACATAAGTTTGGGAACACCTGATTTGACAAAATATGTTTGTTACAAAGCGCTACTTCAATTAGAAAGACCAAATTTAATTGTAAAGGGTTCCCAAAAAATATTTTTTCGTGTTGCTTTTACTTCTTTAAATGTTAAAATTTTTGTTTGACAAAAGGACCTGGCAAAGCGTAGGCAAGCCTCCCACTCGGACCGACCACCCGGTGAAGGTCGAGGGCAGCTGCTGGATGCGGGCAACGCAAGTCAAGTTAAGTCGTTGTGGGAATCTTTTCGGGTGGCCTTTGTCTAGCAGTGGACGTCTTTCGACTGATATGATGATGATGATGACGAAAAGGACTTAGTTTTACATTTCACGTTTTAATTTAAAATGTACCTTCAAAATTTTATAATTGTAAATCTTATCTATATATAAAAATGAACCCCTATTTCTTCTGGTCATCGCATCACGCGTGAACTGCTGGACCGATTTCGCTAATTCTTTTTTTGTCGAGTTCGTTATTGTCAGGAGAAGGTTCTTATGTAGGGTAGGGTAGGGCAGTGTAGAGTAGTGTAGTGTAGTGTAGTGTAGTAGTGTTTGGTAGTGAATTGTAGTGTAAAGTGGTACGAAGTTCGCCGGGACAGCTGTACACTGTAGGACAGTCTAGCTTTTGTTCTGACTGACAACCTATCAAGTATTGGTCCAAATCGGTTAACATTTAAGAGGAGAAAATCGTTAACGCCGTTAGTATGAAAAGTCGCAGCTTCACAATCCTCTCAACAAATTGAGCGGGTGCTTATATTGTAATGGCTCAGGCACGGGTTGTCTGGAAGAAATCACTTTGAGCGATAAGACCGCCCAAATTGTACCACTATAGTTACTTTTTTATACTGTGTTTTTTTTTAAGTTTAGTTTTTTTAAGTTTTTATAATTTGTTTTTTTTTTGTAACTAGTATGTACAATAAAGAGTATTTATCTTATCTTATGAGATACTAGTTACTTCGTAAGCTCAGGAGCAACACTTTACGCAGAAGTTTAGGTGTCAGTACTATTGTTATTACGTTGTCCAGTATACGGGACAAAACAGACTCGAAGTCGCATTGTGTTAACCCTTGGACGACGCGGACGTACAGTCGGACCCGTAACACACCTTGAATACAAATTTCGGTAAAAAAAAGGATATTATTCTTGTAGCACTGTTTTGGTAAACTATTAAATGTTTTTACAAGCGTTTATTTAACTTGCAATGTTCGTGTGTTAGTATGTTTAGGTCACATCTTGCATACGATTTTAGAGTGACTTCCAGGGGTCCGATTGAGCTAAAATTTGGTATGAAGCTGTATTCCCGATGAAAATAGATCCGTTTGGTATTTTGAAGTTAATCTAATGATGAACTTTGGGGGTATAATCAAGGTCCCAGGATCGACTATTGTTTTCATTAGATTCCTGCTATGCTCACTTTTTGAATTTGGAAACATACATTATGGGGCACCACTAAGGCGCGACCGGATAATGCAAGACCTTTGAATGTACAGGCTAATAACTCATGTCATGGACTTGAACTGAAACAAAAGCTTGAACCTAATTTAGTAAGCTTGTATACTTAATTTAGTTTATAAGCTTATTAAAGTCCAAAGTCATTGTTGAATTGGCTCACTTCCGCCCGGATCTCGATATTGTGTGGACGTGCCGTGTGCGTGTGGCAACTTCATTTAAAATTATTTCAAATAAAGTACGCGAACTTAAGTGTGAAGCACCTCAATAGTCGTGGAGCAGGACACCGATATCCATTGTGCGTTAACGTCGACCAACGGATCGCGAGTCGTGCTCAACACCGCCAACTTGGAGATACAAGCTAAGGTAACTTTGTATATTGCCGTCACTGCTACGACCACATAAACTTTGAACCTCAATACTTGCGAGATATCACCATGCCTTTAGTTCCGAAATCGTCTCCCGAACAACCAGTACAACATGCATTGTCCGACTCTGATGTCAGCAAGATTCCACCCAGCGATGCATTATTATTTCATCAACAAAGAAATAAAAGAAAACATGAATCAAGCGAGGAACAAATCTCTTCCCTTAGAGAGGAAATGAAAGTAATGATAGAAAATCAAAACTCTCTCTTGAAAAAACTCATTTCAGAGGTTGCGGTAATAAAACAGCAGAACTCTCAAATAAAACACTCTAACGAAGAAATAGAAAAATCTCTTGAATATATGAGTCATCAGTATGAAGAAATGAAAAAGAAAGTTGAAAGTCTGGAGACTGAACGTAACGAACATCTGGTTCAGATAGCTTCAATGGAAACTAAAATAGAGGACATGCAAAGACACTCTAAATCTTCAACCATAGAAATGAGAAATATTCCAGTACCTTCGCAACCGGAGACAAAAAAGGACCTGTGCAATATTGTTCTGAACACATGCCACGCACTTAAAATAAATGTTGAAAAATACGACATAAGAGATGTGTTTCGTGTAAACGGTAAATTAGGTAAAGGAACAATAATTACTGAATTTAACTCAGTAATACTGAAAAACGAGATCATCCAAGGAGCCAAGTCCTATAATAAACTTCACCCTGACCAACGTTTAAACTCAACCACAATAGGACTTAAAGGACAATCCTCTCCAATATATGTCTCTGAGGCTTTGACAAACAAAGGTCGAAGATTATTCTTTCTTGCTCGAGACTTTGCAAAGAAACAAGACTTTAGATTCTGCTGGACGAGTAACGGGAGAATCTATCTACGGAAAACACCTGATTCGCCCCATGTTGAAATCAAGGATGAGACTCAATTTCTCTCACTTGCAACCCCAAATTGACTAGATTTGCAACAGTATTTGTGTAAGGTATTTTCAATAGTATATATGTTTACCCCTAATTCATCAAGTGCACATACACCTAATATCGCTTTATGTTCTCAAAATGTAAATTATATGTTAGTACAAATAGAATGCCAGAAGAATATTCAATTTATAACCAACATAGTTAGTTCTAGAATGGCGTCGCTAATTTTTGTTAACAAAATTCGATTTTATAAATAATAATAAATTAGCTGACAACATAGATAATGTAAAAGCTGGGAAATCTTACAGATGTGATCCAGAAACCTCCAGATCTCTTCTAACATCCCACATAGATCTAAATCACAATATAAAAGTACTTACTCAAAATATCCGAAGCATAAACCGAAATTTCTCTGAATTTGAAGTATTCTTAAAAAGACTTAATATTGACTGTGAAATTTATATATTAACTGAAACTTGGAATTCTAAAGCTACTTATTTTCCACACCTAAATAATTATAACACTCACTTTACTAAAAAAAACAGTAATCAAAATGATGGCATTGTAGCTTACACCAAAATCGATTATAACTGCGCAGTTGAAGAAATACACCTAACCGATGCCACCTGTCTTGTAGTGAAAGTTGGGAATGATACAGTGATAATAGCGATTTACAGATCTCCGTCGGTTAAAGTGTTAGATAACTTCATAATTTCACTAGATAAGTTACTAAGCTCCTACAAAAAGTACAATAATGTAATCGTTATAGGTGATATAAATATAGATATTAAAATAGATTCTGAGGATGGTAACTCGACTGAATATTTAAATCTGATAGCATCTCATGGTCTTTTAGCTGGTCATACATTTCCTACGAGAGTCAATAATTGCATTGACCATGTTATGGCTAAAACAACACACCCTATAATTACTATTGTTATGCTTGCTCCCCTAACAGACCACTCCGCTGTCCTAACATGTGTTAATCAAAAACAAAAAATGACCGTCTTAAAAAGTTATAGTGCTAGTAAAATTAACTATGAAAACATTCTTTTAGACCTTAAAGTTAAGGATTTTGGTAGCATATTACAATCTCAAGATGCAAATTGGTCTGCTGAACAGTTAGTCAATATTTTGAATACTCTTTTACTTAAAAATACTTTAAAAGTTCTAGTACCTAAGAGACTCCGCTGCTTAAAACCATGGATCACACCTGGGCTGATTCGATGTATAAAAAATCGTGATCGTATGCATTTAAAAATTAAAACTGAACCTAATAATTTAATACTTAAAATCACTTATAATCGATATAAAAACCACTGCAATGATCTACTAAAGCGCCTAAAAAGAAACTATGAGAGGAATGAACTTCTAAAATACTCAAAAGATCCTAAAACAAAATGGAAAATAATTAACCAAATAACGAATAGGAATATTCAAAAAGAATCCCCAACCCAACTTTTTAAAATAGAAAATAAACCTCATCTATCATTAGAAAAAGTCAATAACTATTTTGCTAACGTCGCAAAAGATCTGGCTGATAAAATAAAGCATTCTGAGAAACACTGTAATACTACTGTTAAAGATTCTCCATCATTGCCGAACTCTATGGTTATGTTACCAACGACAAACGAAGAGATTATGTCCGTTCTCCTTAATCTAAAATCTGATAGTGCAATAGGATGGGATGGAATTTCTACAAAACTGCTACAAGTAGCAAAAGACATACTTGTGCCTCTTATAACGCACATCACAAATCTGTGCATCGAGTTTGGTGTCTTTCCTAGTGTTTTTAAAATATCAATAATCCATCCTATCTACAAGGCGGGGGACAGGTACTGTGTAAGTAACTACCGCCCCATCTCGGTACTGCCTGCTCTTTCAAAAATTATTGAGAAGATAATGAACAAAAGATTACTGTGTTTTTTAGGGAAAGAATATTTACTATCTGAAAACCAGTACGGTTTTAGAGTAGGTAGATCTACAGCGCAGGCAGTTTCTAAACTCACTGAATTTGTAGCTACGAATGTTGATTCCAGAAGCAGATGCCTGGGTGTGTTTTTGGACTTGACAAAAGCTTTCGACACAGTCTCTGTTCCCCTACTACTAAATAAAATGGAGAAAATTGGCATAAGGGGGACACCACTGAGTTTATTTCAGGACTACCTGAAAAACAGGTCTCAAAGAGTAACAATAGATGGTTTATATAGTGATGACGCCCAAATAACCTATGGTGTTCCCCAGGGTAGCGTTCTTGGGCCGACTTTATTTCTTATTTACATTAATCAACTTTGTGAGCTTAAATTGCAAAATTGTAAGGTTTTCACTTTTGCTGATGATACTGCTTTAATTTTTTATGGAAATACATGGAATGAGGTAAAGGAAATTGCAGAAAAAGGGTTACGAAAAACAGCAAAATGGCTTAATCAAAATCTGCTGACACTCAACATTACCAAAACTAAGTTCATGGTATTCACAAACACTCATCGTACCTTACCATCAGATCCAAACTTCAAAATTCAATTACATTCTTGCTTAGATAGTGACATGTTAGCAGGTCCATGTTCCTGTAGCTATATAGAGAGGACAAAAATTGTAAAATATTTAGGAATCCTCATTGACGAACATCTTACGTGGTGTGCTCATATTAATCAACTCGCTGACAGAACAAGAAGGCTTATATATGTGTTTAAAAAATTACGTCATGTGGCTGACTTCAATTTATTACAAATAGTTTACTTTGCCCTTGCTCAGTCTACCTTATGTTACTGTATAACATCATGGGGTGGAGCACGAAAGACACACCTATTAAAATTAGAAAGAGCGCAGCGAGCCTTGCTGAAAGTTATGTTTTTTAAGCCCTACAGATATTCCACCTCGAGCCTCTACACTGAATGTAATATTTTATCCGTAAGGAAGCTTTTTGTTAAAGATACCATAATTTCACAACATCACCAAACTGCCTATCAACATGAACTAACACAAAAACGTCGAAAATATAACGTTTGTCAGGTTAAAAAGTTCAATACATTTTACATTAATAAATTTCAGTGTTATCTTGGTCCCATGCTTTACAATAAACTAAATAAGATTCTAAATATTTACCAACTCAATCACAATGAGTGCAAGAAAGTACTAATTTCCTGGCTGAAGACTAAAACTTATGATGAAATTGAAAATTTGTTTACTGTAATAAAGTAACGTTAGACAAAAAAAAATACTAACTATTTTTATATTTATATATTTATTATTACTAATTGATTTAATTTATTCTGGTATGTACTCACTAACAACATGCATTACAAAAAATAAAAATAAAAACTTATAATAAAAAACATGTAATACCTACCTACAAAACCTACTGTTTGTAAATTCCATCAAATTAAAACTCGAAACTTAATATAACCTATATTATGTGTATCGTAGTATCCGTAATAAAAATAACTACCTAACGTAAATCTATCAGATAAGCAAGTTCATACTATCAGTGGTCTAACTTTCCTATTGTGTAAATCATGGTATAGAAGTTGTTACACTCACGACGACGCGAAGACTGTGCCGCAGAATGAGGGTATGCGTGAAATTTTTTATTAGTTCGCAACGTCACGGGAAGTAACTAGCGTCTAAGTTACAGGCTCGGCCTAGTTTAGATGCTAGTGGTCATTGAATATGTACAGTGAAAATGTATGTTATCTACCATAAAAATTTCAAAATTAGGATGTAAGTTATATTTAACTACCTTTATATTAATTCCTAGCCTTATTAAGTTCTAGTTATTCACAAAGTTTTTATTATTATTATTATTAATAAATTCAGATCGGATTCATAAGACGCATGGACTTGTATTTATACTTACAAAAACTTTATACGAAACTGACCACAATCATTTTTTTCTCATGATTAGCATAACATGGTTCACAACAGCTAATACTATTATAACGTCATGGTATAAGTTTGGAATGTCATCTCTATACACACAATCAGATCATAGTTTCTATACGTTTTGAGATGCAAATTCATAGTTAATTTAAAAGGTATTTTTTGGGGGTATTTACAGACCAATGTAAATTAAAAATGGCCATGTTGTGTCGGCATGGGAATTATTTAAATCAGTGTACTTGCGCAAACCTGTTTTTGTGTTATAGGGGTGTCACCCCTGGACTCTAGCGCAGATTGCGCAGGACACCGCCGATACAGATGCTGGCCTGCCACTGTTGGCTTACGTGTCAATTTTTTGTATTGATTTTTTTATTATTTTGTTAATCAATAAGATAAAATAAGATAAACATTTATTCAGAGCCCACACAAGCAAAAAAAAACAGGTAATACAATGCTAGAAAAAAAAATACTTATTTTAAAATCTTAATAACTAATTAATATAAGGTGGGCTAGGAAAATGACCAGGCTCAGCTTGAATATATATAAACATATATTTGGATCGCAAAATATCCTTATCCAAACAATATCTGAATATTGTATGCAGTGGACATCTTTTGTCTGATATGATAATGATGATGATGACATGTATATTTTGTTTGATTCACTGTTGATGAAAGTGTAGTTACAGTACAAAAGCATGATTTTATAAATATCTTAACTCCGTTATTATTCAAATTGCATCACAATATATCGAAAAGTGGCACATACAGTTGTTACAAAATTGGTGTACGTCCCGTCAACTGGAGCTTCTACTCATCATACTGAACAACTTTTGTTCTATGACTTTGCTGAAAACGTAAAAAAAAATTTTTGCTCCTTATACTAATCGATCAGCTGATCGTCCGATTTTGTGCATTTTTGTATAGAGGGTCCAATTGTTTTTTTGAGAATTGACTATGGGTTCCTTGAAGAAAGTTGTACAGTATGACGAGTCGAACCCCCAGTTAACGGGACCTACACCAATTTTGTTACAACCTGTATATAAAAAATAATTAAATACGATACGCTACAGTCGTCAAACATTCCGTTACACATAAAATGTATGCAAAATTCGTCCTTGACGGCCGGCGCGGTAACGAACCGTAATTAATTTAAATATATTCAACAGTTCACTTTCCGTCGGGCTATTCAAATTATATTTTTTTTCAAAACCGCACAAGCGGAAATGAAGCTAAGCTTATTTAGTTTACAACCCATAAACGTCCCCCCCTACTGGGGCACGGGCCTCTCCCCAAAGTGGGGGAGTTTAGGCTATACTCCACACACGGGGGCCAAGTCCCGTTTGGTGGAGGTTGTAGGGCTAGTGGCGAACCTACTGTCAGAAGTTACCGACACTAACGTCTTAACGTTTTAACTTTGACTGAATCGGTGGCTCAGTGGTTAGTGCTCTTGACTGGTGCTCTTGACTGCTGATCCGAGAGTTGTGGGTTCGATCCCCACCCAGGGCAAACATTTGTGTGATGAGCAGATTTGTTTGCTCTGTGTCTGGGTGTTAAATATCTATATTTGTATGTATTTAAACGTATATAAGTATTTATATCGGTCTCAGGTTCTCATAGCACAGGGAATCCTACTTTGGGGCCAGATTACCATGTGTGATTTGTACCAGTTTATTTATTATAAAAAAAACGTGTCGAAAAAATTAGCAGGATTAGTCAAACCCATCCAGGTAGTAATCGTGCTTTAGGTCAGTCAACCTGCGTGATCGACTCAACCACGCAAGTCGCACTGAGCTACGGGGTTAAGAGCATATTCCCAAAATCAATCCCCATACAAACTTAAAATTACACTTCTTGAAAATTGATGGGCCGGTTCTAATGAAACTTTGTACATACATGCAAGTCATGTAAAAAGATTTTGGGGATATATTACATATTTGTAATGCTTTAATTTAAAAGGATCAGCGTATTTTAAGATTACTATGTAAACCTAAAATCATTATAATTTAATGATAACACTTTTTTTTTCAACCGACTTCCAAAAAGGAGGAGGTTCTCAATTCGACTGTTTATTTTTGTATGTTTGTTACGCGATATCTTCGCAGATTGTGAACCGATTTTCATGATTTTTTTTTATTCGATAGGATATGCTCACAAGTTGGTCCCATAGAAATTTTATCAAAATTGGTGTAGTACTTTATTAGAAAATTAACAAAAAACAAAAATAATAATCCAAAACTGTACTAAATTGTTGCGACGGAAGTCGGTTTTTTAACGTGTTTAGCGTTACCAATTATTTAAAAATGTAATCTATCCACAAACTAGAACTTCATGACTTGCTTATGTGTATAAAATTTCATTAAAATCTGCCCATCCATCTAAGAATTACAGTGTAAACTCTATATAGCGACACTCAAGGGATCGGGCATTTTGTGACGTTTTTGAGAGTTTTCGTTATACAGAGAGAAATTAGGGTCAAAGTTAACCAACTGAACCAAAAAATTTTGACGTTTCAAAGAGTGAATCGTTATATCGAGTGACGTGTTACAGAGTTTCCACTGTAGTTATTTTAAGTTTGTATGGAAAACAATTTAGTGAATACGCTCCAAGTTAAAAATAAAAACAAAAGGCTTGAGCGACGCACGCGCCGTCCGGGATGGGGTCCGTCCGACCGACTCTGGCAGGTGCCTACTTAAAATTGATTGTTGCATCAATTTGTAACTGATTGTATTGCAGACTGTTGTCTGAACGAGCGATGGTCACTGTTGCTTCGACAAAAATCATTTATTTCCCTAATATGTTGTGGCAATATGTTTAATTTAATTAAGGGACTAATCACCACAATCAAACCACCTGCCATAAAGCTTTAATGACATTAGGGGATTTTGCAAAAGTAATTTTATGCTAAACACGAATGAAAAATAAATCATTTACGTAATTAAAAATACATAGTGTTATTGTAAATAAACGAATTTATCCGACGCTCTTAATACGGTGAAAAAAAACATCTTGAGGAAACCTGCACACGCCTGCAGAGAAACTCGCAGGTTGTGTGTGAAGTCGACCAACCTGCACTGGGCCCGCGTGGTCGACTAATGCCCGATCTCCATAATTCGGGGTAGGCTCGAGCCCCTCGGTGGGGACGTATATGAGCTGATATGATGAACAAACATAGAACTTAAATAGCTGGAATCGCTTTTATCAGTTGATAGACCTCCACTGCTAGACAAAGGCCTCCCCCAAGGATTTTCTGAACGACCGGTCCTGCGTGCCCGCATCTATGAACTTAAATCATCATCATCATCATCATATGGACAAAGGCCTTCCCAAGGTTTCCATAACGACCAGTCCTGCGCTCCCCGCATCCAGCGGCTTCCCGCGGCCTTCACCAGGTCGTCGGTCCATTGAGTGGAAGAACTTACATCATCATCATATCAGCCGAAAATCGTCCACTGCTGGACAAAGGCCTCCCCCAAAGGATCTCCACGACGACCGGTCCTGTGCTGCCCGCATCCATCGGCTTCCCGCGATCTTCACCAGGTCGTCGGTCCACCGCGTGGGAGGCCTACCTACGCTACGTTTTCCGGTGCGCGGTTGCCACTCGAAAACTTTACTGCCCCATCGGCCACCTGTTCTACAAGCTATGTGCCCTGCCCACTGCCACTTCAGTTTAGCGATTCTTTGAAATTACATATGTAATAAATAATTTCAAAATTAACAGTTATATACAGTTATAATTAATAGTCGATCTCCCCTATCACAACGTGTAGCGTAACGGTCTGATGTCTTGAATAGCTTTAAGGAACTGACTGTCACCTCAGTAAATTAAACCGAATAATCGATCAATCACATCACAGCGATACCTGCCGTGTCCGCCATGTTTCGCCCACGGCCGGCCGCGGCTGATGGCAGCACGCGCACAGTCACATACTAATCCCGCGACTGCACTGAGGTCGGGTATCTCATACCCACCAATTTATAAAACACTAAATATTTCTGAACTGCGCGATTCCTGGAACTCGGCTGGCTCGCTAGCTGGAGGGGGTGCCGCGAAGAGTGATTTTAAGTGTTTTTTTTTTAAATATTCAATGTTCTACACGTGCGCAAACACATAAAAGAAGATGTTACAATTTTTATGTTGATTTAATGTTATCAGTTTTTTATATTATATAAAATCATAGTTCCTATTGTTGATTTTTGTCTAAAAAAAACTACTTTGTTTTTTTATAGAAATATCAATACTTTTATAACTGGAACTGGGTAATTTTATCATTTTACTACATGTCTCTAAAATAAATAGTCATTTCAGTTATCAAAATCGACCAATTTTAATATTTGGGTATGTCATACCCGCCTCGCAGTTGGTGTAACTATTTTTCACCTCATTCGCGCCGGCTTAAATATATCTTATGCACCTACGAGTAATACATGCAAATGTAAATCATTTTATTAATAAACAAATAATGGTTTAACAATTTTATTACGCATTGTCGCGCGGTGTCGCTGACCGCACTGTTTATAGGTGGCGCTACCGCCGCATTAGAATTTATAATCTGTTATTTTTATTGTTCTTTTGTGATGTCGTTTGTCTCTTTGGGTTTTGTTAGTGTTTGTGATATAATAAATATTATGCAAAAATTATTCACACCTCATTCATCATTTTATTGATCTCTCAATTAATGTGTTGAGTTGGTGGTTGGTGTCAGTATAAAGACAACATTGACACAACTGTTCTCCAGATGGGCATGCGCAAGTAGCAAGCATTGTTTGCTATGTGATATGTAATTAGCACGGCCAATGGCGGTGACGGTATACCGAGACACTATATATATAAATTCACCTGTTTTAATCATTAATAATTGGCAGTAGGTGTCCTTCACGCGACCCTCAATGTCACATTGACATTTTAATTATGTGTTCTTTCAAGCATCGAGTTTAAAAAAAACCGGCCAAGTGCGAGTCAGAACCGCACACATAGGGTTCCGTACCATCATACTAGACGGCGCTAGTTTCATGTTTCAAAAACCATCATGCTAGATGGCGCTAGTTTCTTCATGTAAAAGAACACGTTTTTTGTAAGGAGACACCCCTTATTTTTCTACTTTTTCTAATTTTTAGTATTTCTTGTTATAGCGGCAACAGAAATACATCATCTGTGAATATTTCATCTATCTAGCTATCACGGTTCATGAAATACAGGCTGGTGACAGATGGACAGACAGACAGACGGATGGACAGCGAAGTCTTAGTAATAGGGTCCCGTTTTTACCCTTTGGGTATGGAACCTTAAAAATCGGCCAAGTGCGAGTAGGACTAGCACTCCGCGGGTTCTGTACAACCACACCTTTTCACACAACTACATAGAATAAGGACAATGATACCTATTCACATCACAAACATAAGACCAGAAAAAACCGAGCGACAATAATATCCTTTTCTGTTTGTCAGTTCAGACTCCCAAGTGCGAGTACGACTCGCACTTGGCCGATTTTATTATTTGTTGTTTTAAATCAGTATTACTACTATAATCACACAAAGTTTAACGCTTATACATATTACCATTTTTAGGATAGAGCTAAATAAAAAATATTTCTAAAGAACTATAAAACAAACTGGTTTTTGATGTGTAACATCTTTGCTCTCGCTTTCCTGCAATTTGTGGGAGTGATTTCGTGAAATGGGACGGAAATGTGTCCCATGGGACGGAAATGTGTAACAGGGAGTCGCGTTTTTTCAGGCTGTAAAAGCGCGGAAAAGGCAAAGGTATCTATGACCATACAGCCTAGTCTGCCGTATCTTTGCCGTCCTTTTTTTGGCTTTAAAAGCGCGGAAAAGGCAAAGGTATCTATGACCATACAGCCTAGTCTGCCGTATCTTTGCCGTCCTTTTATAAAGTATTTTGTCACATGTTACACATCATATGCGAGTACTGTAGGTCTCGATCGAATTTTTTTGTATGGAGACCCCTCATTCTCATTTTTTATAATTTTCAGTTTTTTTTATATAGCAGCAATAGAAATACACATTCTGTGAAAATTTCAACTTTATGCCTATTATGGTTCATGAAATACAGCCCGCTGACAAACGGACAGATGGACGGACAGACGGACAGACAGCAAAGGCTTAGTAATAATATTCCATTGGTCCCTTTGGGTGTACGGACCCTAAAAACAGTAATCGATTAAAATACTCAAAAACAGGGTCATATTTTATGTCAATATTGAACAATAATTACAAAATTAAAAATAATCACATAGCTCGTAGAACGGATGGCCGTTGAAGCAGTAAAGTTCTCAAGTGGCGATCGAGCACCAGAAAACGTAGCGTAGGTAGGCCTCCCACTCGGTAGAGCGATGACCTGCTGAATGTCGCGGGAAGCCGCTGGATGCGGGTAGCGCAGAACCGGACGTCGTGGAAATCCATGGGGGAGGCGTATGTCCAGCAGTGGACGTCCTTCGGCTGCTATGATAGTGATGATGATGTAAAATAATACAAGACAAATTCATAACAATACTATCTACGTATATTATACTAGCTGTTTCCCGCGGCTTCACCCGCCTGGATAACGTTTGTATGACTTTGCGAGGGTGCGAAGTGCGTGGAAAGAAGTAGCCTTTGTGTTAATCCAGTTCTTAATCTATCTACCTACCAAATTTCAGCCAGATCCGTTTAGTTGTTTTTGCGTGAAAAGGGTACCAAAAATACATACATACATTCTTACAAACTTTCGCGTTTATAATAGCTACATATTAGTAGGATGAATTTTATTTACTAAGGGAACAACATTATGGCGATCTCAGTTACGTATCTATGTGATGTCTCATTTAAAAGTACCACAAATTTTTGAACAATTTAATCAGAGACAATGAAGGGCATTTAGTTAGTGCACTGGGGTCTATTTTTTGTATCCCTTTAAAGAATGGCTCATCAGCGGTACTTGCGGCGGGCACAAGAGGGCCGTAACGAGATTACGGCTAACACGGTTAGCGCCCCGTCGCCCCGCTGGGGCGCTATTTTTTGCGGCCACCCTGGTTACGTTTCTGGCATTCGCTTTGATTTGTGCATTTGGGTAGCTTTAGGTAATGAATGTAATGTTGGATGCATTTTGTGTTAATCTTTATGGTTTGTCAACCGACTCTAAATAAGGTGGAGGTTCTCAATTCGAATGTATGTTTTTTTGTGGGTACCATGTCAGGCGATTTCTACGCCGTTTGTGATCCGATTTTGATGATTTTTAGGGTTCCGCACCCAAAGGGTAAAAACGGGACCCTATTACAGTAAGTCTTCGCTGTCCGTTCGTCTGTCTGTCACCAAGCTGTATTTCATGAACCGTGATAGCTGTACAGTTGAAATTTTATAGATGATGTATGTTTGTTGCCGCTATAACAACAAATACAAAAAGTTAGAAAAAGTGATAAATTACGGGGATTTTCACACAAAAAAGAGTTTTTTTAACGTGAAGAAACTAGCGACATCTAGTATGGTGGTACGGAACCCTAAATGTGCGGTTTAGACTCGCACTTGGCCCGTTTTTCTTTAATTGATATTATATGCCTCTTAGTTGGTCGCATATAAATTTGATCAAAATCAGTTTAGTACTTATTTTAAATTAACGGAAACAAGTTTTTTTTTTTGTAAAAATGTACTAAGTTGTTACGATAAAATTTAGTTTTTTATCGTGTTCATCGCGGTCATTTATGCGGCATAGGCACGCTGACTACGATCAGTACTTTCGGAAGCGCATTATGTTTATGTACCTGGGCAACCGAGCTTTGCTACTGGTACTATACCCAGAGCCCTTAAAAACATTTAAAAATACACTACCTATGATACACTTTGCTCTTTATATATTCCTCTTAACTTCCGTTCGTCTCGCCGGAACACACTTCCGTAACGCTCTCGTCACGCATCCACCAGCTTACTCCCTAAGTCAAGCGTGCGTAAAGAAGTTTTACTTCTAAAATAACAAAAGAAATAAATAAATTTACCAAGTATAGATATTGTGAAGCAAATGGATGGTTAGTGTGTGTGTGTGTGTTTGTGTGTGTGCGTGTTCCCTGTGCCTTGATAGTCTAGTTCTAGAAGAAATTCTTTAATTTTTCTTTTCAAAGTGTTCTTATTTGAATCCAGAAATATCTACCTTTCTAGACTTTCTTTCTAAATTACACACACACACATATTTTGTTCTAAAAACCTTTTGCTGACGTTTAAATCTTTTCTTCTACAATACATGCACTTCATACAAAGTACTCGCAATACCTAAGCAATGTGTCATACAAAACACTGCAATTTTTCCTTACAATAATTACATTAGTGCGTTATGCTTTTTGTTTCCGGTCAATAAACCCTTGGCCGGTACACTCGGCAAAACAAACGCATAAACGCATTATAGTAAGCAATGGTAGCAGAATGAATTAGCGAGATTCCGCTTCAGTGCCGCGGTCAGAAGATTCGCTACGAGGCTGTGCGGGGGAACATAAATAAGAATAAAATATATTCGTTGCAAATCATTTCCTGCACTTGCAGTTTCTCCTATTTGGTGTGTTCCCATTTCGACTTCTACATGTCAATTTTTATTTGTTTTATTCTCTTCAGATTTGTTGGAGTTTACTCCTTTAGAATCGATTTTCATATACCTACAGCACGTGAAATAAATAGTACATTAATTACTCTGTATATAACTATTTCATCATATCAGCTCATTTACGTTCCCACCGAGGGGCTCGAGCCTACCCTGAATTAGGGCGATCGGGCCTTATAGTCGAACACGCGAGCCGAGTGCGGGTTGGTCGACTTCACACACAACCTGCGAGTTTCTCCGCAGGCGTGTGGTGCATATTACTATTTATATTGAGTGAAATCGAGTGTTAACTTCATGAACTCATATTTGTTTAGTCACGTTTTATGTCTTTCACTTTTTATATCAGGATGGCTAAGAATCCATGGCCATACAGCCCAAAGCGCAAGGTAGTAGGCTAAACTCCGCCTAGGGTAAAACCCGAAGCGCTCCCAGCGAGGCTGCAGGCTGAGCTCCACGTAGGATAAAAAAAATGTTACAGGATGAATAAACTCCTGTCACACGTTAGAGCTGACACGCAGACATTTTTTTAAAGCTACATACGATGCAAATTTATCTCATAGGTGTGCATTGTAGAGGATTGTGAAGCTACGACTTTTCATACAAACGACGTTAACGATTTTCACCTCTTAAATATTAACCGATTTGGCCAATTTTTGATAGGTTGTCAGTCGGAACAAAAGCTAGGCTTATACGTTTCTTTCGATAAAGTTATTATTATTATATTTCGATAATGTTAACTTATTGTAGTTTGAGAAACTAATTTCGGCCATTTTTTGTTTATTTATAATCAGTATTTTAATAAACGAAATGTATAAGCCTACCTTTTGTCCTAACTGACAACTTATCTAAAATTGGTCCAAATCGGTTAACATTGAAGAGGTGAAAATCGTTAACGCCGCTTGTATGAAAAATCGCGGCCTCACAATCCTCTATAGTTAAAATACTTATCAAGATATACAACAACAAAAAAAAACTTCTAAAAAAACTTATTAAAAAAAATCGTATGTCACTCTCATTATATGGAATAAACCATTTTGAAATTTTACTCTTAAAAACTTGATGCAAATCACAAAGATACCAAAACACTGTTAAGAGGCGTAAAACTTTGTAATACTACTGTTCTAACTCCTTCACTGCTCTGTGATAAAAGTTTGTGTCAATAGGAGTAAACCTCTTGACATGAGGGGGACGAACTTGACTAGCATTAAGACTAATGTGTATTGTTGTGGTGAAGATGAATTATCTATCGCCATTGGCTGATCACTATTCTCTCA
Source organism: Coleophora flavipennella (assembly GCA_947284805.1). Taxonomy (NCBI): domain Eukaryota; kingdom Metazoa; phylum Arthropoda; class Insecta; order Lepidoptera; family Coleophoridae; genus Coleophora; species Coleophora flavipennella. The sequence goes on along the minus strand of OX369281.1, from coordinate 12,026,920 downwards.
CAAAAAGGCACACATTTATAGTCACCACTCACCACTTATCACTTCGGTGTTGTACGAATGCGCATACGTCATTGTGACGTCGTTTGATCCTGTTGATTTTATACATGGATTGGCAATAGTAACACTTTCGTTTGAAAACCAGCGTCGCCGCCTTTCTCCCACCCATCAACTCCACTACACAAACAATAATAATACATATACACTAATTGCGAACACTAATAAACAAAACACACTTAGAACACAGGGCTGCAATTGTGTCTCACACCATTTCGAGAGTTTGTACGTTACACACAACCACATGCAAATAAAAAGTATGAACGCGTGCTTCGGTTAAGTATGATTGTCTAATCATACTTAAGGCGCGCCTGCCCAGAGCACATTTCCAATCCAACCTTATTTATCTGATCCGTGGTTTTATACATCGAATTTTTAAAGAAAATTATTTACAATTGGTAAGCATCATCTCACCTGATGGTAAGTGACGATGATGCCGAAGATGGAAGCGGCGCTACCACCAACCAAACCGAGTCTTACAAGTTGACCCCGCCGGGAATCGAACCCGCTACCTCCTGGTGTGAAGCGAATGGACTAACCATTTTCCACACGATGTTTTCCTTCACCGTAAGAGCGTCTGCACTTATAAAATCAAATTAAAGAGAAATACGTGCCGGCCGTGGAAATCCTTGGGGGAGGCCTTTGTCCAGCAGTGGACGATTTCTGGCTGATATGATGATGATGATGACGTGTCGGCAGGCCACAAAAATTCATAGTAAGTGCCTTCAGTACGCTAGTACATACTAATATATTATATACTGTGCCTTCTCAGTGTACATGTTCCAAAAACCAAAAAAGGATTTTTCAACAAAACAATTGGTGGATCTAAACTACGAGAGAGCGTTTGGTTTCTCACCCGCCATCATTCAAGTAATCCTACACTGTCCTACCTATTCATTTCCATATTATTTTGATTTCAGCTTTAAAAAAAAAGTCTTGTCGAAGTATTTTACACTCTGTGTGGAGTGCACCTTCCCGATGTGTGCAGAGATCTGTGTCAGTAGAGAGGAATCTATGGTAAAGTATATAATTTTATTGTCTATGGGCTGTTAATTTTATTTTTATTTTATGTAAACTGCTTGATATAATATGTGTGTCTTAGACTACGTGAAATCGGATGCTATAGGCACAGTATAGGCATAATTAATTTTCCGTATCCGGGTTTAAGCTTGACATCAGCTCATATATACATCCCCATGGAGGGGCTCGAGCCTACCCTGAATTAGGACGATCGGGCCATAGTCGACCACGCGGGCCAACTTCACACACAACCTTCGAGTTTCTTCGCAGATGCGTGCAGGTTTCCTCACGATGTTTTCCTTCACCGTAAGAGCGTCGGATAAACATACATATGAAATCGAAATTCTAAAACACATAGGTACGTGGCAGGACTCGAACCACGACCTCCCGGTTAGGAAGTAGCGGCCCTTGCCTTTGCGCCAGTTTAAGCTTATCGCTTTTTATTTCCCGACTGTACCAGAAGGAGGGTTATGTTTTTAGAGTGTATGTTTATTTATTGGCACGCCCTGTAGCCTAAACGGCTTGATGGACTTTGGAGTTCGAGGTGTCGTTAGATTTGTCTTGATCCCGTGAGTGACAGTGGATATTTTTTTTATTTATTTATTTTTTATTTTATATATATTTATTGAATTTACAGCTTTAAATCTACAGTAATGAAACTTTAGAAAATGCATATGCCAATAAATTTCAAATTCTAAAAATTAACATAATTATTCTAATCTATCTATCCGCGTGCAATCGACTACATCAGATGTGTTGTTTGTTAGTGTTAGTGTCTGTGTGTGTGAGAGTGTATGAGGGTGTGTATGCGTGTGTGAATGTATGTTTATTTTAATTATTTTGATTTAATAACGTTAAAAACTGATTTCCTGAATTGGTTGCGCTTTTCGTAAAATATGTCAATACTTGAGAAATACATATTGTATTCTGAAAGACATCTAACCATGATCGATTGGTCAGCATGCTTTGTTCTTGAGAATGGAATATTAAATATCGGACGACTTCGGAGGCGTTCTTTACCCGACTAGCCAAAAAAGAGGCTATAAATGTCTTTGACACACTAGCCTAAATGGCTTGATGGTTTTGTAGTGTGAGGTGTCGTTAGATCCGTCTTAATCCCGTGAGTAATATAGGATACATTCTTACCCGACTGGCCAAAAAATAGTTGTTAAGTTTTATGCAGGCGTGTTTTTTTATTATGGTTTCTGCCGAGTTCTCTGACTTATGTTATTTATCAACATTTGATTGGCTCCACTCCTCGTTCGAAGACCAATTAATTCGAATGTCGATCGTCGAGTTACGCCGCGCTGTTCTCTCGTTCATCACGATGCGATCGCGCCGTCAATACCATCCTCGCATTTAATATCGCTTTTATTAAACAACAACACTACAATTTCGGTTTTGTAAAACTACACACACAGGACCACGGGACGGCTAGATGTATCCAAATTTCGGGCGCTAAAAATCGTATGTGACGCTTAAAGCTTTTGCATGTAGTCTCTGTTACACGGTGCTGGGGTTGGTTTTACTTTGTTGTTGTTTGTAACATATGACGCCTTAGGGGTATTGGTAGGTTTTGGAGTGCGGTAACATCTGCCTTTATTTACGTTTTGGCTCCAAACTGTGCACAATAGGCGCGGCGAATCGCGCAGTTTACAATGGGAGGTGGCCGCGGGGCCAGCGACAGCAGTAGACCAACCAAGTTGGGTCGTTTTATTGCCAAAATAGTGACCTCTAGCAGCAGCTCACTATTGAGCTCGAAAATCGCTTTGCTCTGCAGAAATTTACCGCACTTTTTTTTTGTTTTCCGTGGATCACTACTGTTTTTGTTTTACGAGGATAGCCCATGCCATCGTGCGCGGTTCGGAATAGGAACAAATTGGATTCTAATATGAAATGCTCTTAAGCCTTCAATTCAATAGGGTTCAATATGTATGGTACGGGAAGCCGATGGATCTGATCTGATGATGATGAGAGATGATTGATGACTAACTTATGTATTTCACTGAAATAGTAATAAGAGACTATTACTGTAACCACGTACCAGCCTTACACTTAATTACTAAGCAATTCCACTCAGGACTTAAGCTCAGTAGACCCTTAAGTTATTTCCCAAATGTGGGGTCCAAACTCACCCCCCGCGGTTCCCCCTTTTGCTCCTCCAAAGTGCTCCACACCGCGCCATAGTTTTTTCCATTTTGCAGAGAAATGGCAACAGGGAGGAGCCACCTGTCAAAAGACCAATAAAACTAATCTACCTGATAATAAAAAAGCATGTTTATGCAACAAATGTTTTTTGATGTGTAACATCTTTCCTCGTGAAATAGAATGGAAGAGTGTAACAGGAAATGCGCACGTTTTTTTAAGTCACGAAGGCTAAGGTAACATGGCCATGCCGCTTAATATGAGGATGAAGGCAAAGATGACCTACTATCCGATGGCCCGGCCTGTGATAATTCATTAATTTCATAAATATTTTGTCACACGTTACACATTGCAAAGGCTCACTTTTTTGTCGACATTGAATCAAATTTTTAAAAACATTAAAGTTTTCTCTTTCGGTTTTTTTACCTTGCCTGGTTCGACGGGGTGGATACCACTGCTTGCTCTGTGCCTACCGCCAAGCAGTTTGCTGTGTTTCGGTGGGTGGGGCGAAATAGCTAGCAAAATTATACTGATACACAAATCATTCCATCTTAGTCCTCAAATTCGGCAAATCACTGATGACACGCCTGGCACAGTATTAGAGACTCTGAATGGCCATTACACCTACTGTATCACAGTTGCTGATAGACGGCGGTGGCCACTTCCTATCAGGCAGGATATTAGCCTATTTCCATCTTTTCAACAGTCTACGGAATACGTTAGTAAGGAACTCTAAAAAGTGGAAAATTTGTAATTGATGCGATTGACGTCGATTTTGGACATGTTCAGTGTGGTCGATTATACAATTAAAAAAAACGCGCGAGACCTACAGTACTCGCATATGATGTGTAACATGTGACAAAATACTTCACACTAGGCGGCATGGCTATGACAACCTTATTTTTCGAGAATTAAAAAACGTTCGCATTTCCTGTTACACATTTCCGTCCCATTTCACGAAATCACTCCCACAAATTGCAGGAAAGCGAGCGGAACCCTTAGTGCGCGAGTCCGACTTGCACTTGGTCGGTTTTTTAATGACGTTTTAACACCCGTCGTAGTAGATTTTTTTAGCGCGCGCTTTCGCGACTTCCTGTTACACATTTCCGTCCCATGTTACACATTTCCGTCCCATTTCACGAAATCACTCCCACAAATTGCAGGAAAGCGAGAGCAAAGATGTTACACATCAATAAAATATTTTCACATTGGCTCCACCAACAATTCCTACAGACAAATTTAAATTCAACCTATTGTAACAAAAGGAGCAAAGACCCTTCACCCCAATTGTTGCTAAAATTAAACAATTAAAATGCACGTGCTATCGCTCAGTAGTATTTAACCGCAGAGTCAAATCCGTGTACTCCATATGCGGCGACATATGGCCAGAAATGCCTCCCCTGTGGTCGTAGCGCCGACAAATTACTGTTTAAGAGATTGCCATCAATGCGAGTCGCAAAGTGTCCAATCCATTATGGACAAATGGTGATATTTAAAGCCAGGAGTAACACTACGATTGGATTCGATCGCGGGGTGCAGAGTATGCGAGAAGTTTAGATGAGCCGAAAACACAAAGACAACAAATAATATTTTTCCCTTGGAATTCTTTTTTTTTAAGAGCGTCCGTGGCGTAATGGCTAGGGCCGCTGCCTCCTGTCCGGGAGTTCTTGGTTCGAACCTGCCACATACCAATGTGATTTCGAATTTAGATTTCATATGTACGTTTATTCGACGTTCTTACGGTGAAGGAAAATATATAAATATATAAAGAAACTCGCAGGTTGTGTGTGAAGTTGACCAACCCGGACTGGGCCCGCGTGGTCGACTAAGGCCCAATCGCCCTAATTCAGGGTAGGCTCGAGCTGATATTAATTAATGAAAAGTTTTATTTATTTATTTAAAACCATAGGTACAATGTTGAACACTTGGTTACGTCATCCTATCCTAATTACACTAAAATTCAGTTCAGACAGTATCACCACAAAGAGAAAAAAAACACTTCGTTGTGCACAGGTCATAGAATAATCTAAATAAAAGTAAGTAAAATAGTATTTATTTCAGCATTAGAGGGGCCATGTCTTAGAATAAAATAATGATTAAACAAGACTTAAGTAATAATAAAAAAATCCTTCTTAAAGATAAAATGTCAAATTAAAAAAAAAGTATAATCTTCAGCTGTAAAAGAGTATTATTAAGGTATTGTTACAAGCAAAATAGCTAGGAATAGCTAGGAACAATTAGAGTTTTGATCGTCTTTTGTCATTTTCTTAATCCACTGTTGTGCAAAATGACCAAAGATAACGTAGGAAAGTAAACTTAAAAAAAAAAGATTATATTTTTTGGAGTTTATACCTCTAGAATTGAGTTTTATACATTATGGCATGCGAATATATGGGGAGTAAAATCGAAAATTAACTTCGTTAACACACTTTTGTTTACTCACGTTTTATGTCAGTCAACTTTTATATCAGAAAGGCTAAGGCCTAAGACTCCATTGCCATACAGCCTAAACCGCGAGGCCGCGTAGGGCGACACGAGAGCGCTCTCTGCGAGGCTTGAGGTCGAGCTCCGTGTAGAATAAAAAAAAAAATGTTGAGTAAAGTCCGTCCCGCGTCGGAGCTGACACGCGCACTTTTTTGTGTGGTTCTGAAATAGTTGCCTGTTCTTGCATGTTCTTGTATCATGTCACTCTAATCATCATACGATTCATTATATTAATCTCTTAGTTGATCAGCCAATTCTCTGTCAGTGCTTATTCTAGACGTGTGCGCACACACGAGGATGCGCGCGTTCCCGCGCCGCTAATCGAAGATCACTATCGCGACCAATCTGGAACATGATTTACCAAAATTTAGTACCTCACGTCTCCATCGCCACTTTCTTTCTACGTCTACATAATGTATTTCATTTTATATTTCATTTTCACAGCATATTTGCTTATTTAAAGTTACTTTATTACGATGGAATCGACAACAATATCCTCTATTCCTCTATTTATTTTTATGGTCAAAGACAGGCATCATCATATCAGCTCATTCATATATACGTCCCCACCGAGGGGCTCAAGCCTACTCTGAATTAGGGCGATCGGGCCTTAGTCGACCACGCGGGCCCAGTTCGGGTTGGTCAACTTCACACACAACCTTCGAGTTTCTTCGCAGGTGTGTGCAGGTTTCCTCACGATGTTTTCCTTCACCGTAAGAGCGTTGGATAAAACGTACATATGAAATCGAAATTCGAAAACACATTGTTACGTTGCAGGACTCGAACTATGACCTTCAGAATAGGAGGTAGCAGCCCTTGCCGTTGCGCCACCGACGCTCTATGTGCTACAATGGGCAAAGACAGGCATAAAATTTAATATTAAAAATAATAATAATACGTGTTGCCTGATTTATACAATAGAAAAGTGACGCGTTATGTTAGATAAAAGTGAAACTTTGATTTAAAATAGGAAAATAAATCATTTATGAAAATGTAACAATAATGGATGTCAAACAAATAATAAGAGCATCCCACAACAAGCTGACAGTGATGGCATTGTTGCTAGAGATTGGCCGATTTAGAAGATTATTGTGTGTCATAATGGAACCAAACGAATGCATCTAAGGACGGCGCACTTTTTTACCTCTTGACTCTTTGTAAAAAACACAATCCCGCAGCTCATTGTGTACAGACACGATAAGGGCTAACAATCGCGGGAACCCCCGCCCCCGACCATCGACAGCATTACCATATTACGATATTCGGGCAGATGCAACGCGGCTTTTACTTTTCGTCTCTGCTTCAACTTTCACCTCGAGAGTACGGTGGCTTACAAGTTTTTGAGCCGCACACGTGTCTAGGCGAGGTGGAGTCTTCCTGCGCGCACAAAGCGTGGGCGCAACGCATTGTGCAGCACGCAAGCACAGGACTCCTTTGTCCATTGTCTGCCGCGAGGGTGGCACTGTGACACATTTATTTTGGGCCACTTTTTTGAGCCACCCATTGTATTTGAAATTAGACATCGACGGAGTTCACGAAACACGATATTATCGGCGCCCTCCAGACCGGGATCGCAGCATCCTTCGACATCTCCAGACGCGCCCATTGTGTATTCGGTTCCATTCCAACGGATATTCTAAACATAATCACAGACTCCGCGGTTCCAAACGTGCATACGTTATTGAAATTAAAACTGGTTAGCTTTCCATTTCTTTAAAAAGGCGAGTCAAAAATGCGTTAGACGAGGGATCGAGCGGTAGAACTAGCCGATCGAATAATTGATCAAAAATAGTCCGTTACTCGCGACATCAGCTGATCCAACAGCCTTTCATCCCGGGACAAAATATGACAAACGAGCAGGAATTTCGAAGGGCGGTCATTGCTAGAGATAACAAAACGATATGTCTCAGATCTCGCGGCTGGTCTTAAGAGATGACCGTTTTATCGAGACGCAGCATCCGGTTTTGGGCGGCCGTTTGGACACAAACTAGTTTGGGATGGTTCCCTGCTCCCCACAATGCGCACTAATGCCGCGAGGTGCATAATCGAACTATGTAGTGTACCTCTATTATACATTTTATTGGATCTAACGTTAAACAGCTCTTAGATTAGTTAAGTTCCCATGCGATTACTATGTGACATGTCCGATTGACATTACGTGACATACCTGAATATCATTATTAAGGACAAAGTCAGAATTAAGACGTCTTTTGAATTGAATTCCATGAATTTTACGTTTAGTTCGGCGGGCATTCCAGAAAATTGTGATATAAAAAACCGACCAAGTGCGAGTTAGAACCGCACACAAAGGGTTCCGTACCATCATACTAGATGGCGCTAGTTTCTCCATGTTAAAAACAACACCTTATTTTTTCACTTTTTCAAATTTGTTGTATTTGTTGTTATAGCGGCAACAGAAATACATCATCTGTGAAAATTTCAATTGTCTAGCTATGACGGTTCGTGAAATACAGCCTGGTGACAGACGGACAGACACAGACGGACAGCGAAATCTTAGTAATTGGGTCCCGTTTTTACCCTAAATATATGAAGTTTCGAGAGCTTTGTACGGCTTTAACAGATATACAAAATTAAGCGGCCTTTAAGATACAAAATACAAAATACAAAAATATATTTTTACTTTCGAGTGAAGAAGGTATTGTGATGAAAAAAAAGGGATTTGAGATTTTGATGGAGATCGATTTTCTTACGACAGCATCAGAAAAAAATTACGATCTCTTGATCACTAAATTGCCCTCCTACTTAAACTTTGGAAAACCTTACTCGTTTTGTTTTCCATCAAGTCTTCGATTTTTAATCCACCAAAATCACAAAATGAGTACATAAATGACGCTGCAAACTATGATGTCACGCCTAGGCAGTTCAAAAATTTTTAGAACAAAATGTCGTTTTTGACAGATGATAAAAAGTAAATCTAATGACTAGCATTCGTCATCCCACCTATTGTTACTTGTTCTGTGGTCATCCCTATTGGTAAGCCCTTGGCATCATCTCACCTCTCATACAGTCTAAAAACAAAAAAAATATGTATGTGTGTGTGTGCCCGTCTGGTACTACTACTGGACGGATTTGGGTAAAATTTGGGTTAGGGCAATATTATTTTTATATTTTCAGACGTTTTTTTTTTGTTAAAGCTCTATTTTGATTTTTAGGGTTGCGACTGTACTAAAAATCATTTATCATATTTTAAATCAAAAATGGCTTTAACGAATTTGTTAAAATTCTAATTATAACTTTGTATGGTTTACAGCAGTATCTAGTGAAAAAAATGAACAAGGTACATCCCATATAAAACCAGGTTCCTTGTTACTTTTTCGGGCTTATGTAATGGCTTAAATAATTTTATTGAAACTTTTTAAATTGCATGGACTTAAAAAATTTGGGTAGTTAATTATTCCAGGTAAAAACCGAGTAAGGTACCTCTCATACAAACCCAAATTATTTTTAATTTTTTTATTAAGTCCTCCGTGGCGTAATGGTTAGTCCATTCGCTTTACACTAGGAGGTCGCGGTTTTGATCCCGGTGGGGTCAACTTGTAAGACTCGGTTTGGTTGGTGGTAGGGCATTTTCTAAGCCCGCCTGGCTAGCTACCACCATCTTATCTAAGTCTTGCCGCCAAAACATCAGTGTTAACAGCAAGATAAGATAGCCAGTTCTCCATTGCGTTGGGGAATCTTGGTAAGCCCGCTTCCATCTTCGGCATCATCGTCACTTATCATCAGGTGAGATGATGTCAAGGGCTTACCAATTGTGATTTAAAAAAAAATATTTCCTACCAATTAAGTGTAACGTTGAAAGTTGGTTTGTGTGTGCCCGACTACGAAAGACAGAGAAGGCTTACCGAGAAAGTATTCACAGCGTGGCTGTATAAATTATATTATCTTATCTTCCACCGAGGACATCATGAACCGCACAAGTGACCTCTATTATATCAGACCACCGGTCCTGCGCTGCCCACATCCATCGGCTTCCTGCGATCTTCACCAGGTCATCGGTCCACCGCGGGGGAGGCCTTCCTACGCTACGCTTTCCGGTGCCTGGTCGCCACTCGAGAACTTTACTGCCCCGACGGCCACTTCAGTTTAGCGATTCTGTGAGCTATTTCGGTTACTTTGGTTCTCCTGCGGATCACCTCGTTTCTGATTCGATCACGCAGAGAAACTCCGAGCAAAGCACGCTCCATTGCTCTTGCGTGGCTGTATAAATTATATTATCTTATCTTCCACCAAGGACATCATATAGACTGCGTGAGTGACCTCTAAAAATCATTAAATTCACGTTAAAAGTTTCAACAGTAGACCAATAGACTTTATAAGGCTACCTACTATCCCTGGAATTTTGTTTAATTCTTAAAAGCTTTTTTTTATTTTTAACTTGCAATGTATGTATTTATGTATGTTTGTTTAGTTTAAATCAATCAATTTCAGAGCGACTTCCAGAGGTCCGACTAAGCTGAAATTTAGACTGAAGCCGTATTCCCGGTGACAATAGATCCTTTTGTAATTTTGAAGTAGATCTGATGATGAAGTCTGGAGGTGGAATCAAGATCTTATTTTATTTTTCAATAGAATCGTGGGAAATACGAGTACAATACTGTGCTCACCTTTTTTAATTAGGTACCGTGTATTTTTCTAATATAGGTATAATATATTTTTATTACATGATTGAGCATTTGGTTTTTTGAGCATAAAAGCTCTTTTCAATCGACTTCCAAAAAAGAGGAGGTTCTCAATTCGTCTCTATGTAGTTGTTGCTTTTTTGTATGTTTGTTACGCAATATCTTTGCAGATTGTTAACCAATTTTCATGATTATATTTTTATTCGATAGGGAATTATGCTCCTGAGTTAGTCCCATATAATTTTTTTCAAAATCGTTTTAGTACTTTATTGGAAAATTAACAAAATCCAAAAATAATAATGCAAAATATAGTATTAATTTTTTGTGATGAAAGTCGGTTTTTTAACGTGTTTAGCGTTTAAAAAAAATCTTTTAGGTTTTCCGAAAATTATTTAAGTTATTTATCATCACATTATATGTTATCATTATTCAATTCAAAATGAACACGGTTAATATTTTAAATTAATCAATAAGAATCTATCTGAGAAGAAAGTAGGTTATTTTTCTTAATCGTAATAAATTATACTTTCCACTATTTGAAACTAATATTTCACACGTTAGCAGCACGTAGCTTATGTACGTCTCACAAAGCTATAATAATTTTTGGTGAAGCATTCGAATGAAAACTAGGAGCCGCCATACCATCACAGTAATTAACATAACGACTAACGGATCTTGGAACCAGTTTGCTTTTTATTTCGTGATCTATTAGAAAATCGACAAGACTTGATACTCGTCTTTCACTTTGTATGAAACATCTTTTATCATTCTAATTTCCTTTCCAACGAAACTGACCGCTAACGTTTCGGGTTATATGTATTGGAACGAACGTCTTCCTCATTTGCATCACATTAAAATTTTGTCATACGAATGATATCTGAATTTCTAATATGAAATCTGATTTATGTTTCACCTTGGGCTCTCACCTCGTAACATTGTGCGAATTAGGTTTTTAGAAAGAATAAGATTAATCTAGCTTATTTAACAAGTAACCCAGATATGTGTTAAGCTTTTGTAGTTATAAATTTTCTGTCAGCGCAATTAATGGTATCTATTAATTTTGTTTCGATTTCATGTTTATTTCAACATTGCACATCTCCAAACGTAATTTTAAGGAATATTTTGTGTGTTCGACTTAAATATCTAGTTACTATTGTCCCGAGTCCCGACAAGACCCATCCACAAGATTCCGTTAGCAATTCTCAGGCGTGGCGCATCCCTTTCGCGAGCAAGTGATCTCGACAGAACGCCAGCTGCCCGCTACCAGGTGATGCCCGAGAGATCATTATATTCCAAAAGAAACTTAAATGTAAAGAAATAGGGACCAAAATCATTGTACTTATCACATGAGATGATGACACAGAAGACACTTTTGGAGATAATCAATTTCAACTCAATCTCGAGTGGATAAAGATAGATTTGGAAGGTACAGTCAGTCTTGTGGAGATGATTTCAAGAGACAACAAAGTGCTCAGTGATCTGTAACTAGTTCGACACACACACTTATTATTTCTCGTGTTGGTCGACTGCAAACGTCTTTGTTACAAAAATGGTGCCAAAACATCAAAAATGGCGAATGTTTCAAATTAAAAACACCAATATTAACAAAGTGATTTATTTGTGTTTAGGCTATTGACCAGGGTAAAGTAGTACCATGGTGCGAACCCAATCCTTCTGCCGGCAACAATTGCAGAATTTTTAATTTATGCAAAGGGGAAGTAACAGCAAAAAATGTAAATAAAGATTATGCACCTGAGTGGCGTGCGCCGGATTGTCTGCAATAGACGCAGGCGCAGGTATCTGTTGTCACTTCGCATTAATTATACAACCGCTACAGAAGCATGGGTACAAAAAAATCCCTTTTGCACATCTCGCAGATATTCTTTTGCATTTTTGTTTACACTGCACCAGAATTTCTCCGAGGAATCTTCTGTTTAGCTTTCGGCTGTTCACACAGAATGACAATTAGAAATAATGACTGTAATTTTGTATAGTGACAAAATGCTACCGCAAAAAGTATGCAGTGTCGATAATTGCTGTGCATCGAGACGTAAACACGGCCGGCTGAATGGGCTCCCGGGACGAGCTCAAAAAATAATGCTCCTGAACAAAAGCTAATTATACTGCGCCGGCGACGGCTGCGCCCCGATGTGTTAATTAGCGGGGATTTTCTCACCTTTCGACATTTTTTTCGACAATTGCTACCATTTTAAATGTTAGCTTATACACATTGTATGCGGTTTTTTTTTGCATGACTTTTTTTATATTTACATCGTTAGACTTGCACTTTTTACTACCAGAAGCTTTTTGTGTCTCATGCTGACCCCGCTATAAGTGAAGTTTTATCTATTGCAGTGTTTTTAATCTTGTATTCAGAACAAAAGGAGTTATGTGTTTTGCTGTTTTTTTAACGATCAATGCTCTTCACAAGAAGATTTATAATTCCGCCCGGGTTTTTAATGTTAAAATTCCACTGTGTGTGTGTTTTCATAATTATTTTCCTTCTAAACAGCTTGACCGATTTAAATGGTTTTTTTGAAAATTAAAATCTATAGCGCAAGTAGATTCCATGTTATTCTTAGGATTGACTATTGACAAACACTTAAATTGAAAACGCCACGTAGAAATATCTTGTCAGAAACTAGATCGATTAGTTTATGCTTTAAAGAGATTAAAACAAACGACTACTAAGGCTGCATTAACAGCCTATCATGGGTATGCAAGCTCAGTGCTAAGCTACAGACTTATCATGTGGCGAAATTCTGTAGAGATAGAAAGAGTCTTTAAAATACAGAAAAAGAGCATTGGAGTAATTGATTGAGCTTGGTTTCTAGACACCAGCAAGCACTTGATTAAAAAATATAAATACTGCCATTGCCCTGCATGTACGTCAAAGATGTCTGTATTTTTTTTCAAAAGCATTTACACTTTTTCAAAAAACTTGGTGAAGTAATACAGCGAAAGACACGGGCTAAATATATAAACTTACTACGTAGAAATATTTTAATTTATAATAACCTACCTGACGAAATTAAATCACTTGACATCAAATACTTTAAGAATGGATTAACCAAATGTCTTTTAGGGAAACCTTTTTATACTGACTGACTTTATTAATTTTAAGAAAAAATCAGCCAGTCATCATATCAGCTCATATACGTCCCCACCGAGGGGCAAGCACCTAGCTTGAATTAGTGCGGTCGGGCCTTAGTCGACCACGCGGGCCCAGTGCTGCTTGGTCGACTTCACACACAACCTTCGAGTTTTTTCGCAGGCGTGTGCAAGTTTACTCACGATGTTTTCCTCTAACGTAAGAGCGTCGAATAAACGTACATATGAAATCTAAATCGAAATCACATTGATACATGGCAGGATACCAACCACGACCTCCCGACAGGAGGCGGTGTCCCTAGCCGTTACACCACCGACGATCGAATAAAAACTCAAGCAGTAATGATGTTAATTGATGAGATGATAGTAATTTTAATTATTTTAAACTGTATTTTATCTTTTTTTATGTTTGCACACCTGCACCTGCTTGCAGTTTGACCACTAGCACTAAGAAAATATCAAAATTGTGTGCCTACAGTATTTTATCAAATAAATCTGTTTCAGTTTAGTTTTAGAAGGTTCATCAGGGAAAAGTGGATATTACTTTTTCAAGTCCTTTAAAATCAATTCTGGATTATTTATTTGCATCTAAGTAAGGTTCTTTGGCATATTTTACCAACCTTACCAAGTAATCACACTAATATTATAAATATGAAGGTATGGATGTTTGTATGTTCAACTTACACGCCTAAACTGTTCAACGGATTTGGACGAAATTTTTGTAAGTGGACTGATCAAGCACTGGATTAATACACAGCCTTTTTATTATTGCACTGTGTACGCTCGATTACTGTCATAAAGATAATATCCTCGCGGGCGAAGCCGCGGACAAAATCTAGTTAATCTTATCATAAACCGCGACCGCGAGCAGGAGAAGATGTACCTAGAGTTGGACAGACTCCGCCGGGTGACTGGCTGCAGCTGCAAGCATGAAGCTCAGAACAGTTTTAGGTGAATATGTTTAAAACAGTCAATGAAGGAATGTTCAATACGCTGATGAACACCCTACCTTACTCCTTCTGTGGCTTAGGCCACTTGAAACTCATCACAAGTTCAATCTTCAGCGTGCCTATGGACGCACTACAGTACGCAGTGATAGTGCGCAAGAGTGCTAGAGCATGCGCCCACGCGACCCAATCCCACAGGCGAGGAACGCGTACAAATCAGTACGCACAGAACCCCCGGAGACATCTTAGTTCAGGGCTGTTCGTACACCTGGAAATAGAGCAATAATTAGAATATTGATAAGAGGGCATTCCGTTACGCATGATCGTATAAAAAGGTTTTTCGAAATCATAAAATGAAAGATAGATAATTAATTTATTCAATGACAGTTTTATATAAAATAAAATAATTAGGTACAAACTATGACGCATAATTTAACTACACAAAAATAAAGTAAAAAAGATTAAAAATGAAAGACATCATTACATCAGCTCATATTTACGTCCCCATCGAGGGGCTCGAGCCTACCCTGAATTTTGGCGATCGGGCCTTAGTCGACAACGCGGGCCAAGTGCGGGATGCTCGACTTCACACACAACCTGCGAGTTTTTTTGCAGGTGTGTGTAAGTTTCCTCGCGATGTTTTCCTTCACCGTAAGAGCGTCGGATAAACGTACAAATGAAGTATAAATTCAAAATTACATTGGTACGTGGCGGGATTTGAACCACGACCTCCCGGACAATAGGCGGCGGCTCTATAGTATACAAAAATAAAGTAAACAAGAATAGAAATGAAAGACAAAATAAACAAAAAAAAACAATTAAAAAACAAATAACTTAGTACCTACTGCCAATGAATAGGCGCTGACTCAGCATAATGCGGAAATTCTGTCAGTACAGTGGTTGCGGCGTGCGCACCTCAAGGATCTGTTTATCACACCTTGAATACTGTGTTATACCCATAACCAAAGAAACAGGTAGTTACAATAATATGCCTTTGTACCTACGTGTATGCATCAAAAATTAAATATCCTTAATTAAGTCCTATTAAAATTACTAACTATTTTCTTTTATTGAAAAAAAAACCAGAATGATTAAGCATTAGAATAAACGATTCCCTGCCGCATTAAAGTATTACTCAGGTGCTTTCACAAATATACAAAATAAAATAAAACTTTGTGGCATTTTGTTTGTTTTTCATAAAACCAATAAAATAAAAAGTAGGTAAGCTAGGTGTCGTACAAGTGTACCTGTAAGTGTAAGTATGTAGATAAGAAAACGTTTGGTCAACCTACGCACTATTAATACAAATGCTTTCTTATGAACTCATAATAAATTTGGTACTTTGTGTTTGTTTATCAATGAGAAGGTCAAACATTTTTACACTCTCTGTTTCCCTCGAAGAAAGTCGTTAAAATACTAAATTTAATTTTACCCAAGAAATAAAAGAAACTGATCATTTTTAGTAAAAAAATAATTGAAAATTTGTGCAGCCTTGAATGTGGGGCCCCCCGCCGCGCGAACAGCGCCGACTTCTCTCACCTCGAGCACAAGAACGATACAAATGCACTCAGCTTGCCTCATCCCAGACCCGGTCGACAGGTCCAGTACGTATGCACCTGTATCGGCGAGGACACGAAAGCCAGCCACCTACAAATACCAAGGTAGGTACCCACCTCCCCACCTTTCTCATTGTCACTTTGTTAGCTTTAATCGACACTGGTCGTAAACTATAATGTACAGACAGCGACACATCAAGCTATACAAAACCAGCATAAGCTGGCCGCGCGACGCCTTTGCGTTTCAACATAAGTGAGGCCCGCGTATACTGGTTTTGTATAGCTTGATGTGGCGCCGTGTGTACTCAAAGTTGTAGACACAAAATGGAACTGCTAAAGATGTAAAAAGAATACGTACCCTCCATTTGAAGTTTTCACAACGGATAACATGTATGCTTATAGTAAGAACAATCATTATAATATGAGTATAGGCCTCCCACTCGGTGGATCGATGACATGGTGAAGGTCGCGGGAAGCCGCTGGATGCCACGCAGAACCGGTCATCGTGGAAATCTTTGGGGGAGGACTTTGTCCAGTAGTGGTCGTCCTTCGGCTGATATGACGATACGATTTCTAAAAAAAGATTTTAGAAAGTTTTTTAAAGATTGCCATAGCACTGTTAAGAGTTAATTCACACTTGAAACTAAATAAAGTGTAGTGCAGTATTATTATCCTGAGGGCATTGCATATTATTGTAAGTCGTAGCCACGAAGGAAAAAAAATCATTTTCCGGTATATTTTTTTTTCTTTCATGATCATAGTAGATAGAACCACAAATAATAGATCAAATTACAAGTATACGGTCACCCTCGCGTAGATTTCACTGTCTAGCATACAGGAATATAAATTTAAAACACACTTACCTAGCAGCAAAGAAAAAAAATCGTCAGCCTATACGAGATTAGAATGGCTCTCAAACAGCTCAAGAGCAATAAGGCTCCGGGTGATGATGGAATTAAGGCTGAACTTCTTAAAGCAGGTGGAACACAGGTACATAAAGCTCTTCGGAAGTTATTTGATTCCGTTATAATCGAGAGACAAACGCCTAAGGTATGGCACAGAAGTGTGAACGTAATTTTCTTCAAAAAGGGAGACAATACTCTGCTGAGGAACTACAGACCCATCTCACTTCTGAGCCATGTCTACAAGCCATTTTCGAGAGTCATTACGAATCGTCTCGCACGCAGGTTTAACGACTGTCAGCCTTCCGAACAAAATGGTTCCCGAAAATGCTTTGAAAAGATTATACAGAAGACCGAAGCGTAGCTTAGCTTTCGCGGACTATGAGAAAGCCTTTGATTCTGTCGAAACTTGGGCTGTGTTACAGTCTCTCCAGCGGTTCCAAATTGACTACGATACATCGAGGTTCTGAAGTGTTTGTATGAAAACGCCACCATGTCGGTTCGCCTCCAGGATCAAAACTCGGAGCCTATCCGGCTGCAGCGAGGGGTGAGACACGGAGACGTCATATATCCGAAACTGTTCACCGCCGCCCTGGAAGATGCTTTTAAGCTTTTGGACTGGAGTTAACTCGGCATCAATATCAACGGCGAGTGTCCACCTTCAGTTCGCTGAAGATATCGTGGTCATGGCTGAGACTATGGACGACTTAGGTACAATGCTGTATCAAATGTCCGTGTCGCACCTACTCCTCTGAATGTCTAAGGCTCTACACTAGAAGTTGTTGCCGAATTAGTGTACCTGGGGACAAGCAGTCCAGTTAGGTAGGTAAAACTTCAAGAAAGAGATCAATCGTCGAATCCAACTCAGCTGGGCAGCGTTCGGGAAACTTCACAATTTCTTCACGTCCCAAATACCGCAGTGACTTAAGACCAAGGTCTTTGACCAGTTTGTGTTGCCAGTGATGACATACGATGACACCCAATGGGCAATGGAGCGTGCTATGATCGGAGTTTCTCTGCGTGATCGAATCAGAATTGTGAAGATCTATAGGAGAACCAAAGTAACCGACATAGCTCTCAGAATTGCTAAACTTAAGTGGCAGTGGCTCGTAGAACAGATGGCCGTTGGGGCAGTAAACTTCTCGAGTAGCGACCGCGCACCGGAAAACGTAGCTTAGTCAGGCCTCCCACCGGTGGACCAATGACCTGGTGAAGGTCGCGGGAAGCCGCTGGTTGCGGGTAGCGAGAACCGGTCGTCATGGAAATCCTTGGAGGAGGCCTATGTTCAGAAGTGGACGTTCTTCGGCCAATATGATGATGATGATAAAAAAATACAAATAATCTGGATTTCTATGTGAAAAACCTTGTTAATTTTTTTAGGGCTCCGTACACTCAAAGGCCTGCGTCGTCAGATTGATGTGTTCCAGCTTGAAGATAAGATAGCCAGTTCTCCATTGCGTTGGGAAATCTTGGTTAGCCCGCTTCCATCTTCGGCATGATCGTCACTTACCATCAGGTGAGATGATGCCAAGGGCTTACCAATTGTGGATAAAAACAAGTCCTTGTGTTTTTGTGTGTCTGTCCGTCAGCGGGCTGTATTTCATGAACCGTAAGAGGTAGACTGTTGAAATTTTTATAGAATGTGTATTTATATTGCCGATATATAAAAAACAGAAAAAGTGAAATATTGTGAGGGTTCTTACCTCATACAAGAAACGTGTTTTTAATATGTATTTTTGATTTAACTCTAGCGTAAAAACGGTAATATATACAAGCGTTATATATAGTGTGATTATAGAACTAATAGCTCGCGCTGATGTATTTTGTTTTTCAAGTGACTTCCAAAAAGGAGGAGGTTCTCAATTCGTCTGTATGTTTTTTTTTTATGTTTGATACCTCAGAACTTTTGACTGGGTGAACCGATTTTTATGATTCTTTTTTTATTTGAAAGCTAGTGCTTCCCGTGGGGTCCCATATAAATTTTATCAAAATCGGTGTAGTACTTTAGTAGAAAATTAACAAAAACCAAAAATAATAATGCAAAAATGTACTAATTTGTTGCGATGGAAGTCGGTTTTTTAACGTGTTTATAATGTATCATTTTCATAGTTGAGTGGTGAGGTGTGGTGGTACGGAACTCTCGGAGTGCGAGTCCGACTCGCACTTGGCTGTTTTTTTCCGAATAATAACTTAATCAATGTTGTAGGTCTTATCAAGTTCTAGTACTTATCTCACAAAATGTCATTAAAATAGTTAAAACCAACCTTGAAAAAAAAGTGGATTTAAATGGTACCTACCTTATTTCCATTTTTTCTTAAATAATAAACATCTAAGTGTAGTAGGCGGTATCAAATTGTAATGTAATACAAAGTTTGATTAAAATCGTTAGAGCCAATAATGAAAAAAAAAATGTTTTTTTTTTAAATATGGTAGCAACTCAAAAATCAAGTTAATATTGCCCTAACCCAAATTAAAACCAAATCAATTCAATAGTTTAGGGGCCATAGCACCGGACGGACTCAAGGACATACATACGCACACATAATATATGTTTACATACCTATTTTTAGTTCTTTACCACTAATCAAACATCTTTCCGTGGTGACGATGAACCAGCCCCATGTTTAACCGACTTCTAAAAAGGAGGAGGTTCTCAATTCGACTGGGTGTAACGCAATTTTTCCGCCAGTTGAGAACTGATTTATGAGGTATTTTTTTATTCGATTTGATTTGCCTTCAGATCGGTCGGATATAAATTTAATCAAAACCGGTTAGGTACTTTTTTAGAAGATTAATTTCGACAATGCATACAAAGAAATAACAAAAATAAGCAAAAATGTACTAAGTAGTTGCGATTGTAGTCGATTTTATAACGCGTTACAGTTTGTCAATTATCTATCGTATTACGTTTTTTTTTTATATTTTTTTTATTCATTATTGATAAGCCCTTGGCACCATCTCACCTAAGTACCTAAGTGACGATGATGCTGCCAAAGATGGAAGCGGGTTTACCAAGATTCCCCAATGCAATGGAGAACTGGCTATCTTAGATAGATAGATAGGTTTAACATGGTTTGTATCTCCTCTTACGCATCTAAGTCTCATGAAGTGTCACGAAAAATTCAGAAAATACTCCATTTTCACTTCCCAGGGTCTAGTCATTATTTATTTAAAAGTAAAATGTTACTTCCGCTATTATCTACAGCCTTTAAACTAACAAAAAAAAAACTTTATCGTCTACAAATTATATACGGATCAAGCTATAAAAGTCGAAAGGAACGACAAAAATAAATAAGCTAATATAAAATTTTCTAAACGACTGCCAAAATTAAGGGCACTTACTAAAATTGTCCTTTAAACTTTTTCCAAAGGGCTGTGACAGGACAGGACTATTATATTATTAGGATCGTTTTAGTAATGATAGGGCCGACGTACGCGACGCTCATCGCCAGAGGGACTAATCTCGTCCCGACAAAAAAAGTTTGGGCATTTCATTATTTTTATACGTATAGTTTTTGATGTAGTGACGCGATGTGCGGGATCGGCGAGTTGCGGACAGCGAACGCGCATTCCTGCGCAGACGCACCGACCAATTAACTGACCAGTCCGTAATAAAAATATGAATACCAAAAACAAAAGCGATCGCAACCGCGAACCAAACGCTGAGATCAGCGTCAATACCGACAAAGAATTGTGAATACAGAAACACAAATCTAAAGATCAACACAGACAATAGTCGCCGCAAAAAACGAAATCGAAAGTCCGACTCGCCGGAATTTGGAAACGAAATTCGGGATCGCATTTTGCGAATACTCTCGCGTGTTACTGCATTATTATTTAAGCTTGGAGCTTTTAAAAAATGGCTCGGATGGCCGGTGGAGGTTTTTTTTGGAGGCGCGTGCGCGCCGCATAATTGGCGCTCCACCGAGCTGCCTGCGCAGGAGTGCGGCTTTTTGTAGCTCCGACTAACGGACTCCACATCAAGTGTTTGCAACTTTCTACATTTTCCGAAAAAAATTATTTGGCATTTGGCATAATAACAACATTTGTCAGAAGGTTAATAAATAAAAAAAAAACGTATGCACATGAATGACGAAACATACACAAAAATTACATTCTGAAAATTAAGAGAAAGGATACTATGCTAAGTAGCTATAGTGCAATTTTTACGCAAAAATGGCCATTGTTGCAAAAAACTTACTTAATAAAAGATGGAGTCAGATAAAAATAATGAAACACAAACGCACCAAAATTAACGTTCAATTCGTGGTTATAAGCGTGTAAAGAGTCAGGTAAGAAAAAGGGTACGAAGCCCTTAGAACTAAATCGGTCGAGTGTCGCTCGGAGCGATGGCTGACCGCCGCGACCGCTGCACAAAAACTCATTTAGACGACTATCCAACCCGATTTGATAACAGGAATCCCGTTGCGTAGCCTCGGGTGCAGCAGCTTTTATGCACAAATTTCAAACGTGGAATCGAATTGGAGAATGAAGATGATATCGACTTTTTAGGGTTCCGTACTGAGGTATACTTTATGTAAATTGCTGGCCCAAAGATAGACGTGTAACGTACATAAATGAATTTGAAACATGACGGCCACTTTTGGGGAATAAAAAGAATAATAAAAAAAACCTATATTGTGTGACATATCAAATAAAAAGGCTTGTTGTGAGAATATCAAATACATTTTTTTACAATTTTAAGAAGTAATTCAAGAAAATATAGACGAAAATTGACCCATCTCCCCACCCCCATTTCTCCGAAATTACCAGCCCTATCTTGGAAAAATTACCTTATATGATATTGAATACATAGATTGCAGGAAAATCTATACTCCATTCGTTCCCACAGAAAAAAAAACAGAATAAGTAGACCCCTATTTACCTGTAGCAAAGTATGTACTCAGAGGTCTTGTTCTGTTGGTAACTAAAGTTATGGTGCTGAACCCTGTTTGCGTGACCCCGACTCGCACTTGGCCGGTTTTTTTGCTGTCACCGCACTGTGAGGCCGCAGCACACAGTTTGCAGGGGCACAAACGGGCGACAGGCGACAGTCGTCCGTCAAATGTCATTCCGTAAACACAATGGAATAGACTTTGCAAAAATGGTACGCGTGTCGCAGCCGCGGCGACGCAACAATGGATCGAAAAAACAAACAATCGTATATAAATCGAAAACAGAGCTTCTTTGGGATTCAACCAACGGGATTTTGGAAATCCGGTTTTAATTTTGTTTGGTTTTGGATGCCGCGTCCCCGATGTCTGAGCCTGCACCCACTGCCATTGTCGACGTGTCATTCGGCGCAGGGACAAAATAATAAGATGGCAATATCAGTGGCGTAAAAAATATGCCCTAACGCAACAACATTTCATTTATTGTTATTAGGAATTTTAATGGGTTTGATTGCACTTCACCTGATGGTAACCAAACTGCTGATACAACCAAACTTGTAGGTAAAAAATAGGTTTATTCACTCTCGCCTTGAAGATGTCCAAATTATACGAATCGTAACACCAACGCCGGTTGGGAAGCGAATGGACTGTCATAACGCCAAGGAGGCGGTAAAACTGTATCACTTGTATCCAACAAGCTCCAAACCATGTTTCTTTTCACTGCCATACGACTAAATCGTATCACCTCATATACGTCCCCACCGAGGGGTTCGAGCCTACCCTGAATTAGGGCGATCGGGCCTGATAGTGCGGGTTGGTCGACTTTACACACAACCTGCGAGTTTCTTCGCAGGCGTGTACAGGTTTCCTCACGATGTTTTCCTTCACTGTAAGAGCGTCGGATAAACGTAAGATGAAATCATAATTCGAAATCACATTGGTACATGGCAGGATTCGAACCACGACCTCCCGGACAGGAGGCGGCGGCCCTAGCCGTTATGCCACCGACGCTCTACGACTAAATATATCAACGCAAAGGAGTGGAACCGCTGCTTCACATGGTCGACCGATAATGGAATGGAGAAGAGAGTATTTAGGTTGGAAAGCTCCTGTGATACTTTCTGAAATGAATCCTGTAGAACTCTGTTAGGCAAGAGACTTTGCGGCGATGCTTGAAGGATGCTTGAAACCTTGGCGTAAGCGTCTAGTATGGTTGAGAGGAGCGATGGCTGATTCTCGCGTTTTACTCGTGACCGGGTGCTGTCCGTGTAAACTGGCCTACACTTGTCAAATGCATTCATGACATTCAATGATTATAATGTGTAACTTCTCGTGTCATATTGTTTTCATGTTCTAATGACATTATTTGTTGTTTTATATCAAGGATTGAATTATGACGTTATTTACTTGATTGTTTATTTCTTGATTTTTTACAAATGAAATTATGTAATTACTGTTTAATGACTATCAGAAAGAGAATAATTTGCAGCTATTTTATATAAACATCCTGAATCTAATGGTTAGTCGGTTCGCTTCACACCAGGAGGTCACGGGTTCAATTTCTGGTGGGGTCTAACTTTGTGAGACTAGTTTTTTATGGTAGGGCGTATTTTATGCTTACCTGGCTAGCTGCCACCTTCTTACCTAAGTCTTGCCGCCAAACATCAATGTCAATTGCATTGATGTATTTCGACATGAAGATATGATCATTCGCCATTGAACTGGGAAATATTGGTAAGCGGACTATCACCTTCGGTGTCTTCCTCACACACCAGACGAGATGATGCTAAGGGCTTATCAATTGTGGATTTTCGCACACATGAGATACTAGTTCCTTTGTAACAGATATTGCACTTCCTTATAAAACGAAAATACCTACGCATTTATTCACCTACTCCTTCCCACTATCAGACAATACACGGAAACATGGGTATTAAGGCGCCCGACTTAGCGGTTATAACTGCGTACACGGGCGGCGCGCGAATCGCGGCGGCGAATGTACGGCGTTCTAGCGCTGACGAGCGGAGCGCGGCCTGTAGGCCTCTCGCCTGCTCGACCGAGTGACGGGGGCCTGATTGTCGCCAATGAATCTGCTGGCATTTTGATCGATAAATACTGAGTACAGTTTAAATTGCTTGGTTAAACCAATTAATTTTTATAACTTTTGTATTAACGTTAGAAACTATCTTATAGAGGCTACTGTAGAATCAATAATTGGAATCGCTAAACACGTTAAAAAACCGACTTCCATCGCAACAATTCCATGCCAAGGGCTTCATCACATCAGCTCATATACGTTACCACTGAGAGGCTCTAGCCTACCCTGCATTAGGGCGATCGGGCCTTAGTCGACCACGCGGGCCCAGTGCGGATTGGTCGACTTCACACACAACCTTAGAGTTTCTTCGCAGGCGTATGCAGGTTTCCTCACGATGTTTTCCTTCACCGTATAAGAGCGTTGGATAAACGTACATATGAAATCGAAATTCGAAAACACATTGGTACGTGGCAGGATCGAACCACGACCTCCCGGACAGGAGGTAGCGGCCCTTGCCAAGGGCTTACCAATTGTGAATAAAAAAAAGAACGATTTTGATAAAATTTATATAGGACCGACTTGGCAGCGTACCCTACTGAATTTAAAAAAGATTAAGGAAATTTGTTCCCAGTCTGTGAAGATATCGCGTAACAAACATACAAAGTCGAATTAAGAACCTCCTCATTTTTGGAAGTCCTTTGAAAATGAATTGCGATGTGACTTTGCCCTTGCAACGCAGCATGATAACATGCATGCATTTTAACCGTCTCCGTGGCGTAATGTTTAGTCACACCAGGAGGTCGCGGGTTCGTTTCCCGGCGGGGTCAACATTGTAAAAGACTCGGTTTGGTCGGTGGTAGGGCATTTTCTATAGCCCACCGGACTAGCTACTACTATCTAATGTAAGTCTTGCCGCCAAACATCAGTGTTAACAACATTGATGTGTACCGGCTTGAAGATAAGATAGCCAGTTCTCCATTGCGTTTGGGAATCTTGGTAAGGTTTCCATCTTCGGCATCATCGTCACTTACCATCAGGTGAGATGATCCCAAGGGTTTGCCAGTTGTGAATAAAAAAAATGTCAACTCGGCTGTTCACGAACACAAAGGGCCAATCGTAAAAGTATCGCTATAATTTCTTTTCAGTATTGTCGCAAAGCAACGTTAAGGTCAACAATCGTGTGTTGTGTGCTGGCTGCGTTTTGTTTGACGCATTCCTAACGCGGTACAACTATGAAATTCTGACCCCGACCAAGTGACTACTGTGACGTCACTCAAAACAATTAAAGACGAGACTGTTTGTTTCCTAAAATAAAATAAAGAGCGTAATGGCTTTGAAATCTATCGGAAATTATTTCTCTTGAATATCTATTGAAAATAAGTAGGTAGCAGAAAAACGTTGAAAGCAAAATCTTTAGAATGTAATGAAAAGCTTTCATTACGAGATGTCTCAATCATAAGGTAGTGCAGCGAAATGTTCGTTTCAAAGTCATTCTTCTTGCTTTGCGTTTCATGGTTAAATTCTTTTTGGTTCTGCTCTTTGAAGTTACCTTTTGACAAGGAAAATAAAATAAATGATGACCGTGGAAAATACATGTGTTTTGTATGTTTAATTTTAAATTCAGTGTTTTAATTATTTTTTCAAAATACATAGCCCTCAATATCTAACTGAGTTAAGTAATTAGTGTTTAGAAACCGCAATGCGTTTTTGTTTGGTGCTGGTGCGAGATAGATATTTACTTATGTCCATAGGGCTTTCCACGTTACCCTCGAAGTTGATGTTCCCGAGGTGCCCATTGCTCCGGAACAAAACCAGCCCCGGGACACAGCAGTGCCATCCGCCAGTGTTTGTTTTTGCTGCACTGCGCATCCTACTGCCTGCGCGAAGGTAAGCCAAACCTAAATGATTAATATCATCGACCTATATTCATATATATCGATGATTAATATTAAATCTTGAGCGAATTTCTTACTAAGTGCCACCAAGCGCTCTTGCTGCCCTGCGAAATTCTTACTCATTGCCACCAAGCGCTGCTGCTGTTCTGATAAACACTTACCTCCGTTAACTTAAACATTTTAGCTATTAATTTTAAATTATTAAGAGTATTATGTACCTTGTATAGTTATAAATATAACCTTGGGGTAATTCCGATCATAGGTTAAGTTAAATTCTATTTACGTTTGGTACTTGGTTGGATAAATATGAATACTGGGGGCGACGATCGTTTGCCTGTCCGGCTTTCAATAAAAATTAGTCGATTTCATTTTTTACCTATCAATTATTATCTACTTAGGTTTAATTCCGAAGTAAATGATTCCGTTTTACTGTACTTTCACGGTCCTCCTTTTTAGCGATTTTAACTTTTTTATTTATTAAATAAAAGTATTCTATATTACCCCAAAAATATTTTCTTTCCGAAGTTCTAATTTAGGCCATTGATCTAAATTCTACGTGTCATGAAGCGAATCCATAGCTACCTTATTATATTATTTAACCTATTTTGAAGAAATTTTCGTTACAAAATGTAATGTCCACTTATTCCCTGATGAACCTTCTAAAACTAGACAGCCATGCAATAAAATTGACATGAAACTAAATCGTTAATCTTAACTATCATCTAATAAATTTAACAAAGTAATGTCACGACTATAAATTCTATTTGATAAATTATATGAACCTAGAAGATATTATAATTACTCTTTCACATGACTTGGTACCGCATTGACTTATCTGACCTTTCCGTGTCGACGCCATCTCTGACTGATTATGTGGTCAAAGTTCTAATCGCCAACTTTGAGTAGCTTCAATTTTAAGACATTTTTATTAGCTGCTTTCTAATTAATGACGGAATCACGATAATAATTAATTACGAGAAATAATCGTAACCTACTCGAGAGAAAACGCAGGCCGTTCCATTATCACCTGACGCAGATTCGTTTCGATAGCTACGTATTTAATATTTTCCAATCTAAACGAACTGAAATTAGAAGGCTAAGACAACTTTGGAACCGGTCAACATAAAATTGGAAACCAACTGTGGTCTCCGGGTTGCGCAAGAGTCGAATTACCAGTTTGTCGCGCGGTATGGGATCTATGGCGTTGTGCTGACGTCCCAAGCGGCGCACGCGCCGCAGCGCGCATGGCGCTTGCGACCTTTCAAGATGAGGCATATTATTTAAACTGACACTTTATGGCTGTGGAATAAGAATCTTGTTGACATAAATAATCTAATATCAATGTAAGTACTTCGCATAAAATATGGGTCGTTAATTTCTTAAGACATTAACTTAAGAACAGATTTTGGTGAATAGCTAGGTGATTTTTGTTGTTTGATTTTACTTTTTTTACGATTCCGTACACACAAAGGGTACGTAACCAACGGGACCCTATAACTAAGCCTTCGCTGTCCGTCCGTCCATC
This sequence comes from Coleophora flavipennella, assembly GCA_947284805.1. Taxonomy (NCBI): domain Eukaryota; kingdom Metazoa; phylum Arthropoda; class Insecta; order Lepidoptera; family Coleophoridae; genus Coleophora; species Coleophora flavipennella. Next base: position 11,999,711 of record OX369281.1, on the reverse strand, counting down.
CGTCTGTCCGTCTATATGTGTGGCAGCGGGCTGTATATCATGAACCGTTATAGGCAGACGTTGAAATTTTTACAGAGTGTGTATTTCTATTCCCACTTTAACAGAAAGTAATAAAAATTATGAAAGTTAAAAATAATGGGAATCTCCATACAAAAAAAACACTATTTATAGGTATTTTATAAATATTCATGATTTAGCTCTATCGTAAAAAAATTAATACATACAAGAGTGAAACTTGGTGTGATTATAGCACTAACTCTGTAGTAAAACAATAAATTATGAAAACCGGCCAAGTGAGAGTCGTACTCGCGGTAAGGAGTTCGAAATGAATAAAAAAATAACATATTTCTGTCGCTCGCGTTCATGTCTTCTGTTCGTGATGTGAATAAGTATCATTGTAATAGTTGTGTAGAGAAGTATGGTGGTGGAACACGAGTCCAACTCGCACTTAGCCAGTTTTTTTATATTGCGGATGTGATATTTTTATATGGTGAGATTCTGTTGTTTCCATAGTTTACAGAGAAATACACAATATGTTGTTATTATATGAATAGTACAAGTACATTTGGATTTTAATAGAATTGACACAAGAAAAATATTTTAAAAAAATCTCGGAAAAAACCATTCGCAAAAAATTTTCGGTCTACTCATTGGTACTTATGAGATTTGACCCCTATAAAAAGTGTAAAATATTTGCGTGAATGGATTTTTTGTATATTTTAGTGGCGATTGTAAATCACCCTTTAAACATCTTGTTTTATTATCTAGTATTGGTGTGTAAATCAGTCTCTGGGTCCCATAGTACCACAGTACGGGGAATCCTAGTTTAGGGCCAGAAATAGGTGAACATGTGTGATTTTTACCTACATATATAAAATACTAGTGAATGCCCGCAGCTTCGCCTGCGCAGATCCCGATTTTTGCGGTTCCCGTTTGAATTTCCCAAAACCCTTTCTTAGCGGATGCCTACGTCATAACATCTACCTGCATGCTAAATTTCAGTCCGATCCGTCCAGTGGTTTGGGCTGTGCGTTGATAGATCACTATGTCAGTCAGTCAGTCAGTCACCTTTGAGTTATATATATTTAGAAGTAAGGACGGTAGCGTAACGATTAAGGCCTCTTGTCCGGGAGGTCGTGGTTCGAATCCTACCATCGTACAAATGTGTTTTAAAATTTCGATTTCTTATAAACGATTATCTGACGCTTTTACGGTGAAAGAAAAACGTCGTCAGGAAACCTGCACACGCCTGCCAAGAAACTCGAAGGTTGTGTATGAAGTCGACCAACATGCAAGATTCTTTATGGTAGAGCAGTTATAGCTTATCAAAAAGTAGAGCTGCTACAAAAATGGTAGGTTACTTTCAGGTCTAATGGTATGTTTCTTTATTTCACGATATCTTCTAAACGGCTTGATAGATTTTAGAGCACGATGTATCGTTAGATTCATCTTGATCCCATTTTACCCAATTTCTCAAAAAAAAAATTTATGCAGTTGTGTTTTTAATATTTTTTTTATAGTTCAAGTTATTCTCGTCAATCTACTAAATTCTGTACTTGCGTATTTGCCTTATTTGTTGGAAAAAATGAATCTATCTACCATACATACTCCTTTATACAGAGCTGGCTCCAATCCAGCCCCGATAAGCGCGCTCAACCTACAACTTAACCTAGTCTTTTTTTTTATTTATTTTTTATTCACAATTGGTAAACCCTTGACAACATCTCACCTGGTGGTAAGTGACGATGTTGCCGAAGATGGAATCGGGCTTACCAAGATTTCCAACGCAATGGGGAACTGGCTATCTTATCTTCATGCCGGAACACACCAATGATATAAACATTGATATTTGGCGGCAAGACTTAGATAAGACGGTGGTAGCTAGCCAGACGGGCTTAGAAAATGCCCTACCACCAACCAAACCGAGTCTTAGAATTGATCCCGCCGGGAATCGAACCCGCGACCTCCTGTGTAAAGCCAGTGAACTTTGTCTCTGAGCTACGGAGGCGGTTCCCGACTACCACCTTTATTTCATTGCAAGAAAGATGATTTTTTATATTGAAAGATGTCTTATTATGTTTTTCGGTTAAAGCGAGGCACCGGTGGAGAAGCGGAGAAACCCTTTTGCTAGATCAATGTTTTTGGATAATTACTACTAAATATCGGTCTTGCAAAAAATATTGGACATACTTATGGATATTGTCTGAGGAATGTGCTAATATGTTACACGATAGTGTGTACTTTACTCGATCATAAAAAATCCCAAAAACAGGTCTAAAACGTCTAAAAAAAGTCTTAAATGAATTGTTAATTAATAAAATTTCTAAATTTGCACATAGTTTTTATAAGGAGATATTTCTTTTTAATTACTACAGAGAATCTGCAAAATTTTAATTTTTAAATCGAAGTCTTACGAGAAATTCCAACGTACAACATTGAAAAAGTGCAAAGATGTGATAAGTTTGCGTTCGATAATGAACATATCCATTAGTTATCTACGGCACCGACAAGCTGGCGATCAATCGGCAAGTTCCTGGACAGCGACATCCCATCACTAGTTGTCTACAGCGACCTGTCATTAGCTGCTGCTAATTGTAGCAAGGAGATCCATTTAAAGAAAATCCCAAGACCTGTGCCTGTTTACGCGACTAAGTGAGAAGGAGGTTTATGTTTCACCAATCCGGTATTTGACTACTAGTCATTTGAGTTACTTTTTATCAACTGTCAAAAACGACATTTTGTTCTGAAATTGTTCGTGTTACAAACTAGTGACGTCATTGTCTTTGACGAACTAATTTAGTGGTTTTGATAAATATAAAATTGAAATTAGAATAAAATGTTAAATGAATAAGTTTTTATGCTTTTTTTAGTAGAAATGCTATTTAGTGAATTATATTTTTTAATTTATTTTAAACAATGTAAACAGGGTGTAACAAAATTATTATTATTATTATAACATTAACTGGGGCTTCTACTCATCATACTAAACAACTTTTGTTCTACAACTCTGCTGAAAACACAAAAACATTTTTTTACTCTTCATACAAATCGATCAGCTGATTGACCATGTTTGTGCATTTTAGTATGGAGGGTCCAATTTTTTTTTCTGCGAATTGACTATGGGTTCCTTGGAGTATAAGCCCCAGTTAACGAGAGAAACGGATCCTACACCAATTTTGATTCACCCTGTATAGTTTAAATTATGTTGTTGATAGTCAAAGCGGTAGACATATGAAATAAACTTGAGTGTATAGAACCTAGGGATTCGATTAAAAATTAAGTTGCAGATAGCGATGCACAGTCGCATCGCAGGCGCACATAAAGTGTCAAATGTATGGTAGGCACTGAGCAGATTCCAATAACTGAGCGACCGTAAGAAGTTATAAGAAAACAAAAGAACTGCAAAGAAAACTTTATTTCTTGTTGCTTTTATTTTTTATAGATTTAAAGTTCACTTCAAACAATTTTGTATAGCCGCATGTAAAACTATATGATGGTATAATCCCTACTTATTAATCCCTACTTAATATTATAAATGCGAAAGTAACTCTGTCTGTCTGTTACGCTTTCCCGCAAAAACTACTGAACGGATTTGGCTGAAATTTGGTAGGTAGACAGATTAGGACCTGGATTAAGACATAGGCTACTTTTTACCACGCTCGCGAGCCGCTTGCGGCTCGCGCACTGCGCACCCTCGAAAAGTCATAGAAACGTGGTCCACGCGGGTGAAGCCGCTGGAAACAGCTAGTATGTATATAAAGTCCATTTGTATTAGTGTGTGTTTCACATCTGCCAGGCGTCCCGTGACCGCTCACAATTTTTTTTAGGGTTCTGGAGTCAATTTTGCGAAAAATAATCCCTTATAACTTTGTCTCGTCCGTCCGTGTGTTTGTCTATATGTCTAACTGTCCATCATTATCATGATCATGATATCAGCAGAAAATCGTCCACAGCTGGACAAAGTGCCGTTCCCAAGATATAACTCGTCAAAGTCTTTGAAATTATGTTCCTGGTATTTATAAATTATTAGACCTAAGAAAACGGTTCAATAAGGTATCCTGAGATAAACAGTTTTTAACTTCTCATTCTTCTTCTTTTCAGCCTTTTTCAATCATTAGATTGGTGTAGGCCTCCTTTAACTCCTTCCACTTTGTCCTATTTTTGGCATTAAGGATCCAGTTGCTGCCCGCTAACTCTTTGATGTCATCCTTCTATCCCATTTGTGGCCTTCCCTTGGTCTCTTTTTATCCCATGGTCTCGACTCAAGAAAACTTTTGCACCACAAGCTGATCATCCTGGCAACATGACCAGCCCACTCCCACTTGAGTTTTGCCACCCTTAAGCTGACATCGGTGACTTTGCTTTTATTCCTCAGCCAGATGTTGGTCTTCCGGTCCATCAAAGATACTCCTACTAGTTTTATCTCTATAGCTCTCTGTGCCACCATACAAAAATGCACTATGTCTCCACTCTGGTCCCAAAAAAAGAATAAATTGTATAAATAAATATTTATATTCGACGCTTGAAAGGCAAACGGTCACAAGCGCCTCTCAGGTCGAAAATGAGTTAAGTATGAGGTCAATCAGCTGATCGATTTGTAGGAAAAGATCAACATTTATTTTGCGGATTGACTGTATGGGGATATTAGGAAAAGTAATTCAGTATGATGAATAGAAACTTCAGCTAACTGCTCCCTTAATAATTTTGTTCACCCTATACAGGGTGTAACATAAAGTTGCAGTGATACTTTGAGGTGGACAAACTGAACAACTTTTGTTCCACAAATTTTTTTTTCATACACAACCAGAAAATCAGCTGACCGTATGAAAAATCCGAAAAAAAAACTATATTTCAAAACAGTTTTTCAGTATGATAAAGCGTCGGTGGCTCAACCGGTAACGACTCGGTCCTCCTAACCAGAGGTGGCGGGTTCAAATCCGGACGGCCACTGTATTACCTACCAATGATTTTTTCGAAACTTACGTACATATACTGACCGATTGCTTTAACGGTGAAGGAAAAAATGGTGAGAAAAACCTGCACACACCTGCAAAGAAACTCGAAGGTTGTGTGTGAAGTCGACCAACCAGCACTGGGCCCGCGTGGCAACTAAGGCCAAGTCGAAAAAAAAAACTAAAAAAGGTTATTGTCTGTTATGTTTTTTTGGTTTTTAATCATTTATTATGGTTTGTTTGGCGCCTTCTAAACTAACATATTGATATTCAGCGCAATTTTCGCAAATACACTTGACTAAACCGACGTCCGGTAAGAAATTTTGTGACATACGTACAGAGGCCAGCACATCAGGCTAGACACTTTGGACTATATATCGTTCTTATGTCATATACGTATGGATCAGAATTACATTGCGAGTGTCTAGCTTAATGCTGGCCACTGTTCATATTAGAATTAAAGCTGGATGTGATGGTAAAAAAAAACCTTAAATTTTCTGAGTTTAAGTGCACTTTTTTTGAACTATCTCTTATGTAGCCTAAGGTACAATGTGGAGTTCCAGGAATGTAGGAACACCTCATTTGTTTCAATCAGTTAAGTATTATAGGCTACGTAATCCGCCTTCCAATACTTACATAGCCTGTAAGGCTCATAACCCTTCCTGTTAGCTTTGCCGTAGTCGGTTAATAACAAGTTAATCTCATTTGTTTCCCTCGAGCATGTGATTACTGCGAATTCCGTCACCTATAGATATATATGAACGAGTCAGCTAAGTGAGCTAAGTTCCCCGTATCTACTGAAACAATCCGGCATTTGTATGTATGTATGTATACATTTATGTTCGACGATAACTCAAGTAGGTACCGTTGATTGGAAAGTCGTCAAATAAATGACACAAAAATATTTTTAAAGTTTGAGCATGAACCCAATTGGTCAAAGGGTTGCTTAGATATCATCATATCAGCTCATATACGTCCCCACCGAGGGGCTCGAGCCTACCCTGAATTAGGGAGATCGGGCCTTAGTCGACCACGCGGGCCCAGTGCTGGTTGGTCGACTTCACACACAACCTGCGAGTTCTCCGCAGCCGTGTGCAGGTTTCCTCACGATGTTTTCCTTCACCGTAAGAGCGTCGGATAAACGTACATATGAAATCTTAATTCGAAATGACATTGGTACGTGGCAGGATTCGAACCACGACCTCCCGTACAGGAGGTGGCGGCCCTAGCCGTTACGCCACCGACACTCATGCCGAGATATAAGAGGTTGTAAATGTTGAAAACATAGTTCCTCTAAATACCACTAGATGTCACTGGACGGATTCTACATTCCGCAAGCGTTAGTAAGCGTACATATTTTTTTTGAAACGAGTAATAGCATAAAGTAATAAATAATAATATAAAAGATAATAAATACGAGTACATCTTCAAGGTCTCTTTTACACAGCAGGTATATTCAGTAGGTACCTATTTAACTTGCCTGTTTTACTTAAAATTTGCATACCCCACCATTTTTCACTACTAGGCAGCGTTACAATTTAGCTACGGATTTTATCACAGTCATGTGTCGTGTCATACCCATTTTCTTTCCAAAAGACATAGCAAAGAGATGGCAAGCGGAAACAACCTACGGGGCGAGTGCGCAAAACCTTGACCCCGTTAAAACTCCTTGGTTTCGACCTGTCATGAAACCTCTGGTGGCGCTTTAAGGCTCCTCCGTCCATAAAATTAGCAACTCGATTCACGATGTTTCAAACGTCGAACGAAATAGCTTGGAAATAAAGTTCTTGTCAGCTCGTACGGCAACGTGACTGTCAATAGCTGCGGACGAATCGTGCGAAAAATTTTGTTTTTAATTTATTTTAAATAAAATGAGAAGATTGTTTTTATCCACAATTGATAAGCACTTGGCATCATCTCATACTTCCAAAAGAAAACACAATCGTTTTACATTGTTTTGTTAAGAAGTTTACAAATTATCATAATGTTTCGATTAAAGTTGCAGCAGTTCTATGGTTACAACTAAAAAAAGGGTGAATTAGAATATTTTTCTTCAGTTCTGTGTATTAAAGTAGAATTCGAAGAAATCAAAATCGCTCCTCATATCCTGTATATAACAAAACATATTTTTTTCGATAAAAAATCCTAAAGTAAAAAGTGGTTTTAAAGTTGGTCGTCGGCGGCGGTATAAGCCTTAACAGACTGCGGACGGGTCAAGGTCCATGCAATTACGAGTACGTCAGACATAAATGTGGATGGAGGGAGCCTGCAATATGTGATTGCAATAATGAGGAACAGACCATGGATCACATAATCCAGCTCTGGCCCCACATGGCCTCTAATGGTCCCCTAGTGATCTGTTCCACCTTACTACTGACGTCTTCTCTTGGATGCAAAACTAGGCCTGTGTTATTTTAAGCTAGACGATTAAATAAATCATCATCATCATATCAGCTCATATACGTCCCCACCGAACGGCTCGAGCCTACCCTGAATTATAAGTGCATTTGGGTCTTACACCTTTGAGTTTCTTCGCAGGCGTGTGCAGGTTTCCTCAGGATGTTTTCCTTCACCGTAAGAGCGTCGGATAAACGTACATATGAAATCGAAATTCGAAAACAGGACAGGACAAAGGCGTCCGAAAAAACTTATTTTTACATTGTGGTCTTACATCATCGTCACTTACCATCAGGTGTGATAATTCCAAGAGCTTACCAATAATTGTGAATAAAAAAATAGTAATTTTTTTTTCATTAATCCACAATTGATAAGCCCTTGGCATCATCTCACCTGATGGTAACTGACGATGATGCCGAAGATGGAAGCGGGCTTACCAGGATTCCCTAACGCAATGGAGATCTGGCTATCTTATCTTCAAGCCAGAACACATCAATAACGTTAACATTGATGTTTGGCGGTAACACTTAGGTAAGATGGTGGTAGCTAGCCAGGCGGGCTATGAAAATGTCCTACCACCAACCAAACCGAGTCTTACAAAGTTGACCCCGCCAGGAATCGAACCTGCGACCTCATGGTATGAAGCGAATGGACTAAACATTACTCTACGGAGGCGGTTGATTTTTATTAGTATTTTTTTTTTACACCCATCACTCGAAGGTTTTTTTTTACAAAATCCCCCCTCACCGTGGCTCACATAAAGCATTAATCTACCCTATGCCTTTCAGGAAATACCGTAGTTGCTGTTAAGGCGAAGCTTTGATCGACACAGTTGTCCCTGTCTTTTCCATTACGTGTAAAGAGTTAAGAAAATAACCACACTTTTACACTTTTTCAATATTTTTTCCTTTCAATTAAAAACTAACTGTTCTAACTACTAATCCAACTGTTATATTGAAATGTGTGTTTAGACTAATCGACTTAGAAAATTTTGAAGTGCTAAATCCGTCTGGTTTACAAGAGGTTTCTTTGATTTACTTTTTTCTGTTACAAAAGAGAACGAATCGTGTTTATGAAATAAAGTCATTGAAATGAAGAACCAGGTCACAAAATATCACTTTTATATATTTTGTGATAGTTGAAAAAAATCGAGATCTCTGCGATCCAAGTTTTTAATGCCTCGCCTTGAAATTTTTGCCTTTCGTGGAATACATCAGTGAACTCGCCGTCAAGCACCGTGTAATCGGACAACTAATAAGTGCCAGGAAAACATCGTGACTACAATTACTTTTTATAATATAAACCCATGGAAGGGTGGCCGTCTCGGCCAGTATTGATGGCGTATATTTATCATAGACAATTTGGGAACACCTGCTGTTACTGTGGATGAGCGGTATCTGTCAAATTAATACTAGTCCGGCTCGTCTGGCTGGCTGCGACTTGACGCTTCCAAGCCTATGCTTTGTTTGATCTGTGGCTCGTTGGGCGCCATTAAAATACTTTTGTGAACTACTCACCTCCTGTTTATCTTTCTGATTGAAAGAGTGAACAAAATCAGATCGTTTCATTTGTTCTGTTGCGTGTTAAATTATTGTGCTATGATTGATAGCTTAATAGTGTTAGAGATGGATGGATATGTTTTAGTTTTTGTGTTAGTTTTACAAGCACTTAAGGCCTATACCGCTGCCAATGACCAACTTCGTAAACACTTTTTATTAAAGTGAAACTTTTATTACATCGTCTCATTTTTTTTCGTCTGTGTGTTGCATGTCGCGTGACAGTCGCTTTCGTCTGACGGTATGATCGTTTCGTCCTCTGTACCGTAGAGAGAGCAGCCATGATCGTTTCGTCCTCTGTAAAGTTTCACTTTTACAGTGGTTTCAAAAAACCACACACTTACTTTTTTTATTTCAATTCAGGATATTTAATCGTAAAAAAAAAATTGAAATTTACTGGATATGGGGAGTGATTTTGATTTTCTCGAATTCTATTTTAATACACAGAACTAAAGAAAAAAATGACCTAATGCATCCTTTTTTTTTCTAGTTATAACCATATGATAGAACTGCTGCAATTTTAATGGAATTAAGATAATTGATGAACTTCTTAACAAAACAATATGAAATGATTTAGTTTTTATACTTTTTGGAACTTCTTCTTATATTATTTAGAAAAAAAATAAAAACCACAATTTTAGCACGATTCGTCCTCAGCGATCGACGTAACAGCCACGTTGCAGTACGAGCTGACAAAAACTTCATTTCCAAGCTATTTCGTTCGGTGTTTGAAACATCGTGAATCGAGTTACTAATTTTAAGGACGGAGGAGCCTTAAGTACATACCTATAATGTTTGATCGAAGCGGTCGTAGCTCAGTGTATCTTGCGTGATTAGGTCGATCACGCTGGTTAACTGACCTGAAACACGGTGATTACCTGGATGCGTTTGACTGTTAGCGGTATTTTTCTCGACCGTTTTCGTGCTTCGCAAGGCACTTTAAGCCGTTGGTGCCGGTTGCTATCACGAGATGGCAGTCGTTAAGCCGTGTCAGGTGCCTTATAGGCGGCTTGAAAAACTTCTGAAAGTGGATTTCGCCAATAGCCCACCCTGGACACTTCATACAACGCGCCAGAAACGAAATTTCAAAAAAGTAATGACGGAACAATCAAAACGGCGGCGAAATCCTATACGTTCGACAACCAAACTGTAACCAATCTGTATCAATCTGGGTGACGAGGGGATGAGGTCACAATCTAGAGATAGCGGCAGGGAGTGTCCATACTGTATGGTAGTACTAATATATATACTTTGCCACTAGCCTACAGCCTCCACTAACACGGACTTGGCCCTGTTTGTAGAGTATGGCCTAATCTTCCCCAGTTTCGATGAAACCCGTATCCCAGCTCTGGGGACGTTTATGGGTCGCTAGCTAGGTATATTTGATCAGAGTCTGGGCTTGAGTTTATAAGTTTAGGTTTATAGTTTTTAATCTTGGTAAACCCGCTTCCATCTTCGGCATCATCGTCACTTACCATCAGGTGAGATGATGCCAAGGGCTTACCAAATGTATGAATAAAAAAAAAGAAGAGCAGAAGTTTTATTAAAAATAAAAAAACGCATACAAAACTTTCTAATATACTAATATTGCTATAAATTATCTAAGAGTGAAAGTAATATTGGTCACGTCATAAAAAATGTTTAAAATTTTTACAAAATTTGTGTCTGTGACTGAATTCATTACATAAACTCCGAGATAGTAAAATTTATATCTTTCTGCTTTTTGCTAAAAATAGTTTTTGAAAAAGCTAAAAGCTTTCAGGTAGGTACAAGCTTTTTAGGATCAAAGTACTCATCAATACGAATCAAACAAGCCCAAACTCGATGGGGTTGTGTCGTTTTATTGCGAAGTTCCTAAGGCCACCTTCCAGCTCCAGCATCAGATCAGCACCATGTTATCATAATATTACATTGTCACGCGATTTACACATGTATGCAAAATTTCAGCTCAATCTGTAACCAGGAAGTGGATAAAATTTAATTTCCAAGATTTATTGACAAACATCGGGACAGGTGAAACTAAATAAAGGCTTGTAAATAACACTTAATTACATTCATTTTTTTATAAACTGAGAGTTTTAAACCCAATGTACACTACTCTTAATTTAACAATTTTTTTTTGCAAAGAAATGATGATGATGATGATCTATCCGAATGATTTCGGTCATGGCGACCACTTCGACTCCTAGTCGGTTTGCCGCGCGTGCGCTCGAAGATGGTTAAAGAAATACAGCATCCGTGGCGTATAATCATCATATCAGCTCATATACGTCCCCACCAAGGGGCTCGAGCCTACCCTGAATTAGGGCGATCGGGCCTTAGTCGACCACGCGGGTCCAGTGCGGGTTGGTCGACTTCACACACAACCTGCGAGTTTCTCCGCAGGCGTGTGCAGGTTTCCTCACGATGTTTTCCTTCACCGTTAAAGCAATCGGTAAGTATGTACGTAAGTTTTTGAAAAACTCATTGGTACATTGGCCGTCCAGATTTGAACCCGGTACCTCTGGTTAGAAGAACCGAGTCGTTACCGGTTGAGCCACCGACGCTTTTATATTATCCGGCGTATAATGTAATTCCATTAATACACATCAGGAGGTCGCGGGTCCAATTTTGTCAAACTGGATTTGGTTGGTGGAAGAGTGTTTTCCAGCTACCACCATCTTATCTAAGTCTTGCCGCCAAACATCAATGTTAACAAAATTGATGTGTCTGTGGTTAGAAGAAAAAATATCCAGTTTTCGATTACGTTGGGGAATCTTGGTAAGCCAGCCTATCTTTGGCATCATCGTCACGTACCATAAGATGAAATGATGCCAAGGGCTTCCCAATAGCAGATTCAAAAAAGTTATGAAGAAAAATTATTTAAGGTTCCCCATCAGGAGGCTTAAGTTTCCATACAAACGGTTCCGTTTAATACAAAAACTACATGCCGGATTGAATCCAAACTTTGCAAATATATTGAGTAGACAAATATCGATGTTTGTCGTTAGTTTTCACCATATAAATTTGAACATGGCTAAACGAAGACATCAATTAGTTTTATAGCGAATGTTTGAAACTGCTATTATTTTTTTCCGTTTTATATTAGTACATCGAAAATTAATTACAAACATGGATATGTCTGTCCTAATAATATTATAAATGCGCAAGTTTGTAAGAATGTATGGATGTATGTTCGTTACTCTATCACGCAAAAACTACTAAACCTGATTAGGACCTGTATTAACACATAGGGTACTTTTTTTACCCTCGAAAAGTCATAGAAACTTTGTACACGCGGGTGAAGCCGCGGGAAACAGCTACTTCAATATATTTTCAAAGTTTGAATTCAATCCGGCATGTAGTTTTTGTATTAAAGCGGAACTACGTTTGTATGGAAACTCGAAGGTGAAGTTGATAATCAATCATTATAGGTAACTAGCTTTTTCCCACGGCTTCGCCCGCGTGGAAATCGTTTTTAGAACTGTCTTAGAGGGTGAATGGTGCGCGATATGCGAATATACGAGTGCGGGTTGGTCGACTTCACACACAACCTTCGAGTTTCTTCGCAGGCGCGGCGCCTCTGCCAGGACGCCCCGCAAGCCCTCAAACGACTGCATCAAATTCGACCGCGAGTTACGACCGCTTTTCCGACAGATATGCATGTTTCCTTACGATGTTTTCCTTCACCGTGAGAGCATCGAATAAACATACTCGTACATATGAAATCGAAATTCGAAAACACATTGGTACGTGGCAGGATTCGAACCACGACCTCCCGGACAGAAGGTAGCGGCTCTTGCCATTACGCTACCGGCACTTATAATATTAGCACAATATTCGTAAGGATTCATAATTATCTACTAGATATTATTTTTTAGCTTTTAAAAGATGTAAAAATTAAGGTATTAGCTCTGTGCACGAGTTCAGCGCCACCTAGCGTCCGCAACTTTGTTGGCTCTGACGTTTTGACATTTAATCACGACATTTTGACAAATATTATTATAATCCAAAATTATCTATTAATTTATTTCCAAAATAACTGTGATACCTTGATTTGGGTGGAGAAAGGGTTGTAAAATCATTTTTGGACATTCAAATCAAATGAGGTATGTAAAATTAATTCAAAGAGTGTGTTTTATTTTGAACATGTCATGTTATGTCATGTTTGTTTACTTCATTTTTAGTTGTAGTTTTACTGTAAAAGAAGAAGATAAAGCTACTTTAATGGTTTCATTCAATAATAATGAACATATATGATTGTTTCTGTATCCCTAGTGATAATATATTAAATATCGTTTTCAGATAGAAGTGAATATTATTTTAAGGATCGGGGTTTTATTAAAATTAGGTAACCAATCTGACCAGTTTACTATGAGATAATATGACGGATGACAGAGCCAACATTATTTTTACTTTTAGCCACTATGAGCTCTGCGATCGATTATATTACCCCCACCTAGTACTTCGCACCCAGCGAATAAGCGCCAATAGTTGGGGCTTTTATACTCATCGTACTGGATATAATAAATTCGCCAAAAATTTAGGCCAATTTCGTTTGGAATGTCCAAAATACATTTTTCGGGAATTGGTTCTTTTGGGGTAAGTTTTTCAGTACGATGAGTAAAAGCTCAGAATTCAAGACTTCGCCATTTTGGTCACACTCTAGAGATAATTCCAAGGGGTACTCTTTGGCCCAACTTCGTATGGAAAATCCAAAAATATTTTTCAAGAATTGAGAATGGATTCCTTCGGGGTAAGTTTTTCAGTACGATGAGAAAAAGCTAAGAATTCGTGAGTTCGCCATTTTGGTCACACTCTAGAGATAATTCCAAGGGGTATATACTCTTTGGCCCAACTTTGTGTGGAAAGTCAAAATATTTTTTTCTAGAATTTAAAATGGATTCCTTCGGAGTAAGTTTTTCAGTACGATGAGAAATAGCTAAGAATTCGTGACTTTGCCATTTTGTTCACACACTAGAGATAATTTCAAGGGGTATATACTCTTCGGCCCAACTTCGTGTGGAAAGTCAAAATATTTTTTTCGAGAATTTAAAAATGGATTCCTTCGGGGTAAGTTTTTCAGTAAGATGAGTATAAGCTCTGAATTTGTGACTTCTTTATAGAGATATGCTATATAAGGTGTAACAAAATAAGCCGAAACTATTTTAAACGGTGCTTTTAACCATAAAACTGAACAACTTTCCCCATGGAACCCATAGTCAAATAGAAAAAAAAAATTTGGCTCTCCCATACTAACTCGTTCAGCTGATCAGCCAACATAGTATGGGAACTTCAAAAAATTTTTTGAGATTTGACTATGGGTTTCACAGGGAAAGTTGTTCAGTTTCATGGGTAGAAGCACCAGTTAAAATAGTTTCAGCTAATTTTGTTAGAACTTATACATATATAAGTCTTCTACGCCATTTTTCTCAGACCATAGAGATAATTCCAAGGGGTATGCTCCAAGAGGCTCAGAATGAAGTAGGAGTACGGCACAGCTGCGAGCTGCAGTGAACTATCGCTTGGCGAGTGCGCGGTGACGGTCCGTCATTGGGCGGTATAAATAGCGAGCAGCCTTGCGCATGCGTCGCGTGGGAGTGGGCCGCGCCGCCGCCCACCGCAAGGAGGGAAAACTCGCTGGTACAATACGCCTAGGATACCCTACATCACTTTACAATATTAAAACTAGACTTTGTTTTTATATAGCTAATACTTTTATTCTTGTATAATTTTTGCAACTGTTTATTGCTGAGTAGGTACAGTCGAGTTCATTAATATATTGGTAGAGCCCCAATGGTTCAAAACATTGTAAGCTTCGAAATGAATATAAAGTCAAAATATAATTAAGGTCTACGAAATTTAGCTGAAACTATTTTAACTGGCGCTTCTACTCATGAAACTGAAAAACTTTCCCCATGAAACCCATAGTCAAATCTCAAAAAAATTTTTGAACTTCCCATACTATGTTGGCTGATCAGCTGATCGAGTTAGTATGGGAGAGCCATATTTTTTTGCGATTTGACTATGGGTTCCATGGGGAAAGTTGTTTAGTTTCAGGATCAATCGCAGGCAAGAAAAAGAATATATTATATACAGGTTGTAACAAAATGGCTATAGGTCCCGTTAACTGGGGCTTCTAATTATCTTGCTGAACAACTTTTGCTGTACGACTTTGCTGAAATCGCGAAAAAAAATTTTACTCTTCTTACAAATGGCTCAGCTGATCGACTAATTTCGTGCCAATAGTATAGTGTCCAATTTTTTTTTTTGAGAATTGACTATAGTTTCCTTGGGGAAAGTTGTTCAGTATGACGAGTAGAAGCCTCAGTTAACGGATCCTACAACAATTATTTTACACCCTGTATATAGTGAAAGCAAAGTTAACTGTTATTAATTTTTTGTTTATTGAAAAGGAATTAGTAATAAACGAATCAACTTATGTGCTTATTCAGTCAATTTAACATAAACGTTACAAGTGTATTTTCGCAAATGACCACATTTGCGGTTCCCGGGGGCTGAGGCTTGTGGTCTGCGGCTTGAGCAAATAAAAGTGTCATTACGGTTGCGCCCGTCTGCGCACACGCAGAAAATTGACGGAACACTGCGTGAAAGGATCAATTTGAGGCACGCAGGTGATAGGTATGTCAGCACGCAACACAAGTGCCACTTAACATCAGGTTCGGCGTAGCATAATTTAACATTCCGTTGAGGTATTTTTTTTAAAGTTTTTTGCAGTTTATAGCTTAATCAAATGCTTATTTTGCCCGAAGAATTAATATTGTACATTAAGTAGCTACAAACTTATTGCAGGGACTTACTTATTGACATGACTGTCCGTCCAAATAGGATTAGGATTAGGATGAGGATTGACTTCTATAACTCCCCACCGAGGGGCTCGAACCTACCCTGAATTAAGGCGACCTGGCCATAGTTGACGTGCGGGTTGGTCGACTTCACACACAACCCTCGAGTTTCTTCGCAGGCGTGTGCGGGTTCCCTCGTGATGTTTTTTCTTCACCAGAGCGTCGGATAAACGTACACATGAAATCAAATTCGAAAACACATACATGGCAGGGTTTGAACCACGACCTCCCGGACAGGAGGTAGCGGCCCTAACCATAACGCCACCGACGCTCACTCGATGATTCATTCATGACTGTCTTATTCCCAACAAGTTAGTGATACAGAGTTTCTAGGGTTCCGTCCACCCGTAGGGTGACCGACAGGACCTTATTACGAGTACTAAGCCTCCACTGTCCATCTGTCTGCTAGCGGGCTTTGTTTCATGAACCGTTATAGGTAGATAGTTTAAATTTTCACAGAGTATGTATTTTTCGTCATCAATATCATCATTATCATATCAGCCGAAAAAAGTCCACTGCTGGTCAAAGGACTCCCCCAAGGATTTCCACGACGACTGGTCCTGCGCTTCCAGCATCCAGCGGCTTCCCGCGATCTTCACCAAGTCGTCAATCTTCCGCGTGGGAGGGCTGCCTACGCTGAGTTTTCCGGTGCGCGGTCGCCACTCGAGAACTTTGCGTCATCCATTCTACGAGTTATGTACCCTGCCCACTGTCACTTCAGTTTAGCGATTCTGCGTGAGCTATGTCGGTTACTATGGTTCTCCTGCAGATCTCTTCATTTCTGATTCTATCACGTAAGGAACACAATGACCCATAGGTACTAAACTCTAAAAATCGGAAATTATATTTAAATTAATCAGCAAACTCTGTGTGGAGTCGATTTTTTTTTGTAAATTTATTTTTGGGTTTGTATGGGGAAAGTTTTCAGTTTTGTGGGTAAAGCCCATTTATACCCTTGAACCACCCTGTATTGTAAATTATATTATATCCTTTCGGATATACAAGTAGCAAAAAAAGAATATCAGACGTAGTCATTAATGTCAAAAACAAAAAAAAATCGCGCCTTACTCGAAAAATATAGACACAGATGAGAAAATAACACTTCATATATGCATTAACCTTAATTTCGCAATATTTGGATTTTTGTATGTATGTATAAATTCTTTATTGCATACAAGGAATAATCACAAAATGGTTTTAACAGACTTAAGTGTACAAAGTTTTCTAGGCCTGTTAATATTATTATTAGCCTCCGTTTTTATTATTCATAATTTACACATAGATCAAAGAGAAAGACAATTTGTGCTATTAATCAACATAAAAATTGACTTCAAATTATTATACTTAGACCAAATTTGGAATTGAAGTTAGTTAACGTCGCCGGAGGTTGCCTCGCGGCAGCGCCATCTATGTGTCGAGAGCAATCAGTATCTGTTACCGGCCGCCTCCGGCCTTGCGCGCGCGCAGGCGGTGGATTTATCGCCAATATTAATATTACGCATGCATTTACCGGATCGATTGCAGTAGTTGACTGACTCAGTGGCTCAGTGGTTAGTGCTCTTGACTGCTGATCCGAGAGTTGTGAGTTCGATCCTCACCCAGGGCAAACATTTGTGTGATGAGCATATTTGTTTGCTCTGTGTCTGGGTGTTAAATTAAATATCTATATATGTAAGTATTTAAACGTATATAAGTATGTATATCAGTCTCTGGTTTCCCATAACACAGGGAATCCTACTTTGGGGCCAGATGACCATGTGTGATTTGTCCATGTAATTATTCTTGATACCTCCTATCTATAACTGTATCTAAAGAGCGGCGTATTCATCTGTCCTATTTTTAATTTTTTCCCTAGTAATAATATTACATTACATTTACTCATTCATTGTACTCGTAGAACGGATGTCCGTTGGGGTAGCAAAGCTCTCGAGTAGTGACCGCGTACCGGAAAACGTAGCGTAGGTAGGCCTTCCACTCGCTGGACCAATGACTTGTTGAAGGTCGCAGAAAGCCGCTGGATGCGGGTAGCGCAGAACCTATCGTCGTAGAAATCCTTGGGGGAGACATATGTCCAGCAGTGGAAGTCCTTCGGCTGATATGATGATGATGATTACATTCACGTACAACAGGTAAAAACTTGTAATAATGGTTATCATATCTAAGCTATTTTATTTTCTATAACTATTTTCATTAGCCGTGAGTTTTCCTAATAAATGTAATAAAGTGCATCGGTGGCGTAACGGCTAGGGCCGCTCCGCTACCACCTGTCCGGCAGGTCCTGCAACATACCAATATGTTTAAGAATTTCAATTTAATATGTAAAAAGCGTCGGTGGCTCAACCGGTAACGACTCGGTCCATCTAACCAGAGGTACCGGGTTCAAATCTGGACGGCCAATGTACCAATGAGTTTTTCACAAACTTACGTACATATCATTACCGATTGCTTTAACGGTGAAGGAAAACATCGTGAGGAAACCTGCACAGGCCTGCGAAGAAACTCGAAGGTTGTGTGTGAAGTCGACCAACCCGCACTAGGCCCGCGTGGTCGACTAAGGCCTAATCACCCTGATTCAGGGTAGGCTCGAGCCCCTCGGTGGGGACGTATATGAGCTGATATAATAATAATAATAATGTACGTTCATCCAACCCTCATACGGTGAAGAAAAACATCGTCTGGAACGCCTGCGAAGAAACTCGAAGGTTGTGTGTGAAGTAGACCAACTTGCGCTGGGCTCGCGTGGTCGACTCAGGCCCGATCGCTCTAATTCAGGGTAGGCTCGAGCCTATTGGTGGGGACGTATATCATCTGATATGAAGAAATGGAATGAAATAAATATAAATTTACTCACCGAGACATAAATTTCCTATGGTCGCCGATGTGTCACCTCGCCACGCGACACAGCTGTCCTGCGACAGTTGCGCAACAGTCGCCAGATACGCTGTTCCGGCTTCATGTTCAACTAGGGATGATCTATCGAGTTGTCGTATTAGACTGCATTTATTTTCAGTTTATATTTACATGTGGACACATAATATTACGACATACGATCTACCTAAGCTGGCCGACACTAAACCGGCATTAGTCGATTGGAAAAAGCTTTAATCACACTAATATTAGGTATAAAGGCGAAAGTTTGTGAGTGTGTACGTTTGTTACTTCTTCACGCAAAAACTACTCAACGGATCTGGCTGAAATTTTGTAGGTAGACCGATTAAGACCTGGATTAACACACATGCTACTTTTTTCACGCTCGCGAGCCGCTTGCGGCTCGCGCACTGCGCACCCTCGAAAAGTTATAGAAACGTCCACGCGGGTGAAGCCGCGGGAAACAGCTAGTGTTAAATAATTAGGTCAAGCAAATTGAACATTTCAGAAATTATATGTCTAAATCATGCTTAGTTTTTATCGTCTGCATAAAAACTTAACCCCTATTTTTTGGCAGCTAAAAAAAATACGGTACCGTTATTTTAGACTACTCTATAACATATATCAAAATAAATCAAATTGGAGTCGGACAGTTGGGTACCCTTCCTTGTTAGTAAGACTCGGTTTGTTTTTTGGTAGGGAATTTTATATGTCCACCTGGTTAGCTACCACCATCTTATCATGTCTTGCCGCCAAATATATGTGTGGTAAAAGCATAGATTTTTTCTGGCTTGAAGATAAGATAATCTATTTCCCATTGGTTTGGGGAATCTTGGTAAGCAGTCTTCTACCTTCAGCATCATCATCACTTACCATCAGGTGAGGTGGTTTTAAGTGCTTAAAAACCAAACTTCCATCGCACCAACTTAGTACAATTTTGCATTACTTTTTTTTTGGTTTTTGTTAATTTTCTAAAAAAATACAACACCGATGTTGATAGAATTTCTATGGGACCAATCTGATATAAATTTATATCGAATAAAAAAATAATCATGTAAATCCATCCACAATCTGTGAAGATATCGCGTAAGAAACATAAAAAAAAAAACATTTGGTCGGTTGACAAAGCGAGTGTAGGCGAAAACACTTTGGTGTTGACCTTTAACTTCTCAACACCTGTACACCAGTAGTGCCACCAAAGTATACCAGTAGTACCACAGACATGCGGCTGACTGTACAATGCAACTACAGCATAACTAACCAATAGGAAACATTTATCAGTGTGTCGGCGCCACTGCGCAGCACTTCGTCTTGTCAGCTGTCGCGCACGGGTTCGCCTTGAAAACTTGCAAGAATTTGTATGTACGTGTAGGTACAGTATACAGAGTGTTATATGAAAATGCAGTATAATCTCACTAATCCGGCACTTCGATAGATCGGCACGTCCAATAATCCGGCACCCTCCGCCCACGCCTCCCTCATCATGCGGGAAAAGGACCATAAGTTGCACAAAAGCAGACCACAATTAAGGATTATTTTAAACCTAGTTACTTACATATGTACCTACATGATAATTTAATACATTACATACATTTATTCCCTCTATGAAATGCGTTATTTTATTCATGACCTATGACTTTTTCAGTATAATCCAGTAATCCGAACATTCCAATAATCCGGCACCCTGCGGTTTTTAATAGTGCCGGATTAGTGAGATTACACTGTATATGGACTTAGCATAATTTTTGAAAGGGCTTGTTCTCCTACCATATCGGCCGTAAGACGTCCACTACTGAACCACAGTATAATAAAGAGTACTGCTGAGCAAAGGCCTCCCCCAAGGATTTCCACGACAACCGGTCCTGCGCTGCCCGCATTCCGTGACCTT
Organism: Coleophora flavipennella; assembly: GCA_947284805.1. Taxonomy (NCBI): domain Eukaryota; kingdom Metazoa; phylum Arthropoda; class Insecta; order Lepidoptera; family Coleophoridae; genus Coleophora; species Coleophora flavipennella. The sequence continues at coordinate 11,979,205 of OX369281.1, read as the reverse complement.
CACCAGGTCCTCTGGTCACTGAGTGGGAGGCTTGACTACGCCACGTTTTCCAGTGCGCGATCGCCACTTGAGAACTTTCTGTCACGGCCATCTGTTCTACTAGCTATGTACCCCACCCACTTCCACTTAAGCGATTCTGTGAGCTGTCGGTTACCTTGGTTCTTCTACGGATCTCCTCCTGATTCGATCGCGTTTCCCTCTAATATGGTGAGAGGAGCGATGGCTGACTCTCGCGTCATACTCTTGACCGGGTGCTGTTCGTGTGAACTGGCCTACACTTGTCAAAGGCATTCATGACTTTCAATGATTTTATTGTATAACTTCTCGTGTCATATTGTTTTCATGTTGTAATGACATAATTTGTTTTTATATGTCAAGGATTGGATTTTGACTTTATTATCTAATGATTGTTTATTTTTTGATTTTTTACAAATGAAATTTTGTAATCAATATTTTATATATATATATATATATATATATATATATATATATATATATATATATATATATCCTTTATTGTACACAAACATTTAAATGACAAGAACTTAGAGAGGACATGTACAAAGGTGGACTTATCTTTTATGACTATCAGAAAGAGTGTAATTTACACCTATTTTGGATATCTTGATTTGATTCGATTTAGGGAAACTCACTAAGGTGAACAAAGCTGAAAAAGGCAAAACAAAAAAGTATTTCTATGGCTATGAGAAGACCATTTTTTTTAACATTTCAGCAAAGTTGTATAGAACAAAAGTGGTGTAGCTACATGTGTAGTAGCCCCCCTATAAAGATATACGCTCTATTTATACGTACATTCTATACTTAGGTTTGTAAGTCTTATCGCAACAAACATTACAGGTTCTATGAACAATTTTCCCCCCCTTTGAAACCAACAAAACTATTCCTATCTTATCCACTTGGCTACTTGGAATTCAACAGACAGGGTTGTTGTAATTTTAAAGGTGGGCTTCTGAAAGATCTTGAAACTTATACATTTATGTTCTACAACCTTGATCAGCGTCAGTGGCATAATGGCAAGGGCCGCTACCTCCTGTCCGGGAGGTCGTGGTGCGATCCTGCCACGTACCAATGTGTTTTTGAATTTAGATTTGAACAATAAAATTTTAACAGATATTCTACCAATTAAAAAAGAAACGAGCTTGTATGAAAAGATTGATGAATGTAGAGGAAGCGAGAGAAGTATGTCAGGATCGTAGCAAGTGGAAAAATGTGGTATCTGCCTACCCCTCCGGGAAAGAGGCGTGATCTTATGTATGTATGTAAAAAATAAATGACGGACGTTGAAAGATTATGTCATTAATAAGTCAGGGGCAGTCTGAAAGTAGCACCCATCACAGAAAAAAATGCAGAGTCACGAGTGAGGGTAATGCACTTGAGGTCAAATAATGCACAGACCCGATGAAAACATCGAGAAAAAATGCATATCCATCGGTATGGGAAAAAGTGGGCGCCGTAGGCCCTTTAAAACGTTGTTGACTACTGTCTATAACGACACGAAGAAATTGGGGCTTATCGTAGAGGACACTCAAAAATAAAAGTTAAAAAAACTAAAACCCGACTATGGAAAAGTATAAAAACAAGAGATTCCCGCCTGAAATCATAGCCTTTATTTTTCCCTTCATCTAGTGTAAAGCCGTGGTCGCAAACCATAATGATAGATACTTATGATAAAAATTTTGATTGCGACTAGGCCGGCTATTACCCTCAGATGAAGGGAAAAATAAAGGCTATGATTTCAGGCGGGAAAGTCTTGCTTTCATAGATTTTCGTAGTCGGGTAAAAATAAGCCTAGTTAAGAAAGCCGTGTTTAAACAGAAAAATGCGAAAGAGTTTCTACCAACTCCAAATGAATACTTTAAAATTGAAAGCACATAAATACGTCAGACTTAAAGCACCGTGCACACTTCCGGTCCGGGGGTCGTAAAGCAGGAGTGTCGCCGTGCAGAGGAAGACACGCGGGCTGTGACGGCCGTGACGGAGGAGCGTTATCGGCGCGATCGGCGCGCACGCACCGCCCGCGCCTCATGGCGTGGTCGTAAAAAGTCATGTTCGCCAAACGTCCCATGATCGCAAAACATACCATTCAGGAACGTTTAATTCGTGATAAGTCCTGTAAGCACAAGGTACCATTAGCATAACGTCACACTCGCAAAATGTCTCATAAATTCTGTTTCCTCCGATGTATCTTTCGCTACTACATTTCAATTCCCGGAATGACAAAATTGATGTAAATAACTAACTACGGTAGGTAGGTAATTAAGGTACCTAATTAAAAATGTATGTCTGGTTTTATTCTACGAAAATAAAAATGTCAAGTCACGGTTCTGTTTCCGAAGATGTGGTACGGAACTCTCGATGCGCGAGTTCGATACGCACTTGGCCGGTTTCTTTTTGCTTTCAAGTTATTTAGAAAAAATATATTTATATATGATAGAGGTCAGCAGTTAATGGAATGATTGGAAAGTTTTGCGAATGAGCTAAAATAACTTAATTTTCACATGAGTCTTTTTTTCATTCACAATTTATAAGCCCTTGGCATCATCTCACCTGATGGTAAGTTATGATGATACCGAAGACGAAAGCGGGCTTACCAAAGATTCCCCAACGCAATGGGCTAATGCTGCTAACATTGATGTTTGGTTTCAAGACTTAGAATTGAGGCGGGCTTAGTAAATGCCCTTCCACCAACCAAACCGAGTCTTACATGGTGAGACTCTGCCGGGAGTCGAACCCGCGACCTACTTATTTGAAGCTAATGGACTAATCTATTACGCCACGGAGGCGGATTCACTTATAAGACTTTCTGCAACCGAACCCAGCTCTCGCACAGATCGCGACCCGCTGATTTAGTGTGCACCTGCCTTTATAATTTAAATAATAAATACGTAATATTATTTCTTATAAAAGTTATGTGTGAGTTCTAGTCTGCATGTGTTATATGAAACTTTTGGAACAGTAATTTGAATTGACGCTTAGTTTATTCTGATGGACTGAAGGCACGCCAACGGCCTTACAGGTATTAACTTCTAACGTGTAATAAAATAACAAAATAACTCCATTTACAAAAAATAAATTAATGCTAGCAAACATAGTAAAATGTGAGTTAATTAAGTATTAATAACAGTGCAGTAAAACAAAACTCAATTTCCTGAGCGACCTTCAGGGCCCGCGGCCATCCGTCATCGCTGGCGTTTCATATTTGAATCTTTATACTGTCGACCGCACGTTAATGGTTACATTACGAGTATAAGCTGAACTGCCTGACCTGTAACAGAAAGCTAACTTTATTCAAAGCAAGGTTAAAGAGTTATCCATTATTGACGTGCTGCCGACTGTACCTGCTAAGTACATACGTGTACAGATACTAAATACCTGTACGTACATATATTTTTATATTGTACCTAACTCCTTACTTGTTTCTTCATCTATGTAAGTACTCAATAAAATAGTACCCACACTGATATGCGGGCACAATTTATTTATGAGATTATAAACGACTTTTATAGAGCACGATTTATTATTAAATAATTTTAGGTAATACGATTTTCTACAATTACAATACTTTTATTATAATGTTTTTGACCAGTGTGTGTTGCCAGTGATGACTTACGGTACGGAGATATGGTCGCTTACTATGGGCCTCATAAGAACGCTCAAGGTCACCCAAAGGGCAATGGAGCATGCTATGCTCGAATTTCTCTGCGTGATCGAAACAGAAACGAGGAGATCCGCAGGAGAACCAAATTAACCGACATAGCTCACAGAATCCCTAAACTGAAGTGGCAGTGGGCAGGACTCATAGCTCGTAGAACAAATTGCCGTTGGGGTAGTAAAGTTCTCCCACGCGGTAGACCGACGACCTGGTAAAGATCGTGGGATGCCGATTGATGCAGGCAGCGCAGGACCGATCGTCGTAGAAATCCTTGGGGGACGCCTTTGTTCAGCAGTGGACATTTTTCGGCTGATATGATGATGATGATTATCGTTTGACTTAGGAGCCAGCATAACCGAGCGATATTGTGATGAAAAAAATCGAATTTAGGATTTTGATGGGGACCATCGATATAAAAGGTACTTACATTTAGTAAATTGATGATTTGTGTTTTCTTGAGGCCCGACCAAACCAGATATTGAATGCTGTCCGAGAAACTAAAGCGTTTGATATCAATTTAAAACTCGAATTTTCAACATTTGGCAAATATAATTTAGTACCATCATTATAATGACGAAATTTGCTTAAAGCCCATAAAAACGACGCATCGTAGTACTGACCATCTGAAGTCGCACAATTTTTACTCCAGTCAACGAGGAGTATCTTTTTATGAAAGCTTTAACTCTAATTTTTAATGAAATGCGTAAATGAGGTGGATGAAATTATTCAATAATTGTTCTACAAGAAAATTAAGCGAAACGGACACTGAAAAATATTTAAATGAGTCTATGAAAAAAATGTTTCGTTCACCAATCCGAAATATACACTGTTTGAATTTTTTTAAATCTAAAAAATAAAATTGTTATGATTGATTATTTGAAAATCATAGCACTAACATCATAAAGAAAGGCCTGGGCACATTATCAACATAACTTCTGTATTTATTAATCTTATTCAAAAATCAAGGTCGACGTATCTATTTGGCAGCGTACAATTTCTTTATAGACACTTCTAGGGTTTAAACCACTATAATATGTTTTAACAACTAGGCCTTCAGGATGTTTAAATGTCTCTATTACTTGATTTCTATTAAAAATATTGAATTTTTGCGTTGTTCCTTATATAATTGTTGAAGACTATTTTTATGTTATTTTTTATTATAAAAAATACGTACAAAAGTCACTTATCACTGTACATGTTTACTTAAAATCCTCCTTCACGAAAACCATTGCGAAGGGGTAGAAATTGGGTCGTTGCGTCGTTGAATGGCCAAGGACAATTATATTCTTGCAAGTTTAACAAACATAGATACTTAACTATTACAAATAAATTCGTATAGAAAAACTACTGCTGGGATCATTTTGTTTCGATGAATGCACCACTTGTCTAATACCACTTTCTTGAAGCCTCGTTGTCGCACCACATCGTGTCGTGTCGTTTCATGTCGTGTCGTGGGTGCTAAAAGAGCGCAACTTCGTTTGAAGTGTCCTTCTGAGTGACAACGAAGCGACATTATGCACAAATCGTGAATGTAAGCACTGGCTCACACCACAAAGAATGCTAGGTGAGCATAGGTATTCTGCATTTAATATAAGCTGATCTAATTCCATTGGAGCCGGTCAGTGATTAGTTGTAAGTTATAGCAACAAAGGCAAGTAAAAATAAATACAGGTCGGTCATTTTGCTGAAAAATGGCCGTTGTGTCTGTAGAACGAACAAAGCATTTTCACATAGACTTCAGCACAGCTTTACAAGCCATTATTAAAATAAGATAACTGCAATAAAAAAACCGGCCAAGTGCGAGTCGGACTTGCACTCCGAGGGTTCCGTACCACCACATCTCTTTACAAAACTACATAGTATGTATAATGGACAATGTTACCTAAGCACATTACAAACAAAAGACATCAACGCGAGCGATAAAAATGTGCCTTTTTTGTCATTCAGTTTGGACTCCTTAGCGCGAGTACGACTCACACTTGGCCGATTTTTATTATTTGTTGTTTTACTTCAGTATAAGTACTACAATCACACTATTTTCACGTTTGCATATATTACCGTTTTTACGATAAAGCTACATCAATAGTACTTCTAACCTTAAAAAACAAGTTTTTTGTATGGAGACCCCCCTTATTTTTTCCCTTTTTTAATTTTTTTTGTTATAGTGGCAACAGAAATACACATTCAGTGAAAATTTAAAATGTCTACAATACAGCCCGCTGACGGACGAACCGACGAACAGACAGCGGAGGCTTATTAGGTAATAGGGTCCCGTTGGTCACCCATTGGGAGTACGGAACCATAAAAAAATTGAAGTGAAATAAGCTTAGCTATTTTTGATGCAGTATAATACTAAGCTAAGAAACATTGATGTAGACATACTTCTAGAGTATAGACCTGCCTTATATTGTTCTCATGGCCAATCACAGTCTACTATAGATCGACAGTCACGCTGACACTATTGACTCTACTTAGCTCCACCAAAGCGGTCCCATTTTTAATGCCGATGGGCTCTTCCTTACAATAGGTTATACAGTGAAACCTGGCTTAGTGGAACCTGGATAAGTGGAATATCTCTTTTGGTGGAACAGAATCGCCGGTCCCGGCACCTTCGAACGTAATTACTTCTATTAGTGGAATTTATAAACCTCTGTTAGTGAAATTTAAAATCTAGAATATTCTTGAAAGGAACCTCTGTAAGTGGAATAACTAGAATAGATAACCTCTATATTAGTGAAACTATTCATGATTATTTTTTTTATCGCATTTCTTAACAAAATATGAAAATTCCGTAAAAACAATGTCAAAAAGTGTAATGAAAATTTAATTCGGCCAAGAAATACGGAAGATTTAAACATTTCTAACTACTAATTAGACAGAGAGATCCTATATGTAAATGTGACGACATAAAACTCACGGTCCATATAAACTCTATGCTACATTCTGTTTTGCTAAAAAGAGATAGAGATAAATCTTTAATGACTTGGTTATTTTTATAGTTTTTCAAAAATATTTTTTGTCCGTTTCTTGTAAGAATGAGCAAAACTAAGCAAAAAATAATAATCATGCATATTCCTTATACAATTATAGTATAATATAGGTCTGTGCTGTGCAGATATATTTTACTCAGGTTCCTATGATATAATTAACTTCAAACTTCAATACTATTTGTGTCCTGTAAATAAAGATTATATAAAACATTTTCATTTTTAAAGAATCTTGAACAAAAACATTATACAGGATTATGCAACGTATTAATTAACTAAGAGGGCTTAAAGTTGCGTACGTTTCATCCACCAATATCGGTGGTACGGGGCTTGAGTGGGTCTTTGGTTTAGTCAGCCGATATCGGTGATCCGAGGCTTTAGAGGTTAAGATCATAATAGACCTTTTGTAAAATGATACAGATTTCAAACGTATCAAACCTATTATAATTGTTTTTGTTAAACGTAGAAATAGCAGGCAACTATCATTTCGTTCAGTAAAGTTATCTTCGTAAAGTAAATTTCCTCAATATCGTAAAAAATCATAACCTGATGTTATTTCCCATGCATGGGAAACACTTTCAGCACTATTTATAGGTTACAGATTCAGCAATTAACTTGACCTTGTGAACAAAATGCTGTTGTTAATTACAAGCAGGAGTTACTTCTTAGGGCTAAGCCGCGGTTTGCCCACAGCTAGTGCTTTCATTGCGGCTTTTTATAAAGCGCTAGTTTTTCAACTTGACCGTAAGGTACTAATATATGTATACTTTGTCGTAAGCTCCTTTTCTACAGACGATAGCGGATAGCTAGTCGTACGACTCGGTGGTCGTACGGCTAGTTAGGTGTTATAAGGAAGCGTTTACAGTGAGTCTACACGAACCTTTTAGTTCAGGTACATGCCAACGACAGCTGACCAGTCGTAGTCGTTCGTGTAATTGAACCCTTTTTAGCGTGATTGTAATACTGTACTTTCCGTGCTGCGGTCACTAACTATTACTTACCTACTTAAGAAGTTTTTTTAGCTAATCCTTACTTTGTTTTATTAATTGCCATCATTTGTAGGTAAGCGCTAATGCAATTCACTTGTTATTTCAAAAGAAAGTAATTTTCATTATTAGATCTTTGGCATTTTCTTTGACCTAGGTTGGTTATAAAAACCACACATTTTGCGTCACGATAATTTTTAAGAACGCCGTCCCTACATATCGTAGTTTACTGATAATTTTTAAGAACGCCGTCCCTACATATCGTAGTTTACTGATAATTTTTAAGAACGCCGTCCCTACATATCGTAGTTTACTGATAATTTTTAAGAACGCCGTCCCTACATATCGTAGTTTACTGATAATTTTTAAGAACGCCGTCCCTACATATCGTAGTTTACTGATAATTTTTAAGAACGCCGTCCCTACATATCGTAGTTTACTGATAATTTGATTTAAAAAAACCGGCCAAGTGCGAGTCAGAACCGCACACATAGGGTTCGGTACCATCATACTAGATGGCGCTAGTTTCTTCACGTTTTTTGTATAGAGACCCCACTTATTTTTTATTTTTTCTAATATTTAGTAGGTATTTGTTGTTGTAGCGGCAACAGAAATAAATCATCTGTGAAAATTTCAACCGTCTAGCTATTACAGTTCATGAAATACAGCCTGGTGACAGACGGACAGACAGACAGACAGACAGACAGACGGACGGACAGAGAAGTCTTAGTAATAGGGTGCCACTTTTACCCTTTGGGTACAGAACCCTAAAAAGGAGTAGATTTATAAAAAGATCTACTTATTTAAGATTGGAAAAATCAACAAAAATGTTTGTACTTATATTCCTATCTATTTTTTGAAAACTCATTTATGCTGAGATATAACGGTGTTAATTAATGAAATAAATGTTTATAATAATTATATTATAACTTCTTGTTTTCAAATGATAAGTAGACTACGAGTTGGCACCCAAGGATGGTGTTCTTAAGTTCTGAGTATATTCAAGTTTTAAAAAACCGGCCAAGTGTGAGTCGTACTCACGCACCAAGGGCTCCGTATGTACCACCACAACTCTCCATACAAGTAGGTAGGTACCTACAACAAAGAAACCTTTTCGTTTAAAAAAAAAAAAAAAAAAAAATCTTTTTTTTGCTCATTCAGTTTGGACTTATTAGCACGACTATAAGTACGACTCTCACTTGGCCGGTTATCATTATCTGTCGTCATACTTATACTATAATCATATCCAGTTTCCCGCTTGAATATACCTTTTACCGTTTTTACGATAGGTCAACACAGAAAACTATGAAAAAAACACGTTTTTATGGAGATAACCCACTTGATTTTTGACTTATATAATTTAATTACCTATAATGAGTTTGGATTTGAGTTACAGTATCTCAAATTCAAACTCGAATAACTCTTTATTGTGCACGAGTGAATAGGCATTATTTGAGTTTGCGTGTACCATCCTCGACTGCATCATCACTTACCATCAGGTGAGATGCAGTCAAACGCACTCAATTTTTATTTTTTTTAAAGTTAATAAATAAATAAACAAATACATATACAGAATTTAATTATCAACTAAGAGAGTTAATCACCTATAATGAGTTTGAATTTGAGTTACAGTATCTCAAACTCAAACTCGAATAAATCTTTATTGTACATCAAAATAAACAAATACATATACAAAATTTAATTAACAACTAAGAGAGACGTACAATTTATGCGGTCTTATCGCTAGGAACGATTTCTACCAGTCAGCCCAGTGCTAGGAGAAAAAGCAAAAAGAATGTGTTAAAAAAAACAACCGGCTACCTGAAACCGTTCAAAAGATACAGCTTTTTAAAAGTCGGACAGATGAACGGAAAGACAGACGGACAGGTTTACCTGGTATGGAACCCCTAAAATCCATTAATATTATAAATGAGAAAATGTGTTTGCTTGTTTGTTTGTTACCTTTTCACGCTTCAACACCTTGACCAATCTTGATGAAATTTGGCATGCAGGTAGCCTGTGTCACTGGGAAGGACATAGGCTACTTTTTATCCCGTAAAAATAGCATAGTCCGATGCAGTTCCTGGGGGAACAGAAAAAATACTCTTTTTATGGTTAATTTCTTTAACATCACAACTGAACAATGGATTGTTGTGATTTTTGCACAGAGATGGTTGAGGGGGTGGGAAATGACATAATTTACTAATTAGCACATCATGACATAATTCCCGAGGGATCTAGAGAAAACTCATGTCCACGCTCGCGCTCTACTCACCCTCAAAGACAGACATAAAAAATATGTCCACGCGGGAGAAGCCGCGGGCAAAAGCTAGTCTAAAATAAATAAAATTGCAATTAAATATATTTTATATGTTAATAGTAGGTGAGTTAAGTACCCATTGTGTAATGGACTTTGTTACGTGAAAAACCCGACCTTGCCGCGTTTCGTGACATTTGCCGCTGAAATGACGCATTTGAATTGTTTTACCGGTAATTTAATTTAAGTTGGAGTTTATTTTTCGTAATTCAAACGTTAGGACAATGATTTTATTACTGATTTTGATGATGATGATGATCTATCCGACCGATTTCGGTCATGGCGACCACTTCGACTCCTAGTCGGTTTGCCGCGCGTGCGCTCGAAGATGGTTTATGTAGCCAATCTTCAGCGAGACTCCTCGCGCACTGAGGGCATTTAAGTATGTCACCCTCTTAATTGTATGTAATTAAATGTTTTATTAATTACTATAAAATCATTAAGGGATGGTCACATGTGGTGGAAGCTTATTAGTATTGTAAGGATCTCTTTGCAATCTTTTTTCATCTCCTTATTACGAGTACCTACGCGTACGGCCGCACGTAACAAAAAAAACCGGCCAAGTGCGAGTTGGACTAGCACTCCGAAGGTTCCGTACCACCACACCTCTCTACCTATTCACATTACAAACAAACACATCAACGCGAGGGACAAAAATATTCTTTTTTTTGTCTTTCATTTTAGACTTCTTAGCGCGAGTATACGACTCACATTTGGCCAATTTATTGTTTTTTTGTTTTACTTCAGCATTAGCACCAAGTTTCACGCTTGTATGTATTACCGTTATACTATAGAGATCAATCAAATATACTTCTAAAGACCCTTAGAAAAACAGGTTTTTTCATTTTTTCTAATTTTTAAGATTTTTTGATATAGCGGCAACAGAAATAGACATACCTATTTCGTTTCATGAAATACAGCCCACTGACGGACGGACAGACGGACAGACAGCGGAGGCTTAGTAATAGGGTCCCGTTGGTCATACGAAAGCCTAAAAATCTAATTAAAATCCAATTAACGACTCGCGTTTGGAAAGCCTTTAGCATTAATAGTATCTATGTTATGTTACTTTTATAAGTTTTTTATATATCTATGGGTCTGTACTTTTAATTTTTAATAACATGGAGCTAGGAGTGGATAAGTGCGCGATTCTTCATGTAGACAGGGGTAGGATAGTACACTCAGATGGAGTCAATATCGACTCCATGACCCTCTCTGAAACTGATACATACCGGTATCTGGGTATGTCGCAGAGTATTGGTGTTCACGAGGCAGGGGTGAAACAGGCGGTTTGTGACGTGTTTTAGGAGCGCCTGAAAAAAGTTCTTGAGAGCTATTTGTCGGGCGTTAACAAGATACGAGCATTCAACGCCTGGGTCACGCCTGTTCTTTTGTACACCTTCGTCATACTCAGATGGTCACAGACCGAACTGAACGCCCTGGATCTAAAAGTCCGCACTACTATGACACTCCATAGGATGCATCACCCGCCGAGGTCGTCAGTGATGAGGCTGTAAATCCCACGGAAGAGTGGTGGTCGTGGCCTTTTAAGTGCCAAACAAATGACAACCGCGAGATATGCAGCCTACTAAGTTACTTCCTGTCGAAAGTCGATAGTGACTTGCATAGAGTTGTCATAGCGTGTGATAAAGGACTTACCCCTCTATCCATAGCCCAAGAGAACTGGCAGGCGCGGCTGCACTTAGCACTACTGAGCGAGATGCCGTATGGAAAGACAAAGAGCTGAACGGTAGGTTCTTTAAGGCCCTCTGTGGATCCTTCGTAGATCAAAGGGGCTCCGTGCACTGGCTGCGCTTCGGAGATCCTTTTGCGGAGACCGAGGGTTTTGTCTGTGCAATGCAGGATCAAGTGGTCAAGACGAATAACTATAGGAGGTTCATAATTAAAGATGGCACCTTGGACGTTTGTCGGTTGTGCCGTCAACCAGGGGAGACCCTGCGTCATAAAACCTCCGGTTCTTCCATGCTTGCCAACACTGAGTATTTGCACAGGCACAACCAAGCAGCCAGGATCCTACACCAAGAGATCGCTCTTGCCATATTACAAGTACACGCCGGAGCCGGTTCTCGAAAACGACCACGCCAAGCTCTACTGGGACCGACCCGTCATCACGGACAGGACTATTCCTTCGAATAAGCCTGATATCGTGTTGATGGATCGGGCGCAGTCAAGGGTGTTTTTAGTTGATATCACTATCCCATATGACGAAAACCTCGTGCAGGCTGATGCCGATAAAAGGACCAAGTACCTGGACCTGGCACACGAATCCACTGAAATCATCCCCATAGTCCTGTCCGTGAACACGCTAATTCCAGCCGACCTTGAACGTCACCTAAGGCGGCTGGATCTCCGAGGCACACCAATTATTGCAGCAATGCAAAAATCAGTCCTCCTCGATAATGCCCGGATAGTTCGACGTTTTCTCTCCCCGTCGCACTGAACTCCAGCCGACTGTGCTTCCGCTGGAGGTGCTCCTTCCACTTCGCCTCGTGCTTAGTGAGCAGAGAAGCTCTAATTTTATGTTCGTAAATAATAATAATTAATTCATAATTTTGACTTTTGACCTGACCCTGGTCGCGTGTGGAGCCCTCAGTATTCTGGGTGCGCGTGCATCCTAATTTTTAAGTAGATCATCATATCGGCTCATATACGTCCCCACCGAGGGCCTCGAGCCTACCCTGAATTATGGCGATCGGGCCTTAGTCGAAAACGCGGGCCCAGTGCGGGTCGGTCGACTTCACACACAACCTTCGAGTTTCTTCGCAGGTGTGTACAGGTTTCCTCACGATATTTTCCTTCACCGTTAAAGCAATCGGTGAGTATATGTACGAAAGTTTCGAAAAACTCATTGGTACATCGGCCATCCGGATTTGAACCCGGCACCTCTGGTTAGGAGGACCGAGGTCCGAGTCGTTACCGGTTGAGCCACCGACGCTTCACCATAGATATGTTGAGGTAAAAATGTTCCAAATATAAATTGGCCAATCAGCCGAATCCATTTGAACTTTTTTTGATTTAACCAAAGGTTCCATGGAAATAGAACCGTTATGTAGGTACCAGGTTTCTCTGAATCAGGAGTAAAATCCCGTATAAAATATGGGGTTCTAGCAAATTTTCACCTTATATTGTTGGAATCAAAAGTAAAGTCAAGGTCGCCTCCGCTCCGTGGCGTAATGATTAGTCTACTCGCTTCACACCAGGTAGTCGCGGGTTCGATTCCCGACGTGGTCTAAGTTATTAAGACTTGTTTTGGTTGGTGGTAGGGAATTTTATTCGCCCACCTGGCTAGCTACAACCGTCTTATCTAATTCTTGTTGCCAAACATCAATGTTAACAGCATTGATGTGTTTCGGCATGAAGATAAGATATGTACCAAGTCCCTGTTGCGTTAGGTAATCTTGGTAAGCCTGTTTTCATCTTCGGCATCATCGTCCCTTACTCAGGCGGGATAATGACAAGAGCTTACCAATTGTGTATAAACGAAAAGAATTTTGTAAATCGGTCCACAATTGAGTAATCGGTGAACGTACATAAAAAAATGTATCATCATATCAGCTCATATAGGTCCCCACCGAGGGGCTCGAACCTACCCTGAATCAGGGCAATCGGGCCTTAGTCGACAACGCGGGCCTAGTGCGGGTTGATCGACGTCACACACAACCTGCTAGTTTCAGCAAACCTTTTCATTTGATACCCATATCATGGGGATGCATTTCAAATAGCCTGTCCGCCATCTTGGACGTCCGCCATATTGGATTTAAGTCACGTGAATATTTTTTTCGTATTCCTGACAGCAAACCCTTTCATTTGATACCCATATCATGGGGGTGGATTTCAAACAGTCAGTCCGCCATCTTGGAGAGGCCGCCATATTCAATTTGGAATGATGTTTCTTAACTAGCCACGTATTGTCATCAGAACTCAGAGCGTGTGCAAAATTTCATCCTAATCGAAGACCGGCAAGTGGGTCAAATTAAGATTCCAAGATTTTCTTACATAATAAATTACAAGTGAAGCTAATAAAAGCGTGTTAAAAAGCGTGTTAAAAATGAATCCCTATTTCCCTTGGTCACGGCATCACGCGTGAACGGCTGGACCCATTTCGCTAATTGTTATTGTCAGGAGAAGGTTCTTATGAAGGGCAGGGTAGGGGAGGGTATTGTAGTGTAGTGTAGGGTAGGGTAGTGTAGTGTAGGGTAGGGTAGTTTAGTGTAGGGTAGGGTAGGTTAGTGTAGTGTAGTGTAGTGTAGGGTAGGGTAGTGTAGTGTAGTGTATTGTAGGATAGGGGTAGGGTAGGGTAGGGAAGGGTAGGGTAGTGTAGTGTAGTGTAGTTTAGTGTAGTGTAGGTTAGTGTAGGGTAGGGTAGGGTAGAGTAGGGTAGGCTGTGTAGTGTAATGTAAGTTGGTACGAAGTTCGCCAGACCAGTTAGTATTTTAATATTTTTAACAGCTGCTGCGTAGGAGTCAATTAACGAACCGGTCGCGATCCGAGCTTCCGCGTGCGCAATCAGCACCGTCCCATGCACCGGCCGAGCCGGCCGAGCTGGCCGAGCCGTCAACAACACAGATATCGCCGTCCAATAAACATAGCATATTATTAATATAGAACTGCGTCTCACGATCAATGGAAACTTTATAAAACATTCTAGAAAATAATACGAACGGTATATGCGTCGTTTTGCTACTATATACAGGATGCGAGTAAATTGCTGTAAAACGCGATGACGAGGCTTGTATTTATCAATTCAATTCAATTTGTTTTTGTTGATAAAGAAAATTACAAGTCTACAAACAGTCTACAGGATATTTTACGTAATTAATACTTAAATTATTGTTAGGTACATTATATATAACATAATTAATTCGATAAATGATTTGCTTATAAAATAACCAGCTTTTACCCGCGGCTATACCCGCGTGGACATCTCCCTTATAACTGTCTTAGAGGGAGAGTGGTGCGAGAGCCGCAAGCGGCCCTCAGGAACCAAATCAGACTATGTTATTTTCACACGGTAATAATTTTAAACAAAAAAAACCGACTTCAAACAGGAAACTAAGGTTTCCCTCAATTTCTCTGGGATGCCATCATCAGATCCTGGTTTTCTTATCATGGTACCACCCTTGGGATATCTCCTCTCCAACAAAAAAAGAATTATCAAAATCGGTTCATAAATGACGAGATTACCTCCTGCTTTTTTTGAAGTCGGTTTAAAAGTAGCCCTTGTCCTTTCTAGTGACACAGGCTACCTGCATACCAAAATTCATCAAGAATGGTCGAGGTGTTGAAACTTGAAAAGATAACAAACAAACAGACACATTTTCACATTTATAATATTATAGCAAAGATGTGAAATTGTTTTTGTAATATTGCTACAGTTATTTTTAGTTGGTTTTATGTCGCTTAAGAATGGGTTAACGAATTTCATGCGATAAAAATCGGCCTAACAGACCTATAGTCGATTCGCAAAAAAATTTTACTCTTCATAGAAATTGGTCAATTGAACGATTTTGTATGGATAGCCCAATTTTGACGTGAAACAAACTTAAAATCACATACCTAAGTCAAAGCAAGTGAAAAACTTGGACCATAACAGAAGTAACTAAAAAGACTTCAATCTGCTTCCGTTCATAACAAGGCTTCGGTTTCATATCCGTACCTCCTGACAACGCTAAGGCTTAATAGCCATACCGTCTAATTCCACATAAACAAGTAACAAGCCACGAAGCTGCAGGCTGTATGGCGAAGCCCGGAGCGCTCCCTGCGAGCTCCGAGGCCGAGCTCCGCGTAGGGCGTCCCTTCTGTAAGGTCAGGGAGGTCAAAACTAAACGTTTCACGTTAAACCAACGACGGTGTGCCCCGACACTGTCCCTCCTGATTTTTTTTTATTAAGAGTTAACTTTGGATTCCTTAGAAATAGTAGTTCAGTATGATGAGTGGACTGCCAAGTTGACATGTCCAAGACCAGTTTTATTTCACCCTATATCATCATCATCATCATATCAGTCGGAAACCGTCCACTGCTGGACAAAGGCCTCCCCCAAGGATTTCCACGACGACCGGTCCTGCGCTGCCCCCATCCATCGGCTTCCCGCGATCTTCACCAGGTCGTCGGTCCACCGCGTGGGAGGCCTGCCTACGCTACGTTTTCCGGTGCGCGGTCGCCACTCGAGAACTTTACTGCCCCATCGGCCATCTGTTCTACGAGCTATGTGCCCCGCCCACTGCCACTTCAGTTTAGCGATTCTGTGAGCTATGTCGGTTACTTTAGTTCTCCTGCGGATCTCCTCGTTTCTGATTCGATCACGCAGAGAAACTCCGAGCATAGCACGCTCCATTATATGCTATATGCTACATATTTATGCAAAAGAAAAAATATTTTGTTTTAAATTGTGCGTTACTAACACAGATATGTATGTAAATAATTGTCATTTGGTGTTTTTGAGGTTCCGTACAAAAAGGGTAAAAACGGGACCCTATTACGTGCTATTACTATGACTTCGCTGACCGTCCATCTGTCTGTCTGTCCGTATGTCACCAGGCTGTATTTTATGAACCATGATAGCTAAACAGCTGAAATTTACACAGATGATGTATTTCTGTTGCCGCTATAACAACAAATGCCAATAATTCGAAAAAAAAGGGAGGTTTTCATACATAAAACATGTTTTTTTAAACATAAAGAAACTAGCGCCATCTAGTATGATGGTTTTTGAAACATGAAACTAGCGCCATCTTGTATGATGGTACGGAACCCTATGTGTGCGGATCTGACTCGCACTTATCCGGTTTTTTTCTACGACAATACAGTTTTTTACAACCCACGTCGAATCACAGTCCACTCTTGTTGACAACCCGGAGATATATGTCTATCACTATAATTATAATATTATTAATTAAATATTTAAAGAACTACTCATTCATCACCGAATTTGTAAAGACAATTATGCACGAATCCTTATTATTCATATTCAATGACAGATCGTCGACAGTAGCGGATCGATTTATCAATCACTCGATTGTTTGTGAATCGATTCAAGTAACCAATTAGTGATGTACGATGATGAGTCCCGTTACAGTGGAGATGATCCCGGGTTCGGTGCGCGGTACGGACATAAGGCGATGCATTAATTAGAACAGTTGTTTCTGTCTTTTTCTTTACGTGTAAACATTAAAGAAAATAACCACACTTTTGCACTTTTTCAATGTTTTTTTTTGTTTCAATTAAAAACTACAATTATTTTTTTAAATCCAACTAGAATATTGAAGTGTGTGTTTAGACTAATCGACTAAGAAAATTTAGAGGTTTAAAACGTACCGTTTTAAAAAAGGTTTTTTTGATATTGCTTTTTTCTATCACAAAAATTACTGAATCGTGTTTCTGCAACAAACAAAATGAAGTCATTGAAATAAAGAATCAGGTTACATAATATCATTTTCATAATGTTTTGTAATTGCTGGGAAAAAGCCAAATCCCTGTGACAAAAGTTTCCAATGCTTCGCCCATACTCGTAACTCGTTTATTTGCGTCCATTAAAAATGTAATCCCCGTTACCTTCCCTCAGCTCAATCAAAATACATCGAGAGTGAATCGAGATCGACTCCAATTGGTTAATTACTCGAGTCCGTATTCGAATAATTATCCAAAGATAATCAATTTTGATTCTATATAACGCGCAACGGTAGCAGACGGTAGTCTTATGATAATTTCGTTCGCCAATACGTATCGTGCTCGTATTAAACTAATAATTATACGTTAGTCTGTTTATACGCTATTGTAGATATACGTCATTAGATGTGCATATATTAAAATAACATTATAGTATAACTAGCTTTTGCCTGCAGCTTCGCCCGCGTGGACATCGTTTTTATGACTGTCTTTGAGGGTGAGTGGACATGAGTTTTCTCCAGATCCCTCAGGAACTATATCGGTCTATTCTGATTAGCAGTCTAGTCTATGTCACTTCCCACCCCCTCAACTAGTTGCATACAAAAAAATCACTTCAATCCGTTGCTTCGTTGCGACTCCGACGTGCGCGAGCGTGGAAATGAGTTTTCCCCCAGATCCCTCGGGAATTTTGTCAGGATATGCTAATTAGTAAATTATGCTACAATAAAATTTCAGAAAATGTGACTAGTTTGTCGGAAAATAAATTTAAGACTCATGGCAAAAAATTATTGTGCTCTAGAGGATATTGTAAAATAATAGATTATGTAAATGACATAGATATACCTATGTGTTGATTCTATAACATATACCATTACTTGAGACTGTAATCTAAATCATGACATTATTTGTAATATACAATAAGTTTTTTTGACTATTTAAAAGTGTGTGTTAACACCTATTTAAAATAAATTATTTTGATTTAATTTGATTTCATGTAATTTCCCACCTCCACAACCATCTCTGTGCAAAAAAAATACAACAATCCATTGTTCCGTTGCGCTGTTAAAGAAATTAACCAAAAAAAGAGTACTTTTTTCAGTTCCCTCAGGAACTGCATTGTACTATGCTACGAGTATTTTCATGGGATAAAAAGTAGCCAATGTGACACATGTCATGTAACTTCCCAGTGACACCGGCTACGTGCATGCCTAATTTATTTTATTAAGATTGGTCGATGTGTTGAAGCGTTAAGGGCCGCCAGGAGGCTCGAGTTTCCATACAAACGTAGTAACTACATGCCGGATTGAATCCAAACTTTGCAAATATATTGAGGAGACACATATCAATGTTTGTAATTAGTTTTCATTGTAGTAAAATTAAACGTAACTAAACGAAGGCTTAAATTAGTCTTGTACTGAAAGTTTGAAACTGCTCTTATTTTCTTCCGTTTTATACTAGTACATCGAAAACTAATTACAAACATCGATATGTGTCTACACAATATATCTGCAAAGTTTGGATTCAATCCTGCATGTAGTGTTTGCATTACAGCGGAACTACATTTGTATTGAAACTCGAGCCTCCTGGAGACTCTTAAAACGTAACAAACTAACAATTTTTCACTTAAATTATATTATAATAATAATAATTAGTAACAATGTGGTCCAAATCGTGAGCGTTTCGACAAGGGTAGCATACCTTATACTCAGAATCACCAAACGGTATTCGATGAAGGTCATACAGGTATACGCGCCGACTACGGAACACTCCGACGACGAGGTAGAGGCTATGTATGAGGACATCTCTACAGCCTTACATAGCACCAGGACCCATTATACCGTTGTTATGGGGGACTTTAACGCGAAACTGGGCAAACGAAGCGATGGTGAGCTGAGAGTGGGGCAATTTGGATATGGAGTAAGAAATGCACGTGGCCAGATGCTGGCCGACTTTATGGAGAAGGAGAGCCTCTTTATGATGAACTCCTTCTTTCAAAAGTCGAAACAGCGGAAGTGGACATGGTTGCATCCCAATGGCGTAACAAAAAACGAGATAGACTTCATCTTGTCGACAAGGAGGCAAATATTCAATGATGTCTCCGTGATCAATTCAGTCAAAACAGGAAGCGATCACCGGATGGTCAGAGGCACATTGAATCTAAAGACCAAGCTAGAAAGATGTCGACTGATGAAGTCTACGCTCCGACCAGCGCCCATCCAGCTCCAAAACCCCGAGAGCTTTCAGCTCGAGTTGCACAATCGTTTCGAATGCCTAGGAGACTGCGAGAATGTGGACGATTATAATGACAGGTTCGTGGAAATTGTTCAAACGGTCGGGTCTAAGTTTTTTAAAACTCGCCGTTCAAACAGAACCAAAAAAATCTCCGACTTCACCAGCAACCTCATGGAACAAAGACGCAGATTGGTTTTGCAGTCCTCTGAAGACGCTACTCAGTATCGGCAACTAAACAGGCAGATCTCTAAGTCCCTAACTCGCGATTTACGCCAATATAATACAAATTGTATTAAAGAGGCGATTGAGCACAACAAAGGCTCAAAAGTGTTCGCGAGAGATCTGTCTGTTGGACAAAGCCAACTGACTAAGCTGAAGACTGAGGACGGCAGGACCATATCGTCTAAGACTGAGTTGCTGGAAGAAGTTGAGAAGTTCTATGGACAATTGTACAAGACCACACGTTTGCCTGTCAGTGATCTGGCTGAAGACCCAAGAGCCAGACTAACCCGACACTATACCGAAGATATCCCGGACGTCAGCCTGTACGAGATTAGAATGGCTCTCAAACAGCTCAAGAACAACAAGGCACCGGGTGATGATGGAATTACGGCTGAACTTCTGAAAGCAGGTGGATCACCGGTACTAAAAGCTCTTCAGAAGTTATTTAATTCCGTTATACTCGAGGGACAAACGCCTAAGGCATGGCACAGAAGTGTGGTCGTGCTTTTCTTCAAAAAGGGCGACAACACCCTGCTGAAGAACTACAGACCCATCTCACTTCTGAGCCATGTCTACAAGCTGTTTTCGAGAGTCATTACGAATCGTCTCGCACGCAGGTTTGACGACTTCCAGCCTCCCGAACAAGCCGGTTTCCGAAAAGGCTTTAGTACCATAGACCACATACATACGCTGCGGCAGATTATACAGAAGACCGAAGAGTACAATCAGCCACTATGCTTGGCGTTTGTGGACTATGAGAAGGCCTTTGATTCAGTCGAAACCTGGGCTGTGCTACAGTCTCTCCAGCGGTGCTAAATTGACCATCGATACATCGAGGTGTTGAAGTGCCTGTATGAAAACGCCACCATGTCGGTTCGCCTCCAGGACCAGAACTCGAAACCTATCCAGTTGCAGCGAGGGGTGAGACAAGGAGACGTTATATCTCCGAAACTGTTCACCGCCGCCCTGGAAGATGTTTTTAAGCTTCTGGACTGGGGTGGACTCGGCATCAATATCAACGGCGAGTACATATCCCACCTCCGATTCGCTGACGATATCGTGGTCATGGCTGAGACTATGGAAGACCTAAGCACAATGCTCGATGGCCTCAGTAAGGTCTCTCAACAAGTGGGTCTTAAAATGAACATGGACAAGACGAAAATAATGTTAAATGTCCGTGTCGCACCCACTCCTCTAAAGGTTGGAGACTCTACACTGGAAGTTGTTGACGAATATGTATACCTGGGACAAACAGTCCAGCTAGGTAGTTCCAACTTCAAGAAAGAGATCAATCGACGAATCCAACTCGGCTGGGCAGCGTTCGGGAAGCTTCGCAATATCTTCACGTCCCAAATACCGCAGTGTCTCAAGACTAAGGTCTTTGACCAGTGTGTGTTGCCAGTGATGACTTACGGAACTGAGACATGGTCGCTTACTATGGGCCTCATAAGAAAGCTCAAGGTCACCCAAAGGGCAATGGAGCGTGCTATGCTCGGAGTTTCTCTGCGTGATCGAATCAGAAACGAGGAGATCCGCAGGAGAACTAAAGTAACCGACATAGCTCACAGAATCGCTAAACTGAAGTGGCAGTGGGCAGGGCACATAGCTCGTAGAACAGATGGCCGATGGGGCAGTAAAGTTCTCGAGTGGCGACCGCGCACCGGAAAACGTAGCGTAGGCAGGCCTCCCACGCGGTGGACCGATGACCTGGTGAAGGTCGCGGGAAGCCGATGGATGCGGGCAGCGCAGGACCGGTCGTCGTGGAAATCCTTGGGGGAGGCCTTGTCCAGCAGTGGACGATTTGTGGCTGATATGATGATGAAGGATAATAATAATATGTGTTTTGATTGGTTAGAGTAACCCAGTTGTTGTTGTCTGCAGCGCGATAGTTATAGCGATTGGTCGGTTCGATCAATCAATGTCCCGATGAACTTTGACAACCACAGCTGTGCAGGTGTTTATTAATTACACTCTTACTTATTTAGTTCCTGTAATTAATAATGTAGGTACATTATGATATTATTATTGTGTATTACTATAAGATTTTAATTAATAAGGATTAGATGTAAGTTCTCTTACGGTGAAAGAAAACATCGTGAGGAAACCTGCACACGCCTGTGAACAAACTCGCAGGTTGTGCGTGAAGTC